>JARQOD010000003.1:300894217-301007253 GCA_033576555.1 Oophaga sylvatica | reverse complement strand
CTGTCAATATAAGCTTTTGTTACTCATATGTTTGCAATTATTATATTTCTGTCTGTGATAAAAACATCTGTCAAACTCACATAAAAACCAGAGGGCAGCAGATCATGTGAAAATATAATATTTGTGACATTCTCAAAACTTTTGGCCATGACTGTAGTGTGCGGTGAATTTCAAACTTATCTAGTATTTGGTCCTCTAGGGTCCATATTCACCAGCACCCTTCGAATTTTTTTGAGACCAGAGTGCACACCCACCCCCCTAGTGATTATTCTCATCAGCACTAGCAGCCTCACCTTGCACTTTAATGTTATGGAAATTGGCACGATCCTTAAGCCTCATAAACCAACCCCTACTCGCCACAAATTCTACACTTTTACTTCCTTCCCCCTTTTCTCTTTTCAACACCTCAGTCGCCTAGCCTTCTCCTGAATAACCATAAGGCTCACAGGGATACGGCGTTGATTTTGGTCTTCCAACCAAAGCACCAATAATCTTTCCATCTCAAGAATAAGCCCATTACGCTGCTTTGTTATCACTATCGCTTTCATAGGAGCAGATCCTTTCACATGTTCAAGGATACGATCTTTATCCTTGATAATCGTAGCGACAGTCGAATGACTAAGTCCTAATGACCTGCCAATTTCTGTTGGTGTTTTCCCCCCTATCTGATCGCCTTATATCCACTTTCACCTCCATGGTGATGGCCTTCCCTTTCTTTGACGCACTGGTATCAGATGAGTCTGGCTTACATTTGGGCGCCATAATGAAGGGTGTTATGGCGTGCAGGAGACTCGTTTTCCTCATGTAACCGGGTACAGTGTACAGTACCGTACTGTCCTGGACTCTATTCTTCCGCTGCTGCACGTAGTTCGACTTATGACGGAAAATCGCGTAAGTCGGAAAGAGGCCATCGTATAAAGTGTCGTGAACACGAAACAACGTAACCCGAGGACTACCTGTATACTTGTTGCTCGGGTTTTACCCGAGCACGCTTGGGTGGTCTCCGAGTATTTGGTGTGCTCGGAGATTTAGTTTCTGTTACCGTAGCTGCATGATTTGCGGTTATTGACAGCCTGAATACATGTGGGAATTCCCTAACAAACAGGCAATCCCCACATGTATTCAGGCTGTTTAGCAGTCGCAAATCATGCAGCTGCGGCAACAGAAACTAAAGGGTATGCCACACTAAGCGAGATCGCTAGCGAGATTGCTAACGAGATCGCACCTGCGTCACCATTTATGACGCAGTAGCGATCTCGTTAGCGACTTTAGCTGTGTGACATGTAGCAGCGATGTGGCCCCTGCTGAGATGTCGTTGATCGCTCAAGAACGTTCTGAGCCGTCTTTTGGTCGTTGGTGTCCCGCTGGTGAGCCTGAATCGCTGAGTGTGACACCCTTTATGAACGACTTCACCAGCATCGCAGGTGGGATTAGTTTTTCCCAACGACCGCAGAGGTCGTTATACAGATCGCTGATGAGATGTGTTTGGAATCACAGATCACTGATGAGATGAGTTTGGAATCACACAGCTAAGTCGCTAACGAGATCGCTACTGCGTCATAAATGGTGACGCAGGTGCGATCTCGTTAGCGATCTCGCTTAGTGTGGCATACCCTTAAATCTCCAAGCACTTCCAAATACTCAGAGACCAGCCAAGCGTGCGTGGGAAAACCTGAGCAATGAGCATACTCGCTCATCAGTAGACATGACCACTGTGTTGCATTTCATATTTTCTTGTGGATGGTCACTTTGTCACAAAAGACACGCAATGTATGTAGACTAATCAAAAAAGAATAAAGGTAACGCTGAAATTGCACACAGGACCTTGATGAATGAAACAGTGGTCATTGGAAAGTAAAATGATCAAACAATTGAGGATTGGGTTCAAAAGTTCCCTGAACATAAAAATAGGAATCTGCATGAATTTCATCATGGCAAGTGATGATGTGCATTAGTGTGTATAGCTCCCACCTGTTTGTATCTACTGCTGATGAGATGGCAGATGGTGTCATGACAGATCTCCTTTCAGAACTGAACTCTGCAATCGGGGAGTTCCCGAAGAGTCTGTGATGCTACTTGGTGGTGTTGAATTCACTGATGCCTAAAACCCAAGAGCTCTTTACTTACCGGTAGATTTAGGCCTGGGGAATGTGAGGACCAGAAAAATGGCATCAAAGCCTTCATCATTCCTGAACTGCGTGCACATTCTGTTTAATAGTTTACTCAAACACATGCACACTGGTATACCACTCCAGGTCATTTTCTGAGACCCTCTTTGTACCCCCTGTGTTCTCTTTGCAGATGCTAGTCTTGCTGTTTCGTATCACAACTCATCTTTCTGTTAGGTCATGATGGCCTTGGCAGCCTCACCTACTATAATGGCCTGTATTCTGGTATTGGCTCCATGCTCTTGAGACTTCTTTATCATTCATGACCTGTCCTTTAGTTAGGTTACCAATGTCTGATCGATCGGGTTCTGACACCCAGCATCCCTGCCACTCAGTTGTTCTCAATGTTGCTTCCGTCGGACGGAAATGCTCAATTGCAGAGCTGCTTCTTCTGATAGTGGCCACCGCATGGTACTGCACATCTGCCTTTCTATTAAAATCAACTGTCCCACAGAAAAGCACCCTGAGACCATTTATATGTGAGGGGTTTTCAGTCTGGGGCAGGGGTCAAGTCACAAGATCTCTGCCATGAATGGTTATCTACCGATCCTCCAAGATCAACTTCTCCCAACCATTGAGGAGTAATTTGGTGATGAGCAATGCTTTTCTAGCATGACAATGTTACAAGGCAAAATTTATAACTAAGTGTATTAGTGAACAAAACATGGAAATTTGGTGTCCAAAGGCACTCGTGGGCTGGTCATGAACTAACTAACTAACTAGGACAGTATTGTATTCTTTAAATCACTGGTGGACATATCGGAATGTGCAACATGCGCTGTTCATCCTACAGATTGTGATGCTACTGTAGATGATTTTAAGCTAAATACAGTGCCGCTACAGTACCAGATACCCTGGCAGCCCTAAACATTTATTAGACTGCAATTGTTTGGAGTCACCTGTGTGTTATACGTTTAAGACTACAACCACATGAGATGCTGTAATACAACGTACTGACACAAATGAACACAAGCCTTCTGCTACTTGCCGTAGAGGCACACAGGATAGAAAGGAATAATGGAGTTGACTTCAAGATGGAGCTCTACAGGGACTAAGGAGCGATATACTGGAGGACTGGGTTGAGAAAGCAATGTACTGCAGGACGGGAGCTATACACAGATGGCTGAGAGGAGAGCTTTACCTCAAGGAGTCTGCTTAAAGACCCTGATGAAGTGATCGTCTGCAGGATTAGGCTATGTATACAGGACCTACGAGAAATGATCTTTAGGATGGGTCTGAGAAATATGCTGTACTGCAAGATAGATGGGTAAAGAGGAGTGATATTTTGTAAAATGTGACTGTACTTAGAGGGATTAGGAGGAATGATATACTGCAGAATGGAGCAGTATATAGAGAGACTTAGAGGAAAGGTATACTGCAGAAGAGGACTATATATAGAAAGGCCAAGAGGAGTGATATACTGCCAGACTAATCTGATAAGCTTCTATGAAAAGGTAAGTTCCGGACTGGACTAAGGGAATGCAGTGGACGTGGTGTATATGGACTTTTCAAAAGCTTTTGATACAGTGCCACACAAAAGATTGATACATAAAAGAACAATGGGGATAAGGGAAATATGTGTAAGTGGGTTAAGAGCTGGCTCAGGGATTGGAAACAAAGGGTGGTTATTAATGGAGCACACTCGGACTGGGTCACGGTTAGCAGTGGGGTACCGCAGGGGTCGGTGTTGGGCCCGCTTCTTTTTAACATATTAATGACCTTGTAGGGGGCATGCAGAGTAGAATTTTAATATTTGCAGATGACACTAAACTCTGCAGGGTATTTAATACAGAGGAGGAAAAATTAATATTACAGGAAGATTTATGTAAATTAGAAGCTTGGGCTGATAAATGGCAAATGAGTTTTAACTAGTGATGAGTGAACGTGCTCGCCAGTACTCGTTACTCGCCCGAGTATCACTGTACTCGGTGTACTCGGCGAGCATTTCCGGGATTATTCGGCAGGAACAGGGGCCTCCACCCAGCATTTTTGACGGACTTTAGAGACCCAATCATGTTGCAGGGAATGTCTGCCAGGCCATGAAACGCCGAAGCCATCTTTATTGTGGTCGTGCAGTGTTTGGCTTGGCCACACAGCATCATCACGAGCATGAGACCAGACGCCGCCCTGCTCGCCGCATTCAGCTCCAGATTCAGAGAGTGTAGAGAGAGCGGTTGCTGAGATAGGGTCAAATTTGGCCCCTGCAGTGTATTGAATCTCCCAGGGGTTCTCTGTCTTGGTGTTGCTTCTCTGATGTTCCAGACGGATGATGTTTAAAAGCCTCTTGGTGATGATGTAAGTATACTGTATGTAGTTAATCCGAGGAGTAGCTAGGGTTTTGCAATTGGGGGGTGAAACTTCTGAGTGGGCCCCTAACCAGAGAACCTCAGCAAATGACTGCGCTGTTGCCAAAAATAATCTATATATAAAAAGACCAATATTGATATTACTGCCATATGGTCAGTGGTAAATACCAGTCCTACAGAACATATAAGAGATTACTGCACCGTTATAGATGGTGACTTACCGCTGACGTTCTTTCTGATGGAATCGTTCACTTTTCATGTCTTTTCCATCTGGCCAGAGCGACATGACGACTCCTCCAGCCAGGAGACTGCAGAGAAAGCAACAAAGACACTTTTCACTTCTCATATTTTCAGCACTGTCACGGTCACCAATAGGACTATTCTCAAACTGCTCATCCTGCTGATAACCCAATACTGAGCCGCTGCCATATGTGTCCCTATTACTGCACCTATTGTGTGGTTCTGTGTGACCTCTAAATTCTAAAGCAGCCCTCTAGGAAATAGTAATGCCAGGTGCAAGTGCCCTAGAAAACAGTACCCACATGTCCCCTAGAATGTAACATTGCTCTGTGTGTGCCCCTTTGACAGTCACAGTAATCCGAGTTCCCCTATAACCATAAGTGCCCACTTTACATTTTATAATGTCCCAAGTCTCCCCCCTGTACAGCTCCCCTATACACAATATAATGCCCCCTCACTGGATATATACTGACCCCTTAATATCCCCAAACTATTTAATGGCTCCAACCCTGTAAGATGGCCCCACCACTATAATCCCCACACTATATGATGGCCCCCTAGATAGCATCCATATAGCATAATACACCAGACTGTCCTCAGTATAGTATAATGCACCCCCATAGGCAGCCTCTGTTTGATAATGTACCCCCTTAGGCAGCCTCTATTAACCCCTCTCTGACATCAGACGTACTATCCCGTCCATGAAACCCGTGCCAATCTGACCATGGACGGGATAGTACGTCATAGGCGATCAGCTGCGCTCCCAGGGGGAGCGCAGCTAATCGCCGCCGGGTGTCAGCTGATTATCACAGCTGACACCTGGGACTGTGTGTCAGGAGCGGTCACGGACCGCTACTGGCACATTAACCCCTGGCACACCGCAATCAAACATGATCGCGGTGTACCAGGGGCACAGGAGAGCATCACGCAGGGAGGGGGCTCCCTGCACGCTCCCCTGAGACCCTCAGAACAGCGCGATGTGATAACGCTGTTTTGAGGCCTTCCTCCCTCCAAGGACCCAGATCCAAGATGGCCGCCGGGTCCTGCAGGGAGGCGGCTTCCTCAGTTTCCTCAGTGCCTGCTGAGAGCAGGCACTGAGAAGCCTGCAGCAGTGCCAGAGCGATCGATGGTGTGACAGAGTGCTGTGCACACTGTCACACCAGCGATCTGACCTTTTACAGTGATGTCCCACCCTGGGACAAAGTAAAAAAGTGAAAAAAAAAATAAAAATAAACATGTTTTAAAAAAATTCCAAAATAAAGAAAAAAAAATATTCCCCAAAAAATTCATTTTTTACTGTAAATAAAAAAAACAAAACAATAAAAGTACACATATTTGGTATCGCCGCGTCCGTAACGACCCCCCTATAAAACTGTCCCACTAGTTAACCCCTTTAGTGAACCCCTTAGAAAAAAAAGCAAAAAAATCAATGCTTTATCATCATACCGCCGAACAAAAAGTGGAATAACACGCGATCAAAAAGACCGATATAAATAAACATGGTACCGCTGAAAACATCATCTTGTCCCGCAAAAAACGAGCCCCTTACAGCATCATCAGCGAAAAAATAAAAAAGTTATAGCTCGCAAAATAAAGCGATGGAAAAATAATAATTTTTTATATAAAATTGTTTTTATTCTATAAAAGCACCAAAACATAAAAAAAGATATAAATGAGGAATCGCCATAATTGTACTGACCCAAAGAATAAAACCGCTTTATCAATTTTAACACACGCAGAACGGTATGAACGCCTCCCCCAAAAGAAAGTAATGAATTGCTGATTTTTGTTCATTCTAACCTCCCAAAAATCGAAGTAAAAAGCGATCAAAAAATGTCACGTGATCAAAAATGGTACCAATAAAAACGTCAACTCGTACTGCAAAAAATAAGACCTCACATGACTCTGTGGGCCAAAATATGCAAAAATTATAGCTCTCAAAATGTGGTGATGCAAAAACTATTTTTTGCAATGAAAAGCGTCTTTTAGGGTGACAGCTGCCGATCATAAAAACCCGCTATAAATAGTAAATCAAACCCCCTTTATCACCCCCTTAGTTAGGTAAAAATAATAAAATTAAAAAAATGTATTTATATCCATTTTCCCATTAGGGTTAGAGTTGGCGCTAAAGTTAGGGTTAGGGTTGGGATTACGGTTAGGGGTGTGTTAGGGTTAGGTTTGTGGTTAGGGTTGGGACAAGGGTTAGGGATGTGTTGGGGTTAGGGTTGGAGTCAGAATTGGGGGGTTTCCGCTGTTTAGGCACATCAGGGGCTCTCCAAATGTGACATGGCGTCTGATCTCAATTCCAGCCAATTCTGCGTTGAAAAAGTTAAATGGTGCTCCTTCACTTCTGAGCTCTGCCATGCGCCCAAACAGTAGTTTACCCCCACATATGGGGTATCAGCGTACTCTGGACCCCAAGAGTTATTGTGCAATTTGTCCTATTTCTTCTGTTACCCTTGGGAAAATAAAAAACTGGGGGCGAAAATATCATTTTTGTAAAAAAAAAAAAAAAAATGATTTTTTTTGTTTTTACGGCTGTACGTTATAAACTTCTGTGAAGCACTTGGGGCTTCTTAGCGCTCACCACACATCTAGATAAGTTCCTTGTGGGGTCTATTTTCCAAAATAGGGTCATATATTGGGTATCAGCGTGCTCAGGACAAATTGGACAACAACTTTTGGGGTCTAATTTCTCCTGTTACCCTTGTGAAAATAAAATATTGGGGGCGAATAAATCATATTTGTAAAAAAAGGATTTTTTATTTTTACGGCTGTACGTTATAAACTTGTGTGAAGCACTTCGGGGTTCAAAGTGCTCACCACACATCTAGATAAGTTCCTTGTGGGGTCTATTTTCCAAAATGGGGTCACTTGTGGGGGCTTTCCACTGTTTAGGCGCATCAGGGGCTCTCCGAATGCGACATGACGCCCCCAGACCATTCCATCAAAGTCTGCAATCCAAAACGTCACTACTTTCCTTCCGAGCCCCAACTTGTGCCCATACAGGAGTTTTCTCCCACATATTGGGTATCAGCGTACTCCGGACCAATTGGACAACAACTTTTGGGGTCCAATTTCTCCTGTTACCCTTGTGAAAATAAAATATTGGGGGCGAAAAAATCATTTTTGTAAAAAAAAAAGATTTTTTATTTTTACGGCTGTACGTTATAAACATCTGTGAAGCACTTCGGGGTTCAAAGTGCTCACCACACATCTAGATAAGTTCCTTGTGGGGTCTATTTTCCAAAATGGGGTCAATTGTGGGGGTTTCCACTGTTTAGGCGCATCAGGGGCTCTCCAAATGCGACATGACGCCCCCAGACCATTCCATCAAAGTCTGCAATCCAAAACGTCACTACTTCCATTCCGAGCCCCAACGTGTGCCCATACAGTAGTTTTCTCCCACATATTGGGTATCAGCGTACTCAGGACAAATTGGACAACAACTTTTGGGGTCCAATTTCTCCTGTTACCCTTGTGAAAATAAAATATTGGGGGCGAAAAAATCATTTTTGTAAAAAAAAAAAAAAAAAAGGATTTTTAATTTTACGGCTGTACGTTATAAACTTCTGTGAAGCACTTCGGGGTTCAAAGTGCTCACCACACATCTAGATAAGTTCCTTGTGGGGTCTATTTTCCAAAATGGGGTCACTTGTGGGGGCTTTCCACTGTTTAGGCGCATCAGGGGCTCTCTGAATGCGACATGACGCCCCCAGACCATTCCATCAAAGTCTGCAATCCAAAACGTCACTACTTCCCTTCCGAGCCCCAACGTGTGCCCATACAGGAGTTTTCTCCCACATATTGGGTATCAGCGTACTCCGGACCAATTGGACAACAACTTTTGGGGTCCAATTTCTCCTGTTACCCTTGTGAAAATAAAATATTGGGGGCGAAAAAAATCATTTTTGTAAAAAAAAAAGATTTTTTATTTTTACGGCTGTACGTTATAAACTCTGTGAAGCACTTCGGGGTTCAAAGTGCTCACCACACATCTAGATAAGTTCCTTGTGGGGTCTATTTCCAAAATGGGGTCAATTGTGGGGGTTTCCACTGTTTAGGCGCAGCAAGGGCTCTCCAAATGCGACATGACGCCCCAGCACCATTCATCAAGTCTGCAATCCAAAACGTCACTACTTCCCTTCGAGCCCCAACGGTGCCCAACAGTAGTTTTCCCCACATATTGGGTATCAGCGTACTCAGGACAAATTGGACAACAACTTTTGGGTCCAATTTCTCCTGTTACCCTTGTGAAAATAAAAATTGGGCGAAAAAATCATTTTTGTAAAAAAAAAAAAGGATTTTTAATTTTACGGCTGTACGTTATAAACTTTGTGAAGCACTTCGGGGTTCAAAGTGCTCACCACACATCTAGATAAGTTTCTTGAGGGGTCTAATTTCCAAAATGGTTCATTTGTCGGCGGTTTCCACTGTTTAGGCAGATCAGGAGCTCTCCAAACACGACATGGCGTCCAGCCAATTCTGTTCCTTCTCTTCAAAACTCTACCATGCACCCAAACAGTGGTTTACCCCCACATATAGGGTATCAGCGTACTCAGGACAAATTGCACAATACCTTTTGGAGTCTTGTTACCCTTGGGAAAATAAAAATTGAGGTGAAAAGATCATTTTTGTGGAAAAAATGTGATTTTTTAAATTTTACGGCTCTACATTATAAACTTGTGTGGAGCACTTGGGGGTTCAAATTGCTCACCAAAGATCTAGATAAGTTCCTTAGGGGGTCTAGTTTCCCAAATGGGGTCACTTGTGGGGGGTTTCCACTGTTTAGGCACATCAGGGGCTCTCCAAATGGAACATGGCGTCCAATCTCAATTCCAGGCAATTTTGGTTGGAAAAAGTCAAATGGTGCTCCTTCCATTCCGAGCTCTGCCGTGCGCCCAAACAGTGGTCCCCCCCCCCACATATGGGGTATCAGCGTACTCAGGACAAATTGGACAACTTTTGTGGTCCAATTTCTCCTGTTACCCATGGGAAAATAAAAAATTAGTGACTAAAAGATAATTTTTGTGGGAAAAAAATAGGATTTTTTATTTTCATGCCTGGGCATTATAAACTTGTGTGAAGCACTTGGGGGTTCAAAGTGCTCACCAATGATCTAGATAAGTTCCTTAGGGGGTCTAGTTTCCAAAATGGGGTCACTTGTGGGGGGTTTCCACTGTTTAGGCTCATCTGGGGCACTGCAAACGGAACATGACCCCCATCAACGTCTGCATTCCAAAACGTTACTACTTCCTTTCCAAGCCCTGCCGTGCGCCCAAACAGTGTCCCACCCCCACATATGGGGTATCAGCGTACTCCGGACAAATTGGACAACAACTTTTGTGGTCCAATTTCCTTGGGAAAAATCAAAAATTTGGGACTAAAAAATCATTTTTGTGGAAAATTGTTTTTTTTTTTCACACCCAGGCATTATAAACTTTTGTGAAACACTTGGGGGTTCAAAGTGCTCACAACAGATCTACATAAGTTCCTTAGGGGGTCTAGTTTCCAAAATGGTGTCACTTGTGGTGGGTTTCCACTGCTTAGGTGCATCAGGGGCTCTCCAAATGCGAAATGGCGTCCAATCTCAATTCCAGCCAATTTTAGTTTGAAAAAGTCAAACGGCGCTCCTTCCCTTACGAGCTCTGTCGTGTGCCCAAACAGTGATTTTCCCACACATATGGGGTATTGGCGTACTCAGGAGAAATTGTACAACAACTTTTTCTGTCCATTTTCTCCTTTTACCCTTGTGAAAATAAAAAAAAAAAGTTTGTAAAAGATCATTTTTGTGGCTAAAAAGTTAAATATTAATTTTTTCCTTCCACGTTGCTTCAGCTCCTGTGAAGCACCTGAAGGGTTAATAAAATTATTGAATGTGGTTTTGAGTACCTTGAGGGGTGCAGTTTTTAGAATGGTGTCACTTTTTGGTATTTTCTGCTATATAGACCCCTCAAAGTGACTTCAAATATGAGGTGGTCCCTAAAAAAAATGACTTATAAGGGTTAAGCGATTTCTCATTTTTACAAAAAAATTACAAACAAAAAAAAATGTTGGTTCCAAGATTGTGCTGATGTAAAGTAGACATGTGGGAAATGTTATTTCTTATCTATTTTGTGTGACATATTTCTCTGTTTTAAGGGAATAAAAATTCAAAGTTTGAAAATTGCAAAATTTTCTAAATTTTCGCCATATTTGCGTTTTTTTCAAAAATAAACGCAAGTTATATCGAAGAAATTTTACCACTAACGTCAAGTACAATATGTCACGAGAAAATAATCTCAGAATCGCGAAGATCCGTTGAAACGTTCCAGAGTTATAACCTCATAAAGAGACAGTGGTCAGAATTGTAAAAATTGGCCCGGTCATTAACGTGCAAACCACCCTTGGGGGTAAAGGGGTTAATGCACCCCCATAGACAGCTTTTGTATTATAATGCACCCCCATAGCCAGCCTTTGTATTATACTGCACCCCCATAGGCAACCTTTGTATTATACTGCACCCCCATAGGCAGCCTTTGTATTATACTGCACCCCCATAGGCAGCCTTTGTATTATACTGCACCCCCATAGGCAGCCTTTGTATTATAATGCACCCCCATAGGCAGCCTTTGTATTATACTGCACCCCCATAGGTAGCCTTTGTATTATAATGCACCCCCATAGGCAGCCTTTGTATTATAATGCACCCCCATAGGCAATCATTGTATTATAATGTAGCCCCATAGGCAGCCTGTGTATTATAATGTACCCCATTACAAAAATAATTAATCCAGTACTCACCTCTCTTCCTCCTGCACTGCTCCCTGCTCTCCTGACAGTGGGCGCCAGGCAGTAACGTCAGCGCGCCCGCTGTCATACGCTCACAGGGGGATGATGGGAGGAGCGCTCGCTCCTCTCATCAATGCGGTCAGCTGTATTGGCTAGATGCCGATACAGCTGACCCTCCGATAACGGGGGGGCCCACTGCTGGCACAGGGCCCCCCACCGCCTGCTCAGGGGCCGATAGCGGCCAGGCAGCAGAGCAGGGAGATCGATTCCCCCTGCTCTTCCGCAGAATGTAACTATCGGCGCGCTGTACATGCCGATACAGTAGCGTAGCTCCGGGTGGGTCCCCTCGGGGCCACCGCCCCATCTGCCCCCCAGGAAGCTACACTACTGTAAATCTTTAAATATACTTAATCATTATATGTATTTAATCCCTATATGTACTTAACCTTTGTATATTAA
Source organism: Oophaga sylvatica (assembly GCA_033576555.1). NCBI lineage: Eukaryota > Metazoa > Chordata > Amphibia > Anura > Dendrobatidae > Oophaga > Oophaga sylvatica. The sequence goes on along the minus strand of JARQOD010000003.1, from coordinate 300,995,309 downwards.
AATATCCAAAAGTGTACGCACTCATACTATTCATATACATTCAATCATACTATTCCTTTAATTTTTTACTTTAAAATAAAAAAGGTTATATTGCAAGTATTAGTCATCTTTAGGCTAAGTTCACACGTTGCGGAATTGCCGCGGAAATTTCCGCGGCAATCCCGCACTTCTCCCGCAGTAAATACGCACGTTTTTTGTATGCTGATTCCCGCCAGAATAATAGCGTTTTGCAAGCGTAATTAGCTTGCAGAATGCTAGCGTTTTCCTAGCGATCTGTAGCATCGCTTGGAAAACTGATTGACAGGTTGGTCACACGAGTCACACATAGTGTTTGACACGTGTGACCAACTTTTTACTATTGATGCCGCCTATGCCGCATCAATAGTAAAAAGATCTAATGTAAAAATAATAAAAAAAATAATAAATAATGATATTCTCACCTTCCGGCGGCCCCCGCAGCTTTCCCGCCTCTCAGCGACGCTCCCGGCAACTCGCGGTCCCAAGGATGCATTGCGACAAATCACACCGATGACGTAGCATCTCGCGAGACCGCTATGCCATCTGGGTGATTCTCGCAAAGGACTCTTGGGACCGGAAGTTGCCGGGAGCGTCGCTGAAGGCGGGAAAGCTGCGTGGGACGCCGGAAGGTGAGAAATATCATTATTTTTATTTTAATTATTGTTTTACCAGGGATATGGTACCCAGGGCCTGGAGGAGAGTCTCCTCTGCTCCAGACCCTGGGTACCATCCGCACATGAACCGCTTACATTGCGCATAGTGGGCATAGCCACATGCAGAAAGTAAGCGGTTCAATGCATTCCTATGGCGGCGGAATCACCGCGGTTACGCTAAATTAATGAACATGTTGCTAGATTTTCCGCGAAGCGTTTTTTTCGCGGAAAATACCGCAACATGTGTACAAAACATGCGCAATCAATTAACAAGTATAGAATGCTTAATGCTTGCGTTTTTTTCGCGGTTTAACCGCGGAAAAAACCGCAAAAAAAACGCAATTATTCCTGATCGTGTGCACTTAGCCTAAATGCCGTATCTGAACCTTAGTGTTAAAAACTTGGCAAATAAAATAGCCAAAGTATCCATTAAACAATTATGCAAAGAGGGAACCATCATACCATTAAAAAATGCAAAAAGTTGATCGTCCTTCAATGTAGTGCATCCTGCTCTCAATATATTGTTAGAAATCCATTACCATTTGAAAACCAAGTAAGGGTTTGACAGCTTGAGGTTTCATGGTACACTCCTATTTTTTTTTCTTTCTTTTTTAACTAACAGTCTCCTGTCTCCAATCACGTCATTCAGACTGCATTGTTGGTTATTCTCAAAAGCGTAACTGAAAACATTCACGATTTTGTGTCACATTAGTAACCTTTATAGTCTTGCAAGGATTTTACGTAATCTGTTTCACTTGCTTTTGGACTAATTGGTGAGATTTTTATCATCCACAACTCTGAAGTGTTATCAAGTTTTGTTGGAAGAGATGCTGATTCTTTCCTTTTTTTTTCCTTGCAGTCAGTGTGATTTTCCATGTGATTTTTTTTTTTTGAACATTGAGAAATGTAATTGGTAGGGGAAGAACGCACTTTTCTGACATTTGAAAATAATCTTTTGGAACCATGCCTTGTGTAACATCCACCATCTTGCAATGTACGATTTTTGCCTACAGTTTCACAGTTCACTGAATGCTTTTCTTTGCAATCAGAAGACAATTTCAGTGGAGCCACATTATTTTCTTGATCTGATACACTAACATTTAACCCCTTTACCCCCAGGGTTGTTTGCATGTTAATGACCGGGCCAATTTTTACAATTCTGACCACTGTCTCTTTATGAGGTTATAACTCTGGAAGGCTTCAACGGATCTTCATGATTCTGAGACTGTTTTCTCGTGACTTATTGTACTTCATGATAGTGGTAAAATTTCTTCGATATAACTTGCGTTTATTTATGAAAAAAATGGAAATATGGCAAAAATTTAGCAATTTTCAAACTTTGAATTTTTATTCCCTTAAAACAGAAATTTGTCACACAAAACAGTTACTAAATAACATTTCCCACATGTCTACTTTACATCAGCACAATTTTGAATCCAAATTTTTTTTTTGTTACGAAGTTATAAGGGTTAAAAGTTGACCAGCGATTTCTCATTTGTACAACAAATTGTACAAAACCATTTTTTTAGGGACCACCTCACATTTGAACTCACTTTGAGGGGTCTATATTGCAGAAAATACCCAAAAGTGACTCCTTTCGAAAAACTGCACCCCTCAAGGTACTCAAAACCACATTCAAGAAGTTTATTAACCCTTCAGGTGCTTCACAGGAGCTGAAGCAACTTGGAAGGAAAAAATGCACATTTAACAATTTCTTTATTTTAACGAGGGTAAAAGGAGAAAATGGACAGAAAAAGTTGTTGTGCAATTTCTCTGAGTATGCTGATACCCCATATGTGGGGGAAAACCACTGTCTGGGCGCACGGCCGGGCTCCGAAGGGAAGGAGAGCCGTTTGACTTTTTCAAACCAAAATTGGCTGGAATTGAGATTGGACGCCATGTCGCATTTGGAGAGCCCCTGATGTGCCTAAACAGTGGAAACTCCTCACAAGTGACACCATTTTGGAAACTGGACTCCCTAAGGAACTTATCTAGATCTGTAGTGAGCACTTTGAACCCCCAAGTGTTTCACTAAAGTTTATAATGCCTGGGTGTGAAAAAAAAAAATCCAAAAATCACCAATTTTTGATTTTTCCCTGGGAAATTGGACCCCAGAAGTTGTTGTCCAATTTGTCCTGAGTACTCTGATACCCCATATGTGGGGGGAACCGCTGTTTGGGTGCACGGCAGAGCTTGGAAGGGAAGGAGCGCCATTTGACTTTTTCACCAAAATTGGCTAGAATCAAGATTGGATGCCATGTCGCATTTAGATAGCCCCTATGTGCCTAAACAGTGAGAATCCCCATAAGTGACCCCATTTTAGAAACTAGACCCCCTAAGGAACTTATCTAGATCTGTGGTGAGCACTTTAAATCCCCAAGTGCTTCACACAAGTTTATAACGTAGAGCCGTAAAATTAAAAAGTCATCTTTTTTCCACAAAAATGATCTTTTCACCCCAATTTTTATTTTCCCAAGGGTAACAACACCTCTAAAGTTATTTTGCAATTTGTCCTGAGTACGCTGGTACCCAATATGTGGGGGTAAACCACTGTTTGGGTGCATGGCAGAGCTCGGAAGGGAAGGAGCGCAGTTTGACTTTTTCAACGCAGAATTGGCTGTATGCCATGTCGCGTTTGGAGAGCCCCTGAAGTGCCTAAACAGTGGAAACCCCCTACAAGTGACACCATTTTGGAAACTAGACCCCTTAAGGAACTTATCTAGATCTGTTGTGAGCACGTTCAACCCAAGTGTTTCACTAAAGTTTATAATGACTGGGTGTGAAAACAAAAAAAATTCCACAAAAAATGATTTTTTATTCCCCAATTTTCCAATTTCTGATTTTTCACAAGGAAATTGGACCCCAAAAGTTGTCCAATTTGTCCTGAGTATGCTGATACCCCATATGTGGGGGGAAATACTGTTTGGGCGCACGGCAAGGCTCAGAAAGGAAGTAATGACATTTTGGAATGCACACTTTGATGGGTGTCATGTTAAGTTTGCAGAGTCCCTGATGAGCCTAAGCAGTGTAAACCCCCCACAATTGACCCCATTTTGGAAATTAGACCCCCTAAGGAACTTATCTAGGTCTGTGGTGAGCACTTTGAACCCCCAAGTGCTTCACACAAGTTTATAATGCCCGGGCATGAAAATAAAAAATCCTTTCCTTTTCCCACAAAAATGATCTTTTAGTCACCAATTTTTTATTTTCCCAAGGGTAAGGAGAGAAATTGGACCCCAAAAGTTGTTGTCCAATTTGTCCTGAGTACGCTGATACCCTATATGTGGGAGAAAACTACTGTATGGGCTCACGTCAGGGCTCGGAATAGAAGTAGTGACGTTTAGTAATGCAGACTTTGATGGAATGGTCTGCGGGTGTCATGTCGGGTTTGGAGGGCCCCGGATGTGTCTAAACAGTGGAAACCCCCCACACATGACCCCATTTTGGAAACTAGACCCCCAAAAGAACTTATCTAGATGTGTGATGAAAACTTTGAACCCCTAAGTGTTTCACAGAAGTTTATAACGTAGAGCCATAAAAATAAAAAATCATATTTTTTTCCACAAAAATGATATTTTCACCCAAATTTTTTATTTTCCCAAGGGTAGCAGAAGAAATTGGACCCCAAGAGTTATTGTGTAATTTGTCCTAAGTATGCTGATACCTCATATGTGGGGGTAAACTACTGTTTGGGTGCATGGCAGAGCTCAGAAAGGAAGGAGCACCGTTTTTCAACGCCGAATTGGCTGGAATTGAGATCAGATGCCATTTCACGTTTGGAGAGCCCCTGATGTGCCTAAACAGTGAAAAACCCCCAATTCTAACTCCAACCCTAACCCCAACACACCCCTAACCCTAATCATAACCCTAACCACAAACCTAACCCTAACACACCCGTAACCCTAGTCTCAACCCTAACTTTAGCCCCAACCCTAACCCTAATGGAAAAATGGAAATAAATACATTTTTTATTTTATTATTTTTCCCTAACTAAGGAGATGATAAAGGGGGGTTTGATTTACTATTTATAGCGGGTTTTTATGATTGGCAGCTGTCACGCGCTAAAAGATGTTTTTTATTGCAAAAAATAGTTTTTTCATCACATTTTGAGAGCTATAATTTTTTCTTATTTTGGCCCACAGAGTCATGTGAGGTCTTATTTTTTGCGGGACGATGTGACGTTTTTATTGGTACCATTTTTGGGCACATGACATTTTTTAATTGCTTTTTATTAAGATTTTTGGGAGGCAGAATGAACAAAAACCAGCAATTAATGAATTTCTTTTGGAGGGGGGGTCGTTTATACTGTTCCGCGTGTTGTAAAATTGATAATGCAGTTTTATTCTTCGGGTCAGTACGATTACAGCGATACCTCATTTGTATAATTTTTCTATGTTTTGGCGCTTTTATACAATAAAAACGATTATATATAAAAAATAATTATTTTTGCATTGCTTTATTCTGCGAGCTATAACTTTTTTATTTTTCCGCTGATGATGCTGTATAGTGGATCGTTTTTTGCGGGACAACATGACATTCAGTGGTACCATGTTTATTTATATCCATCTTTTTGATCGCGTGTTATTCCACTTTTTGTTCGGCGGTATGATGATAAATCATGCAGCCTTGTTTTTTGTTTTTTTTTTTCTAAGGGGTTCGCTAAAGGGGTTAACTAATGGGACAGTTTTATAGGGCTGGTTGTTACGGACGCGACAATACTAAATATTTGTACTTTTATTGTTTTTTTGTTTTTTTTATTTACATGAAGAAAGGAATTTATTGGGGAATATTTTTTTTTCTTTATTTATGACTTTTTTTACACGTGATTTTTATGTTTTTGCCTTTTTTTACATTGTCCCAGGGTGGGACATCACTGCATTATATCAGATCGCTGGTCTCACAGTGTGCACAGCACTGCTGCAGGATGCAGGACCCTGAAGGACCCCACGGCCATCTTGGATCCGGGGTCCTGCAGGGAGAAGGGTCCCTCGGAACAGAGCGACACATCGCGCTGTTCTGAGGGCCTCAGGGGAGCACGCAGGGAGCCCCCTCCCTGCGCGATGCTTCCCTATGGCCCCAGTACACTGCGATCATCTTTGATCGCAGTGTGCCAGGGGTTAATGTGCCGGGTGTCAGCTGTGATAATCACCCCCGGGAGCGCAGCTGATCGCATGTGACGTGCTATTCCATCCTTGGGAATTAGGTCCAGGGTCACATGGACGGAATAGTACGTCTGATGGGATAAAGGGTTTAAAAAAAAAAAAAAAGTGTTTCTGTTCAGAAAACGAACACTTTGCATGGAAGTGTAATTAATTTTTTTGGTGTGCAAACAGGGCCGCCATCAGGGCATTACTGCCCTTACTACTGTATGGGAGCCCGGTGATTAGAAGCAAAAAGGGGGGCCCCGAGTATGCTGGCAGCCTGGTCTGCTCGCTCAGGCCCCCCCTCTCTTTGCTTCTCCTCCTCATCGGGCCCCTGCACATTTTTTTCAAGCCTTCCGAATGGTAATTGGCACGGCACGTTTTCTGGACCTTTAAATTTTGGCCGGCCCGGGTGCATCATGGTCCGCCTGACGTCACACGCTGCTCCACTTCCTCATTCCGGAGCAGAGCAGTGTGCGATGTTCCATGTGGGCGGACCAGCAGGCGGAGTGCAGAGGTGGCAGGTGGTCGAGCAGCGTGAGAAGAGGCTTCAGGTGGCTCACAGTGGCTGAATCTGGACTTGTAGCATGTGTGGGGCTGATGAGGGAAGGCGAGTGGTGACTGGGGGGGCTTGGGCCCTGTTTGATGTGGGCCCCCAGTCACTACTCATCCAACAGGGCCCACTAGCCTCCCCCTGGGCACTGTTGGATGAGGGCTCCCAGTCCACACTAGCTTCCCCCTGGGCACTATTGGACGAGGAACCCCAGTTCTCACTAGCCTCACCCTGGGCACAGTTGGACAAGGGCCCTCAGTTCCCCACTATCCTTTCCTTGGGCCCTGTTGGATGCGACGCAGGCCCCCAGTCACCACTATCCTCCCCCTGGGCACATTTGGACGCGGGACCCCAGTCACCACTAGCCTCCCCCTGGGCCCTATTAGATGGTCACGCGGCCCCTAGTCCCCACTAGCCTCCTACTGGGCCCTGTTGAATGGTCACGTCGGCCCCAGTCCCCACTAGCCTCCCCCTGGGCCCTGTTGGACAGTCACGCAGCCCCCAGTCCCCACTGTAGCAATATGTTATATGCTGAGCCGCCTCTAGGGGTCTCACTACCTGGATGTATTCAGAGGATAGAGAGGAGGGACTCTTTGGTAAGAGCACGAGACAGGAAGCATTCATGTAATGTGGCTGAGAGAACGTGCACACAATAAAAGTAACCCGTTACCACAATCGTGTCAGAGGCATAAACGAGAAATAGAACATGGTGGCAGCAGGGCTGAACCTATAAAGAACAAGTGGACAGACAATCCAGGCAGCTTGTGGTATGAAGCTCAACTGTAAGTACAGTGCCCACAGTACAGCATTATGGAAACCGCATTAAAACCTCTCAGAGACTAGACATCATGTCCTCAAATCTATCGCAGACCTGGAGACATTGGAAGGAGGAGTTTAAGGCTGGGTCTCACATAACGATACACCAGCGATCCCGACAACGATATGCACTTGTCAGGATTGCTGGTGTATCGCTACATGATCGCTGCTGAGCTGCCAAACAGGCAGCTCAGGCAGCGATCTGGGACAGCGACACTGCGGGTAACATCGCTTAGTTACCCGCAGTGTACCTTGGATACCAGCGCGCTGATGCAGGGAGCTGGTATCCCAGGTACACAGCGGGTTTCCAAGCGCTGCGCGGTGCCTGGAAACCCGTTGTGTACCTTGGATACCAGCTCCCTGCATCAGGGCGCTGGTATCCAAGGTACACTGCGGGTTTCTAGGCACAGCCCCGCGCCTGGAAACCCGCTGTGTACCTTGGTTACCAGCGGATCGCTGGTCTCCCGCCTGTCACACGCAGCGATGCGTGCCTGTCAGCGGGAGACCAGCGATCAAAAAAATGTCCTGACATTTCAGCGACGATCAGCGATACCCAGCAGGGGGGCTGATCGTCGCTGAATGTCACACACAGCGATATCGCTGGTGAGCTCGGTGCTGCGTCACAAAACTAGTGACTCAGCACCGATCTCGGTAGCGATATCGCTATGTGAGACGGGCCCTTTACTCTGTATGTGGATCTTACAGTAGACACCAATGATCAGAAGCGTAAGGTGAAGCTCTTCTACTATCTGATTGGAGAAAAAGGCAGAGAACTTGCTCAGACCCTGATCCAGGACGGTACAGACAGTCTGGCAGACATTGTACAGGCATTTGATAAGCACTGTGACCCCAAGAAGAATGAGACAGTGGAAAGATTTAAGTTTTTCACCAGAAATCAGGAGATGGGAGAAAATATAGACGCATATGTGACTGAGCTGAAAAGACTGGCAGCAACATGCAGCTTTGGAGATATCAGAGATTTTGTTATCAGAGATAGAATAGTGTGCGGCATCAGAGAGCCACAGCTAAGAGAGAGACTGCTGAGAGAAGGGGAGTTTACCCTAGAGAAATGCATGCAAATAAGCAGAGCTGCAGAGCTAACAAGAGACAGCCTGAAGATGATGGCAGACACCACTGAGGAGCCAGTACATGCAGTAACCATGAGAGGAAAAGCAGAGAACCAAGCGAGAACAGTCCAATGCAGATACTGTGGCAGAAGACATGAGAGAGACAAACAGAAGTGTCCAGCATATGGACAAAGCTGCAGGACCTGTGGTAAGATGAATCATTTCGCAGCTCTCTGCAGACTTAAGCCCTTTAAAAAGCACAGAGAAATTCACAGTGTGACACAGGACAATGACAGTGACAGTGCAGAAGATATTACATGGATACAGCTACAGTCTGCAACAGAGAATGTCAATACAGTCAGACAGCCAGAACCTAAAGATACAAGACAACTGTTTGCAACTCTTTTATTAAATGACAAACCCATTAGATTTCAGTTGGACTGTGGAGCAAGTTGCAATGTCATACCGGAGGATCTACTAAATGAACAGGTGTTCATTGAACCTACTGATAAGGTACTTATGATGTACAACAAAACGATACTGAAACCTCTTGGGACATGCAAACTGAAGATTAGTAACCCATGCAACAGAAAGAGTTATAGAGCCCAATTTACAGTGCTGCAGGGTGGTGACAACATACCGTTACTAGGTATAAAAGCAGTTCAGGCAATGGACTTAATAAAGGTACAATTCCATAACATTATGTCTGTGGAAGTCAAACAGAGTATGAAGGATATCCCAAAAGCAGACAGCAATCTAGATTTACAGATTATAAAAACACAGTATGCGGATGTATTTGAGGGTGATGGATGTTTTGAGGAAAACACAAACTGGAAATTGATAACACAGTACAACCTACCAGATTACCGACAAGAAAAGTGCCTGTAGTGCTACTTCAGCCATTGAAAGAAGAACTACAGGATTTAGAAAAGCGAGGCATGATAGAAGTCGTCCATCAGAGCACAGACTGGATAAGTAGTTTGGTCATAGTGCAGAAACCATCAGGAAAACTAAGAATTTGTATCGATCCCAAACCACTCAACAAAGCTCTCAAAAGGAATCACTATCCGATGCCTACAATAGAGGATGTGCTACCAGATTTATCAAAGGCAAAAATATTTTCAGTTTGTGACGTAAAAAATGGATTTTGGCATGTGGAACTGGATGAAGAATCCAGTTTATTGACGTTTTCTTCTCCATTTGGTCGCCGTAAATGGCTGAGAATGCCCATGGGACTGACATATTATGAAATATATAATATGAAATATTTCCACAGAAGTTGATGCAAGCTTTGGAAGGACTCCCAGGGGTAAAGACGATAGCAGATGATATATTAATAGTGGGAGAAGGTGACGATATGCAATCTGCAATAAAGAATCACGATACAAGGATGCTACGATTTTTAGATAGGTGTAGAGAAAAAAGGATAAAGTTGAACTTGGAAAAGTTGAAACTGAAAATGACGGAAGTGCCATATATAGGACATCTTCTAACCTCAAATGGAGTGAAAGTGGATCCAGAAAAGGTGAAGGCGATACAAGAGATGCCTACCCCAACAGATCTGTGTGGAGTACAACGATTTTTGGGCATGGTGAATTATCTGTCCAAGTTTTGCAAGAATCTATCAGACATGTGTGAGCCAATGAGACAGCTAACTCACAAAGATGTGTTGTGGGAATGGACAGAAGCACAGGAGACGGCTTTTCAATCAGTAAAGACAGCCATTGCAGACACAGCAACCTTAAAATATTTTGATCCACAGTTAGAGGTGGTAGTCCAATGTGATGCGTCAGAAAAAGGCCTAGGTGCCACATTAATGCAAGAGCGGCAACCAATCACATTTGCAAGCAAAGCGCTAAGGCTGTGGTTCCACGGTCCGGAACCACAGCGCTTTGGACGGAGCGGAAATTCCGCTCCGTCTAAGCCCCGCCCCCTTTCTGACGCGCGCTCTTTCCGGATGTGTTCAGGACACCTCCGGAAAGAACGCAGGGCTACATAGCCCTGTGTGAAGTTCTGTTGCGGCGACGCACCGTCGCCGCAACACGCGAGGACATGCTGCGGTCTGAAAAGACGCGCCGCATGTCCGTTTACGCAGGTCTGCCACCTGCGTGTTGTTACGCATAGTGGAGACGGGATTTCTTGAAATCCCCTCCACTATGCTGTAACATCTGGACGCTGCGTGTTTGGCGCTGCGCCAGCGCACAGCGCCAAACACGCAGCGTTTACTGATCGTGGAAACTCACCCTCACACCGACAGAGCAGGGATATGCCCAAATCGAAAAGGAGTTACTAGCTGTTGTGTTTGGAATGGAAAGGTTTCATCAGTACACATACGGTCGACAGGTAACAGTACAGTCCGATCACAAACCGTTGGAGAGCATTACAAAAAAACCACTACTAAATGCACCAAAGAGACTGCAGCGCATGCTTCTGCGACTTCAAAAATATGATTATGAAATTGGATATTGTCCAGGAAAAGACTTGTTGATTGCAGATACTCTAAGCAGAGCGTACTTACCCAACTCAGAGGATAAAGGACAAGAAATGGACAACATCAATATGTGTGATTATCTTGCAGTATCTAAAGATAAACTGAAACAAATACAGACCTTCACAGAAAAAGATAAAACACTACAGATATTAAAAACTGTGATCCTGCAGGGCTGGCCAAAATATAAGCAGCACGCTCCAAAGGAAGTTGCTCCATTCTTCCATATACGAGATGAACTGTCAGTACACCAAGGAATCATCATAAAGGGAGAAAGAGCAGTGATACCGGAGACTCTGAGAAGAGACATACTACAGAAATTACACTCGTCCCACTTGGGCATTGAAGGATGTTTGCGGCGAGCAAGAGAATCAGTTTATTGGCCGGGTATGAATGATCACATAAAAAGTTACATAGCACAATGTGAGATATGTGCGTCCGGCGGGGATAAACAACCGAAAGAGCCATTGCAACCGCATGCCGTTCCAAATAGACCATGGTCAAAAATAGGAATAGATTTGTTCACATTGGAGGAAAGAGAATACCTGGTAACTGTGGACTATTTTTCTAATTTTTGGGAAGTGGACCATTTGAAGGATACAAGAGCAAGAACAGTTATTAAAAAACTCAAGGCTCATTTTGCCAGATATGGGATTCCAGAGATTGTTTTTACTGATAATGCCGCTCAATTTAGGTCAGAAGAGTTCAAGGAGTTCAGCAAGTTATGGGAATTTGAACACAATACATCATCTCCTGGATATCCTCAAAGCAATGGCAAAGCGGAATCAGCGGTGAAAACAGCAAAGAAGTTGATTAAGAGAGCGAAACAGGCAGGGACAGATGTATATCTATCTATACTGGACCACAGAAACACACCTTCCCAAGGTCTAGACAGCAGCCCAGCACAGAGGCTTCTGAGTAAACGGACAAGGACACTCATACCAACAGCTAGTTGTCTTCTGAAGCCAAATCTGGTGAGGGGAATGAGGTCAAAACTAAAGAAAAATCAGGATAGACAAGCGTTCTATTATAATCAGTCGGCAAAAGATCTACCAGAACTGAGACAAAATGACAACATCAGGATGCAGCCAAGCAAATATGACAAAAAATGGAGAAAAGCAAAGGTGCTCCAGAAACTAGGACCTAGATCCTACGAGATTGTGACAGAGGAGGAAAGAAAACTAAGGAGAAATCGGAGACATATGAGGAAAACGCAAGAAGGATCTGATACATGGTCATATGAACAGTATCCTCATATCCGAGATGAGGAAACAGCAAGTCTAAGCAGAAAGGCTACAGGGATGGCCCAGGTTCAGTGTGGAGATTCCGGTCGGAGACAGGCAATACCAGATGCGGTAACGCCCGAATCGAGAGAACCACTGAATAGTGGCAGTAACGCATCATATGTTACTAGATCGGGCAGAATGATCACAAAGCCAGCACACCTCAAGGACTATATATACAACCAAGTATTTTAAAGTATCTTAATAGCATGATGCTTGCCAGTTATGTTTATGTCACCAATATCTTGAATATTGAAATGTTCACATGTATGTTAGTTATATTAGCTTAGTTATTTCTTCAGTTAAAAGACAAAGGATGTAGCAATATGTTATATGCTGAGCCGCCTCTATGGGTCTCACTACCTGGATGTATTCAGAGGATAGAGAGGAGGGACTCTTTGGTAAGAGCACGAGACAGGAAGCATTCATGTAATGTGGCTGAGAGAATGTGCACACAATAAAAGTAACCCGTTACCACAATCGTGTCAGAGGCATAAACGAGAAGTAGAACACCCACTAGCCTCCACTAGACCCTGTTGAACGTGGCCTCCAGTCCCCACTAGCTTCCTGCTGGGCCTTGTTGGATGGTCATGTGGCCCCCAGTCCCCTCTTGCCTCCCCCTGGGCCCTGTTGGTCACGGCCCCCAGTCCCCACTATCCTCCTACTGGGCTCTATTGGATGGTCACGTGTCCCCCCAGTCCCCACTAGCCTCCCCCTGGGCCCTATTTGACAGTCACGCAGCCCCAGTCCCCACTAGCCTCCCCCTGGTCCCCATTGGACACAGCACCCAGTCCCCACTAGCTTTCTTCTGGGCCCTGTTGGATGGTCACGTGGCCCCCAGTCCCCACTAGCCTCCCCCTGGGCAAAGTTAAACAGGGGGAAGAATGGAGACACAGGGGACAGAATGGAGACACAGGGGGAAGAATGGAGACGCAAGGGGAAGAATGGAGACTTAAGGGGAAGAATGGAGACAAGGGCAGAATGGAGACAGATGGGGCAGGATCATGGGGCAGTATGGCGACATGGAGCAGGATCACGGGGCAGGATGGAGACACATGGTGCAGGATCATGGGCAGGATGGATACAATGGAGACAGATGGGGCAGGATCACGGAACATATGGGGCAGGATGGGACATTGCATGGTGGCAGAATGGATACTCATGAGAGCAGGATGGGAGAACATATGGCTGGAGCCAGGAATGAGACACATGGGGGCCAGGATGGGGTATATTTTTACCATAGGGGCTAATTAAGCGATAATATTACTGTAGTGTTGTATTTAATTTACTTTTCGAGGATACTGTTTTAAATAGGAGGGCGGTCCTGTTACTGTGCAGAGTGACACTGTCACCTTTTTTCTTCATCTGGTGTAGTTTAGAATTTGGGAAAAAAATAAGTAATGTGTTCTGCAAGCGGTTCTCTAGATAACTGTGTTATTTCCTGCAGAGACGATCCGGCTGGAAGAAGTGATGGCGGTCTATGCTGGATGAAGATTAAAAGCGAAGATAAAGAACTTCACCTAGAAACGTCACTGTTGAGTCAGTGTGTTACCTGTACACTGACACTATACACTGTATACTATATACAGTGGTCCTATGTAGAATTTCACCAGTGATCACTGTATTACCTTTGCATTATACACTATATACAGAGCTCCTGTGTATAATGTCACCATGATCACTGTATTTGGGAGGCCAGCTGGTACTGATGGTAGTGGTGGTGCATCTGCTGGTAGTGACAAAAGCACAATAGCAACTAAGGCAGGAGGTGTTGAGCCTGCGTTATCGTCTTGCTCCAGATCGCCTGGAAGGCTCCCTTTTCTGGGACTAGGTAAACAGCTTTTAATGCCGGAACATCAGGAGCAGGTACATTGCCGAAACAGCCTCCAGCTCTATAGCCTCCTCTTCTGAAGTTTCAAAAAATGCAAGCATTGAGTCGTCAGTACAATCTCCTGGTCAGGAACAACACCTTTCCTTGTGTCCTTCACCCCCACCAAAAGTGAAGGATGCTGCAGGCCACACTTCAAATTACTCCAAGGAGCTCTTTTCACAAACCATGCCTGGGTTATCAAGTCAAATCCTGAATTCCCCAGTCCAAGATGAATCTGACATGGAGTGCACTGATGCACAGCCACTGCTATATGATTCTGCTGGTACATTCACCCAGATCACTACATTGCCCTCGCAGTCTACTGAGCCAGAATCTTACCCTGCTGAAACTCAGGTGCCCCTTCCTGTATACTATACCACCTTACAAGGTGACACAGAGGAAGGTGCAGATGAAATTCAAGAGGAGGTGATGGATGACCCAGTTGTTGACCCGGATTTGCATCCATTGGGGGAAGAGGGTGCCACTGGCAATAGCTCAGAGGAGGATCCGCAGCAGGCATCGACATCGCAGCTGCGGTTATCTGGCAGGCCCATAGCAGTCCAAAAACGTGTTAAAAATACAAACAGAGTTGCAGGACAGCTTGGCCAGATGGTCAAATTAGCACAGCGTGCAAGACCTGAACATTTATCCCATAGTAGAAAGAGTACAGTGTGGCACTTTTTTGACCAAAATCCTATTGATGAGGCAAAGGTTATCTGTAAGAAGTGCGGAAGGACCTTTAGCCGACGGTAAAATCTCCGAGATTTGAATACCAGTTGCATGCTTAGACATTTAAACACCATGCACTTGCAAGCATGGACGTACTACAAAACCTCAGGTAGCACATGTGCACCTGCTCCGACTGAAGGTAGCCAGCAACGTAAGCCCACCGGTTAGCACACCACCAGCAAATGTTGAGGTGTCGTCGCAAGGCCAAAGCAGTCAGGGAATCACAATGTTTTTGCAACCAAAGACTGAATCTAGGCCATCACCACCACCACATCACCAACCCCCTCTCAGTCCGCCATGTCCACCGCTAGTTCCCCCATATGCAGCTCTCAAGACCAGCTCACCCTATCAGACATTCTGAGTAGGACAAGAAAGTACTCCTGTCATCCGCATACACTGGCTTTGAACGCCTACATTGCCAAACTGATCTCATTAGAGATGATGCCCTTCCGTTTGGTTAAAAGCGCAGCGTTTCGAGAGCTCATGGCCTACGCTTTCCCACGCTATGACCTACTCAGTCTGCACTTCTTTTCTAGAAAAGTCATCCCTGCCCTCCACCTGCATGTGAAAGACCGCATTGTCCATGCACTCAAACAATCAATGAGTGGAAAGGTGCACCTCACAACAGATGCATGGGCCAGTAGGCATGGCCAGGGCCGTTACATGTCCATCACTGCGCACTGGGTTAATGTGGATGCAGGGTCCACAGGGGACAGCGGCGGTGGGACAGTGCTGCCTAGCCCACAGTATAGGCAACAGTTGGTTGTAGGCGTTCGAACCTCCTCCTCCAGAAACGAAAGCTCGTCGACAGAGCGCAGTGTACGAGCACTCCATCCGCAGCTGCCAGTGTTGCTCATGAGGTGTGCCACTATCGAACAGCTAGTGGTAAGCATCAGCAGGCTGTTTTAAAGATGATGTCTTTGAGCGACAACAGACACACCGTGGAGGTACTGGCCGACTACTTGCAGCGAGAAACTGAGTCATGGCTGGGCAGTCTACATCTTGAGCCAGGCAAGGTAGTCAGTGATAACGGACGTAATTTTGTGGCGGCCATAACCATGGCAAAGCTCAGACACATACCTTGCCTGGCTCACACCTTGAACCTGGTGGTGCAGTGCTTACTAAATAATTATCCGGAGTTAACAGCCCTGCTCCATAAGGTGCAAAGCCTGTGCTCGCACATCTGTCGCTCGCCCTTAGACTCCAGTCGTATGCAGAGGCTTGAGCGATCGCTCCACCTCCCCAAGCACCGCCTAATCATAGACGTTGCAACAAGGTGGAACTCCACCATGCAGATGGTTGAGAGGCTGTGAGAACAGAGGCAGGCTGTAATGCATTTGTGGGAGGATACACGGATAGGCAATTTGATGGCAGACATGGGTGTGCAGTGGTCAAAGCTGAAAGACCTCTGTAAAGTCCTTCAGTGTTTTGAGAAATGCACACGGCTGGTAAGTGCAGACGATGCCATCATTAAGGATCAGGCGTCTGCAGCGGAGGAGGAGGAGGAGGAGAATGGAAGCCTTGATGACAGTCAGCCATTGTCTGCTCAGGGAACTGTCCTGGACAAGGAGGAGGAGGATGAGGGGGATGATTATTTTGGGGAGGAGGATGCTTCTCAGGGGGCAAAAGAAAATGTTGGCTTGCCAAGGTCAGGTACAGGGTTTGTGCGTGACTGGAGGGATGTGGATTTGGCAGAAAGTGCTCTCACCACTGGCAGGCATCATTGACACCTGGAACATTGGCCCACATGTGTGATTATGTCTTGCGGATCCTAAAAAGTGACCCCCGCAATGCCAAAATTATGAAGGATGATGACTACTGGTTGACCAGCATCCTCGATCCACGCTATAAAGGCAAATTACAGAACATCATGCCACAGGAGAACCTAGAGCTAATGTTGACGAATAAACAAGCAACTCTGGTAAACCGTTTTTAGAGGCATTCCTGTTGTGAATGTGTTAGAGATGGTTTCTGAGCAGAGGCTCCCTCTGGTGGTTACAGACAGTACTAAACCTTTCAGCGAGGGGGTGGCAATCTGGGTTCACTGACTGGTCTGATATAAGGGAGGTTCCCTCTCATCATGGTTGCCGGTGATCAATTGTTCTTGTCTCAATTGTGGTTCCTGGTTCATTTGGAAGTTTGCTGGAGTCTTGCCTGCATCTCCTGCTTTCAGATAAGATATTTTTTGCTTTTCTTTTTGTGCTTGCTTTTTGCATTGTTTTCTGCACTTTTCTGGATGTCAGCCAGGTCCCCTCCTGGGGCCTGAGCTCCTCACAGTTTATCTGCAGCCACTGTTATTTGCTCATTTGCTCTTTCCTGTTTTTTCAGCGGCTGCGGCTTGGTTTTTGTTCACACTGAGACCTGATTTAGTGGGTGGCGAGATCATGTGATCTCAGTACTTTTGTAATCAGAATTGTTGGATTTTTGTAGGGTTTCTGGGTTGCAGAAAGTAATCTCTCCTGTCCTATCCTATTTAGTTAGCTTGTGGCCCCAGCGTTTGCTCAGTCTATTTTCTGCCTATGTTTGTATTTTCATCTTGTCTAACCGCCATTATATGTTTTGGGGCTTCCTATTTTCTTTGGTGATCTGCTCCGGGGCAGATAGCTTTCATATTTCTGCCTTTAGGTGTAGTTATCTCTCACGCTGCGACGAGGCGTCTAGGATCAACGTAGGAACGCTCCACGGCTACCTCTAGTTGTGTCGTTAGTTTAGGAATCTGCAACCCATAAGTTACCAACATCTCAGGTGTTTGGCTGCCCTGCTGTTGTTCCTGTTCTCCTCAGCTACCGAAACATAACAGTATCATCGGCAATAGCTGAAAATTATATGGTACTCACAGAAGGGAAAAATAGTGTGGATAGAAAAAAGTTGTCAGAGTTGTCAGAGATTTTTTTCTTTTTTCTGTCTGTTGCATTTTTTCCCTCTTTTTCTCTGGGTGCTGAGGAGGATTTTTTTTCTCTCAATGGAGTTTGCACAGTTGTCTGGCTGTGTGGATCAGCTTGCCACTGAGGTTCGGAGTATTGCTACCTATCTTGCTGGGTTGCCGGTTGTGGAACCTAGGATTCCCATGCCAGATTTGTTTTTGGGGGATCGGGCTAAATTTCTGAATTTCAAAAATAACTGTAAGTTGTTTTTTGCCTTAAAGCCTAAGTCCTCAGGTAACGCAGCACAGCAGATTCAAATTGTCATCTCTCTCCTGCGCGGCGATCCTCAGGATTGGGCTTTTTCCCTGACACCTGGGGATCCTGTTTTGAATGATATTGATGCATTTTTTCTGGCTCTGGGGTTATTGTATGATGAACCTAATATCACTGATCAAGCTGAAAAAACCTTGTTGGCATTAAATCAGGGTCTTGAAGACGCTGAGTACTACTGTCAGAAATTCCGAAAGTGGGCAGTCCTGACCAAATGGAATGATGATGCTTTGGCAGCCTTTTTTCGGAAGGGGCTGTCAGAGACTGTAAAGGATGTTATGGTGGGATTCCCTGCTCCCTCTGGTCTCAATGATTCTATGTCATTGGCTATTCAAATTGACAGACGTTTGCGTGAGCGCAGAGGTATGCGTGAGATAGTGTTGCCTTGTGTGCCAGCTTCTGAGCCCATGCAGTGTGATAGAGTGACTTCTGGGGCTCAGCGTCATGAGTTTCGAAAGCGCAATGGGTTATGTTTCTACTGTGGTGATGCCTCTCATGCTATTTCAGTCTGCCCTAAGCGGGGAAGACGTTTTGCATGCTCAGTTGTCTTGGGTAGTGTTCAGACTAAATTTCTGTTGACTGTTACCCTCATTTGCTCTATGTCCACATTTTCGGCTCAGGCTTTTGTTGATTCAGGAGCAGCTATTAACCTGATGGATTTTGACTTTGCCAAACGTTGTGGGTTTCCCATGATACCCCTGCGGAAGTCTATTCCCCTATTGGGCATTGATTCCACCCCTTTGGCGGAGAATAAACCCCAGTTTTCTACTCAGGTGATAATGAGGGTTGAACCAGATCATCAGGAGAGTTGCAAATTTCTGGTGCTGTATAATCTGCATGACATTATTGTACTAGGTTTCCCTTGGTTACAGTCTCATAATCCTGTTTTGGATTGGAAATCTGTGTCTGTGACCAGTTGGGGCTGCCAATGTGTTAATGCCGACACTCCTGTTTTTTCTGACTCTCCCAAGTCTCAGGATGTTCCTGACTTTTTGACTGATTTTTTGGATATATTTAGTGAAAGTAAATCTGCATCTTTGCCCCCTCACAGGAGCTACGATTACGCTATTGAATTAGTGCCTGGTGGTAAATTTCCTAAAGGTCGCCTTTTTAACTTGTCTGTACCTGAACACGATGCTATGCGATCTTATATCAAGGAGTCATTGGAGAAGGGTCATATCAGACCATCCTCTTCACCCTTGGGTGCCGTTTTTTTCTTTGTGGCCAAAAAGGATGGTTCATTGAGGCCGTGTATTGATTATCGTCTCTTGAATAAGATCACTGTGAAGTATCAATATCCGTTACCCTTGATTTCTGACCTGTTTTCCAGGGTGAAAAGTGCGAGTTGGTTTACCAAGCTTGACCTCAGGGGGGCGTATAACCTTATTCGCATTAAGCACATGAATGAATGGAAGACGGCGTTTAATACCCCAGAGGGGCATTTTGAGTACCTAGTGATGCCGTTTGGGCTCACTAATGCTCCTTCTGTCTTCCAATCCTTCATGAATGTGTTAGAGACGGTTTCTGAGCAGAGGCTTCCTCTGGTGGTTACAGACAGTACTGAACCTTTCAGTGAGGAGTGGCAATCTGGGTTCACTGACTGGTCTGATATAAGGGAGGTTCCCTCCCATGATGGTTGCCGGTGATCAATTGTTCTTGTCTCAATTGTGGTTCCTGGTTCATTTGGAAGTTTGCTGGAGTCTTGCCTGCATCTCCTGCTTTCAGATAAGATATTTTTTGCTTTTCTTTTTGTGCTTGCTTTTTGCATTGTTTTCTGCACTTTTCTGGAGGTCAGCCAGGTCCCCTCCTGGGGCCTGAGCTCCTCACAGTTTATCTGCAGCCACTGTTATTTGCTCATTTGCTCTTTCCTGTTTTTTCAGCGGCTGCGGCTTGGTTTTTGTTCACACTGAGACCTGATTTAGTGGGTGGCGAGATCGTGTGATCTCAGTATTTTTGTAATCAGAATTGTTGGATTTTTGTAGGGTTTTCTGGGTTGCAGAAAGTAATCTCTCCTGTCCTATCCTATTTAGTCAGCTTGTGGCCCCAGCGTTTGCTCAGTCTATTTTCTGCCTATGTTTGTATTTTCATCTTGTCTAACTGCTATTATATGTTTGGGGGCTTCCTATTTTCTTTGGGGATCTGCTCCGGGGCAGATAGCTTTCATCTTTCTGCCTTTAGGTGTAGTTATCTCTCAGGCTGTGACGAGGCGTCTAGGATCAACGTAGGAAAGCTCCACGGCTACCTCTAGTTGTGTCGCTAGTTTAGGAATCTGCAACCCATCAGTTACCAACATCTCTGGTTTCGGCTGCCCTGCTGTTGTTCCTGTTCTCCTCAGCTACCGAAACATAACACATTCCCAGCACACAGCAGCTGTGCAGGTTCTACCACGAGCCGTACTGGACAACATGGAAGAGGTGTTCGTGGTGCACAAAGCCGAAGTGGCGTTGGAGACAGGGGTTTTATGACCATGTTGTGGACAGATTTCTCGAGTACTGCTCACATGACTGTTAATACTGAATCGATTGCAACAGACAGGAGACAGCAGTTGTCAACTATGGATCAAAATTAAATATAAACAGCAAAAAAAGGCAGCAACACTCACCTGCCCAGATCTCAGAACAAATGCACTACAGGGTGCAGCCAGCCCATAAAGCAAGATATTAGCAGCACAGGTGCAAAATATCAGATTAAACAGCCACTCTCCACATACCCATTCAAGGAGGGGGTGACTGCTCAGTATACAATTGCACAATAGAGGCACGCATAGGGTGCCATTCACACAAGGATACTGCACAGTGTCTGGTTCACAGCCTATTCGTTACGCCTCTACTATTCGACTAGGCGGGCTGGCCAGTACACTCTCAATGCGCACCAGTGTGAACACCCCTCATGCGAGACCAAACATGCCTGGGCTTGGCTGCACCCCGAAAAATAAAGTGTAAAAAATACAAACATAGTGGGGTATTAGTTAATATTTTGGCCAAAATACGTAAGCTAGTAACCTGGGCCAAAGGTCCCCATGCTTACAAGTTCTACACTACACTATCCAGCAAAGCCACTAAAGGAGACTCAAGGTCTCCAAAAATTCAATATAAACAGCACAAAAAGGCAGCAACACTCACCTGCCCAGATCTCAGAACAAATGCACTACAGGGTGAAGCCAGTCCATAAAGCAAGATGTTAGCAGCACAGGTGCAAAATACCAGATTAAACAGTCACTGTCCACATACCCATTCAAGGAGGGGGTGACTGCTCAGTATACAATTGCACAATAGAGGCACGCATAGGGTGCCGTTCACACAAGGATACTGCACAGTGTCTGGTTCACAGCCTATTAGTTACACCCCTACTATTCGACTAGGCGGGCTGGCCAGTACACTCTCAATGCGCACCAGTGTGAACACCCCTCATGCGAGACCAAACATGCCTGGGCTTGGCTGCACCCCGAAAAATAAAGTGCAAAAAATGCAAAAATAGTGTGGTATTAGTTGATATTTTGGCCAAAATACATAAACTTGTAACCTGCGCCAAAGGTCCCCACGCTTACAAGTCCTACACTACACTGCCAAGGTCAGGTACAGGGTTTGTGCGTGACTGGAGGGATGTGGATTTGGCAGAAAGTGCTCCTTCACCCACTACTGGCAGTGCATCATTGACACCTGGAACATTGGCCCACATGTGTGATTATGTCTTGCGGATCCTAAAAAGGGACCCCCGCATTGCCAAAATTATGAAGGATGATGACTACTGGTTGGCCAGCATCCTCGATCCACGCATTAAAGGCAAATTACAGAACATCATGCCACAGGAGAACCTAGAGCTAATGTTGGCGAACAAACAAGCAACTCTGGTAAACCGTTTGTTAGAGGCATTCCCAACACACAGCAGCTGTGCAGGTTCTACCACGAGCCGTACTGGACAACATGGAAGAGGTGTTCGTGGTGCACACAGCCGAAGTGGCGTTGGAGACAGGGGTTTTATGACCATGTTGTGGACTGATTTCTCGAGTACTGCTCACATGACTGTTAATACTGAATCGATTGCAACAGACAGTAGACAGCAGTTGTCAACTATGGTTCAAAATTATCTCTCCTCCCCTATCGATGTTCTCCCTCACAGTTCATTCCCCTTTGACTACTGGGCCTGTAAACTGGACACCTGGCCTGAATTGGCACAATATGCCTTACAGGAGCTCGCTTGCCCTGCTGGTAGTGTGCTATCAGAAAGAGTCTTCAGTGCTGCTGGATCAATCCTGGCAGAAAGAAGGACCCGGCTGTCGACCCAAAATGTTGGTGATCTCACTTTCATTAAAATGAACCATGCCTGGGTTTCAAAGGATTTTGTCCCACTTTCCCCCGATGACACATAGGTTCCCAGCAAAATGGCTCGCTTTGTCCTCCTCTTCCTCCGACTTCTCCAATTCCTCCATTTGCAGCTGCTGAACGTCCTGCCTACACCTCAACATATGCCAGTTTTTCCACCTCCCTAACTGGGCTGTAACCCCCCCAGGGCCGGCGTCAGCACCTGGTGCACCTGGGCAAGTGCCGGGGCCCTGAGCAGATGGGGGGACCCACTCGCCATCAGAGACACCGGCGTACTATGAGGGGTCCTGTGCCAGTGCCGGCGCTCACGAGTGGGCCCCAGCACTTGCAATACTTACCTCTCCCTGCTCCACTGCTGTGACGTCTTCCGCGTTTCCTGACAGTGACATTCAGGTCAGAGAGCGCGATGACGTCACATCTGTGCACCCTCTGCCTGAACAGTCACATTGCAGAGAGCTGGAAGATGGCAACACTGAGGAGTCCAGAGTAGAGCAGTGCCCAGCGAGGAGAGGTTTTTCATTTATTTTAATGTTTGGAGCAATATATGGGGATCATTATACATTGGAGAATTATATATGGGGCCCATCATACACTTGAGCATCATAGATAGGGCCCATTATATATGGAGCATTATATAGGCCCATCATACACTGGAGCATCATCCATGGGGCCCATTATACACTGGAGCATTATAAATGGGGCCCTTTATATATGGAGCATTATATAGGCCCATCATACACTGGAGCATCATCCATGGGGCCCATCATACACTGGAGCATCATATACGGGGCCCATTATACACTGGAGCATCATATGGGGCCCATTATATATGGAGCATTATATAGGCCCATCATACACTGGAGCATCATCCCTGGGGCCCATCATACAAAAGCATCATATGGGTTCATTTATTTATTAGAACCCCAAAATTGGTGTGCAATTTGTCCTGAGTACGGTGCTACCCCATATGTTGGGGTAAACCACTGTTTGGGCGCACGGCAGGGCTCGGAAGGGAGGGAGCGCCATTTGACCTTTTGAACGCCACGTCGTGTTTGGAGACCTCTTGATGTGCCTAAATAGTGGAAACCCCTCAATTTTAGCTCCAACCCTAACCCCAACACACCCCTAACCCTAATCCCAACCCTAATCCCAACCCTAATTCCAAGCCTAATTGTAACCCTAACCCTAATTGTAACCCTAACCCTAATTATAACCCTAAGGCTAGGTTCATTTTGCGTTTTACCAGCCCGTTCAACACATAGCGTTGGCGGGCTGGTAACGGTATAGCATAACGTGATCGCGTTATGCTATACCCGTTAGCGCAGAGGAATCAGCAGATGATTCCTCTGCGCTAGCGCTGACTGAGCCCAGACGCTGCAGGCCACGTCCAAGGCTCCGTCACTGAATGACGGCACGTCGCGAACGTATGCCGCTTTACGGCATGTGTCGCGATGCGCCCTCAAATGGGAGTGAATGGCAGCGTTAACGGACTGCATTACACCGCGTTATACTGTGGTGTAACGCAGTCCGTCTAACAGACTGCCATAACACGGTATGAACCCAGCCTAACCCTAATGCTAACCCTAACCCTAGCCCTAACCCTAACGGAAAAATGAAAATAAATACAATTTCTACATTTTATTATATGTCCCTAACTAAGGGGATGATAAAGGGGGGGGGGTTATGTACTGTTTTTTTTTATTTTGATCACTGTGATAGTTTATCACAGTGATCAAAATCTACTTTTGGAGAATGAATGAAATATTTTTTGAATCTGCCGCTAGGAGGATCCGGGGACATGGGGAACACCTACAGGTACAGGGGGGGATCGGGGGTCCCGGGACACTATTTCTCACCCTTCTGATGTGCGATCACATCAGAGGGGAGAGAAATCTTTTTTTTTTTTTTTTGCGGTCGCCGTTATACTGTTATAACGGTGATCGCAACACCGGGGTCGGTAAATACTGACCCGGATCATGTTCTCTGGGGTCTCGGCTACCCCCAGCAGCCGAGACCCCGGAGAAAATTGCCCAAGCCCCCCCAGCACATCGCGGCGGGCACTGAGCATGCGCCCGCCATTTTCTCGGCCTCAAAGATGGCGTCGCCCACCGGAGGAGGCAGGAGGTCCCGGGGGCCACATGGAGGGGGTCGGGGGCCACAAGGGAGGATCGGGGACCCTTTTTCTCTCTGCTTTGATGTCCGATCACATCAGAGGAGAGAGAAATTAAATGGCACATTTTTTTTTTGCGATCGCCGTTATAGGGTTAATAACGGCGATCGCAACACCAGGGTCGGTAAAAACCGACCCGATTCATGTTCTCTGGGGTCTCGGCTAGCCCCGACAGCTCAGACCCCGGAGAAAATGCGACTGCGGGGGGCGCTATTCACTTTTTCCACAGCACCGTTAATTAATGGCGCTGTGGTTTAAGTACCCTTAATGACCGCCGTTAAAAGGCGTATCGGCGGTCGTTAAGGGGTTAAATATAAGAAGTTTGGGACCACCAGAAGTCTTCCTAGACCTGGCCGTCCAGCCAATCTGAGCAATCATGGGAGAAGAGCCTTAGTGAGAGAGGTAAAGAAGAACCCCAAGATCACTGTGGCTGAGCTCCACAGATGCGGTAGGGAAATAGGAGAAAGTTCCACAAAGTCAACTATCACTGCAGCCCTCCACCAGTTGGACCTTTATGGCCCGACGAAGATTAGCAGAGGATCCCCAATTCCAGGTGTGAAAAACTTGTTACATCTTTGCCAAAAAGACTCATGGCTGTACTAGCTCAAGAGGGCACTTCTACTCAATACTGAGCAAAGGGTCTGAATACTTATGAACATGTGATATTTCAGTTTTTCTTTTTTAATAAATTTGCAAAAATGTCTACATTTGGTTTTTTCAATCACGATGGGGTGCAGAGTATACATTAATGGGAAAAAATTTACTTTTTTGAATTTACCAAATGGCTGCAATGAAAGAGTGAAAAATTTAAAGGGGTCTGAATAGTTTCTGTACCCACTGTACATGACCAGCAAGCAGCGCTGTTATGAGCGCCTGACAGACCACCTAACACTGCCATTGTCAAGTGTCATTTGTAGGAAATAGACCGTGCACGGCCTGCAGGACAGCAGCATCAGGGCAGCTATTAGTGCTTGGTCTAAGTCGCTCTGCTCACTTTTCGTGCTTTAGTAACAGAGACACATCACGATTGTAGCACCATTCAGTATTTTTTTTTTCCTATTTTTCAACCAAAAAATAGTGCCACTTGTGGTTTTGATTCTGTTTAAAGAAAAAAACAGCCATGTTTTTTCTCGTTACATTGACATCGGAGATAGATCTAAACCTTTCCGTTTAAATCGATTTACACCAATTTTTGCTTCCATTTTTTCTTATAGGTTTAAATTTTAAATAAACTCTTTACTGAAGTTATCCTAACTTTAGGGAACAGAAGAAAATAATGCCCACAGACTTTATCATTTAAAGGGGAGGGCACTACTTAGAAAACCCCATCTCAATCCCCATGGTACCCACAAGTAAAATAATAGCACGGCCATGTTCACACGATCAATATTTGGTCAGTATTTTATATTAGTAACCAAAACCAAGAGTGGAACAATCAGAGGAAAAGTATAATAGAAACATGTCACCACTTCTCTATTTATCACCCACTCCTGGTTTTGATTTACAAATATTGATGGAAAATACTGACCAAATACTGAAAGTGTGAACATGGCCTTATACTCGCCTCTCTGTAAACTGTAGTCTCTGTTCACACAGTATGCATTTTTGTTAGCACTGGCTGGCCCACCTGACAGTAATATAGTGCTCCCCATAGTGGTAAAATGCACCCCAATAGTAGTATAATGCTGCCTCATAGTAGTATAATGCAGCCCCATAGCAGTATAATGCACCCCATAGAATAATGCACCTCTTAGTAGTATAATTCAGCCCATAGCAGTATAATGCACCCCATAGAAGTATAATGCAGCCTCATAGTAATATAATGCAACCCTATAAAAGTATAATTCACCTCATACTTTTATGCACCTTCATAGCAGTATAATGCACCTCCATAGCAGTATAATGCACCCTGTAGTACTATAATGCACCCCTATATCAGTAGAATGAACCTCCATTGCAATATAATGCACCCCCATAATAGTATAATGCACCCCCATAGCAGTATAATGCACCCCCACAGTATAATGCATACCCATAGTATAAGGCATAGTATAAGGCTATAGCAGCACAATGCACCTCCATAGCAGTATAATGCAGCCCCATAGCTGTATAATGCACCCCATAGCAGTATAATACAGCCCCATAGTATTATAATGCAACCTATATAAGTATAATGCACCTCATAGTATAATGCACCCCATACTTATAATGCTCCCCACAGTAGGATAATGCACCCCATAGCAGTATAATTCAGCCCCATAGCTGTATAATGCACCCATATAGTAGTATAATGCACCCATAGTATAATGCAGCCCATAGTATAGCAGTATAATTCACCTCCATAGCATTGTAATGCACTTCCATTGCAGCATAATGTACCCTACAGTGTAATTCACCCACCATAGTATAAGACAGCCCCATACTTATAATGCTCCCCCACAGTAGTATAATGCACCCCCATATAGTATAATGCACCTCCATAGTAGTATAATGCACCCCCATAGCAGTATAATGCACCCCCATAGCAGTATAATGCTCCCCATAGCAGTATAATGCACCCCATAGTAGTATAATGCACCTCATAGCAGTACTGTATAATTCACCTCCATAGCATTGTAATGCACTTCCATTGCAGCATAATGTACCCTACAGTGTAATTCACCCCCATAGTATAAGACAACCCCATAGTAGTGTAATGCACCCCCCATAGTAGTATAATGCACCCCCATAGTATAAGGCAGCCCCATAGTAGTATAATGCATCCGCATAGCAATATAATGAACCCCATAGTAGTATAATGCATCCGCATAGCAGTATAATGCACCCTATAGTACTATAATGCACCGCATAGTACAATGCAGCCCCATATTAGTATAATGCACTCCCATAGCATAAGGCAGCCCATAGTAGAATAATGCACCCTCATAGCAGTATAATGCACCTCCATAGCAGTATAATGAACCCTATAGTATAATGCACCCTGGTGTAGTTAGCTCTCGGGCTGTGACGAGGCGTCTAGGACCAGCGTGGGTACGTTCCACGGCTGCCTTTAGTTGTGGTGGTTAGTCAGGTACTGCAATCCAGTAGATTCCAACCTTCTGGTGTATTGCCGTTTTTGCCTGCTCTCCTCAGCTACCAAATCATAACAGCACCCCTATAGAAGTATAGTGCACCCATAGCAGTATAAGGCACCTCCATAGTTGTATAATGCACCCTATAGTATAATGCACCCCCACAGTATAATGCAGCCTGCCACATAGCTGTATAATGCACCCCCATAGCAGTATAATGCAGCCTACAGTGTACTGCATGCCCATAGTATAAGACAGCCCCATAGAAGTATAATGCACCCCCATGGCAGTATAATGCAACCTGTAGTACTATAATGCACCCCATAGTATAAGGCAGCCCCATAGTAGTATAATGCACCCCTATAACTGTAGAATGAACCTCCATTGCAATATAATTCACCCCCATAGTAGTATAATGCACCTCCATAGCAGTATAATGCACCCTATAGTATAATACACCCCATAGTATAAGCCAGCCCCATAGTAGTATAATGCACCCCATAGTACAATGCAGCCCCATATTAGTATAATGCACCCCATAGCAAAAGGCAGTCCCATAGTAGAATAAAAAGGGGGGTAGTTAGCGAGCACACAGGTCTGAATATGGTTGAGGTTCTGGTACAATGGACTCATACGTCCAGTAATAGACTAATAAATGATTTACCGCACACTCAAATTGATCAATTTGCAAAGTGAAAATTTTTTATTGTGGACAACCAAATTTATAGAAGCAAAGACAGGAGTATAAGCATGAAGAGACATTAATCTCAACGTTTCGGTTCAACCAGAACCTTATTCATGTAGTCGCTGTGAACAAAAGAAACAATATAAGTAACAAGAAAATAAACATGAAAACTAAAAGACCATATTGGTGGTTCAAAAGCATCTCCAGAGGAATAGTCAAAACACAAAATTATACAATTTAAAAGAATTAAATACAATGTGACAGACATAAAAAGTAAAAAAAGTACATTGGAACCAATGAGAGTGGTCACAAGAAAAAAGGAAATTTTGCCTCAGTCCTGGGAATGTTTGTGAGTAGGTATATACAGAGAGATAAGTGTCCAAACATAAAGGATAGCTGTAAGTAACAGTAATAGTGTTAAATTCATACACTCAAACAGTGTGAAATAGCAAAATAGATTGCCTAATACCTGTGTCCTATATCTTTAAATGAGGGAGAAGCCTCAGTAGCAATCTAAAAGGAGGTATAGGAAATGCCATTGAGACAGCTATAAATAGTGGTGTCAATACAAAGTGGAGCCCAAGTTAAGTTGTTTAGAGTACCTGTTATATAGTTGTCAGGGAATAGCCCAAGATCAGGAAATTCTATAGTCCTGAAAAATTAAGAGCTGTACTGTTACATAGTAACAGGACAGTCCTATATTAGTGATCAAAGTGTGGGTACAAATAGTGTAGAGCATACCTGGCAGTCAGTTCATTAAAGTAAAGCCCCATAAATCAGGAATTGTTTCCAACCTGGAGGAGTGAACAATGCGCTAATGTCAGAACCGCTATGTGGTAGCGGTCTAAATATAAGTATATCAGTTCCCTTGTGATGGCGATCAGCCTACCTGGCAGACATTTTGTAGTGATATAAGCAGCGCTCCGCGCCTTGCTGTGGCTGGACTGCGGTGAAAATGACTGAGAGGCGCTTATGTAAAGCGCCAGACCGGAAGTTGAGCTCCCGGACCGGAAGTGACGTGACGTCACAGGGAAATAGTTCCAAAGTATGTTAGACATGCGCAGTGGCTCAGTCAATGCACTGAGCTTGCTCAAACATAGGTGGAAAACGTCTGTATAAGTGAAAGGAGGGGCTAGTGAAGGTAAATGAATGTGTCTGAGCGCTACATTGAAAACGATTGTCACCCAATATAATTATATATAAAATATTAGAAAAAACGGGCTACTATTATATTTAACAGGTAAATACATGCTTAAGAGTGCTGACATAAGGATAATAATCACCAATCAGTATAATGGTTAATGTCAACCAAGGACGTTTAGTTATAGTTATGGTATAGTCAGATTAAAGGACTAAGTGTTCAGGGACATGCAGCAGAAACCCGGCAGAGGAGTAAACTCACCTTTTGGTGAAGAATTATCGGGTCTGTAAGAAAATAGATAATATTAATATAGGTTTTTACAATAGCCAATCAATTTCTCTATTCAGTCCTTTAGGGGGAAAAGTTTCAAGTTTGTGGATCCAGAAGGTTTCTCTTTGTTTTAATAATTTAACATGGTCGCCCCCTCTCCTAGGGCGTGGAACACCTTCTATGACCTGAAATTTTATTTGAGCCACGGAGTGTCTGAATTTTGTGAAATGGTCAGGCAATGGAAGCCAGTTTTTCTGACATCGAATGGTGGATTTGTGGCTGGCTATGCGGTCCTTCACATGCTGGGTTGTTTCCCCAACATATAGAAGGCCGCATGGACACTTGACCAGGTATACTACGAAATTGGAATTACAAGTAAAAAAGCCTTTTATTGGGAATGATTTGCCAGTCCTGGGATGTGTGAAGTGATCTGATCGAATGACATTCGAACAGGCTGCACAGTTTAAGCATGGGAATGTACCGTGCTTACGAGGGGCTAGGAGCCTTTGATTATCAATTGGGAGTGCACTGCCCATGTCCGCTCTTACTAACCTATCTCTGATGTTAGGTGCCCTTTTCTTACACATCAACACTGGTGCCTCAAATGGCGCAATGTTAGGGTAGGCTCTATAGAGAAGCGGCCAATGTTTTTTTATGATAGAGTAGGCTTTTGGCATAAGAGGATGGAATGAATGTACAAAAGGCACCCTCTCTTTAGGAACAGTAGGTGGCTGAGGAGAGGGCGGTGCAATAGCACGGATTTTTTCCTCGTGTAATAACCTGGTTGGGTAGTGTCTATCTCTGAATTTCTGTGCCATTGTGTTCAATCTGGTCTCCAATGTCTCTTTATCAGATACAATCCTGGACACTCTATTGAGTTGAGATCTTGGCAGACTATTTCTTGTTGATCGAGGATGGCAACTGGAATAATGTAAGAGGTTATTCCTATCGGTGGGTTTATCGTAGAGATCGGTAGATAGGTTACCATGTATATCCTGTATAACTCTGGTGTCAAGAAAAGGGATTGATTCAGTATCATGATGTAGAGAAAATTGCAATTCCGGAAAGATAGAATTTAGGTATGCATGAAATTCAAGTAGGATGTTAACGGGACCGGTCCACACAAAGAAAATATCGTCTATGTAACGATGGTATCCAAGTATATGACGGAGAAAAAGATCATTTGAATAGACATATGTTACTTCAAAAGAGTTCATGTATGCATTTGCGTAGGCGGGCGCGACATTAGCGCCCATCGCGGTGCCGCACTTCTGTACATAGTAGGTATCTTCGTACAGAAAGTAGTTTTCATGCAATACCAAATGTAGTAAATCAAGACACAATTGAACTGAGTTAGTGGATAAGACTGAAGATTCCAGAAGAATCTTTACTGCCTCAATCCCTTTATCGTGAGTAATTGATGTGTATAGGCTGTTAACATCAAGTGTAACAAGAACACTGTCTGGTGGTATTGGCCCCAATTGTTGAATGACCCTCAAAAAATGTCCTGTATCAAGAAGGTAAGATCTTGTCAATTTAATGAGTGGCGTTAAAATAATTTCTAGAAAAATAGATAAAGGTGACAATACAGAATCTGTAGAGGCTACAATAGGTCTGCCGGGTGGGTTATGAAGGGATTTGTGAATTTTTGGCAGGATATAGAAGACAGGCGTAATGGGATGACTATTTGTAAGAAAAGTAACCATCTGTTGATCTATGATATTAATGTCATAGTATAGTTTAAGGAGAATTTTAATCTTGTTGGCGATTGCAAAGACAGGGTCACTTGAGATAGAGAGGTAAGTATTGTGATCAGAAAGCTGTCTATGCACTTCCTTATTGTAGTCAGTACGGTTCATGACTACAATGGCACCGCCTTTATCTGCTGGCTTAATCATTATATCCCTATTGCTGCTGAGAGTATTGAGGGCCTGTTTTTCTAGAGTAGTTAGGTTAGAATGTGGTGGGAAGAAGCCAAGCTGTGCCTGATGAGATAACAATTTCATATCGCGATCAACTAAAGAGATGAAGGTTTCTGTAGCATGGTAGATACGCGGAGGCGAAAATCTGCTCGGATTACGGAGGCCGAGAGCTGAAATGGACAGCTCAGAGGTGGGTTCATCACGTGGTGGTAACATGTCACCAGGGACAGGTGTTAGACCAAAATGGGTTTTTAGTCTTATAGTCCGGTAGAATCTCTCCAAGTCCTTTTCAAGTTGAAAAGAGTCGGACCTGGTGATCAATATCTCTGATTATCTCCTCTCCCCTGCTGAACTTTCGTTATTGCAGAAGGGGTTGTCGTTTTGTCCAACCCCGAAGTGGGACTCTTTTCAACTTGAAAAGGACTTGGAGAGATTCTACCGGACTATAAGACTAAAAACCCATTTTGGTCTAACACCTGTCCCTGGTGACATGTTACCACCACGTGATGAACCCACCTCTGAGCTGTCCATTTCAGCTCTCGGCCTCCGTAATCCGAGCAGATTTTCGCCTCCGCGTATCTACCATGCTACAGAAACCTTCATCTCTTTAGTTGATCGCGATATGAAATTGTTATCTCATCAGGCACAGCTTGGCTTCTTCCCACCACATTCTAACCTAACTACTCTAGAAAAACAGGCCCTCAATACTCTCAGCAGCAATAGGGATATAATGATTAAGCCAGCAGATAAAGGCGGTGCCATTGTAGTCATGAACCGTACTGACTACAATAAGGAAGTGCATAGACAGCTTTCTGATCACAATACTTACCTCTCTATCTCAAGTGACCCTGTCTTTGCAATCGCCAACAAGATTAAAATTCTCCTTAAACTATACTATGACATTAATATCATAGATCAACAGATGGTTACTTTTCTTACAAATAGTCATCCCATTACGCCTGTCTTCTATATCCTGCCAAAAATTCACAAATCCCTTCATAACCCACCCGGCAGACCTATTGTAGCCTCTACAGATTCTGTATTGTCACCTTTATCTATTTTTCTAGAAAAGATTTTAACGCCACTCATTAAATTGACAAGATCTTACCTTCTTGATACAGGACATTTTTTGAGGGTCATTCAACAATTGGGGCCAATACCACCAGACAGTGTTCTTGTTACACTTGATGTTAACAGCCTATACACATCAATTACTCACGATAAAGGGATTGAGGCAGTAAAGATTCTTCTGGAATCTTCAGACTTATCCACTAACTCAGTTCAATTGTGTCTTGATTTACTACATTTGGTATTGCATGAAAACTACTTTCTGTACGAAGATACCTACTATGTACAGAAGTGCGACACCGCGATGGACGCTAATGTCGCGCCCGCCTACGCAAATGCATACATGAACTCTTTTGAAGTAACATATGTCTATTCAAATGATCTTTTTCTCCGTCATATACTTGGATACCATCGTTACATAGACGATATTTTCTTTGTGTGGACCGGTCCCGTTAACATCCTACTTGAATTTCATGCATACCTAAATTCTATCTTTCCGGAATTGCAATTTTCTCTACATCATGATACTGAATCAAACCCTTTTCTTGACACCAGAGTTATACAGGATATACATGGTAACCTATCTACTGATCTCTACAATAAACCCACCGATAGGAATAACCTCTTACATTATTCCAGTTGCCATCCTCGATCAACAAGAAATAGTCTGCCAAGATCTCAACTCAATAGAGTGTCCAGGATTGTATCTGATAAAGAGACATTGGAGACCAGATTGAACACAATGGCACAGAAATTCAGAGATAGACACTACCCAACCAGGTTATTACACGAGGAAAAAATCCGTGCTATTGCACCGCCCTCTCCTCAGCCACCTACTGTTCCTAAAGAGAGGGTGCCTTTTGTACATTCATTCCATCCTCTTATGCCAAAAGCCTACTCTATCATAAAAAAACACTGTCCGCTACTCTATAGAGCCTACCCTAACTTTGCGCCATTTGAGGCACCAGTGTTGATGTGTAAGAAAAGGACACCTAACATCAGAGATAGGTTAGTAAGAGCGGACATGGGCAGTGCACTCCCAATTGATAATCAAAGGCTCCTAGCCCCTCGTAAGCACGGTACATTCCCGTGCTTAAACTGTGCAGCCTGTTCGAATGTCATTCGATCAGATCACTTCACACATCCCAGGACTGGCAAATCATTCCAATAAAAGGCTTTTTTACTTGTAATTCCAATTTCGTAGTATACCTGGTCAAGTGTCCATGCGGCCTTCTATATGTTGGGGAAACAACCCAGCATGTGAAGGACCTCATAGCCAGCCACAAATCCACCATTCGATGTCAGAAAAACTGGCTTCCATTGCCTGACCATTTCACAAAATTCAGACACTCCGTGGCTCAAATAAAATTTCAGGTCATAGAAGGTGTTCCACGCCCTAGGAGAGGGGGCGACCATGTTAAACTATTAAAACAAAGAGAAACCTACTGGATCCACAAACTTGAAACTTTGGCCCCTAAAGGACTGAATAGAGAAATTGATTGGCTATTGTAAAAACCTATATTAATATTATCTATTTTCTTACAGACCCGATAATTCTTCACCAAAAGGTGAGTTTACTCCTCTGCCGGGTTTCTGCTGCATGTCCCTGAACACTTAGTCCTTTAATCTGACTATACCATAACTATAACTAAACGTCCTTGGTTTAACATTAACCATTATACTGATTGGTGATTATTATCCTTATGTCAGCACTCTTAAGCATGTATTTACCTGTTAAATATAATAGTAGCCCGTTTTTTCTAATATTTTATATATAATTATATTGGGTGACAATTGTTTTCAATGTAGCGCTCAGACACATTCATTTACCTTCACTAGCCCCTCCTTTCACTTATACAGACGTTTTCCACCTATGTTTGAGCAAGCTCAGTGCATTGACTGAGCCACTGCGCATGTCTAACATACTTTGGAACTATTTCCCTGTGACGTCACGTCACTTCCGGTCCGGGAGCTCAACTTCCGGTCTGGCGCTTTAAATAAGCGCCTCTCAGTCATTTTCACCGCAGTCCAGCCACAGCAAGGCGCGGGAGCGCTGCTTATATCACTACAAAATGTCTGCCAGGTAGGCTGATCGCCATCACAAGGGAACTGATATACTTATATTTAGATCGCTACCACATAGCGGTTCTGAGATTAGCGCATTGTTCACTCCTCCAGGTTGGAAACAATTCCTGATTTATGGGGCTTTACTTTAATGAACTGACTGCCAGGTATGCTCTACACTATTTGTACCCACACTTTGATCACTAATATAGGACTGTCCTGTTACTATGTAACAGTACAGCTCTTAATTTTTCAGGACTATAGAATTTCCTGATCTTGGGCTATTCCCTGACAACTATATAACAGGTACTCTAAACAACTTAACTTGGGCTCCACTTTGTATTGACACCACTATTTATAGCTGTCTCAATGGGCATTTCCTATACCTCCTTTTAGATTGCTACTGAGGCTTCTCCCTCATTTAAAGATATAGGACACAGGTATTAGGTAATCTATTTTGCTATTTCACACTGTTTGAGTGTATGAATTTAACACTATTACTGTTACTTACAGCTATCCTTTATGTTTGGACACTTATCTCTCTGTATATACCTACTCACAAACATTCCCAGGACTGAGGTAAAATTTCCTTTTTTCTTGTGACCACTCTCATTGGTTCCAATGTACTTTTTTACTTTTTATGTCTGTCACATTGTATTTAATTCTTTTAAATTGTATAATTTTGTGTCTTGACTATTCCTCTGGAGATGCTTTTGAACCACCAATATGGTCTTTTAGTTTTCATGTTTATTTTCTTGTTACTTATATTGTTTCTTTTGTTCACAGCGACTACATGAATAAGGTTCTGGTTGAACCGAAACGTTAAGATTAATGTCGCTTCATGCTTATATTCCTGTCTTTGCTTCTATAAATTTGGTTGTCCACAATAAAAAATTTTCACTTTGCAAATTGATCAATTTGAGTGTGCGGTAAATCATTTATTAGTCTATTACTGGACGTATGAGTCCATTGTACCAGCACCTCAACCATATTCAGACCTGTGTGCTCGCTAACTACCCCCCTTTATATTGTCTTATATTGGCTGTAGCACCGGTCACCTCCCTATTTTCACATGTCTACTGACACGTTTGTATACAATATAGCCACTAGTACTAACATTCTATGTAAGGTCACTGGCTCCAATGAGTTTCTAAGAACCCCATCTCAAGAGCTTAGGACCAGGGACTATGAGAAAGAACGACACAATTTGATCTCCTATGACCTGCATTGTATAACGTTAGCGGAGTATCATAGGCAGAGTAAAATTCCTAGAGGGCTGAGGAGTAACCTCCGACCAACTCTCTTTTCTGATAATTCGGAATATTGTGAAAAATATAGAAATATTCTCAATAAATGCTCCCTTGATATCATTATCTTGACAATTGAATATCTCCAAAAATCTATAATTGAGACAAAGCAAAACATACAGGCAATAGAGGCACAACTATCTATTGCTATTCCGGCTGCAGAGTGGACCACACTGAAAACGAAGACAGACAAGATTCTGTCTGATCATCAGAAAGCTCTTCAGGAAAGAAAACGCCAAAAATTCCAGCGTGACCTGGATGACTATTCTATGAATAGGATCTACAGATGGAGCGATACGTCCGACACTTGGCGC
Source organism: Oophaga sylvatica (assembly GCA_033576555.1). Classification (NCBI taxonomy): domain Eukaryota; kingdom Metazoa; phylum Chordata; class Amphibia; order Anura; family Dendrobatidae; genus Oophaga; species Oophaga sylvatica. The sequence goes on along the minus strand of JARQOD010000003.1, from coordinate 300,959,163 downwards.
AGGCCTCAGTATCGACGAAACCAAGGCTTGTTCAGCTCAGGGAGTGACTCTTCAACCCATTCAGGAAAGAATCGTTTTTTATCCAGAGGCCGCAGGGGAGGACACACAGACCAACAAAGCGATCAAGGAGATCGAATGACGACTCGCTCTCAGGTGAGAGGTCGGACCTGGTGATCAATATCTCTGATTATCTCCTCTCCCCTGCTGAACTTTCGTTATTGCAGAAGGGTTGTCGTTTTGTCCAACCCCGAAGTGGGACTCTTTTCAACTTGAAAAGGACTTGGAGAGATTCTACCGGACTATAAGACTAAAAACCCATTTTGGTCTAACACCTGTCCCTGGTGACATGTTACCACCACGTGATGAACCCACCTCTGAGCTGTCCATTTCAGCTCTCGGCCTCCGTAATCCGAGCAGATTTTCGCCTCCGCGTATCTACCATGCTACAGAAACCTTCATCTCTTTAGTTGATCGCGATATGAAATTGTTATCTCATCAGGCACAGCTTGGCTTCTTCCCACCACATTCTAACCTAACTACTCTAGAAAAACAGGCCCTCAATACTCTCAGCAGCAATAGGGATATAGTGATTAAGCCAGCAGATAAAGGCGGTGCCATTGTAGTCATGAACCGTACTGACTACAATAAGGAAGTGCGTAGACAGCTTTCTGATCACAATACTTACCTCTCTATCTCAAGTGACCCTGTCTTTGCAATCGCCAACAAGTTTAAAATTCTCCTTAAACTATACTATGACCTTAATATCATAGATCAACAGACGGTTACTTTTCTTACAAATAGTCATCCCATTACGCCTGTCTTCTATATCCTGCCAAAAATTCACAAATCCCTTCATAACCCACCCGGCAGACCTATTGTAGCCTCTACAGATTCTGTATTGTCACCTTTATCTATTTTTCTAGAAAAGATTTTAACGCCACTCATTAAATTGACAAGATCTTACCTTCTTGATACAGGACATTTTTTGAGGGTCATTCAACAATTGGGGCCAATACCACCAGACAGTGTTCTTGTTACACTTGATGTTAACAGCCTATACACATCAATTACTCACGATAAAGGGATTGAGGCAGTAAAGATTCTTCTGGAATCTTCAGACTTATCCACTAACTCAGTTCAATTGTGTCTTGATTTACTACATTTGGTATTGCATGAAAACTACTTTCTGTACGAAGATACCTACTATGTACAGAAGTGCGGCACCGCGATGGGCGCTAATGTCGCGCCCGCCTACGCAAATGCATACATGAACTGTTTTGAACTAACATATGTCTATTCAAATGATCTTTTTCTCCATCATATACTTGGATACCATCGTTACATAGACGATATTTTCTTTGTGTGGACCGGTCCCGTTAACATCCTACTTGAATTTCATGCATACCTAAATTCTATCTTTCCGGAATTGCAATTTTCTCTACATCATGATACTGAATCAATCCCTTTTCTTGACACCAGAGTTATACAGGATATACATGGTAACCTATCTACTGATCTCTACAATAAACCCACCGATAGGAATAACCTCTTACATTATTCCAGTTGCCATCCTCGATCAACAAGAAATAGTCTGCCAAGATCTCAACTCAATAGAGTGTCCAGGATTGTATCTGATAAAGAGACATTGGAGACCAGATTGAACACAATGGCACAGAAATTCAGAGATAGACACTACCTGTCAAGATCCCGTCTGGGTTGGAGCCGATGTTACTGCAAACACTAGGGGAAGCAGAGGCAGGTAGCGTAGTCAGGTGGCAGTCGGAGGTCAGTTCACAGGAGAGCAGTGTTTGTAGCAATGGATCAGGCAGATAACGTAGTCAGGTGGCAGCCGGAGGTCGGTACACAGGAAAGGCAGTTCGGTAGCAGAGGAGCAGGCAGATAACGTAGTCAGGTGGCAGCCGGAGGTCGGTACACAGGAAAGGCAGTTCGGTAGCAGAGGAGCAGGCAGATAACGTAGTCAGGTGGCAGCCGGAGGTCGGTACACAGGAAAGGCAGTTCGGTAGCAGAGGAGCAGGCAGATAACGTAGTCAGGTGGCAGCCGGAGGTCAGTTCACAGGAGAGCAGTGTTTGTAGCAATGGATCAGGCGGAGAACGTAGTCAGAAGGGCAGGCCGAGGTCAGTTCACAGGAGAGCAGTGTTTGTAGCAGCAGGAACAGCAGGAAACGCTTGACTAAAGGCTAAGAGCACAATAATCTCGCAATGACACACCCACAGGGCCAGGTTTATATAGGGTGTGTAATTGGCAATCAGAGGCCAATCAAGAGAGCACTGGGTGGAGCCGATCAGGAAGAACAGTCAATGGTATCTGGGTTCAGCAAGGAACTTTGCAGCCAGCAGAATAGCTCAGATGGTAGAGCTGCTGGCCAGTAGACAAGAGGTACTGGGTTTGACTCCTGACACTACCCAACCAGGTTATTACACGAGGAAAAAATCTGTGCTATTGCACTGCCCTCTCCTCAGCCACCTACTGTTCCTAAAGAGAGGGTGCCTTTTGTACATTCATTCCATCCTCTTATGCCAAAAGCCTACTCTATCATAATAAAAAAACACTGGCCGCTTCTCTATAGAGCCTACCCTAACATTGCACCATTTGAGGCACCAGTGTTGATGTGTAAGAAAAGGGCACCTAACATCAGAGATAGGTTAGTAAGAGCGGACATGGGCAGTGCACTCCCAATTGATAATCAAAGGCTCCTAGCCCCTCGTAAGCACGGTACATTCCCGTGTTTAAACTGTGCAGCCTGTTCGAATGTCATTCGATCAGATTACTTCACACATCCCAGGACTGGCAAATCATTCCCAATAAAAGGCTTTTTTACTTGTAATTCCAATTTCGTAGTATACCTGGTCAAGTGTCCATGTGGCCTTCTATATGTTGGGGAAACAACCCAGCATGTGAAGGACCGCATAGCCAGCCACAAATCCACCATTCGATGTCAGAAAAACTGGCTTCCATTGCCTGACCATTTCACAAAATTCAGACACAACGTGGCTCAAATAAAATTTCAGGTCATAGAAGGTGTTCCACGCCCTAGGAGAGGGGGCGACCATGTTAAATTATTAAAACAAAGAGAAACCTTCTGGATCCACAAACTTGAAACTTTTCCCCTAAAGGACTGAATAGAGAAATTGATTGGCTATTGTAAAAACCTATATTAATATTATCTATTTTCTTACAGACCCGATAATTCTTCACCAAAAGGTGAGTTTACTCCTCTGCCGGGTTTCTGCTGCATGTCCCTGAACACTTAAGGTACTGCCACACTAAGCTATCCCGCTAGCGATCTCGTTAGCGTTGCATACTAATGAGATCGCTAGCGGGATTGTTTCTATATCGCTAAATGCAGTCACATTTAGCGATATAGTAAACGACGCTATCGCCGTTAGCGATCTTCTTAACGACTTTAGCGGTACAAAAGTACCGCTAAATCGCTAAGAAAAGGTGCCACACAGCGATTAGATACTTACCCAGCGGGAGCGCCAGCGATGAAATAGGGTCCGGAACGATTCCAGCGACGAGCGAGATCACAGCAGGAAGCTCGTCGCTGGAAGCTGCCGCACTGAACAATATCGCTAACGGGATCGCTAAATAGTGACGTTTTTTAGCGATCCCGTTAGCGATATTGTTTAGTGTGGCATACCCTTTAGTCCTTTAATCTAACTATACCATAACTATAACTAAACGTCCTTGGTTGACATTAACCATTATACTGATTGGTGATTATTATCCTTATGTCAGCACTCTTAAGCATGTATTTACCTGTTAAATATAATAGTAGCCCGTTTTTTCTAATATTTTATATATAATTATATTGGGTGACAATTGTTTTCAATGTAGCGCTCAGACACATTCATTTACCTTCACTAGCCCCTCCTTTCACTTATACAGACGTTTTCCACCTATGTTTGAGCAAGCTCAGTGCATTGACTGAGCCACTGCGCATGTCTAACATACTTTGGAACTATTTCCCTGTGACGTCACATCACTTCCGGTCCGGGAGCTCAACTTCCGGTCTGGCGCTTTAAATAAGCGCCTCTCAGTCATTGTCAACGCAGTCCAGCCACAGCAAGGCGCGGGAGCGCTGCTTATATCACTACAAAATGTCTGCCAGGTAGGCTGATCGCCATCACAAGGGAACTGATATACTTATATTTAGACCGCTACCACATAGCGGTTCTGACATTAGCGCATTGTTCACTCCTCCAGGTTGGAAACAATTCCTGATTTATGGGGCTTTACTTTAATGAACTGACTGCCAGGTATGCTCTACACTATTTGTACCCACACTTTGATCACTAATATAGGACTGTCCTGTTACTATGTAACAGTACAGCTCTTAATTTTTCAGGACTATAGAATTTCCTGATCTTGGGCTATTCCCTGACAACTATATAACAGGTACTCTAAACAACTTAACTTGGGCTCCACTTTGTATTGACACCACTATTTATAGCTGTCTCAATGGGCATTTCCTATACCTCCTTTTAGATTGCTACTGAGGCTTCTCCCTCATTTAAAGATATAGGACACAGGTATTAGGCAATCTATTTTGCTATTTCACACTGTTTGAGTGTATGAATTTAACACTATTACTGTTACAGCTATCCTTTATGTTTGGACACTTATCTCTCTGTATATACCTACTCACAAACATTCCCAGGACTGAGGTAAAATTTCCTTTTTTCTTGTGACCACTCTCATTGGTTCCAATGTACTTTTTTTACTTTTTATGTCTGTCACATTGTATTTAATTCTTTTAAATTGTATAATTTTGTGTCTTGACTATTCCTCTGGAGATGCTTTTGAACCACCAATATGGTCTTTTAGTTTTCATGTTTATTTTCTTGTTACTTATATTGTTTCTTTTGTTCACAGCGACTACATGAATAAGGTTCTGGTTGAACCGAAACAATGAGATTAATGTCGCTTCATGCTTATATTCTTGTCTTTGCTTCTATAAATTTGGTTGTCCACAATAAAAAATTTCACTTTGCAAATTGATCAATTTGAGTGTGTGGTAAATAATTTATTCGTCCATAGTAGAATAATGCACCCGCATAGCAGTATAAGTGCACCCCCATTGCAGTATAATGCAGCCCCATACTAATATAATGCTCCCCCACAGTAGTATAATGCACCCCCATAGCAGTATAATGCACCCCCATAGCAGTATAATGCACCCCCATAGTATTATAATGCACCTCCATAGTAGTATAATGCACCCTATAGTATAATGCACCCCCACAGTATAAGGCAGTCTGCCCCATAGCTGTATAATGCACCCCCATAGCAGTATAATGCATCCTACAGTGTAATGCACGCCCATAGTATAAGACAGCCCCATAGAAGTATAATGCACCCCCATAGCAGTATAATGCAACCTTTAGAACTATAATGCACCCCATAGTAGTATAATGCACCCCTATAACTGTAGAATGAACCTCCATTGCAATACAATTCACCTCCATAGTAGTATAATGCAACCTGTAGAACTATAATACACCCCCATAGTATAAGCCAGCCCCATAGTAGTATAATCCACCCCATAGTACAATGCAGCCCCATAGTATACGGCAGTCCCATAGTAGAATAATGCACCCGCATAGCAGAATAATGGCACAATAACATCGCTAAAAAGCGTTGGCAAGTATCCAGAATTGCAGAGCGGCGGCATTCCCAATACGACTTCATCTCATTCAGACAAACAACACTCGCATTCAAATCAGCTCTCACCTCTGCTAAACAGGCCTACCTTACATCCCTCATATCTTCCTTATCCGACAACCCCAAACAGTAGTTCAACATCTTTAACTCCCTCCTCCGCCCACCACTGCCCCCTCAGACTTCCTAATCTCTGCTGATGACTTTGCCACGCACTTCAAAAATAAGATTGAACAAACAAGGCAAGTCTTTGTTGTCCGATCACCACAACTCCTTTGTATACCAGACCAATACCCTAACCCCATAACTTCCCTCTCCAAAATCACTGAAGAGAGCTTTCTCATATCTCCAAATCACACCTCACCACTTGTGCACTTAACCCCATCCCAACTCCTCCCCAACCTCACCACTACACTAAAGGGTATGCCACACTAAACGAGATCGCAACAGTCGCAAACGAGATCACTAAAACGTCACTATTTTGCGATCTCGTTAGCGACTTAGCTGTGTGTGGCATGTAGCAACGATGTGGCCCCTGCTGTGATCTCGTTGATCGTTCACTAGAGTTCTGGACCGTTTTTTGATTGTTGGCGTCCCGCTGGTGAGCCTATATCGCTGTTTGGCACCTTTTGCGAACGACCTCGTTTGTGACGCATATGGATTTAGCGTCACGGAATGGATCGCAATATCTATAAGTTCTCTTTTGCATCACAGAGAGGATCGCAGCAGTTGCAAAGCAGGCTAGCAAGGACGCAGAGAGCAGGAGCGATGCAGGAAATTCATATGAATCAGAAGCGCTCAGTACATGCTAATGACATCCTAACGACCGCCAAAGTCGTTAAAGAGATCGCTGACCGCTGATGAGTCGTTTATGAGATCTCCTGTTTGGCAGCTACTAGCGACCTAAAAGAGATCTCACAAACGATCTCATTAGCTTGCGTCGTTATTGAGATCGCTAACGAGATCACTAAGTGTGGCAGTACCTTTATCCCATCCCTAACCCATCTCTTCAAGCTATCACTAACTCCTGGTACCTTCCCCTCCGCTTTCAAACATGCCACAATCACATCTATCCTCAAAAAGCCATCCCTTTACCCGAGCACTATGTCCAGCTATCGCGCCATATCTTTGCTCCCGTTTGCTTCCAAATTAATTGAGCAGCACGTCGACACTGAACTTTCCTCTCACTTTCCATCAAACTCTCTCTTCGACAACCTACAATCTTCCTCAAGCTGAATGTAGACAAATCTGAACTAATTATCTTTTCTCCATCTCGCATATCTTCCCTACCTTATTTGTCTATCACAATAAATGAAATCACACTTTCCACTGTCCCGAAAATCCGCTGCCTCGGAGTAACCCTTGGCTCTGCCCTGTTCTTCATACCGCACATCCAAGCTCTCGCCACCTCCAGTCGCCTCCAGCTCAAAAATATTTCCAAAATCCATCCTTTCCTCAACCCTCACTCTACCAAAATGCTTGTTCATGCCCTAATCATCTCCTGCCTCGACTACTGCAACTTCCTCCTCTGTGGTCTACCTTCTAACATTCTCGCATCCCTCCATTCCGTCTGCTGCCCGACTAATTAATCTTTCTACTCGCTACACTCCTGCTGCCCCTCTTTGCAAATCTCTTCACTGGCTCCAAATTTTCCAGCGTATCCAGTTTAAGCTACTTTCACTGACCTACAAAGCCATCCATAACCTTTCTCCTCCTCGTATTTCCGAACTAATCTCTCAATATCTTCCCTCATGTAATCTCCAGTCCACCCAAGACCACCTTCTCTCCACGCTTATTCGCTCCTCACCCAATTGCCTTCAAGATTTCTCCCTACTATTCCCCATCCTCTGGAATTCTGTCCCCCAAAACGTTCAGTTATCTACCACATTTGGATCCTTCAGAGGGAACCTGAAAACCCATCTGTCACGGGTCCTTCTCCGGTATCACACAATCAACAGAGCAAGAGGAGTGCGAACAATCCCAAGACCTTTATTATAGGCAAAACTAAAAGGTCTATAAACAAACCACCACACTGAGGATACAATAGTTCAGAAAACGAATGCAGTTCAGTAACAGGATAAATGTCTAATGAGATGAGTCCAGTAATCCAGACAACAGAGGATAAAACAAAAGAAACCAATCCTTCTTTCTCTCTGAAGTGCTGTGTCTTTACACTATCCTCTCCACACAGGAACTGACTTCCACCTCTCTGTCCTCCTCAGACCCCCTCCTTATCTCCCAGGGTAGTCAGACCAGTTTGATGGCTTTCATCCCACTTCTGACCTGTGAAAGATGCCTCAGGGATTAAGGCACTACAGGGGGTGACTCGCTGCATTTGGATAGCTGAGGGGTCATGAATGGACAATCAGGAGATGTCAGCAGGGGTTCATCAAGAGGCATAGACACATTCAGGCTGCAGATGGAAGGTGAGCTAACTCAATTATCAGCCAGAAGGCTGACAATTGAGACTCCAGGCAGTATGTGGAATACACAAAAAGATACCGGGCAACAAGAGAACACCATGTAAATCAATAAAATATAAATATACACAAAATGATACTCACAGAACATATCACACTATCACAACCTCTCCCCCTCATAATAAGTGAGCACGCCATGAGGTCTACACAGACCTCTGTCCTGTTCACTTTAGTCCACATTGCTCAACTGCAATAGTCCCTTGTACAGTGGCAAGGCTAGGTCGGCCTGAGGGGTCTATGGTTCCTCTTGCCAAGACAGTCCATCGGCGTTCTGGTGCTGGCTGCCCCGATTGTATTGGATGGAGAAACTGTAGGGTTGTAGGGAAAAGCTCCATCTCAGCAATCTTCTGTTGTCTCCTGATACGCGGTTCAGCCACGTGAGGGGGTTGTGGTCTATAACAATTGTAAAGTCTCTGCCATACAAGTATGGCTGCAATTTTTTTAGTGCCCATACGATGGCAAGGCACTCCTTTTCAATATGGGCATAGGCAACTTCCCGATCCAGTAGTTTCCGACTGACAAAAGCAACAGGATGTTCTTCTCCAGCGGCGTTCACTTGGTTAAGTACTGCCCCAATCCCAAAGGTAGATGCATATGTCTGCACAAGAAACCTGCGCTTATAATCAAGGGCAGCCAAGACAGGAGCAGTGATGAGGGCGATCTTTAACGCTGAAAAGGCATCCTCGCATGCAGTCATCCACGTTACATTCCTAGGAATGTTCTTGCGGGTCAGGTCGATTAGGGGCTTGGCCAAGGTGCTGAAATTAGAAACAAATTTCTGATAGTAACCAGCAGTTCCTAAAAATGCAAGTACCTGCTTTTTAGTCTGGGGTCTACACCTGTTGCTAATGGCTTCCACCTTGGCAGGTTCATGCCTTAGGGTCCCACCCCCTACTCTATTCCCGAGATACTGCACCTCAGCCATCCCTATTTGGCATTTATCAGGGCGAATGGTCAGTCCTGCAGTAAGAATACAGTCGAGCATTATGCCCAAGTGTTTAAGATGTTCCTCCCAGGTTGTGCTAAAAATGTCATCCAAGTAAGCACAGGCAAAGTATTGACATTGCTCTAACAGTCGATCTACCAGTCTCTGGAAAGTAGCGGGGACATTTTTCATCCCAAAGGGCATTCCCAGGAACTCAAAAAGCCCAAATGGAGTAATGAAGGCCGAGCGCTCCCGAGAGTCCTCCGTTAGGGGTAAATGAAGGCCGAGGGCTCCCGAGAGTCCTCCGTTAGGGGTATCTGCCAGTACCCCTTGCTCAAGTCTAACGTGGTCACAAATTGGGCACTGGCCAGACGATCCAATAAATCATCAATCCTGGGTAAGCGTCACTCTTGGTGGCATCATTTAATCATCTGTAATCAACGCAGAATCGTGTTGTACCATCCTTCTTGGGGACCAGGACAACAGGAGAGGCCCAAGAACTGTGAGATGGCTGAACAACTCCCAGTTGTTTCATCTCCTCCAGTTCATTCTTTATCATGCCTTGAATAGCCTCTGGAACCTGGTAGGCAATCTGCTGGATGGGGCGTTGTCCGGGGGTTTCCACATGGTGGCTGGTGAGAGTAGTCTTCCCCAGCTTGGAGGAGAAAGCAGCAGCCCTTGGCCTTAGTACGGCGAGAATATTGTCCTTTTGTATATCCGATAAATGGGAGCCCAGGGGCACTTGTTCCAGTGATCCTCCTGCTTGGGTGACCTGGAGAAGATCGGGGAGATACTCGTCGTCGTCGGCATCACTAGGGGGGTGGTAGACAGCTAGAACAGGCAGAGATCGGTCGTGGTATTCTTTCAGCATGTTAATGTGGACGGTTTTCTGTCGTCGTCCACTAGAATCTAGGGCAATAACGTAGTTAGTGTCATTAATTTTCTTGACAACCTGATAAGGGCCTTCCCACACTGCTTGAAGCTTGTTGGCAGGGGAAGTAGCAATCATGAGCACTTGTTGTCCTTCCATAAATTCCGGGGTCCTGGCATTACGGTCATACCAGGTTTTTTGTCTTGACTGGGCCATCCGCTGATGTTCTTTAGCCAAGGTAGCTAGCTGGGTGAGACGGTCTCTGAACTCGAGAACATAGGGAATGGTGGGCATTCCGGTGTCTGAGATATCTTCCTCCAAATGTTCTTTCAGAAGAGTGAGAGGCCCACGGACCTTCCGGCTAAACAGTAATTCGAAGGGAGAGAACCCTGTGAACTCCCGATAGGCGAAGAGGAGTATTTTTCCCAGTCTTTTTCAATGTCAGCAAAAGCCCTCAGCATATTTTTTAGGGTTCCATTAAAGCGTTCACATAGTTCGTTGGTTTGTGGGTGGTATGGGGTGGTGCGAATGGCTCGAACACCACAGGTATGCCATAGGGACTGGACCAGATCTGACATGAGCTGAGTGTCTTGATCCGATAATATTTCACTAGGAAACCCTACCGGGTAAAGATGGTAACAAGTGCCTCGGCTACCTTTACTGCTGTAATACTGGACAGGGCCACAGCTTCAGGATATCGAGTGGCATAGTCCACCACTGTCAGGATACATTTTTTCCCCGACTGGCTGGGGTGGGCCAGAGGATCTATGATGTCGACAGCTACACGTTGAAATGGTTCTTCAATTATGGTCAGGGATTACAGGGGTACCTTATGTCGAGCTCCTGGATGCCGCATTCACTGGCACACATGGCAGGTGCGGCAATAATGTGCTACCGACTGTGAGATGCCAGGCCAGTAAAAACTTTGGGTGAGTCTCTTTTCAGTCCTTTTCCTCCCTTGATGCCCAGCCAAGGGGATGTCATGGGCCAGTTGGACTAGCAGTGCCCTGTACTTTTGAGGGACAATGAGTTGCCTGGTCGTTGTGTCAGGGTTGCCCTTGTCACTGACTTTTGTTACACGATAATACAGTCCGTTTTCTCGAGTGAAGGCATCCCCATTATCTCCCACGCGCTCAGTTTCTGCCCTTAACCTAAGGGCTGCTAAGGTAGTGTCACCCTCTATTTCTCTCCTAAATTCCTCTCTATCCCAAGGCTCTCCCAATGTAGTAGCAGGGAACATGTTGCTTACCAACTCTGATGCGGTTTGTGGTGGTTGCTCCCCGGTGAGCAATGTTGTAGTGCTCGAAGGGCCTGTAGTCGGGTGACTGCTCCCACAAATTGGCACTGTAACTCCCCAATGTCGTTCCCAAGGAGGATACCTGCAGGAAGTCCTCCCATAACTCCAATCCAACAAATTTTTTCTCCACAACCATAATCCAAATGCACAGAAGCTCGCTGTATATATTTGCGGGCACCCCCCTCCAGGACAAGGGAATTCCCGGGCCCTGGTGAATTGCCTCAGGTCGAACCACACGGGTGTGTAAGGTTCTATGTATATATTCCTGAAACTCAGTTTGTTCGTCAGCCATTTTACTTTCTGTCTTGCTGCAGCTATCTTGCCCTCAGTCAAAATGGAGTTTCCAGCTTGCATGTTCCCGCCCTGATTCTCTCCTTTGCTTCTTAAGCAGCCACAGCTAAGCAATCAGTGCTTCAGAATCTAGCCTGCAGTGAACCTGTGACTTGACTCCTGTAAGCCTTGGACCTTGTACTCCAGCTATTCCTACTGAGGAACTCTGAAGCACTTGTGGACTCTGAACCCTGCTCTTTGAAAGACCCACGTTTGCATGGACTTACGGTAACAGAGAAGAAGATCCTGAATCTGTATTGGAGAGTGATTGCTGAGCTTGGATTACTCTGGCCTGCTGTGTCTCCTGTTTCTGTGTCTGCAAACTGTGTGACTATTTCTGCCAACTTGTATGAAGTAATACAGGACTTTTCTATATCAAACCTGTGTCTCATGTATGTTCATCGCACCCAAGCACAAGACGCTATATGAACTGTACTACATACATTACAAGATTCTGAAGACAAAACGTTAGTGTCTGCTGGGTCTGGAAGGCTGTGTCTGCTGTACTGTGGATATCAGACGTCCGGTTGTACTTTCTGTGATGACAGTGGTTGTGACTTCTCACAACCATTCCAGGTGAGCAATTCCCTTAAGTTTTTTCTTTTTGCAGTGTTACCACAGGTAAACACTATTGTTTTTTTTTTCCTTTCTTTTCTCTTTTTTGTCTGCTGTAACTCTGGATATCAGATGTCTGGTTGAAACTTTCTGTGATGATAGTGGTTGTGACTTCTCACAACCATTCCAGGTGAGCAGTTCCCTTAATTTTTTTTTCTCTCTGCAGTGTTGCCACAGGTGAACACTATTGTTTTTTTTTTTCTCTCCTCTTCTTCCAGTAATCCTGTCTTAAAAGATCTGGAAAATGGAGGCCCGCATAAAGGAACTTTGCGGAGTGACTGATAATATCCTTGCAGATTTGCAGAATATAAAGACCCGTTTTTCAAATCTACAGGACCTCAATAATCACAATTTGCAAGTGGTTGGACAGACTACCCAGGATTTGCGAGCCAGGATTGAGGTTCTAGAGGGGCGAGTCCAGGCTCCTGCCGTAGCCCCAAGTGCTGGGATTCCCAAGTTGCCCCCTTTTCGTTTTGGCGGTGAACGTGAGAAATTCAGGGGATTTATTAATCAATGCAATCTTTTTTTTTCTGTACATGCTTCACAATTTCCCACTGAACGATCTAAGGTGCTTACTATAATTATGTTGCTTACCAACAAGGCTTTAATGTGGGCAAACCCTCTGATTGAGACTGATGATGATTGTTTGAATCACCTTGATGATTTTATTTCAGCCATGGGGCAGGTGTTTGATGACCCCAATCGAGGTGCAACAGCTGAAGCAGCCATGTTAGCTTTGCGCCAAGGTAAGCACTCGGTAGCTGAATATGCCTTGGATTTCAGGAGATGGGCCCTTGATACCACCTGGGACAGTTCCGCCAAAAAATCTATTTTTCGAAAGGGGTTATCTCCACTGATTAAGGATGAACTTGCTCGTGCCGACCCTCCCACTGCGTTAGGTGACTTTATTAACTACTGCATCCGTATTGATACTCGTCTGACTGAACGCAGGCAAGAGAGATGGTTCGAAAGCAATCGTACTAACCTTTTCCTACCTTCCTCTCCAGCTAAGGAACCTTTGAGTAGCATTACACGGGAACCTGAACCTGAACCCATGCAGGTAGACTCTTTACAACGACGGGTTAGTGATGCACGCAAGGAACATCGTTTTAAGGAGAATCTATGTTTCTATTGTGGTAAGTCAGGGCACTTCATTATAAACTGCCCCAGCCGTTCTCGTAAGACTACTGCAGCACTCATTCATTGTGAGTGTTGCGAGAGGGGATCTGTCAGGTCCGAGCCTCAGGCTCCAGAGAGATCTGCAGCAACAGATCTTGATTTCTCGGACTTAAACTCCGTTACCTCTGAGGACGTCGACTGTGTAAACGCTGCCATTTTTCAAGTTTCCTCAGCGGTTGTCCCAGCTGAGTTGTAAGAAAACAATTCTCATTGCTTTCTTTCCATCAAACTCTGGGTTGACTCAGCTTGGGTGTCTAGCTCTGCTATGATCGACTCAGGGGCAAGTGGAAATTTTATGGATGTCTCCTTTGCTCTGAAACAGGGAATACGTTCAGTGAAGAAGGCTACTCCAGTACAGATGGAAACTGTGGATGGCTCCCTGCTGACCTCTGGACCAGTGGATCAGGAAACAGAGCCTTTGAGGGTTCTTATGGGTAAAGATCATCAAGAGAAACTGTCCTTTATGCTTATCTCTTCTCCCCACTTTCCCATTATTCTAGGGCTACCATGGCTGCAGGCTCAGAATCCTACCATTGGGAGACCAAGGAATTACACTTTCCAGAGAAACAGATGAGTCCAAAAGTTTCAGCTTGCTCTGTTCCTAAAGGAATCATGTCAGTCCCTGAACTACCAGCTGTATACCAGGACTATGTGGATTTATGTGACAAGAAGAACGCTGACCAGCTTCCTCCTCACCGTCCATATGATTGTCCAATTGAATTATTGCCTGGAGCAGAGATACCTTTTGGTAAGATCTACCCCCTGGCGGGGCCCGAGCTAAAGGCTTTAAAGGATTACATAGATGAAAATCTAGCCAAGGGCTTCATACGCCCCTCTTCATCTCCTGCAGGTGCACCCATCTTCTTTGTAAAGAAGAAAGATGGATCTCTGAGACCATGCGTAGACTATAGGGAACTCAATAAGGTTACTATTAGAAACCGTTATCCATTGCCTTTAATCCCTGAGTTATTGGAGAGAGTGCGACATGCCAAAATTTTTTCTAAACTAGATCTTCGTGGGGCCTATAACTTAGTCCGTATTAGACCTGGGGATGAATGGAAGACTGCATTCAGGTCACGCTATGGACACTTTGAATATCTAGTTATGCCTTTTGGTCTGAGTACCGCCCCAGCCACTTTCCAACACTTGGTGAATGACATCTTCAGGGATCTCCTAGATACATTCGTGGTAATTTATTTGGATGATATTCTAATTTTTTCTAACTCCACAGAGGAACATCATGGACATGTGAGAATGGTCTTGGAACGTCTAAGACAAAATCATCTTTACATCAAACTTGAAAAGTGTGAATTCCATAGGACCGAAATTCAATTTCTGGGGTATGTACTGTCTACACAAGGAATTAGTATGGATGGAAGCAAAACCCAAGCCATCAAGGATTGGCCAAGTCCTAGAAATGTGAAGGAGGTACAGCGCTTCATCGGGTTTGCCAACTTCTATAGACGTTTCATTAGAAATTTCTCTGAGGTAGTGTCACCTATCACTCAACTTACCCGGAAAGAGTCTAGGTTTTCCTGGACTCCCCAAGCCCAGGAAGCATTTTCCCATCTAAAAGATAAATTTACCACTGCACCTATCCTAGTACATCCCAACCCCGAGCTTGCCTTCATAATAGAGGTGGATGCTTCAGACTGTGCCGTTGGAGCTATACTCTCTCAGAGAACAGGTGAGAAGAATGTCTT
Organism: Oophaga sylvatica; assembly: GCA_033576555.1. NCBI lineage: Eukaryota > Metazoa > Chordata > Amphibia > Anura > Dendrobatidae > Oophaga > Oophaga sylvatica. The sequence continues at coordinate 300,944,080 of JARQOD010000003.1, read as the reverse complement.
GCATCCCTGTGCCTTCTTTTCCCAGCAGTTGTCTTCGGCTGAGAGGAACTACGATGTGGGCAATAGAGAGTTGTTGGCCATTATTGCCGCCTTCAAAGAATGGAGACACCTTCTTCAGGGAGCTGCACAGCAAATAGTCGTCCTGACAGACCATCGTAACCTTGAGTTTATCAGGTCGGCTAAGTGCCTGACTCCTCGCCAGGCTCGCTGAAATCTTTTCTTAAACCAATTTAATTTTATCATCTCTTATAGACCAGGATCGCGCAATGGAAAGGCTGATGCACTCTCTAGGATTTACTCAGCAGAGACACGTCCAATTACTCCTCCTAAGACTATTCTTCCTGACTCTAGATTCCTAGGAGTAATTCATAATCAAGACCTACTTAAGGACATCAAGGAAGCATACCATGCGGATTCCTTTTTGGCACAACCCCCAAGGGACATAAGTCTTGTCTTTAAGAATGGTGTGTGGATTCAGGGACAACGCCTGTATATTCCTGAAACAGTCAGATTGAGAGTATTGCAACTCATTCACGATTCCAAGATAGCTGGGCATAGAGGAATTCTAAAGACACAGGAATTTCTTTCTCGTTTCTTTTGGTGGCCCACTTGCAGGAAGGATGTTTTGAATTATGTCACTTCATGTGAGGTCTGTGCAAGATGCAAAACACCTCGCTCCTCACCAACTGGTCTGTTACAGCCTCTTCCCACCCCGTCCCGCCCGTGGGGATCCATTTCTATGGACTTCATTGTGGAGTTACCAACCTCTCAGGGGAAGAACACCATTCTAGTGGTGGTTGACCGTCTAACAAAGGCAGCTCATTTTATCCCTTGTGTCGGCTTACCCACTGCAAAACAGACATCAGATTTGATGATTAAAGATGTGTTTCGCTTACATGGAGTACCGGATGAGGTTATTTCGGATCGAGGGGTGCAATTCACTTCTAGGTTTTGGCAAAATTTCTGTGCAGCATTGGACATTAAAGTAAACCTTTCTTCTGCTTTTCATCCCCAGACTAATGGACAGACCGAACGAACCAATCAAACCCTGGAGCAGTATCTCCGCTGCTTTATCTGCCACCTACAGGATGATTGGGTGGATCTACTTCCATTAGCTGAGTTCTCGTATAACAACTCTCAGAGTGCCTCCACTAAACAGTCTCCTTTTTACTCTAATCTAGGTTATCATCCTAACATTCTACCACGATTTCCCATAGAAACGCCTTTACCAGCAGTGGCTGAAAGAATCACGTCTTTACAGAAGAATATGGATCTTCTAAAGGAAAATCTGGAATCGGCTCAAGAAAGGTACAAGAAAGCAGCAGATAAATTTCGTAAACCTGCACCAGCTTTCAAGGTAGGAGACTTGGTCTGGCTGTCAACCAGAAATCTTAAGTTAAGGATTCCATCGTCTAAGTTGGGACATAAGTACATTGGACCCTATAAAATCAGTAAAATTATAAGTGCCGTTGCTTGTCGTCTTCAACTGCCCAGAACTATGAGAATCCACCCTGTTTTCATGTATCCCTACTAAAGGCTGCGACACCCAATACGTTTCCTGGACGTTCCTCTCCTTGCCCTGACCCAGTGCTAGTCGATGGTCAGGAAGAATTTGTGGTGGAAAGGATTTTAGATTCCAGGTTGTATAGAAATCAGTTACAATATCTGATTAAATGGCAGGGCTACCCAGTGGAGGACAACTCATGGGAACCGGTCAATAACGTTAATGCTCCTCGCTTGCTCCGTCAGTTTCATCAGAGGTACCCACATAAGCCTGGTCTGAGGTCATCCGGAGGTTGTCCTTAAGGGGGAGATACTGTAAGGTTCTATGTATATATTCCTGAAACTCAGTTTGTTCGTCAGCCATTTTACTTTCTGTCTTGCTGCAGCTATCTTGCCCTCAGTCAAAATGGAGTTTCCAGCTTGCATGTTCCCGCCCTGATTCTCTCCTTTGCTTCTTAAGCAGCCACAGCTAAGCAATCAGTGCTTCAGAATCTAGCCTGCAGTGAACCTGTGACTTGACTCCTGTAAGCCTTGGACCTTGTACTCCAGCTATTCCTACTGAGGAACTCTGAAGCACTTGTGGACTCTGAACCCTGCTCTTTGAAAGACCCACGTTTGCATGGACTTACGGTAACAGAGAAGAAGATCCTGAATCTGTATTGGAGAGTGATTGCTGAGCTTGGATTACTCTGGCCTGCTGTGTCTCCTGTTTCTGTGTCTGCAAACTGTGTGACTATTTCTGCCAACTTGTATGAAGTAATACAGGACTTTTCTATATCAAACCTGTGTCTCATGTATGTTCATCGCACCCAAGCACAAGACGCTATATGAACTGTACTACATACATTACAGGGTGTCAGCGATAGTCAGGAATGCCCCCGTGTCTCTAAATCCTGACACTTTGTATCCATCAATTAAGACATCCTGCAGGTGGTGTTGCCGTTGCTCTGGGTAGCTAAAGGACAAAGGCTGGAGTCCGTACACTCCAGGAGGGGTATCTATGGTGCCATGGTCGGTGGTCCACTTTGGTGGGGGTGGTGGTAGCTCTTCCTCAGGCGGTATGGAGTGCACAAGATGCACTGGATGAGGTGGGGCTGCGTGGGGCTTCCTCTGAATCCTTGAAGGACAGCCGGATTGCAAATGCCCAGGTTGCCCACACCCATAACATCTCATCTCTGTGATACCCCCACGTCATGGTCGGAACTGTTGGGGCCCAGGATTGTGAGGCATGATTGTCATAGGCCTGCGACTAGGTGGAAGGGCAGATATAATCGTAGGGGGCCTGGGCGCAGGAGCAGGCTGTGATTTATTGTCCAGAAGCCCCCTCCATTGCGGTTGTATAGTCAGGGCTTCATCGGCCAGGGCTGCAGCTCTATCCACGGTATGCGGCATGCGCTCCCGGACTCATTCCCGTACTTCTGCAGGTCACTTGGCAAGAAATTGTTCTATAAGGAACGCCTGTATAACATCTTCCACAGTAAAGGCGTTTTTTGCTTCCATCCATATCCGACATGCCTGGGACATCTTATGTGCATACATCCTAATTGATCCCCCCGTGGTGCATAGGAGGTCTCGGAACTTGGCCCTATATGAGTCTGGGGTGAAAACATGGTACTCCAGGATAGTCCACTTTACAATGTTATAATCCCAATTCCGCTGTGAGTCGATAGTTCGGTAAGCCTCCGCCACGCTACCGTTCAGGAGTCCCACTAACAAACGCATCCAGCCAGAGTGGGGCACCTCCATCACAGCACACTGCTGCTCAAAGTCCTTGAAGAACCCCTCCACATCTTCGGAAGCCTCATCAAACGGCTTAAAGTCTGTCCGGGAGATCCGTACAGGCTCCCGGATCATTGGGTTTACACTCCACATTGCATTACTCCCTCTTTCAAGCTCCATTGCTTCTTGTCTCCGCTGTGCCCAGTGGGCAGGTTCCTCTTTATACTCCTGAGAGACATCTGGGCCCAGAACCGCCATCTCTTCTTTGTACCACACCAACCACTGGCTTTTTGGGGTGGGGATCCCTGTCTCCAGTGCTTGTCCTTCCGACTTCTGGGAGGAGGTGGCCTGGCTAGCACCCACCAATAGGTCAATTAAGGCTCCTTTAGTCAGTCCCTGGTAGTTCAGCCCAGGTCGCTGGCTCTCTCCTGTAAACTGGATACAGTCCAATTTCTGTACTCACTCTGTGGGTGGTTCTCCATTGGGTTACACTTGTTGACCCACTGCTGCCACCAGTTGTCACGGGGTCCTTCTCTGGTATCACACAATCAACAGAGCAAGAGGAGTGCGAACAATCCCAAGACCTTTATTATAGGCAAAACTAAAAGGTCCATAAACAAACCACCACACTGAGGATACAATAGTCCAGAACACGAATGCAGTTCAGTAACAGAATAAGTGTCCCATGAGATGAGTCCAATATTCCAGAGGACAGAGGATAAAACAAAAGAAACCAATCCTTCTTTCTCTCTGAAGTGCTGTGTCTTTACACTATCCTCTCCACACAGGAACTAATTTCCATCTCTCTGTCCTCCTCAGACCCTCTCCTTATCTCCCGGGGTAGTCAGACCGGTTTGATGGCTTTCATCCCAATTCTGACCTGGGAAAGGTGCCTCAGGGATTAAGGCACTACAGGGGGTGACTTGCTGCATTTGGATAGCTGAGGGGTCATGAATGGACAATCAGGAAATGTCAGCAGAGGTTCATCAAGAGGCATAGACACATTCAGGCTGCAGATGGAAGGTGAGCTAACTCAATTATCAGCCAAAAGGCTGACAATTGAGACTCCAGGCAGTATGTGAATACACAAAAAGATACCGGGCAACAAGAGAACACCATGTAAATCAATAAAATATAAATATACACAAAATGATACTCACAGAACATATCACACTATCACAACCTCTCCCCCCTCATAATAAGTGAGCACGCCATGAGGTCTACACAGACCTCTGTCCTGTTCACTTTAGTCCACATTGCTCAACTGCAATAGTCCCTTGTACAGTGGCAAGGCTAGGTCGGCCTGAGGGGTCTATGGTTCCTCTTGCCAAGACAGTCCATCGGCGTTCTGGTGCTGGCTGCCCCGATTGTATTGGATGGAGAAACTGTAGGGTTGTAGGGACAAGCTCCATCTCAGCAATCTTCTGTTGTCTCTTGATACGCGGTTCAGCCACGTGAGGGGGTTGTGGTCTATAACAATTGTAAAGTCTCTGCCATACAAGTATGGCTGCAATTTTTTTAGTGCCCATACGATGGCAAGGCACTCCTTTTCAATATGGGCATAGGCAACTTCCCGATCCAGTAGTTTCCGACTGACAAAAGCAACAGGATGTTCTTCTCCAGCGGCGTTCACTTGGTTCAGTACTGCCCCAATCCCAAAGGTAGATGCATATGTCTGCACAAGAAACCTGCGCTTATAATCAAGGGCAGCCAAGACAGGAGCAGTGATGAGGGCGATCTTTAACGCTGAAAAGGCATCCTCGCATGCAGTCATCCACGTTACATTCCTAGGAATGTTCTTGCGGGTCAGGTCGATTAGGGGCTTGGCCAAGGTGCTGAAATTAGAAACAAATTTCCGATAGTAACCAGCAGTTCCTAAAAATGCAAGTACCTGCTTTTTAGTCTGGGGTCTACACCTGTTGCTAATGGCTTCCACCTTGGCAGTTCATGCCTTAGGGTCCCACCCCCTACTCTATTCCCGAGATACTGCACCTCAGCCATCCCTATTTGGCATTTATCAGGGCGAATGGTCAGTCCTGCAGTAAGAATACAGTCGAGCATTATGCCCAAGTGTTTAAGATGTTCCTCCCAGGTTGTGCTAAAAATGTCATCCAAGTAAGCACAGGCAAAGTATTGACATTGCTCTAACAGTCGATCTACCAGTCTCTGGAAAGTAGCGGGGACATTTTTCATCCCAAAGGGCATTCCCAGGAACTCAAAAAGCCCAAATGGAGTAATGAAGGCCGAGCGCTCCCGAGAGTCCTCCGTTAGGGGTAAATGAAGGCCGAGGGCTCCCGAGAGTCCTCCGTTAGGGGTAAATGAAGGCCGAGGGCTCCCGAGAGTCCTCCGTTAGGGGTATCTGCCAGTACCCCTTGCTCAAGTCTAACGTGGTCACAAATTGGGCACTGGCCAGACGATCCAATAAATCATCAATCCTGGGTAAGCGTTACTCTTGGTGGCATCATTTAATCATCTGTAATCAACGCAGAATCGTGTTGTACCATCCTTCTTGGGGAACAGGACAACAGGAGAGGCCCAAGAACTATGAGATGGCTGAACAACTCCCAGTTGTTTCATCTCCTCCAGTTCATTCTTTATCATGCCTTGAATAGCCTCTGGAACCTGGTAGGCAATCTGCTGGATGGGGCGTTGTCCGGGGGTTTCCACATGGTGGCTGGTGAGAGTAGTCTTCCCCAGCTTGGAGGAGAAAGCAGCAGCCCTCGGCCTTAGTACGGTGAGAATATTGTCCTTTTGTATATCCGATAAATGGGAGCCCAGGGGCACTTGTTCCAGTGATCCTCCCGCTTGGGTGACCTGGAGAAGATCGGGGAGATACTCGTCGTCGTCGGCATCACTAGGGGGGTGGTAGACAGCTAGAACAGGCAGAGATCGGTCGTGGTATTCTTTCAGCATGTTAATGTGGACGGTTTTCTGTTGTTGTCCACTAGAATCTAGGGCAATAACGTAGTTAGTGTCATTAATTTTCTTGACAACCTGATAAGGGCCTTCCCACACTGCTTGAAGCTTGTTGGCAGGGGAAGTAGCAATCATGAGCACTTGTTGTCCTTCCATAAATTCCGGGTCCTGGCATTACGGTCATACCAGGTTTTTTGTCTTGACTGGGCCATCCGCTGATGTTCTTTAGCCAAGGTAGCTAGCTGGGTGAGACGGTCTCTGAACTCGAGAACATAGGGAATGGTGGGCATTCCGGTGTCTGAGATATCTTCCTCCAAATGTTCTTTCAGAAGAGTGAGAGGCCCACGGACCTTCCGGCTAAACAGTAATTCGAAGGGAGAGAACCCTGTGAACTCTTGGGGAACCTCCCGATAGGCGAAGAGGAGTATTTTTCCCAGTCTTTTTCAATGTCAGCAAAAGCCCTCAGCATATGTTTTTAGGGTTCCATTAAAGCGTTCACATAGTTCGTTGGTTTGTGGGTGGTATGGGGTGGTGCGAATGGCTCGAACACCACAGGTATGCCATAGGGACTGGACCAGATCTGACATGAACTGAGTGTCTTGATCCGATAATATTTCACTAGGAAACCCTACCCGGGTAAAGATGGTAACAAGTGCCTCGGCTACCTTTACTGCTGTAATACTGGACAGGGCCACAGCTTCAGGATATCGAGTGGCATAGTCCACCACTGTCAGGATACATTTTTTCCCCGACTGGCTGGGGTGGGCCAGAGGATCTATGATGTCGACAGCTACACGTTGAAATGGTTCTTCAATTATGGTCAGGGATTGCAGGGGTACCTTATGTCGAGCTCCTGGATGCCGCATTCACTGGCACACATGGCAGGTGCGGCAATAATGTGCTACCGACTGTGAGATGCCAGGCCAGTAAAAACTTTGGGTGAGTCTCTTTTCAGTCCTTTTCCTCCCTTGATGCCCAGCCAAGGGGATGTCATGGGCCAGTTGGACTAGCAGTGCCCTGTACTTTTGAGGGACAATGAGTTGCCTGGTCGTTGTGTCAGGGTTGCCCTTGTCACTGACTTTTGTTACACGATAATACAGTCCGTTTTCTCGAGTGAAGGCATCCCCATTATCTCCCACGCGCTCAGTTTCTGCCCTTAACCTAAGGGCTGCTAAGGTAGTGTCACCCTCTATTTCTCTCCTAAATTCCTCTCTATCCCAAGGCTCTCCCAATGTAGTAGCAGGGAACGTGTTGCTTACCAACTCTGATGCGATTTGTGGTGGTTGCTCCCCAGTGAGCAATGTTGTAGTGCTCGAAGGGCCTGTAGTCGGGTGACTGCTCCCACAAATTGGCACTGTAACTCCCCAATGTCGTTCCAAGGAGGATACCTGCAGGAAGTCCTCCCATAACTCCAATCCAACAAAGTTTTTCTCCACAACCATAATCCAAATGCACAGAAGCTCGCTGTATATATTTGCGGGCACCCCCCCTCCAGGACAAGGGGAATTCCCGGGCCCTGGTGAATTGCCTCAGGTCGAACCACACGGGTGTCAGCGATAGTCAGGAATGCCCCCGTGTCTCTAAATCCTGACACTTTGTATCCATCAATTAAGACATCCTGCAGGTGGTGTTGCCGTTGCTCTGGGTAGCTAAAGGACAAAGGCTGGAGTCCGTACACTCAGGAGGGGTATCTATGGTGCCATGGTCGGTGGTCCACTCTGGTGGGGGTGGTGGTAGCTCTTCCTCAGGCGGTATGGAGTGCACAAGATGCACTGGATGAGGTGGGGCTGCGTGGGGCTTCCTCTGAATCCTTGAAGGACAGCCGGATTGCAAATGCCCAGGTTGCCCACACCCATAACATATCATCTCTGTGATACCCCCACGTCATGGTCGGAACTGTTGGGGCCCAGGATTGTTAGGCATGATTGTCATAGGCCTGCGACTAGGTGGAAGGGCAGATATAATCGTAGGGGGCCTGGGCGCAGGAGCAGGCTGTGATTTATTGTCCAGAAGCCCCCTCCATTGCGGTTGTATAGTCAGTGCTTCATCGGCCAGGGCTGCAGCTCTATCCACGGTATGCGGCATGCGCTCCCGGACTCATTCCCGTACTTCTGCAGGTCACTTGGCAAGAAATTGTTCTATAAGGAACGCCTGTATAACATCTTCCACAGTAAAGGCGTTTTTTGCTTCCATCCATATCCGACATGCCTGGGACATCTTATGTGCATACATCCTAATTGATCCCCCGTGGTGCATAGGAGGTCTCGGAACTTGGCCCTATATGAGTCTGGGGTGAAAACATGGTACTCCAGGATAGTCCACTTTACAATGTTATAATCCCAATTCCGCTGTGAGTCGATAGTTCGGTAAGCCTCCGCCATGCTACCGTTCAGGAGTCCCACTAACAAACGCATCCAGCCAGAGTGGGGCACCTCCATCACAGCACACTGCTGCTCAAAGTCCTTGAAGAACCCCTCCACATCTTCGGAAGCCTCATCAAACGGCTTAAAGTCTGTCCGGGAGATCCGTACAGGCTCCCGGATCATTGGGTTTACACTCCACATTGCATTACTCCCTCTTTCAAGCTCCATTGCTTCTTGTCTCCGCTGTGCCCAGTGGGCAGGTTCCTCCTTATACTCCTGAGAGACATCTGGGCCCAGAACCGCCATCTCTTCTTTGTACCACACCAACCACTGGCTTTTTGGGGTGGGGATCCCTGTCTCCAGTGCTTGTCCTTCCGACTTCTGGGAGGAGGTGGCCTGGCTAGCACCCACCAATAGGTCAATTAAGGCTCCTTTAGTCAGTCCCTGGTAGTTCAGGCCCAGGTCGCTGGCTCTCTCCTGTAAACTGGATACAGTCCAATTTCTGTACTCACTCTGTGGGTGGTTCTCCATTGGGTTACACTCTGTTGATCCCACTGCTGCCACCAGTTGTCACGGGGTCCTTCTCTGGTATCACACAATCAACAGAGCAAGAGGAGTGCGAACAATCCCAAGACCTTTATTATAGGCAAAACTAAAAGGTCCATAAACAAACCACCACACTGAGGATACAATAGTCCAGAACACGAATGCAGTTCAGTAACAGAATAAGTGTCCCATGAGATGAGTCCAATATTCCAGAGGACAGAGGATAAAACAAAAGAAACCAATCCTTCTTTCTCTCTGAAGTGCTGTGTCTTTACACTATCCTCTCCACACAGGAACTAATTTCCATCTCTCTGTCCTCCTCAGACCCTCTCCTTATCTCCCGGGGTAGTCAGACCGGTTTGATGGCTTTCATCCCAATTCTGACCTGGGAAAGTGCCTCAGGGATTAAGGCACTACAGGGGGTGACTCGCTGCATTTGGATAGCTGAGGGGTCATGAATGGACAATCAGGAGATGTCAGCAGGGGTTCATCAAGAGGCATAGACACATTCAGGCTGCAGATGGAAGGTGAGCTAACTCAATTATCAGCCAAAAGGCTGACAATTGAGACTCTAGACCAGGGTCTCAAACACGCGGCCCCTGAGGCAGGCATCTGCTAACCCCCTGGCGCATCTCTGCAGCCCCCCTGCTTCTCTCATGATCTCAGGCTTCTTCCTTCAGCGGTCACGTGGTACCACTCATTAAAGTCATGAATATGCACATATTCATGACTTTAATGAGCGGTACCACCTGACCGATGAAGGAAGAATAGCTGCCGGAAACCGCGGGAGAAGCAGGGCGGCTGCAGAGACGCTCCAGGATGGGGTAAGTATATGCGATATTCACCTGTCCTTGGTCCACCACTGCACACCGCTGTGTCCTCTGCATCCTCTGGCTGTGATGTTCAGGTCAGAGGGCGCGGTGCGCACTAATTACGTCATCGCGCCATCTGACGATGGAGCGGCGCACAGCGGTGGACCGGGGACAGGTGAATATCGCAGGTGCCGGGGCCCTGAGCCAGCGGTGACACCGGCACCTGGCCCCCAACAACGAGAGGTGAGTATGTCATTTTTTTTTATTTGCAGCAGCAGCATATGGGGGGCATAAAATATATGGATCATCTTATGGGGCATAAAATATATGGAGCATATTATGGGGCATAAAATATATGGAGCATCTTATGGGGCATAAAATATATGGAGTATCTTATGGGGGCATAAAATATATGGATCACCTTATGGGGGTATAAAATATATGGAGCATCTTATGGGGCATAAAATATATGGAGCATCTTATGGGGGCATAAAATATATGGAGCATCTTATGGGGGCATAATTTATGGAGCATCATATGGGGCATAATCTATGGAGTATCATATGGGGCATAAAATATATGGAGCATCTTATGGGGCATAATCTATGGAGCATCATATGGGGCATAATCTATGGAGCATTTTATGGGGCCATAACCTTTATGGAGCAGCATATGGGGCATATCATTCTATGGAGCATTTTATGGGGCCATTATTACCCTTTGTACAGCATTATATGGGGCATAATCTATGGAGCATCTTATGGGGCCATTATTAACCTTTGTGCAGCATTATATGGGGCATTTTATTCTATGGAGCATCTTATGGGGCCACTATTAACCTTTATTCAGCGTTATATGGGGTGTATTTTGTATGGAGCATCTTATGGGGCCATTATGAACTGTATGGAGCATTATATGGGGCTCCTGATTCAATATGGATATTCAAAAACATTTAACCTACTGATGTCTCAATTAATTTTAATTTTATTGGTGTCTATTTTTATTTTTGAAAATTTACCAGTAGCTGCTGCATTTTCCACCCTAGGCTAATACGCGAGTCAATAAGTTTTCCCAGTTTTTTATGGCAAAATTAGGGGGGTCGGCTTATACTCGGGTCGGCTTATACACGAGTATATACGGCAAGCTGTACATTGCAGCTGACAACTTATTTGAACGGTCACAGAGAGAGGGAGAGATCCGGAGGGAGAGAATTGTTATAGTAGTTCAAATAAACAATTGTTTAACAATAATTTTGCACTGTATTAAGTTTGAATGGAATGCGGCCCCCCAGCTTAAATTTTCTTTTATGTGCGGCCCCTTTACTCTGCCGAGTTTGAGACCCCTGCTCTAGACAATATGTGTAATACACAGAATGATACCGGGCAACAAGAGAACACCATGTAAATCAGTAAAATATAAATATACACAAAATGATACCCACAGAACATATCACATCATCACACCATCTCTTCAAAAAAGCTTACAACCTGTAATGACCACGCAGCCACCTCAACACCATCGGAGCTACTGCAACCCAGACCTACTGTCCCTTTCTCCATAATGCTGTAGAATGTCAGCCTGCAAGGGCAGGGTCCTCTTTCCTCTCTACCAGTCTGTCATTGTTTGTCTGTTTTTACTGTAAGTGATATTTGTATTTTGATGTAACCCCGTCTCATGTACATCACTGTTGTGAACACACTGGATCTGACTTCTGAGTTTGGGCTCCCTCTGGTGGCTGCTGATAGTAATGAAGCTGCTTTGGCAAACAGAAGTCCTTCACCTGGTGGCGATGAGTGGCAATCAGGTGGGACTGACTAGGAAGATATAAGTGAGCTACCTTCCCATGATCCTCGCCGGTGATTTCTTTGCTTCCTGGTCTCTTTTGGAAGGGAGCTTGCTTCCTGCTTCTCCTGCAACTTTCAGATAAGTTATTTGCTGTTTATTTCTTTGGCATTTGTTTTTGTCTATCTCAGTTTTCTGCCCTTCTGGAGTTTGTATAGCCAGGTTCCCCTGATAGGGCCTGCGCTGGCTTCTGTTTCTCATTTGCCATTGTTTATGTATTATCAGTTCCCTGTTATATCAGTATCTGCTCTTTTGCTACCAGTTACACCTGAGTTCTGATCTATCGGGGGAGATATCGTGTGGTCTCAGTATTTTTGCATATCAGACTGGTTGGCGTTTTTCTTAGAGTTTTTGCTGGATTGCAGGCAGTATTCTTTCCTGTTCTATCTAGATAGTTTGGGCCACAGCATTTTCTCACTCTATTTTCTACCTGTGTTTGTATTTCATCTTGTCTTTCCGCCAATATATGTTTGGGGGCTACCTATTCCTTTGGGGGCTCTACTCCAGGGCAGTTAGCTTTCGCCTTTCTATCTTTAGGCTTAGTTATCTCTCCGGCTGTGTCGAGGCGTCTAGGTCATCGTAGGTACATCCCACGGCTGCTTCTAGTTGTGCTGTCAGTTCAGGGGTCTGCAATCCGCTAGTTACGAACCTCTCTCGGTGTTTGGTTGCCTAGGCTATTTTGGCTACTGTCCTCCTCGGCTACCAAAACATAACAGAATAACTTGCTGCTGAAGTTCGGAGTATTTCTACCTATCTCACCCGTTGTCTGCTGTATAACCTAAGATCCCTATTCCTGATTTATTTTTTGGGGATCAGTCTAAATTTAAATTGTTTTTTGCCTTGAAACCTAATTCTTCAGGGAACTCGGGGCAGCAGGTTAAAATTGTCATCTCCCTGTTGCGCAGTGACCCTCAGGATTGGGTGTTTTCACTGACACCTGGGGATCCTGTTTTGGCTAATGTTGATGCGTTTTTCAGGCTCTGGGGTTGTTGTATGATGAACTTAATGTGATTGATCAAGCTGAGAAAACCTTATTGGCATTGAATCAGGGTCAGGAAGCGGCAGAGTCATATTGTGAGAATTTCCGAAAATGGGCAGTCCTTACTAAATGGAACGATTATGCCCTAGAGGCGCTTTTTAGGAAAGGGCTGGCAGAGACCGTAAAAGATGTTATGGTGGGATTTCCTGTCCCCTCGGGTCTCAGCGATTCTATGTCATTAGCCATTCAAATTGACAGACGCTTGCGTGAACGTAAAACTATGCGAGAGGTGGTGTTGCCTTTCGAGCAGGCCTCTGAGCCAATGCAGTGAGATAGGGTTGTTTCTAGGGTTCGGCGTCAAGAATTTCGGAAGCGTAATAAGTTGTGCTTCTATTGTGGGGACACTTCTCATATTATTTCCATCTGCCCTAAGCAGGGAAGACGTTTTGCGTGCTCATTTGTTTTGGGCAATGTACAGCCTAAATTTCTCTTGACTGTTACTTGATCTGCTCCTTGTCCTCATTTTCTGCTCAGGCTTTTGTCGATTCAGGAGCAGCCCTGAACCTGAAGTATTTTGATTTTGCCAAACGTTGTGGTTTTCCCATGGTGCCCCCAGCGGACTCCTATTCCTTTGCTGGGCATTGATTCTACCCCTTTGGCGGAGTATAAACCCCAGTTTTGGACCCAGGTGATAATGCGGGTAGCCCCAGACCACCAAGAGAATTGAAAATTTTTGATGTTGCATAATTTACATGACATTACTGTACTGGGTTTTCCTTGGTTGCAGACCCAAAATCCTGTTTTGGATTGGAAGTCTGTGTCTGTGGTCAGTTGGGGTTGTCAATGTGTTTGTGGTGACACTCCTGTTTTTGCTACCTCTCCCCAGGATATCCCTGACTGTTTGGCTGATTTTTCTGATGTGTTTAGTGAGAGTAAAGCCCGGGTCTCACATAGCGATACACCAGCGATCCTGACAACGATTAGGATCGCTGGTGTATCGCTACATGATCGCTGCTGAGCTGCCAAACAGGCAGCTCAGGGCAGCGATCAGCACAGCGACACTGCGGGTAACATCGCTTAGTTACCCGCAGTGTACCTTGGATACCAGCGCCCTGATGCAGGGAGCTGGTAACCAAGGTACACAGCGGGTTTCCAGGCGCTGCGCAGTGCCTGGAAACCCGCTGTGTACCTTGGTTACCAGCTCCCTGCATCAGGGCGCTGGTATCCAAGGTACACAGCGGGTTTCCAGGCACAACCCCGCGCCTGGAAACCCGCTGTGTACCTTGGTTACCAGCGGATCGCTGGTCTCCCGCCTGTCACACGCAGCGATGCGTGCCTGCCAGCGGGAGACCAGCGATCAAAAAAATGTCCAGGACATTCAGCGACGATCAGCGATACCCAGCAGGGGGGCTGATCATCGCTGAATGTCACACACAGCGATATCGCTGGGGAGATCGCTGCTGCGTCACAAAACTAGTGACTCAGCAGCGATCTCGCTAGCGAGATCGCTGTGTGAGACGGGGGCTTAAGTCTGCGTCCTTGCCTCCCCACAGGAGTTATGATTGCGCGATTGAGATAGTGCCCGGTTGTAAATTTCCCAAGGGTCGGCTCTTCCATCTTTCTGTACCTGAGCATGAGGCTATGCGATCTTATATCAAAGAGTCATTGGAGAAAGGTCATATTAGACCGTCCTCTTTACCTTTAGGTGCCGGCTTTATCTTTGTGGCCAAAAAGTATAGTTCATTGAGGCCATGTATTGACAATCGCCTCCTTAATAAGATCATTGTTAAACATCAGTATCCTTTACCCCTGATTTCCAATTTATTCTCCAGAGTTAAAGGTGCTAGTTGGTTTATTAAGCTTGACCTTAGGGGGGCGTATAATCTTATTTGCGTTAAGCACGGTGATGAATGGAAGACGGCGTTTAATACCCCTGAGGGGCATTTTGAGTACCTAGTGATGACTTTTGGGCTCGCTAATGCCCCTTCCGTCTTCCAATCTTTCATGAACGATATTTTCCAGGATTTTGTGGATAAGTTTCTGATCGTTTATTTGACCAATATTTTGGTATTTTCCAACGACTGGGATTCTCATGTGGAACATGTTCGGATTGTATTCTGGATTTTGAGAGAAAATGCTTTGTATGTTAAGGGATCAAAATGTCTCTTTGGCGTACAGAAGGTTTAGTTTTTGGGATTCATTTTGTCTCCTTCCACTATTGAGATGGACCCGGCAAGGTTCAGGTCATTTGCAATTGGGTTCAGCCCACTTCATTGAAGGCTATTCAGAGATTTTTGGGTTTTGCTAATTTTTACTGTAAATTTATAAGTAATTTCTTTGGTATTGTGAAACCACTGACTGATTTGACCAAAAAGGGTTCTGATGTAGTGAATTGGTCTCCAGAGGCAGTTTTGGCGTTTCAGAAGCTTAAGCGGAGATTCACTTCTGCTCCTGTTCTACGGCAACCTGATGTTTCTCTACCATTTCAGGTGGAGATAGATGCTTCTGAATTGGTGCAGGAGCCGTTTTGTCCCAAAGGGATCCTGTAACCTCTAAGAGTAACCCTTGTGCCTTCTTCTCTCGAAAATTTTCCCCAGCTGATAGGGGCGTACATAGAAATCATGGGGCCCCATAGCAAAAGTCTGAATGGGCCCCCCCCAAAAAAAAAAAAAAGCCAGAGCCATTGTAAATGTAAAGTGCCAGCACAGTGAGGAGACACATTTAACAAAAAAAAATGTATTATGCCCCCATAGATGCTCCATAGATTGTGCCCCATAGATGCTGCCCCATAGATGCTCCATAGATTATGCCCCCATAGATGCTCCATAGATTGTGCCCCCATAGATGCTCCATAGATTGTGCCCCATAGATGCTCCATAGATTGTGCCCCCATAGATGCTGCCCCATAGATTCTCCATAGATTATGCCCCCATAGATGCTGCCCCATAGATTGTGCCCCCATAGATGCTCCATAGATAATGCCCCCATAGATGCTCAATAGATTGTGCCCCCATAGATGCTCCATAGATTGTGCCCCCATAGATGCTCCATAGATTGTGCCCCCATAGATGCTCCATAGATTGTGCCCCCATATATGCTGCCCCATAGATTCTCCATAGATTATGCCCCCATAGATGCTGCCCCATAGATAATGCCCCCATAGATGCTGCATATATTATGCCCCCATAGATGCTCCATAGATTATGCCCCCATAGATGCTCCATAGATAATTCCCCCATAGATGCTCCATAGATAATGCCCCCATAGATGCTCCATAGATAATGCCCCCATAGATGCTCCATGGATAATGCCCCCATAGATGCTCCATAGATTGTGCCCCATAGATGCTCCATAGATAATACTCCCATAGATGCTCCATAGATAATGCCCCCATAGATGCATCATGCTCCATAGATAATGCCCCCATAGATGCTCCATAGATTGTACCCCATAGTATAGGTCCCTTATACTGCAGCAGCTGCTGAAACAACAAAAAAAAAAGACATTTTCACCTCCCGGCACCTGTGATATTTACCTGTCACCCGGTGCACCGCTGACCGCCGCTGTCTTCTGGGTCCTCCGCAGTGAATGCTCAGGCAGAGGACACGGCGCGCACAAACTACGTCATCGTGCCCTCTGCCTGAACATTCACAGCAAGAGAGGATGTGAGCACACAGCAGCGCAGCGGTGGAACGGGACAGGTAAATATCCCTTATACTCACCCTCCCATCGGCGCGGTCTCTCCCTGCTCTTCTCCTGCGGTCTCCGGCGCCTGTGTTCAGCGGTCACGTGGTACCGCTCATTAAAGTCATGAATATGTGCATATTCATGACTTTAATGAGCGATAACACCTGACCGCTGAACAGAGGAGCCGGAGACCGTGGGAGAAGAGCAGGGCAGAGACCGCGCTAGGAGGAGGTGAGTATAAAGCACACAGCTGCGCTCCGCCTCCCCCACCTCCCCCTGCCCTGGTAGTACTGTGTCAGCACAGCTGCCAAACCGCAGCGGCCGTCGTGGGCACCCTCACCTGTCCAGGCCCCGTAGCAGCTGCGTGGTCTGCTACAATTGACGGTACGCCACTGCCAGCTGAACATAATTATGATGTGGGGAATCGGGAATTATTGGCTATGAAGTGGGTTTTTGAAGAATGGAGACATTGGTTGGAGGGAGCCAAACATCAAGTTGTGGTCCTCACTGACCACAAGAACTTGATCTATCTTGAATCAGCCAAGCGACTAAATCCTAGACAGGCCAGGTGGGCCTTGTTTTTCACGCGTTTTAATTTTGTGGTCTCCTTTCTCCGTGCACTATGAATGTTAAGGTGGATGCCCTCTCTAGGAGTTTATTTGAGGATTCTCCTGATGTGACTGAGCCTACTGCCATTCTGAAAGAGGGTGTGGTTCTTTCCGCTATCTCGCCCAATTTGAGACTGGCCCTGGATGAATTTCAGGAGGATAAACCTGAACTTTGCCTTGTGGGGAAATTGTTTGTCCCAGACCAATGGAGGAAGAAAGTAATGTCTGAAATTCATTGCTCCGTGTTGGCTGGTCATCCCGGTATACTTTTGGTGGCCTACTTTATCTCGTGATGTCAGGAATTTTGTGGAGTCCTGTGGGACTTGTTCTCAGTCCAAACCCTGCTCTCGCTCTAGTGGATTGTTAATGCCACTGCCTGTGCCCAGGAGGCCATGGACCCATATCTCTATGGATTTTTTTTCCGACCTTCCTGTCTTCAGAGAATGACTGTTATCTGGGTGATCTGTGATAGATTTTCCAAGATGGTCCATCTTGTGCCACTGCCGAAGTTGCCATCCTCTTCCGAGTTGGTGCCCTTGTTTTTTCAGCAGGTGGTTCGTTTGCACAGCATTCCAGAGAACATTGTGTCTGACAGAGGACTCCCAATTTGTTTCCTTATTTTCAAGAGCTTTTTGTTCTAAACTGGGAATTCAGTTGTCTTTCTCATCTGCGTTTCACCCTCAGACCAATGGGCAGACTGAGAGATCAAACCAGACTTTGCAAACTTATTTGAGATGTTTTGTGTCTGCTGATCAAGATGATTGGGTCTCTTTTTTGCCCTTGGCTGAATTCGCTTTAAATGATAGGGCCAGTTCTGCCACTTTGATGTCCCCTTTTTTCTGCAATTTTGGGTTTCATCCTCGGTTTTCTTCGAGGCAGGTGGAGGCTTCTGTCTGTCCGGGTGTTGACTCTATGGTAGAGAGAATGCAGCAGATTTGGGATCAAGTAGTGGATAAGTTGTCTCTCTCTCAGGAGATGGCCCAACGGTTTGCCAACCAGCATAGGACTGATGGTCCCCAGTTTAAAGTAGGTGACATGGTTTGGTTGTCCTCAAAAAATATCCCTATGAAGGTTACGTCTCCAAAATTTAAGCCAAGGTTCATTGGACCTTATAAGATCTTGGAAATCCTTAATCCTGTTTCTTTCCGTTTGGCTCTTTCAGGCACGTTTAAGATTCACAACGTCTTCCATAAATCTTTATTGAAAAGGTTTGTTGAGCCAGTAGTTCCTATGGCTATTCCCCCTGAGCCTGTTTTGGTTGAGGGCAATCTGGAGTATGAAGTGGAGAAGATATTGGATTCTCATCTGTCTATACGGAGACTCCAGTACTTGGTCAAGTGGAAAGGTTATGGTCAGGAGGACAATTCTTGGGTGTTTGCTTCTGACATTCATGCTGAGAGATTGGTTGCGCCTTTCACCGGGCTCATCCTGATCGGCCTGGTGGCACAGGTGAGAGTTCGGTGACCCCTCCTCAAGGGGCAGTACTATTGTGAACACACTGGATCTGACTTCTGAGTTTGGGCTCCCTCTGGTGGCTGCTGATAGTAATGAAGCTGCTTTGGCTAACAGAAGTCCTTCACCTGGTGACGATGAGTGGCAACAGGTGGGACTGACTGGAAAGATATAAGTGAACTACCTTCCCATGATCCTCGCCGGTGATTTGTTTGCTTACTGGTCTCTTTTGAAAGTGAGCTTGCTTCCTGCTTCTTCTGCAACTTTCAGATAAGTTATTTGCTATTTATTTCTTTGGCATTTGTTTTTGTCTATCTCAGTTTTCTGCCCTTCTGGAGTTTGTACAGCCAGGTTCTCCTGCTGGGGCCTGCGCTGGCCTCTGTTTCTCATTTGCCATTGTTTATGTATTATCAGTTCCCTGTTATATCAGTATCCGCTCATTTGCTACCAGTTACACCTGAGTTCTGATCTAGCGGGGGAGAAATCGTGTGGTCTCAGTATTTTTGCCCTTTGGGGGCTGTACTCCGGAGCAGTTAGCTTTCCCCTTTCTGTCTTTAGGCTTAGTTATCTCCCCGGCTGTGTCGAGGCATCTAGGTCATCGTAGGCACGTCCCACGGCTGCTTCTAGTTTTGCTGTCAGTTCAGAAGTCTGCAATCCAACCTCTCTCGGTGTCTGGTGGCCTAGACTATTTTGGCTACTGTCCTCCTCGGCTACCAAAACATAACACAGCACCATGGAATTAATGGTGCTATATAAATAAATAATAATAATAAATAATATGAAGCACCTCCATAGCAGTATAATGCACTCTATAAATACTAAAATTCACCTCATAGTATAAGGAAGCCGCATAGTAGTTTAATTCTGCGTGTAATGCACTCCCATAGCAGTATAATGCACACCATAGTATAATGCACCCCCATAGTAGTATAATGCACCCCCACAGTATAATGCACCCCCATATATAGTATAGTATAATGTACACCCATAATAATATAACGCAACCCTATAGAATTATCATGCACCCCATAGTATAGGGCACGCCCCATAGCAGTATAATACACCTCATACTAGTATGATTCAGACCCATAGTATAATGCACCTCCATAGTAGTAAAATACACCCCAATAGCAGTATAATGCACCCCCATAGAAGTATAATGCGCCCCCATAGTAGTACAATACACCCCCAAAGCAGTGGTATGCACCTCCATAGCAGTATAATGCACCCCATAGCAGTATAATGCACACCCATAGTATAAGGCAGCCCCATAGTAGAATAATGCACCCACATAGCAATATAATGCTCCCCATAGCAATATAATGCGTCCCCATAGCAGTATAATGCACCCTATAATACTATAATGCACCCCATAGTACATAGTAACATAGTTATTAAGGTTGAAGGAAGACTTTAAGTACATCTAGTTCAACCCATATCCTATCCTAACCTGCCCTAACATGTTGATCCAGAGGAAGGCAAAAAAAAACATGTGGCAAACAGTAAGCTTCACATTGGGGAAAAAAATTCCTTCCCTACTCCACATACGGCAATCAGACTAGCTCCCTGGATCAACACAATATCTAGGAAATTAGTGAATATAGCCTGTAATATTATACTTTTCAAAAAATCATCCAGTCCCTTCTTAAATTTTAGTAGGGAATCACTCATTACAACATTAGACGGCAGAGAGTTCCATAGTCTCACTGCTCTTACAGTAAAGAATCTGCGTCTGTGATTTTGACTAAACCTTCTTTCCTCCAGACATAGAGGATGACCCCTTGTCCCCGTCACAGGTCTAAGAGTAAAACGATCATTAGAAAGGTCTTTGTACTGTCCCCTCATATATTTATACATTGTAATCATCCCTAAGCCTTTGTTTTTCCAAACTAAATAACCCAAAGTATAATAACCTGTCCTGGTATTGCAGACCACCCAGTTCTCTAATAACCTTGGTCGCTCTTCTCTGCACCCGCTCCAGTTCAGCTATGTCTTTCTTATACACCGGAGACCAGAACTGTACACAGTATTCTAAATATGGTGGCACCAGTGACTTGTATAGAGGTAAAATTATGTTCTCCTCATGAGCATCGATGCCTCTTTTAATGCATCCCATTATTTTATTTGCCTTTGCAGCAGCTGCCTGACATTGGCCACTAAATGTGAGTTTGTCGTCCACACATACACCCAGGTCTTTTTCAGTGACAGTTTTGCCCAGTGTTTTACAATTAAGCACATAATTATACATCTTGTTTGTTCTACCCAATTGCATGACCTTACATTTATCCCCATTAAAGCTCATTTGCTATTTATCAGCCCAAGCTTCTAGTTTACATAAATCCTCCTGTAATATAAAATTGTCCTCCTCTGTATTTATTACCCTGCAGAGTTTAGTGTCATCTGCAAATATTGAAATATGGAATCTTTAAAGATTAAAAATAATGGTCTATCTATGACTGTACTTAATTCCTGCAGTACTCGGGGGTGTATCCCATCGGGGCTCGGGGATTTGTCAATTTTAGTGATTTTTAGACACCGCCGCACTTCCTGCTGGGTTAAGCAGGTGACATTTAATGGAGAATTTTTTTTTATCACTGACCATATTATCTGTCATGGGATTTTCTTGTGTAAATACAGTTGAAATTACCTCCCCATATTAGTATAATGCACCCCCCATAGCAATATAATGCACACCCATAGTATAAGGCAGCCACATAGTAGAATAATGCACCCACATAGCAATATAATGCACCCCCATAGCAATATAATGCGTCCCCATAATGCACCCTATAGTACGATAATGCACCACATAGTATAAGTATCCCCATAGTAGTATAATGCAGCCTCATAGCAGTATAATGTAGCCCCACAGCAGTATAATGCACCCCATAGTAATATAATCCACCCCAAAGAAGTACAATGCACCCCATTATATAATGCACCCCCGTAGTATAATGCAGGCCCATAGTAATATAAGACTGAAGAGACTCTTGTGGCGTATAACGGTGCTTCCCCGCCTCCCATCAATTTCCCATAATACAAAACAAGAACAGGACTGGATGGGTTGAACAGGTCGGTCACAGTTTATTAAATTATAAGCAGAGAGGGGCAAATACAATCTGCAACGGACTCTCTGCAGAGGACCCCCGGCGCTGCCGGTGGGCGTAAATTATAAGCAGAGAGGGGCAAATACGATCCGCAATGGACTCTCTGCCGAGGACCCCCGGCGCCGCCGGTGGGCGAGCATGCAGATGAGAAGTTACGAACCGTTGCCACCCCATACTACCGCTGTGACAATGAATACGACAAAAACTTTGTAAGTGATGACAAATATGATAATATGATTAATTATATATATATACTGTATATATATATATTTTTTATATAAACTTTATGTTCAATAGCCGCACAGCAAACCTTCGAATATAAAAAGGGAGGGAGGGTGGGACAAGACTTCCACTGGTCAGACAAGGGAGAAAGAGGAAGAATCCGGCCCACATGCAAGCATTTAACCCCTGAGGGTGTGGCCGGACTCCACTTCCCCTTTCTCCCCGTTGGTCAGTGGAGTCCGGTATATGGCATCACCTGGGGAGGGGAGTCACAGGAGGAGGGAAGCACTGCCCACAGTCCCTTCTAACAAAAAGTCTTAATGGGCTCTTCAGTCAGAAGCTCGATCCCTAAGCGGTGCCGTGCTTGCCAGACTGAAGAGACCCTTGTGGCGTATAACGGTGCTTCACCGCCTCCCACCTATTCCCCATAATACAAAACAACAACAGGCCTGGATGGGTTGGACAGGTCGGTCACAGTTTATTAAATTATAAGCAGAGAGGGGCAAATACAATCCACAACGAACTCTCTGCTGAGGACCCCCGGCGCCGCCGGTGGGCGTAAATTATAAGCAGAGGGGGGCAAATACGATCCGCAACGGACTCTCTGCCGAGGACCACCGGCACTGCCGGTGGGCAAGCATGCAGATGAGAGGTTACGAACCGTTGCCCCCCATACTACCGCCACGGAGGATCATGTGTATACCTACACAGGACTCCGACCCCCACACAACAACATTAAGGCCTGTTCAACCCCATCCTGTAAATTGGTTAGAAATGTATCGAGCCCGATATCATTCAGATGAACGCCGTCCGGTCTCAGCAGATTTAAATTGTCCTTTTGCAGATCGTGGTGGTTAACCACAATGCCGTAGTTTTCCTTGACGAGTTTTGCCATTCTTTTGTTTATTTTCTTCCTTGATTTATCAATGGCTTTCGGATCTTTTGCTCCCCGCCAGACAGCGCGTGGTATTATGTCGGACCACACCACCACCGTATCTGGGCATAAGCAGGCAAAGTGTCGTATATCTGTCGACATCATTGAGTATAGGTCGGCACCTTTTTTCTTGGCTAAATCATTTCCGCTCTTCGTGCAATACCAATACCAGAGGCCCTTTGGCCGTCTTTACGATGTTGGCCATTTCGGGGAATATTTGCTGCCATCGCAGCCCTCTGACGCCTCTCCAGATGACCTCCAGTCCGGGAAAACCAAATTTTTTTCCACCTGGGCGTAGGCTTGCCCTTTTGTATGCCCAATAAACATAAGAATGCCCTAGTACCTAACCTGTGGGTTTGTGGCCACCTGAAAGAAACGAGAGGTGTTATAACAGATCTGGCCTTATATATCTTGCAAAGCATGCGGATTTCCAGCTGCCTAATCTCTGGACTTCAGCTTCCGATACGCCGGCCATAGCAGCTTCGGTGGCCGCCCCTATTCTAAAGGAATGCGTCCCATATTGTTTTGGGTTACTGCCGACTACCTCTATGCAGTGTTTAAAAATTGAGTGGAACTGATATTTGGTAAGCGGGGACCCGTCGGTGTGTGAGAGGAAGAATCTACTGTCGTGTCTTATACACACGA
Source organism: Oophaga sylvatica (assembly GCA_033576555.1). Lineage (NCBI taxonomy): Eukaryota > Metazoa > Chordata > Amphibia > Anura > Dendrobatidae > Oophaga > Oophaga sylvatica. Next base: position 300,920,745 of record JARQOD010000003.1, on the reverse strand, counting down.
AGCGTTTCACTATTTTTACCGGGCATATCAGGCCATCTAAAGCCTTGAGTAAGACCCAGGCACCTCTACCGGTTGGATCGCACTTGGATTTTCGTACCCTAATGTGTAAAGCATGGCTACATATGACTACATCCTCGAGGATCAACCCACCCACCGATGTTGTTTTTGACCGGGGCACTAGTTCACCGATGCGTAGCGCCCCGAAAAATGTGATTGCAAGCACTGTAGATATTAGGGTCACCTCGTTCTGTGACTTGCAAACTGACGTCGAGATAATGATGATATCGCGCAACAGGCTTAGAGTCACGGGGCGACGACATTCCTGACTAGGTTGGAGCGTCTTCCAGCCTTTAACGGCTTGCCTGACAAGGAAGTATTTAGTAACGTCTTCCAAACCTAGAAGCTGGAAGAAAAAGGCTATTCCTGCTAAGTGTCGCTGACCTGACATACCCGACGCTCCTCTATTCCTGAGCAGATTCAGGAGTTCTACCAAAACGTCGCATCTAGCCCGATTACATGTATCAATCGGTCTTCCCCTGATTAAAAAGCACCATTCCTCCCATGCCTTACCGTAGACCTGCCAGGTAGCCGGTGTCACTGAGGCTTGGATCAAGGGCATCAGTGATTGGCCACAGTGTCCCAGAGGGAGGGAGGACATTGTAGGCCTAGTGGTTGAGCTTTGGGGCGGAATGATTTGAAGGCCTGCCAATCAGAAGACCACAGAGAGTTAACAATCACATCTTCTGCGATAGACGTAACTCTGGCACGGCACCAGATGTGCCTAAGGCATAATAACGCTAGGCAGCGCAGCAGCGCGAGAACAGGCGGGGAGGAAGAAGACATGTTGTTTAAAATTCTTGCGGTTCCTGGGTGTTTGGTTAGAAATCTGATGTTAGCGTTTTCCAGTTGGGTACCCCAGAGCTCGATGGATGCTACTATTGAAAAAATCTCCAACAGCGCTGGGTTGCGGCCCCAGCTTGATGTGGTCCATAAAATCGGCCAACTGCATTTCCACCATTCATCTTTGTAGATTGCAACAAAACTGTTATTGACATCACTACCAACTTCTAGACCTATGTTTTTGCTCGGCGTTTCCTGCGCCATTACACAAGTGTGTCCGTTGTAAGAATCTAAGAATGACTTCCAGACTAACAGATCTGCTTTCAAGGAGCGGTTAAGTCTAATTCTATGTCCCGGCTGGGTAATGCCTTTTGTTGACAACGATAGATGGTGTGAGAAAGCTCTGCCCACGGGCATTACTCGGCAAGCAAAATTGAGCAAGCCTAGCAACGACTGCATCTGCTGAAGGGTGACTTTTCTAGCTTCGATGAAAATTTCGACCGTTTGCCGTGTTTTTTGTAATTTATCCGCCAGTAAACGAAAAACCATTTCATTGATATCTATTTCGATGCTGAGAAAAGGGAGCACGTTACAGCATGGGCCGATCATTTTTTCGGGTGAAAGTGGTACCCCGAAGAGCCGCGCTATAAATTTAAACTTCTGGAGGAGGAAGATACAGAGTTTTGAGTTCATGGGCCCGACAAACAAAAAATCGTCTAGGTAGTGACGTTCGCCAGTCTTCCTGTCCTTATCTACGGATTGTTCCAGATTTTTTCTTTTGTCTCTAGGTCTATGTGTGCGCCTAGAGGGCTGATACCGCAGTAAAACGCATCCTTGTGTAGGCTCGCTGAATTACCATCTTGCCGGAGGCCCCAGGCGGCCATTCCTCATGCCGGCACCGCGTCGCAGCTGCGGGGGGGCTTTCCGGCTGGGACGAGATGCCGGCGGAGCCCCCCACGCAGCCCAGAGGCCTGCTTGCTGCCGGAACACCACCACCGCACCACACTTTGGATCGGGACCGCCATCGGAGGCACCGGCACCGCGTCGCAGCTGCGGGGGGGCTTTCCGGCTGGGACGAGATGCCGGCGGAGCCCCCCACGCAGCCCAGAGGCCCGCTGCTGCCCGGACACCACCACCGCATCGCAGCCAAGCTGCATTGGGAGAGCCGCCGCCACTGAACTTTCCGGTATGTTGCGACCATAAGACGCACCCCCTTTTTCCCCCAAAATTTTGGGGGAAAAAAGTGCGTCTTATGGTCCAAAAAATACGGTAGATTTAGGTGTTATCCTGGCAACGGCTGACCCAGTAGGGTGATCTAAGCGGTGAATTAGCTCCCTGACGGCAGATGCCAGATTGTTGTCTCCAGTAGTGTATTGTACAACGTTAAGATCGTTTATCGTGTGTAACTCACCACTGTCAGTCGCAGGTGGGGCGTCCTGGGTACGGGTGTCTCCGGATGATGTGGGATCTCCGGCAGATGTGCTGGCTTGTTGTTGGCTGCTAATAAAGGTGTCAGTAGGAGATGAGGATTTGCCTCCACGGGTGCGTGACAACCCTTGGCTGTCGTGCGCCTGGGGCCGACTGACAAACTTTGTAGACGGGACTCTCTGTCTGGAAGACCATGACGTGGAACGTGTGCGCCGTCTTCTATCGGATCCATATGGCCACCTGTCGTGACCCTCAGACATGTCCGACCGTCCCGAAATTGACGGTGAGCGCCATCTGGAGGACCGTGACCTGCGTTGATTCCTGTAGGTGCTGCGTCTGTCCCTGAAACGAGAACAGCAACAGCCAGGGGGACAGCGAAAATGTCGGTGGGATTCTTCCGAGGAGGAGGGTGAGGGTCTACGGCGTGTATGCATACGACCACCATGGCTATGGACTGTGTTAGGGGTGTTAGGTTCTAGCGAATGGGGAACGGGGTTCTGGAGCTGGCTATGTGCCGGCTCCGGGGGAGTACTGCATACAGACAGGGGTACAGACAGGGGTCTGGGAGAGGGGTCCCGGGATATAGGGGAGGCCTGCGGCGACGCTAGAGAGGACACAGGGAGGTGAGCACTAAGACTGGACATTAAGGATTGTATCCATTGTCTCACCTTCCTGTGCTGCTCTCTGCCGCAGGGCCTCAATCAGGGGGTCAGACATCGCTGCTGGACAAGACTTCCACTGGTCAGACGAGGGAGAAAGAGGAAGAATCCGGCCCACACACGAGCATTTAAACCCTGAGGGTGTGGCTGGACTCCACTTCCCCTTTCTCCCCGTTGGTCAGCGGAGTCCGGTATATGGCATCACCTGGGGAGGGGAGTGACAGGAGGGGGGAAGCACTGCTGACAGTCCCTTCTAACAACTGTCTATATGGGCTCTTCAGTCAGAAGCTCGATCCCTAAGCGTTGAAAGCGCTCCGCAGCAAGCAAGCTATATGTCAAAAACACGTATTAACACTTCAAACATACCTTACATGCCACCAACCCCCCCAGCGACCCAACCTTACAGTTGTAGCGAAAGCATACTTACCCCTCTCCCCCCTTTATTCACATCCCACGTTGCATCGTGGCCATATAGTACGCCGTCTCCATCGCCACGCAGTACTTCCTGGAGCCGGCAGGCACATAGCCAACTCCAGAACCCCGTTCCCCATTCGCCAGAACCTGACACCCCTAACACAGTCCATAGCCACGGTGGTCGTAGGCATACACGCCGTAGACCCTCACCCTCCTCCTCAGAAGATTCCCACTGACATTTTCGCTGTCCCCCTGGCTGTTGCTGTTCTCGTTGCAGGGATAGACGCAGCTCCTACAGGAATCACCGCAGATCACGGCCCTCCAGATGGCGCTCACCGTCAACTTCAGGACGGTCGGACACATCTGAAGGTCACGACAGGCGGCCATATGGATCCAATAGAAGATGGCGCACACGTTCCCCGTCCCGGTCTATCAGACGGAGGGAAGCATCTACTGCCTACAGGGCACTCAACCAGAACGACATCCTCGAAGGCGATTGAGTTCCGCCTGCAGAGTTTGTCACTCGGCCATTGACTGTCGTGCGCCCCACCCTCATCTCCCAGTAACCCCTGTATCAGCAGCCAACACCAACCCAGCACATCTACTGTGGCTGGAGACTCCCCATCAAACGGAACCACCCGTGCCCAGGACGCTCTACCTGCAACTGACAGTGGTGAGTTACGCACGATAAACAAACTTAACGTTGAACACACCACTGGAGACAACGATCTGGCATCTGCCATCAGGGCGCTAGTTCATCGCCTAGATCACCCTACTGGGTCAGCCGTCATCAGAACAACACCTAAATCAGCTAGCCTACACAAGGCCGCTTTTTTCTGTGAAATAAGTCCGCTAGGAGCACACATAGACCTAGAGACAAAAGAGAAAATTTGGAACAATGAATACATAGATATATGGTCACTTCTGTCGCCTGACCAGCAGTCCATTGATAAGGAACGGAAGACTGGCGAATAGTCGAGAGGAAAAATAGCGCATACAATGAACAACTGGCTTCAGGCATTCGCTGTCCTCGGCTATATCATGGGCCAAAAACATCCCGAGCGCTGCGCGGAGTTATTAATTTATCTGGATTTAATATATAACTCTTATAAGTCTCATAGTGGCGTCGCTTGGAGGCGCTATGACGAAGAGTTCCGCAGGAGGCTAGCCCTGCAACCGGATCTAGGATGGGGCGTTAAAGCCACAGATGTCTGGCTGCGGCTAATGCTTTCACAAAAACATCCCCCCTTTTTATCAACGGCCACTAGTTTTTCAACCGCCACAGGCCTGAACTCAGTGTTCGTGTGGAGACCAGGGGCCTGCATGCTTTGTAATGAAGGAAGCTGCCGCTTCCAGGCATCATGTAGATATAGGCACGACTGCTCAGCTTGCGGAAGTGGACATCCTGCGTCCAGGTGTACCCACCTCCCAAACGGAGCGGCTACGAGGCAAAACCCCAGTGAACGTAGCCACAATGGGCCCATGGCTAAATCTTTAACGTAATAAAGATGCTGCCGGGCAATTGCACGACGGTTTTCAAAACGTTTTTTTCATTCCCTTCAAACTAAATCGAACTCCAACATCGGCTAATAATCTAAAATCCGCACGCGAATTCCCTGAGATTTTGCATCAAAAATCCAAAAAGAAGTAGAACTAGGCAGGATGGCGGGCCCTTTCACATCACTGCCTTTCAAAAACTTCAGAGTCTCGCCTTTAGGTATTGTCCCCAAAAAAGAACCCGGTAAATATCGGCTAATATATCACCTCTCCTACCCGAAGGGCGGTTCGGTTAACGACGCAATACCCCCTGAAGACACTTCTGTAACTTACGCGCCTTTTTTTGACAGAGCGGTCGAACTGGTGCGCACAGTGGGGCCAGGCGCGCTCCTAGCAAAATCCGACATAGAATCAGCTTTCGCCTTTTGCCGGTGCACCCAGAATGCTTTAATTTGTTAGGCTTCAAGGTGGACCAGCTGTTTTACTTCGACATGTGCTTACCAATGAGCTGCTCTATCTCATGCCACTATTTCAAACTTTTCAGCACCTTCCTTGACTGGGTAGTGCGGCACGAAACGGGCAGCAATTTGACCATTCACTACCTAGACGATTTTTTGTTTGTCGGGCCCAGGGACTCAACACTCTGTTTCTTCCTCCTCCAGAAGTTCAAATTTATAGCTTGGCTCTTCGGAGTACCACTTTCACCCGAAAAAACGATCGGCCCATGCAACGTGCTCCCTTTCCTCGGAATCTAAATAGATACCAATGAAATGTTTTTTCGTTTACCGGCGGATAAATTACAGAAAACACGGCAAATGGTTGAAATTTTCATCGAAGCAAAAAAGTCACCCATCAGCAGATGCAGTCTTTGCTAGGGTTGCTCAATTTTGCTTGCCGTGTTATGCCAGTGAGCAGAGCTTTCTCATGCCGTCTATCGTTGTCAACAAAAGGCATTACCCAGCAGGGACATAGAATTAGACTTAACCGCTCCTTGAAAGCAGATCTGTTAGTCTGGAAGTCAATCTTAGATTCATACAATGGACACACATGTGTAATGGCACAGGAAACGCCAAGCAAAGATTTAGGTCTAGGAGTTGGTAGTGATATCAATAACGGTTTTGTTGCAATCTACAAAGAACAATGGTGCAGATGCAGCTGGCCGGTTCTATGGACCACATCCACCTGGGGCCGCAACCCTGCGCTGTTAGAGATTTTTTCAATAGTAACATCCATTGAGCTTTGGGGTACCCAATTGGAAAACGCTAACATCAGATTTCTAACCAAACACCCAGGAACCGCAAGAAGTTTAAACATGTCTTCTTCCTCCCCGCCTGTTCTCGCGCTGCTGCGCCGCCTAGCATTATTATGCCTTAGACACAACAGCGACGTTTTAGTAGAACTCCTGAATCTGCTCAGGCATAGAGGAGCGTTGGGTACTTCAGCGCAGCAACACTTAGCAGGAATAGCCTTTTTCTTTCAGCTTTTAGGGTGGGATGATGTTACTAAATACTTCCTTATCAGGCAAGCTGTTAAAGGCTGGAAGAGCTCCAACCTAGTCAGGAATGTCGCCACCCCGTATCTTTAAGTCTCTTGCGCAATATCCTAATCTCTCCAACAGTCTGCGTCACAATATGAGTCGACCCAAATATCTACAGCGTTCGCAATCGCATTCTTCAGGGCGCTGCGCATTAGCGAACTAGTGCTGCGGTCAAAAACAACATCGGTAGGCGGGTTGATCAACGAGGATGTCATCATATGTAGCAACGCTATACGCGTAAGAGTGCAAAAATCCAAATGCGATCCCACCGGTAGAGGCGCTTGGGTTTTGCTCAAGGCTTTAGACGGCCCGATTATGCCCAATAAAAATAGTTAAGCGCTTTGCGTTCATTAGACACGACAGCAGATTCTTCCTCTCACACACCGACGCTTACCAAATATCAGTTTCACACAATCTTTAAACATTGCATGGAGGCAGTCGGCGTTAACCCAAAGGAATACGGGACGCATTCCTTCAGAATAGGGGCGCCCACCGAAGCAGCTAGGGCCAACGTATCGGAAGCTGAAGTCCAGAGATTAGGCCGTTGGAAATCTGCATGTTTTGCAAGATATATAAGACCAGATCTGCTCTAACACCTCTCGTTTCTTACAGGCAGCCATAAACCCACAGTTTGGGTACTAGGGCATACTTATGTTTACTGGGCATGCAAAAGGGCAAGCCTGTGCCTAGGTGGAAAAAATTTTGGTTTTCCCGGACTGGAGGTCATCTGGAGAGACATCAAAGGGCTGCGTGGCAGCAGATATTCCCCGAAATGGCAAACATTGTAAAGATGGCCAAAGGACCGGTGGTATTGGTATTGCAAGCTGGAGGAAATGACTTAGCCAAGAAAAAAGGTGCTGAACTATACACAATGATGTAGACTGATATAGAACGCTTTGCTTGCTTATTCCCCGATATGGTGGTGGTGTGGTCTGACATAATACCACGCGCTGTATGGCGGGGAGCCAAAGATCCGAAAGCCATCGACAAATCAAGGAGAAAAATAAACACAAAAATGGCAAAATTCATCAGAGAAACCTATGGCATTGTTGTTAACCACCACGAACTACAAAAGGACAATTCAAATCTACTGAGACCGGGCGGCGTTCATCTGACAGAGATCGGGCTCGATATATTTTTAACCAATTTACAGGATGGAGTTGAACAGGCCTTAATGTTGTTGTGTGGGGGTTGGAGTCCTGTGTAGGTATACACATGATCCTCCATGGCGGTAGTATGGGGGGGCAAAGGTTTGAAACCTCTCATCTGCTTACTTGCCCACCGGCGGCGACATGGGCTTTCGGCGGTGAGTCCGTTGCGAATTCGTATTTGCCTCTCTCTGCTTATAATTTAATGAACTGTGACCGACCTGTTCAACCCATCTAGGCCTGTTGTTTTGTTATTATGGGATTGGTGGGAGGCGGGGAAGCACCGTTATACAGCCACAAGGGACTCTTCAGTCTGGTAGGCACGGCACCGTATAGGGAGCGTGCATCTGACTGAAGAGCCCATATATATATATTAAGCTAGAAGGAACTGTGGGCTGTGCTTATCCCATCCCACTACTCCCCCCAGTTGATGCCATATATCAGGACATCCACTGACCAATGGGGAGGAAGGGGAAGTGGAGTCCGGCCACACCCTCAGGGGTTAAATTCTCGAGCGAGGGCCGGAATCTTCCTCTTCCTCCCTCGGCTGACCAGTGAAGTTTTGTCCCACCCTCCCTCTCTTGTATATTTGAAGATTTGCTGTGTGGCTATTGTATATAATGTAAAAAAAAAAAGGTTATCGTTCTCATCACTTGCAAAGTTTTTGCTGTATTCATTGCCATTGGTAGTATGGGGGGGAAAAGGTTCGTAACCTCTCATCTGCTTACTTGCCCACCGGCCGCGACGTGGGCTTCCGGCGTTGAGTCCGTTGCGAATTCGTATTTGCCTCTCTCTGCTTATAATTTAATAAACTGTGACCGACCTGTTCAACCCATATAGGCCTGTTGTTGTTTTGTTATTATGGGATTGGTGGGAGGCAGGGAAGCACTGCTATACGCCATAAGGGTCTCTGCAGTCTACACCTCCATAGTATAATGCAGTCCCACAGCAGTATAATGTTTCCCATTGCAATATAATGCACCCCCATAGCAGTATAATAAACCTCCATAGTAGTATAATGCACCCTATACTATAATGTAACCCCATAGTATAAGCCAGCCCCATAGTAGTATAATGCACCTCCATTGTATAATGCAGTCCCACAGCAGTATAATGCACCCTATAGTTCTATAATGCAGCCCATAGTACAATGCAGCCCCATATTAGTATAATGCACCCCATAGTATAAGGCAGTCCCAAAATAGTATAATCCACCCCCATAGCAGTATAATGCACCCCATAGTAATATAATGCACCTCCAAAGCAGTATAAGGCACCTTCACAGTAGTATAATGCACCCTATAGAAGTATAATGCACCCCCATAGTAATATAATTCACCCTATACCAGTAAATTGCACCCCCATAGTAGTATAATTCATTCCATAGCAGTATAATACACCCCCATAGTATAAGGCATCCCCATAGCAGTATAATGCACCTCCATAGTAGTACTATGCACCCTCATAGCAGTATAATGCACCTCCATAGCAGTATAATGCAACCTACAGTGTCATGTACCCCCATAGTATAAGGCAGACCCACAGTAGAATAATGCACCTCCATAGTAGTATAATGCACCCTATACTATAATGTAACCCCATAGTATAAGCCAGCCCCATAGTAGTATAATGCACCTCCATTGTATAATGCAGTCCCACAGCAGTATAATTCACCCTATAGTTCTATAATGCAGCCCATAGTACAATGCAGCCCCATATTAGTATAATGCACCCCCATAGTATAAGGCAGTCCCAAAATAGTATAATCCACCCCATAGCAGTATAATGCACCCCATAGTAATATAATGCACCTCCAAAGCAGTATAAGGCACCTTCACAGTAGTATAATGCACCCTATAGAAGTATAATGCACCCCCATAGTAATATAATTCACCCTATACCAGTAAATTGCACCCCCATAGTATATAATTCATCCCATAGCAGTATAATACACCCCCATAGTATAAGGCATCCCCATAGCAGTATAATGCACCTCCATAGTAGTACTATGCACCCTCATAGCAGTATAATGCACCTCCATAGCAGTATAATGCAACCTACAGTGTCATGTACCCCCATAGTATAAGGCAGACCCACAGTAGAATAATGCACCCCCATAGCAGTATAATGCAACCTGTAGTACTATAATGCACCCCATAGTATAATACAACCCCGTAGCAGTATAATGCACCCCCATAGTAATATAATCCACCCCCAAAGAAGTACAATGCACCCAATAATATAATGCACCCCCATAGTATAATGCAGGCCCATAGTAATATAATGCACTCCATAGTATAATGCACCCCATTAGTAGTATAATACACTCCCCATAGCAGTATAATGCACCACATAGTATAATGCAGCCCCATAGCAATATAATGCAGCCCCATAGGAGTGTACTTCACCTCCATAGCAGTATAATGCAGCCCCATAGCAGTATAATCCACCCGATAGTGGTATAATGCTCTCTCATAGTATAATGCAGCCCTATAGCAATATAATGCAACCCTATAACAGTATAATGCAACCGTATAGCAGTATAATGTACCCCATAATATAATGCACCTCATATTATAATGCACCTCCATAGCAGTATAATGCACTCTACAGTGTAATGCACCCCCATAGTATAAGACAGCCCCATATTCGTATAATGCACCCTGTAGTACTATAATGCACCCCATAGTATAATGCAGCCCCATAGTAGGATAATGCACCCCCATAGCAGTATAATGAACCCCATTGCAATTTAATGCAGCCCCATAGCAGTATAATGCACCCTATACTATAATGTAACCCCATAGTATAAGCCAGCCCCATAGTAGTATAATGCACCTCCATAGTATAATGCAGTCCCACAGCAGTATAATGCACCCTATAGTTTATAATGCAGCCATAGTACAATCCGCACATATTAGTATAATGCACCCCATAGTATAATCAGCCCAATAGTAGTATAATGCACCCCATAGCAGTATAATGCACCCCAGTATATGCACCATAGTAATATAATGCACCTCCAAAGCAGTATAAGGCACCTTCACAGTAGTATAATGCACCCTATAGAAGTATAATGCACCCCCATAGTAACATACTGTAATTCATCCTATAGCAGTATAATGCACCCCCATAGTAGTACTATGCACCCTCATAGCAGTATAATGCACCTCCAAAGTAGTATAATGCAACCTACAGTGTCATGTACCCCCATAGTATAAGGCAGGCCCACAGTAGAATAATGCACCCTCATAGTAGTATAATTCACCCACATAGCAGTATAATGCAACCTGTAGTACTATAATGCACGCCATAGTATAAAACCAGACAAAAAACAAATATCCTAAAATAAAATAATTTTTTTATGCTAAAAATGCATGAAGGTTGTCATGATTATAAGGGTATTTAGTAAACATAATTTTGATCAAAAGAATGTACAAGCCATCCCGCAATGTCAAGGCAACTCTTGTGGGACAGTCCTAACTCTTGTATTAAAAACCTTTCCACTTGTCAAGTGACCTAAATGTGAATGGTAGGCACGGCACTGCATGGGGATTGGGCATCTGACTGAAGAGCCCATATACATTCTATGTTAGAAGGGAATGTGGGCTGTGCTTCCCCCTCCCACTACTCCCCCCAAGGTGATGCCATATATCATAACGTCCACTGACCAACGGGGAGGAAGGGGAAGTGGAGTCCGGCCACACCCTCAGGGGTTAAATTCTCGTGCGAGGGCCCGAATCTTCCTCTTCCTCCCTCGGCTGACCAGTGGAAGTCTTGTCCCACCCTCCCTCCCTTTTTATATTTGAAGATTTGCCATTTGGCTATTGTATATAATGTTAAAAAAAATCATTATTGTCATCACTTACAAAGTTTCTTTTGTCGTATTCATTGTCACAGCGCTAGTATGGGGGGCAACGGTTCGTAACCTCTCATCTGCTTGCTCGCCCACCGGCGGCGCCGTGGGTTTCCGGCAGAGAGTCCGTTGCGGATCGTATTTGCCCCTCTCTGCTTATAATTTAATAAACTGTGACCGACCTGTTCAACCCATCCAGGCCTGTTTTTGTTTTGTTATTATGGGGGATTGGGGGGAGGTGGGGAAGCACCATTATACGCCACAAGGGTCTCTTCAGTCTAAAGGGTATGCCACACTAAACAATATCGCTAACGAGATCGCTAAAAAACGTCACTATTTAGCGATCCCGTTAGCGATATTGTTCAGTGCGGCAGCTTCCAGCGACGAGCTTCCTGCTGTGATCTCGCTCGTCGCTGGAATCGTTCCGGACCCTATTTCATCGCTGGCGCTCCCGCTGGGTAAGTATCTTATCGCTGTGTGGCACCTTTTCTTAGCGATTTAGCGGTACTTTTGTACCGCTAAAGTCGTTAAGAAGATCGCTAACGGCGATAGCGTCGTTAACTATATCGCTAAATGTGGCCGCATTTAGCGATATAGAAACGATCCCGCTAGCGATCTCATTAGTATGCAACGCTAACGAGATCGCTAGCGGGATTGTTTAGTGTGGCAGTACCTTAAGGACAGAGGGACTGAACCCACCAGTTAAAGCATAGGCCAGACAGAATGGATTTCCCAGCCCAGAAACAGGGAGGTCACACCCTTATATGCACAAGATGCACTTTGAACAAAATAAGAAACTAGATCTGAGCTGAAAAGTAAGTTAATATGTATGCAAAATGTAAATGCATATTAACACATGACCATTACACAGAGAAAACCGAAACAAAAAACAAATATCCTAAAATAAAATAAAAACTTTTTTGCAAAAAAAACGCCTGCCCCCAAGCAATATAATGCACCTCCTTAGCCTTATAATGCACCCCACAGTACTATAATGCATTCCACAGTATAAGGCAGCCCCATTTTAGTATAATGCACCCCCATAGCAGTATAATGCACCCTATAGTACTATAATGCATCCCATAGTGTAAGGCAACCCCACAGTAGTATAATGCCCCCCAATAGCAATATAATGCACCCCACAGTATAAGGCAGCCCCATAGTAGTATAATGCACACCCGTAGCAGTATAATGTGCCTTCATAGCAGTATAATGCACCCTATAGTATTGTAATGCATCCCATAGTATAATGAACCCCCACAGTATAATGCACCTCATAGTATATTGCACCACCATAGCAGTATAATGCAGTCCCATAGTAATATAATGCACTCCCACAGTATAAGTCACCCCAATAGTACTATAATGCACTCTAATAGCAATATAATGCACCCCCATAGTAGTATAATGCACCCCCATAGCAGTACAATGCACCTACATAGCAGTATAATGAACCCTATAGTACTATAATGCACCCCATAGTATAATGACCCCCCACAGTATAATGCACTCATAATGTAATGCAGCCCCATAGTAATATACAGCACCCCCATAGTATAATGCAGCCCAATAGTAATATAACGCACCCCCATAGCAGTATTATGCACCCCGTAGTACAATGCTTCCCCATAGTAGTATAACTCACCTCCACAGTAGTAAATTCACCCACATAGCAGTATAATGCACCCCGTAGTATAATGCACCCCAATAGCAGTATAATTCATCCCATAACAGTATTATGCAGCATCATAGTAGTATAATGTAACCCCATAGAAGTATAACTCACCCCATAGCAGTACAGTGCACTCCCATAGCAGCATAATGCACCCTCATAGCAGTATAATGCAGCCCCACAGCAGTATAATGCAGCCCCATAGCAATAAAATGCTCCTCCATAGTAGTATAATGAACCCACATAGTAGTATAATGCAGCCCCATAGCAATATAATGCACCCCATAGCAGTATAATGCACTTTGATAGTATACTGCAGCCCCATAGTAATATAATGCACCCCTATAGCAGTATAATGCACCCCTTAGTATAATGCACCCCCATAGCAGTATAATGCACCTCATAGTATATTGCACCCCCATAGCAGTATAATGCAGTACCATAGTAATATAGTGCACCCCATAGTAGAAGGCACTGCAATAGTAGTATAATACAGCCCCATAGTAATATAATGAACCCCATAGTGTAAGGCAGCCCCATAGTAGTATAATGCAACCCAATAGCAATATAATGCACCCCCATAGTATAATGCACACCGATAGTATAATGCACTTTCATAGTATAATGCACTCCCATAGTAGTATAATGCACTCCGATAGTAGTATTATGCACCCCCATAGCAGTATAATGCACCTCATAGTATATTGCACCCCCATAGCAGTATAATGTAGTATCATAGTAATATAGTGCACCCCATAGTATAAGGCACTGCCATAGTAGTATAATACAGCCCCATAGTAATATAATGAACCCCATAGTATAAGGCAGCTCCATAGTAGTATAATGCACCCCAATAGCAATATAATGCACCCCCATAGTATAAGGCAGCCTCACAGTAGTATAATGCACCCCATAGCAGTATAATGCACCCCCATAGCAGTATAATGCACCTCCATAGCAGTATAATGCACCCTATAGTACTGTAATGCACAACATAGTATAATGAACCCCCACAGTATAATGCAACCATAGTGTAATGCAGCCCCATAGTAATATAATGCACCCCCATAGCAGAATAATGCACCCCATTATATAATGTACACCCATAGTATAATGCACACCCATAGTATAATGCACTCCGATAGTAGTATAATGCACTCTGATAGTACACTGTGTGCAGAATTATTATGCAAATGAGTATTTTGATCACATCATCCTTTTTATACATGTTGTCCTACTCCAAGCAGTATAGGCTTGAAAGCCAACTGCCAATCATGTAAATCAGGTGATTTGCATCTCTGTAATGAGGAGGGGTGTGGTCTAATGACATCAACACCCTATATAAGGTGTGCTTAATTATTAGGCAACTTTCTTTCCTTTGGCAAAATGGGTCAGAAGAGAGATTTGACGGACTCAGAAAAATTAAAAATTGTGAGATGTTTTGCAGAGGGATGCAGCAGTCTTGAAATTGCCAAACTTTTGAAGCTTGATCACTGAACAATCAAACATTTCATGGCAAATAGCCAACAGGGTCGCAAGAAACGTGTTGATAAAAAAAGGCTCAAAATAACTGCCCATGAATTGAGGAAAATCAAGCGTGAAGCTGCGAAGATGCCATTTGCCACCAGTTTTGCCATATTTCAGTGATGCAACGTTACTGGAGTATCAAAAAGCACAAGGTGTGCCATACTCAAGGACATGGCCAAGGCAAGGAAGGCTGAAAAACGACCACCTTTGAACAAGAAACATAAGATAAAACGTCAAGACTGGGCAAAGAAATATCTTAAGACTGATTTTTGTAAAGTTTTATGGACTGATGAAATGAGAGTGACTCTTGATGGGCCAGATGGATGGGCCCGAGGCTGGATCAGTAAAGGGCAGAGAGCTCCACTCCGACTCAGACACCAGCAAGGTGGAGGTGGGGTACTGGTATGGGCTGGTATCCTCAAAGATGAACTTGTGGGACCTTTTCGGGTTGAGGATGGAGTGAAGCTCAACTCCCAGACCTACTGCCAGTTTCTGGAAGACACCTTCTTCAAGCAGTAGCACAGGAAGAAGTCGGTATCGTTCAAGAAAAACAAGATTTTCATGCAGGACAATGCTCCATCTCATGCATCCAAATACTCCACAGCGTGGCTGCCCAGTAAAGGTCTAAAAGAAGAAAAAATAATGACATGGCCCCTTGTTCACCTGATCTGAACCCCATAGAGAACCTCTGGTCCCTCATAAAATGTGAGATCTACAGGGAGGGAACACAGTACACCTCTCGGAACAGTGTCTGGGAGGCTGTGGTGGCTGCTGCACGCAATGTTGATCGGAAACAGCTCAACTGACAGAATCTATGGATGGAAGGCTTTTGAGTGTCATCGTAAAGAAAGATGGCTATATTGGTCACTGATTTTTCATTTTGTTTTTGAATGTCAGAAATGTTTATTTCTAAATTTTGTGTTGTTATATTGGTTTACCTGGTGAAAATAAACAAGTGAGATGGGTATCTATTTGGTTTTTATTAAGTTGCCTAATAATTCTGCACAGTAATAGTTACCTGCACAAACGGATATCCTCCTAAGATAGCCAAATCTAAAAAAAAACACTCCAACTTCCAAAAATATTAATATTAATTGATATTTATGAGTCTTTTGGGTTGATAGAGAACATAGTTGTTGTTCAATAATAAAAGAATCCTCTCAAATACAACTTGCCTAATAATTATGCAAACAGTGTATACTGCAGTCCCATAGTAATAATAATGCACGTCTATAGCAGTATAGTGCACCACATAGTATAATGCACACCAAAAGCTGTGTAATGCACCTCATAGTATATGAACTTGATACCAGGCTGATTGCGCTCCCATGCTAGTAGAATCCAGAAATTCTTAAAATCCAGATAATTCAAAGAGAGGATTTTTATTATATATCAAAAACAAGATAAATACAACGCGTTTCGTCAATATAGAATGTCTTCCTCAGGTATATTATAATGAATGTTTCAAAAATGTGGAGAACTTTATAGAAAGTGGTATTGTGCTAAATAGGGTGTGGATCACAAAAGAGGGGGAAAAAAAAAAAGGAAAGAAAAAGGAGTTTCTCATACGTCCATTAGATAGCTGCTATACCAATTTAAAGTCTGCATAAAGACTAAATAAAAAAAGGAATAAAAATGCATTACCCATATGATAAATAACAGATAATGTATACAATAAAATATATTAATAAATATCATAAAATCGCTGGAGCAATGAAGCAAATGCAAATAATTATATGTGACTATGAAATTTAAAAATAATTAAAACACATGGGAAAAAATGCACAGTTATAAGAGAGGTGCTGATAGAAATAAAGGACAGCTTATTAAATTTTTATATACCCTCGATAACTTCATTTAGTCCATCAGGATGTAAAGTAATCTCCTCCAGTGCTGTTACAATGTATCCCAGTAGCATTGTGATCTATAATTTTACAGCAGCAGCATTTTTTAGAATTACATTGCAGGACACCAGTTTTTTTGTGTTGTAGTCTTTAATCCTTTTATCTACACTGTGTGTAGAATTATTAGGCAAGTTGTATTTGAGAGGATTCTTTTTATTATTGAACAACAACTATGTTCTCAATCAACCCAAAAGACTCATATCAAAGCTTAATATTTTTGGAAGTTGGAGTGTTTTTTTTTAGATTTGGCTATCTTCGGAGGATATGTGTTTGTGCAGGTAACTATTACTGTGCAGAATTATTAGGCAACTTAATAAAAACCAAATATATACCAAATATATACCCATCTCACTTTTTATGAGGGACCACAGGTTCTCTATGGGGTTCAGATCAGGTGAACAAGTGGGCCATGTCATTATTTTTCTTCTTTTAGACCTTTACTGGGCAGCCACGCTGTGGAGTATTTGGATGCATGTGATGGAGCATTGTCCTGCATGAAAATCATGTTTTTCTTGAACGATACCGACTTCTTCCTGTACCACTGTTTGAAGAAGGTGTCTTCCAGAAACTGGCAGTAGGTCTGGGAGTTGAGCTTCACTCCATCCTGAACCCGAAAAGGTCCCACAAGTTCATCTTTGATGATACCAGCCCATACCAGTACCCCACCTCCACCTTGCTGGCATCTGAGTCGGAGTGGAGCTCTCTGCCCTTTACTGATCCAGCCTCGGGCCCATCCATCTGGCCCATCAAGAGTCACTCATTTCATCAGTCCATAAAACCTTAGAAAAATCAGTCTTAACATATTTCTTGGCCCAGTCTTGACGTTTTATCTTATGTTTCTTGTTCAAAGGTGGTCGTTTTTCAGCCTTCCTTACCTTGGCCATGTCCCTGAGTATGGCACACCTTGTGCTTTTTGATACTCCAGTAATGTTGCAGCTCTGAAATATGGCAAAACTGGTGGCAAATGGCGTCTTCGCAGCTTCATGCTTGATTTTCCTCTATTCGTGGGCAGTTATTTTGAGCCTTTTTTTTATCAACACGCTTCTTGCGAACCTGTTGGCTATTTGCCATGAAATGCTTGATTGTTCGGTGATCATGCTTCAAAAGTTTGACAATTTCAAGACTGCTGCATCCCTCTGCAAGACATCTCACAATTTTTGACTTTTCAGAGTCCGTCAAATCTCTTTTCTGACCCATTTTGCCAAAGGAAAGGAAGTTGCCTTATAATTAAGCACACCTTATATAGCGTGTTGATGTCATTAGACCACACCCCTCCTCATTACAGAGATGCAAATCACCTGATTTACATAATTGGCAGTTGGCTTTCAAGCCTATACAGCTTGAAGTAGGACAACATGTATAAAAAGGATGATGTGATCAAAATACTCATTTGCCTAATAATTCTGCACACAGTGTATTTTTATTAAATTAGTATTGTGGTCCCCCTACGATAATTGTTTTAGGAGACTAGGGACAATGATGCCTCTTATATTTTGTGCCTTAAGGAAAGTGATGTTAAGTTTTTCTGGTAAAAAATGTTTTCAAATAGACATCTTTTTTTCAAAAGATACCAATATTTATTAAGTATTCTCCTAATATAATTTTTTCCCATACCACAGAAATTATCTTGTGACAGTCAATTTGTGGTATATGTCATTACCTGTGCCTGTGTGCCTGTGGCATCCAATACGTGAGACGTACTACACAGTCCCAGAGAACACGTATGAATGGTCACAGGCACAATGCGAAAAATGGCTTCATGAAACATAGTCTGTCTCGACATTTATGTTTGAAGCACAACAATTTAATATAAAAATTACACCTGTTGAGCAAATTCCTGAGAATTGTCATAGCCGCTCTGATAAACTAAATCGCAAAGAATCCTATTGGATCTTTAAAATGGGTACTTTACATCCTGATGGACTAAATGAAGTTATCGAGGGTATATAAAAATTTAATAAGCTGTCCTTTATTTCTATCAGCACCTTTCTTATAACTGTGCATTTTTCCCATGTGTTTTAATTATTTTTAAATTTCATAGTCACATATAATTATTTGCATTTGCTTCATTGCTCCAGCGATTTTATGATATTTATTAATATATTTTATTGTATACATTATCTGTTATTTATCATATGGGTAATGCATTATTTATTATTCCTTTT
Organism: Oophaga sylvatica; assembly: GCA_033576555.1. Taxonomy (NCBI): domain Eukaryota; kingdom Metazoa; phylum Chordata; class Amphibia; order Anura; family Dendrobatidae; genus Oophaga; species Oophaga sylvatica. Next base: position 300,902,098 of record JARQOD010000003.1, on the reverse strand, counting down.
TTATTTAGTCTTTATGCAGACTTTAAATTGGCATAGCAGCTATCTAATGGGCGCAAGAGAAACTCCTTCTTTCCTTTTTTTTTCCCTTTTGTGATCCACACCCTATTTAGCACAATACCACTTTCTATAAAGTTCTCCACATTTTTGGAGCATTCATTATAACATACCTGAGGAAGACATTCTATATTGTCGAAACGCGTTGTCTGTACCTTGTTTTTGATATATAATAAAAATCCTCTCATTGGATTATCTGGATTTTAAGAATTTCTGGATTCTACTACAACGGGAGCGTAAACAGCCTGGTATCAAGGTCATTTCATTAGTATTCCTATGGTTGCTTGGTTTTAGCCATGCACTAGCTACCAGGGACTTGCAGCATACCGATCACAGAAGAAACTCACCTTTGAACATCTAATGGTCCTATAGTGACCTATATGCAAGTATTCAAGACATTTATAAGGTGAGTGTTCTCTCATTCACCTATTATTTTATTTTACTCCTACATTTAGATCGGTGCGCTTTCTCCCTTTCCTTCCTTTTTATTAGAAACCTCATAGTATATTGCACCCCCATAGCAGTATAATGCAGTCCAATATTAATATAATGCACCCCATAGTATAAGGCAGCCCCACAGTAGTATAATGCACCCCTATAGCAATATAATGCACCCCCATAGCAGTGTAGTGCATCCCAAAGTATAATGCACACCCATAGTATAATGCACTCCCATAGGAGTATAATGCACTCGGATAGTATACTGCAGACCCATAGTAATATAATGCACCCCTATAGCAGTATAATGCACCCCCATAGCAGTATAATGCACCTCATAGTATATTGCACCCCAATAGCAGTATAATACAGCCCCATAGTAATATAATGCACCCCCATATTATAAGGCAGCCCCATAGTAGTATAATGCACCCCCATAGTAGTATAATGCACCCCCATAGCAGTATAATGCATCTCTATAGTAGTATAATGCACCCTATAGTACTATAGCGCACCCCATAGTATAAGAAAGCCCTATAGCAGTATAATGCACCACCATAGTATAATGCAGCCCCATATTAATGAAATGCACCCCCATAGCAACATAATGCACCCCTATAGTAGTATAATGCACCCCCATAGCAGTATAATGCACCCCCATAGCAATATAATGCACCCCCATAGTAGTATAATGCACCCACATAGCAGTTTAATGCACCTCCATAGCAGTATAATGAACCCTATAGTACTGTAATGCACCCCATAGTATAATGAATCCTCACAGTATTATGCACCCATAGTGTAATGCAGCCCCATAGTAATATAATGCACCCCCATAGCAGTATTATCCACCCCGTAGTATAATGCATCCCCATAGTAGTATAACTCACCTCCATAGTAGTATAATGCACCCCATTGCAGTATAATGCACCCCATAGTATAATGCTCTCCGATAGCAGTATTATGCAGCCTCATAGCAGTATAATGCAACCTCATAGGAGTATAACTCACCCCATAGCAGTACAGTGCACTCCCATAGCAGTATAATGCACCCCATAGCATAATGCACCTCCATTGCAGTATAATGCAGCCACACAGCAGTAAAATGCAGCCCCATAGCAATATAATGCTCCTCCATAGTCAGGGGTGAACCTAGCCTCTCTGCTGCCTGAGGCTTACTGCAAAATGGCGCCCCCCCATTGTAAAATCAGTACAAATAAATCTGGTTTACTCTTACTAGCCTAACCTGACGCACATGTGAAATACATACACTTTTAAATAGGAATACTGGCCCCATAAAGGTTCATCACTTTCCCATATAGCACATCCCTCGCTTCTGAGAAGGCTCAGCCCGCAAAACGGATCCCTGCACACGGAAGCATCCGGATCCGTGTTGTCCTGGAGCCGTGCTCCATAGAGCTCCATTTTAATTACAGACGTGTAGCCGCGGATCCGTGCGTCTCACTGTGCCTGTGTGTTTTTCAGACGACACAAAACTGCAACAAGTTACGTTTTTGTGAGTCTGATAAAATATATGCAGACACAGGGATCGGTGGGAAAACGGTGACAACTGAATGCACATGCAAGTCCCATCCGTCCTCACCACTGAAAGTCAATGGAGACGAAAACGGATCCGTGTGTATACATAGTTTATCAGACCCACAAAAACGCAACTTGTTGCAGTTTTGTGGTGCCTGAAAAACAACACAGGACATGGATGAAGCCAACATATCTTTATTTGGGACTCAATAACTCACAAGCAGTTATTCCCAGCACACATAGGCTGTGATTCCATGGTCCGGAACCACAGCGCTTTGGACGGAGCGGAAAGTCCGCTCCTCCAAAGCCCCACCCCCTTTTGAACGCGCGATGAATCCGGATGTGCTCATTGAACACATCCGGAATCACCGCAGCGCCACATAGGCCTGTGTTCAGGGCCGGCGTCAGCACCCGGCATACCCAGGCAAGTGCCGGGGCCCTGAGCAGGCGGGGGGGCCCACTCACCATCAGGCACCCCGGCGCCCGTTAGCGGAGGAGAGCGGTGTCAGCGCTGCCACTGGCCCCCCCGCTTGCTCAGGGCCCCGGCAGCAGCTGGCACAATACTTACCTCTCCCCGTGCCTCCGCTGCCGCAGCTCCGGGCTCCAGGGGGCGCCTGCGCTTCCTCTCACTGCAGCCGCTGAATGACGTCATCATTCAGCGGCCGGCTGTGGCAGAGAGCTCGCGGACGCCAGACAGGTGAGATGTGATGTGTCTGTGTGTATCAGTGTGTGTGTATGTAGTGCGGTGCTTTGTGTGTGTGTGTATGTGAGAGAGTGCTTGTGTGCTGCCGTGCTGTCTGTGTGATGGTGGTGGGGAGGCATTGATGATAATGGGGAGGCAATGATGATGATGAAGAGGCGATGATGATGATGGGCAGGCATTGATGATAATGGGGAGGCAATGATAATGATGGGGAGGCAATGATGATGATGAGGAGGCAATGATGATGATGGGCAGGCTGTTATGAATGTTTTAGAAATGAATTCTGAGCAGAAGCTCCCTCTGGTGGTTACAAACAGTGCTGAACCATTCAATGAGGATTGGCAATCAGGAATTACAGACTGGCTGGATATAAGGGAGGTTTCGCCCCATCATGGTTGCCGGTGATCAATTGTTCCTGTCTCAACGTTGTTTCCTGGTTCACTTGGAAGCATTTCTGAGTCTTGTCTCTTCTCCTGCTCTCAGATAAGATATTTTCTGTTTTTTGTTTTTGTGCTTTCCATTTGCATTTTTCTCTGCATTTCTGTGAGGTTGGCCAGGTTCCCCTCCCCGGTGGGCTTGGTCCCCTCTCGGTTCCTCTGGAGGCACTGTTGTTTGTTCATTTGCCTTTTCCAGTTTTTTCAGTGGCTGCGGCTGAGTTTTGTTACACCAGAGAACTAATTTAGGTGTTAGAGGTCGTGTGATCTGAGGTGTTTTTGCAATTAGTAGCGTTGGCTTTTTTGGATTGCAGTTAGTATCCTTCTTATCCGTTTCTGTCTAGGCAGATTGGGCCCCAACGTTTGCTCATACTATTTTCTGTCTGTGTCTGTATTTCCTCTTGTCTAACCGCCATTACATGTTTGGGGGCTTCCTATGTTCTTTGGGGATCTGCTCTGGGCAGGTAGCTTTCCTCTTTCTATCTTTAGGTGTAGTTATCCTCTCAGGCTGTGACGAGGCGTCTAGGACCAACGTAGGAACGCTCCACGGCTGCCTTTATTTGTGGTGGTTAGTCAGGGTACTGCAATCCAGTAGATTCCAACCTCTCTGGTGTATTGCCGTTTTTGCCTGCTCTCCTCTGCTACCAAAACATAACAGCAGGCATTGATGATAATGGGGAGGCCATGATGATGATGGGGAGGCAATGATGATGATGGGGAGACAATGATAATGATGGGGAGGCAATGATGATGATGAGGAGGCAAAGATGATGATGGGGAGGGGATGATGATGATGGGCAGGCATTGATGATGATGGGGAGGACATGATGATGATGGAGAGGCAATGATGATGATGAGGATGCATGGAAATCGTCTGATGCTCGCATGTGAAATCCCAGCTCTGGAGTGGCGACGGATCTAGGGAGTGGGGAGCGCGGCTGCATGTATTTCCATGCAGCCGCTCGCTCCACTCCCGAGTGTTGGCGCCAGAGCAGGGATTTCACATGCGATGATGCGAGCATTGGACGATTTCCACGCATGTGAGAATGACTGAGCCCTTATACTGCTCTCCTGCCTGCTCCTCCACGAGTCACAGACTGTCAAAACTGCAATAAAAGCTGCCTGCCAGCAAGGCACACACAGCACAGGAAAAAAAAACAAAACTGGCTCACTCTTGAGTCACTGCAGAGTCTGCCCTGGCTGCTCCTGTCATTTACAGCAGGGAACAGCAGGCTCTTTGTATCAGGAAGGCACATCATGTGATGATGTGAAAGAGCTGTACAGCTGCCTGCAGCAGGGCAGGGGCCCCGGGAACAGGGAGATCATGAATTTTAACCATTTGCTGTGCTGTGCCTGTGCCTGAGAGATGAGTCCAGGCTGACCAGCAGCAGTATGTGTCCCACTCCCAGCCCAGGGCAGGGAGGGACGGGAGGAGAGAGGCTCTGCCGATTCGGGGCACCGCCGCTGCACCTCAGCTCAGCCCCCCCATAGTAAGTGTTGCAACTTGCTAGTAATATAACTAGTCAGCTGGCTCAGCTTCTGACTGCTTCTGGGCACGAGTCGCACGCACGATGATATCAAGCACGGTGCACCGTGCGCAGGAGTGTAACTGACTGACTGTGTCTGTGACTCAGTAGGGATTAATGAGAGCGGCGAGCCAGCACCACACCACGTGTTCTCAGTTCTGCTCTGCTGCCCCCTAGCTGCCACAGCCTGAGACAGAAGGCTCAACTCGCCTCATTATAGATGCGCCACTGTCCATAGTACTATAATGCACTCCGATAGTATACTACAGCCCCATAGTAATATAATGCACCCTGTCAAGAGGTCCTTCTCCGGTATCACACAATCAACAGAGCAAGAGGAGTGCGAACAATCCCAAGACCTTTATTATAGGCAAACCTAAAAAGGTTCATAAACAAACCACCACACTGAGGATACAATAGTCCAGAACACAAATGCAGGTCAGTAACAGGATAAATATCCCATGAGATCAGTCCAATAATCCAGACGACAGAGGATAAAACAAAAGAAACCAATCCTTCTTTCTCTCTGAAGTGCTGTGTCTTTACACCATCCTCTCCACACAGGAACTGACTTCCACCTCTCTGGCTAAGTGCACACGTTCAGAATTATTTGCGTTTTTTTCACGTTTTTTCGTGGCAAAAAACGCGTAAAAAATGCAATGAATAAAGCATTCTATTATTTAGAATGAATTCTGCAATTTTTGTGCACATGGTGCGTTTTTTTCCGCGAAAAAAAAAACGCATTGCAGAAAAAGAAGCAACATGTTCATTAATTTCACGTAATTCTAGCATTTTTCCCGCTGTATTATTGACCTAGAAAGTTCAGGGAAAAATCGCGGTAAAAACACGCAAAATCCGCGCAAAAAACGTGTGTTTTTACAGCGAAAAAAGTCCAGTTTTGCTCAGGAAAATTTGGCACACATTCTTGAACGTGTGCACTTAAGCCCCCTTCTCACACAGCGATCTCGCTAGCGAGATCGCTGCTGAGTCATTAGTTTTGTGACGCAGCAGCGATCTCCCCAGCGATATCGCTGTGTGTGACATTCAGCGACGATCAGCCCCCCTGCTGGGTATCACTGATCGTCGCTGAATGTCCTGGACATTTTTTTGATCGCTGGTCTCCCGCTGACAGGCACGCATCGCTGTGTGTGACAGGTGGGAGACCAGCGATCCGCTGGTAACCAAGGTACACAGTGGGTTTCCAGGCGCGGGGCTGTGTCTAGAAACCCGCTGTGTACCTTGGATACCAGTGCCCTGATGCAGGGAGCTGGTAACCAAGGTACACAGCGGGTTTCCAGACACCGCGCAGCGCCTGGAAACCCGATGTGTACCTTGGTTACCAGCTCCCTGCATCAGGGCGCTGGTATCCAAGGTACATTGCGGGTAACTAAGCGACGTTACCCGCAGTGTCGCTGTGCTGATCGTTGCCCTGAGCTGCCTGTTTGGCAGCTCAGCAGCGATCATTTAGCGATACACCAGTGATCCTGACAAGTGCATATCGTTGTCGGGATCGCTGGTGTATCGCTATGTGAGTCTTTCTCTGACCCCCTCCTTATCTCCCCGGGCTAGTCAGACTTGTTTGATAGCTTTCATCCCTCTTCTGACCTGGGAAATGTGCCTCAGGGATTAAGGCACTGCAGGAGGTGACTCGCTGCATTTGGATAGCTGAGGGGTCATGAATGGACAATCAGGAGATGTCCGCAGGGGTTCATCAAAAGGTATAGACACATTCAGGCTGCAGATGGTAGGTGAGCTAACTCAATTATCAGCCAAAAGGCTGACAATTGAGACTCTAGACAATATGTGAAATACACAGATTGATACCTGGCAACAAAAGAACACCATGTAAATCAGTAAAATATAAATATACACAAAATGATACCCACAGAATATATCACACCATCACACACACCTAAAAGGGTGGTTATTAATGGAGCACACTCGGACTGGGTCACGGTTAGCAGTGGGGTACCACAGGGGTCAGTATTGGGGCCGCTTCTCTTTAACATATTTATTAATGACCTTGTAGGGGGCATACAGAGTAGTATTTCAATATTTGCAGATGACACTAAACTCTGCAGGGTAATAAATACAAAGGAGGACAATTTTATATTACAGGAGGATTTATATAAACTAGAAGCTTGGGCTGATAAATGGCAAATGAGCTTTAATGGGGATAAATGTAAGGTCATGCACTTGGGTAGAACAAACAAGATGTATAATTATGTGCTTAATTGTAAAACACTGGGCAAAACTGTCACTGAAAAAGACCTCGGTGAATGGGTGGATGACAAACTCACATTTAGTGGCCAATGTCAGGCAGCTGCTGTCAAGGCAAATAAAATAATGGGATGCATTAAAAGAGGCATAGATGCTCATGAGGAGAACATAATGTTACCTCTATACAAGTCACTGGTGCGACCTCACTTGGAATACTGTATGCAGTTCTGGTCTCCGGTGTATAAGAAAGACATAGCTGAACTGGAGCGGGTGCAGAGAAGAGCGACCAAGGTTATTAGAGAACTGGGGGGTCTGCAATATCAGGACAGGTTATTACACTTGGGGTTATTTAGTTTGGAAAAACGAAGGCTTAGGGGTGATCTTATTACAATGTATAAATATATGAGGGGACAGTACAAAGACCTTTCTAATGATCTTTTTACTCTTAGACCTGTGACGGGGACAAGGGGGCATCCTCTACGTCTGGAGGAAAGAAGGTTTAGTCATAATCACAGTCGCAGATTCTTTACTTTAAGAGCAGTGAGACTATGGAACTCTCTGCCGTCTAATGTTGTAATGAGTGATTCCCTACTTAAGTTTAAGAAGGGACTGGATGCCTTTCTTGAAAAGTATAATATTACAGGCTATATTCACTAGTTTCCTAGATACTGCATTGATCCAGGGAGCTAAAACAAAGGAATGGCGCACAGCAAAAATGAAACAAATTACATATGACAAAAGGGGTGCACAACCAGTGGTCAAAAAACTGAATAGGAATATGAGGAAAAAGAAACCACTATAATGTATGCACACCACAACTGAGTAATCAAAAAATGAAAAAAGCTTTATTGCACAACATTAAAAAAAACAATTAAAAACAATAGAAATCCCTGCCGCTTCGTCAGGGGAAGTGCAAATGTGCTTGCAAAGCTGCAATTTGTACCTGTAGGTGGGGGAATAATTGGAA
>JARQOD010000003.1:300826621-300894117 GCA_033576555.1 Oophaga sylvatica | reverse complement strand
AAAGCAGGTTAAGATTTTTTCCCCGATGGGGGATAAAAGTTCTGCATAAGTCTATAATATTCTTTTCACAAAATCCGCCCGGGAAACCAGGTGACTTTTGAATTTTTAGTTTCTGGATTGTATCAGAAATTTCTTTTGAATTAAAGGGGGCTGAAAATGGTTCAATTAAAGCAGGTCTAATTTAGGTAGGTTTAGATCATTTAAAAAGGTCTTAATGTCACTGGGTTTTGGGGGGGAGAAATTTTTCGGGTCTAAATTTTAAGGTTATAGAGATTAAAGTAATAGTCGGCGAATGTGTCAGCGATATCCTTTGGATGTTGTTTGAGTCACCTAAATGGTTTCTTTTTTGACCCTTTTCTTGATTTTTCTTTTTTCAACCTCCCCAACATGAATTTTTTTGGTTTATTAAGCAAAGAGTAAAGCCTTAAACTTTGAAGTTTTAATTGCTGAATCATATTCAGCAAGTATGGCTGTTTTGAGTTTTTGTCTGAGCTCAAGAATTTCTAAATGGATAGTTGGGGAAGGTGAAGGGAGATTAGCCAAGAGGTCCTCTTTGGATTTGATATGTAGCTGGATGTTTTTTATTTTTTCTCTTTTTTCCCGGTTGTATCTTGAGGAAATTTGTATTAGTTTTCCTCTAATGACTGCCTTGTGGGCGTTCCAAATTGTGAAGGGGTCTATTTCATCTGATTTATTTTCAGTGAAGTATTGTTTAATGGCCTCTTCTAGTTCCGTTTTGTATTCTGGTATTTTTATGAGAATAGAGTTGCATTTCCACAGAAATACATCCCTATTGGGGGGTCCCAGTGCGATTTCTATCAGGACCGGTGAGTGGTCTGAGATGGACCTATCAAGAATAGAAACAGATTTAACTCTGGAGAGGGAGAAAACGTCAGTCAAAAATAAATCAATTCGCGAGAAAGTTTTGTGTACACACGAATAATGGGTGTATTCCCTGGAAGAGGAATTTATACATCGGAATGCGTCATAAAGCTCATTTTTAATGAGCCAGTCATTTAGCGATGTGGCTAAATGGCGGGTGGATGATGTTGAATCCATACGTCCGTCTGGGACAATGTTGAAATCCCCCACCAGAAACAACTCTCCTTTCCTGTGAGTTTGAATTGTTTTCAGTAGCTTTCCTAGGAAGATCAAGTGTCTCTGGTTAGGGGTATATAGATTTGCAATAGTACAAATTTTATTATTAAGGAGGCAGATTAGAATATGGAATCTGCCTTCGGGGTCATCAATCTCCTCTATCAATTGAAACGAGACATTGTCTCTAATAGCGGTAATAACCCCGGCTTTCTTCCTCGAATTTAGAGACATAAAAACATGGGGAAAATTTCTGTGAGAGAATCCAGGGTGATTACCACTAGCGAATTTGACTTCTTGGAGGCATATAATGTCGGCATGGCTTTGTCTAACCTCTTTCCAAATGGTATACCTCTTCCAAGGACTATTAAGACCTCTGACGTTATAAGACAAGATTTTTAGGTTCATTGGTTTAAATGAGTACAAAGTTGTGGGTAGAACCAGGACAAAGAAAGAGAAGTAGAATTACAAATACAGGTATATATAATTAAACAGCAAAATTCAAATAACAATAACAGAATTCAATTACAAGTTCAGAAACAAGAATTCAAAATATTAGCAATATAACTTTAGGTTAAGGAGTTCTCCTGGAGGATCAACACCCTCGGTGAGATCTCTCCTGTTGTGGGTAAAGTTCGTGTGATTTGAGCCCACAAATTTCCCTTTCTAACAGTTACTAGAGACTGTAACAGGAACAGAAGGGTATACATAACTGCGAAGATTGGTTATGAATTATAGCAGGGAGAACTGCCTGTAAAATAAGTATTCAACAGAAAAAGAGAGAGACGTGAAACCAGAGTCAATGCCTCACTCCCTATCTCTAAGAGTTTTTCCCTCCCGGGAGAGAGCTAAGAAAATCTAATGCTTCTCTTGGACTGTTTAAGGGGATGGTTTTTCCTTTATAAAGAATCAACAATTTAGTTGGGAAGCCCCATCTGTACTGGATCCCCCTCTCCCTCAGGGGAGATTGCTTCCCTGAAAGACCTGCGGGTATCAATTGTGTGTTTGGAGAAATCCGCGAAGATCTTTACATGGTTGAATGGGTCTGGAAAGGTGCCCCTATCTCTCACAAAATTTTGGATTCTTTCTTTCGTACTGAAAAAGTGAATCCTTAGAATTGTGTCCCTTGGTTTATCAGGGGGGACACCTGCGGGCCGCGGAAGTCTGTGGATTCTATCGATGCTGAGTTCCATATTCGTCAGAGAGGGAATGGCTTTCTTGGAACAGGCTTTTGGCGTAATCAGATAAGTCCGATTGTGGAATGTCTTCTGGAATGCCTCGAATTTTCAAGTTGTTTCTCCTACTCCTGTCCTCGAGATCTGCTAACTTGGACTTTAGGCTATTAATTTCGGTTTTTTAGTTCAATGTTCTGTTTTGTAAGATTATCTGCTTTGTTTTCAACCTTGGTGATTCTTTTTTCGTTCAATTCTAGTTTTTGGGTAATGCCCTGGCAGACTTCAATAAACGAATTTTGGTATTGTTCAAAACCCGCTTTAAGTCTTTTATCAATGAGGTCGGTGATTTTAAGTAGAAAATCCTCGCTAGCGCTTGTATTCTCTACTTGATGTTGTGGCGTATGATGGTCTCTTTTCCTGCGGGATGAGGCAGGGCTTCCGTTTGGGGAAGTGTCCTCGGAAAAAGTGTCAGAGTCAGAATCAGCTGCTAGAGAGTCTTTGTCTGGCTTTCTCCTTTTGTTTGACTCAGATATGTCCATGACCTCTACAAAAGCAGTGTTTAGAGCTGCAGAAGAAGTTTTCTTATCCTCTGTGTTTATTTGAGTGGGGGGGCATTTGTTTTAGTTACTTGGGGGGGTAGTTTTTTCTGTACATTCGACTTGATGGCCCCACTATGAGAAGTTAAGGGTAGCTGTTTAACTTTGTTAGTTGTGGGTTCATCCCTCTTAAGAGGTGACCTCGATTTGACCGGACTAAGTGCATTTGTGAGGTCTTCAGTTGATTTAGAGAAGCGGTGGTCTGTAGATTGATGAGATTTTAGGGTAGATTTTCTGTTGTCTTTTCGTTGATCCATTTTTCTTATGATGCAGGTAGAGTTTCAAAGCAAAATACAATGGAAGTATCCCCTGGATATGTCTCTTTATTGTTGTTACAAAATTGGGTGATCTCTTAGCAGCCCCTTTAAATTTTTACTTGGTAGTGATCCCCAGTGTTCTTAGTGTCTCTTTTGAATTAAGCAATTGAAGAATACTAATCAAGGTTTTAAATACTAACTATGGGAAAAAAAAAAAAAAAAAAAGATATTTGTCTTCTTAGATTTACCTCTGTCAGGAGTTATGCAAGAAAAAGGATTTGAAAATAAGAAAAAAAAACTTATTATGTATTGTTTGTTAACACTGCGTATCTGGGCAGTTTTCTGACAACCTCTTAAAATTTTTAATTTCGAGGGTGAGCCCCAAAAAACTTCAAAATTGTTTCAATGGATTTAAAATGCTATGTAACAAAATGGATATAAGGCTAAGTTCACACGTTGCGGAATTGCCGCGGAAATTTCCGCGGCAATCCCGCACTTCTCCCGCAGGAAATACGCATGTTTTTTGTATGCTGATTCCCGCCAGAATAATAGCGTTTTGCAAGCGTAATTAGCTTGCAGAATGCTAGCGTTTTCCTAGCGATCTGTAGCATCGCTTGGAAAACTGATTGACAGCTTGGTCACACGAGTCACACATAGTGTTTGACAAGTGTGACCAACTTTTTACTATTGATGCCGCCTATGCCGCATCAATAGTAAAAAGATCTAATGTAAAAATAATAAAAAAAATAATAAATAATGATATTCTCACCTTCCGGCGGCCCCCGCAGCCTTCCCGCGGCCCCCGCAGCCTTCCCGCCTTCAGCGACGCTCCCGGCAACTCCGGTCCCAGGAGTGCTTTGCGACAAATCACACCGATGACGTAGCATCTCGCGAGACCGCTATGCCATCTGGGTGATTCTCGCAAAGGACTCTTGGGACCGGAAGTTGCCGGGAGCGTCGCTGAAGGTGGAAGGCTGCGGGGGCCGCGGGAAGGCTGCGGGGGCCGCCGGAAGGTGAGAATATCATTATTTTTTATTTTAATTATTGTTTTACCAGGGATATGGTACCCAGGGCCTGGAGGAGAGTCTCCTCTCCTCCAGACCCTGGGTACCATCGCACATGAACCGCTTACATTGCGCATGGTGGGCATAGCCACATGCGGAAAGTAAGCGGTTCAATGCATTCCTATGGCGGCGGAATCACCGCGATTACGCTAAATTAATGAACATGTTGCTATTTTTTCTGCGAAGCGTTTTTTTCGCGGAAAAAAAACGCAACATGTGGCCAAAACATGCGGAATCAATTAACATGTATAGGATGCTTAATGCTTGCGTTTTTATCGCGTTTTTACCGCGGAAAACCGCGGAAAAACCGCGAAAAAAACGCAATTATTCCTGATCGTGTGCACTTAGCCTAAAACTTGGGTGGTTCTTGAGGTTTCAGATACCAATTATGGGTTAGGAACTGGTATATGTTACTTTAGATTTACCTCTATCAGAAGTTATACAAGCAAGAGAATGGTCATAAAATGCAAGAGAGACCCAGAGTGAGTTTCTTGGTTATGGCTGCAAGTTTGGGAGAATTTCTGGTGACCCCTTTAAATGTATAATTTCGAGGGTAAGCCCCCGAATGACCCAAAATTGTTTCAGTAGATGTAGAAAAACATATACCTCTATGAACAATGAGTTTGAATGCTTAATAATGCCTAAGTACAAGTTGTATGCGCAAAGCTTCTAAAGAGACTAAAACGATGTCTCTGAGGGGTCTATGCAGGTGTTGTCTAATATCTCCTCATCCTTTAAGATATCCAACATCAAGCAGAACAGAATCTAGCTTTATGAAGAGGAGATCAGGGCCCCACCGGCTCAAGGGCAAAACAGAGAATAGGTGGCTTAATATGTGTGAGTTATATGTGCGAGTACAGAGCCCCAGGGCACTGCACTGAGGGCACAGATTACAGTATTTACAGATTTATTAAAAATATGGCAGTACTCCTGTTTGTGAACAGTTTATGTGTGGGGAGTAGCAGTAATCACCAGCTTATATGTGTAGCAAACAGCTGATCACCTGGTTTGGTGTGTGCTGAGGCAAGATGAACTAAGTGCTGCAGCTCTTCTCCTCTGAGGCTTCCCTCCACTGTCACTGGAGCTCTGCAGGGGTTCTCTTCTCAGCAGCTAGTCTCCACCATTCACCGATGCTTGATGATTCTCTGAAGCAGGGCATCTACAGGTTCTCCTGAAAGGGGCTTCACTCTCCACCAACAGATCTACTCCTCAGCGCTGGTGGACAGGGACGGGTCCTCTGCAGCTACTGGATTGGTGTGAGCTGAGATAAGTTGAACCGAATGCTGCAGCTCCACTCCTCCCAGGCTCCACTCCTCTGTCACCGAAGCTCTGCAGGGGTTCTCCTCTCAGTGGTGTCGCTGTGCTTGTCCCGACTGTTCACCGATGTTTGTCCTCCCCTCTATCTCCCAGAAGGGGCTACACTCTCCCCCAATGAATCTTCTCCTCAGCGCTGGCTGACAGGGACGGTTCTTCTGCAGCTCCTAAGTCCTTGCAAGATGGCTGACACCTCCTCTTCAGCACGAGGTTTCTCTGTCAGAAGCAGGAAGCATCTGTAAACTTTTCTTCAGCCCGGGGCCTCACGGGTGTCTCCCCGCTAGTCGCTCCAGGGGCCAGACGGACACCAGCCTCGGACTCTGAATTCTCCTTGGTGAGCCAATCACTGGACACTAATGCAGACCACAGTGAGTAGTTTCTGGCTTCTTGATGAAGGCAGTCCTGTTGCTTTGTTCAGGGGAGGCTGGGCAGTAATACTGCTGGCTTCTATGTTTGATATCTTCAGTCCCTGTTGTCCTAGGGACCTGATCTCGGTCTTATTTTGTTCCTTTTTCAGAGATCTGTTGATCAGGAACCTCAGGAAGTTGTTTTTGTGCCTCTAAAGTAGCTTAAAGTCGCTTTAGTAGGGAACTCTATGGGAGCTCACAGCTCCTGCGTCTTCATGCCACAAGAGCTAGGACACGCCCCGTGTGTATATACCTTGTAATGAGTATGGCTGTGTAGGACAAACTGGATTTCTGACTGTTTTGTAGGTGTGCTTGGTTCCATCCAGTCACATTAGTTTCCTGCATAGTGCGCTGAGCAGGGTCTTTATCTCATCCATATCTCTGCTCTGCGTGTATCTGTGTGGGATCGGTGGACCCCTCCATGGAGGTCTCCTCCTCTGATGGTCTGATTTTGGGTGAAGAGCTTTGTTTCCAGCTTCTGGAGATAGGATTGGGGTTTTCTGTCTTTTTATTATTAGGGGTCTTTCTGTGTGATGTTTGTTACTGTTGAATCCAGGCCTGGGTCCTCTGTTTAGTACAGCTCTTTGGCCAGGAGGCTGACCCCTTGTTTGTTGAGGTGCTTATTATCATATAGGTGATGGTGGTTACAGTCTTGACCCTTTCTGTCAGTTCCATATTGATGCTTTGGGTGGTTTACCTGGATATGTCCTTTGTTGGGAGCAGAGATGACAGAATGATTTTGCTGTCTGAGAATTTTAGTTTTGCCGTCTTTGCTAGTTGGGCCAGTTGTCCTGCGATCTGCTGGTGCTGGTCTGGCAGATTGTTTGTACCTGTGTGTATAATGATATGGTTTGGGTTGGTAAAACGTGGATTATTGATGACCTCTGTCACCTGTTCAATAGTTGCACAGTGGATCTTTCTGACCCGTTTTCCTGGGAATAGCCGTTGTGCATTTAGGTACTTCCCATTTGAGTCCATTATTAGGATAATATCAGGACTTTGTGGTGGCTGCTGGTGGGGGTCTGTGATGCTGGCTTTGCTGGTGGTTGGTTCTCTTCTCGCTGGTTCACTTTTCTTGGTTTCAGGATTATTCATATTGTTGGTTATTGCTGTGTTGTTGTTTGGCGTCTCCACATTCTGGTCAGTGGAGGCCATGTTTGCTCTCTGGCTTGTTTCCATTGCCCCCTGCTGGGTCAGACATTGAGGACTCTGTGTTTTTAGTTCTGCTATCTCCTTTCTGAGCCTTTCATTGTCATTTTGTAATTCGCTCATTTCCTCTCTTATTTTCTGGAGAGCTGACTTGAACTCACATTTCAGCTTATTGATCTCATTTGTTGCTTGGTCATTTGCATTTCTATGTGAGTTTCTTTGAAGTTCTTCCTTAATTTGAACCAAGTCTCTTTCTAATTGAGATAGACAGTCTCTGATGGTCTCAGGGGAGAGGTGTGAAGTGTTGGGGGAGGAGCTGTCCCTGGAGGTCTCTGTAGAGATGTGAGCATTAGAAATGGGCTCTGGAGGTTGCTTTTTAAGGATTTGTGCCTGTTCTCTGATATCAGTAAAATGGTTTTCAAACTGCTGCAGATTGTCCTCAGTCCCTTGCACCATGACGGTGCCATTGTTGTATAGGCTTATGGTGAGTGAGTTGGTGTCATCTTCTGCTTTGCTTTTATTTTTAATCTGCCGGCTATTATTGGTGTTGCACTTAGATATATGTTTATACTGCTTGCACAGGGTGGTGTGCCAGGCTGAGAGTTGGTCTGTGTAGAATAACAGGTTGGTTCGTCTTTTTTCTTCATCTTTAGTGTAATCAGAAATAAGGGTTTCTGGCTCATTACAAGGTATAAAGTGATGGAAATTCAGGAGCTCATCTTCAGTGCTTCTTACTGCTAGGAATGGTGGGCGTGTCTATATATAGATATAGATATATATATCTATATCTATATATATAGATATAGATATATATATCTATATCTATATATATATTTATATATAGATATCTATCTATATATATATATATATATATATATATATATATATATATATATATATATATATATATAGGCAGGGGTGGGATTCAGCCAGTTCTTCCTGGTTCGATGGAACCGCTTGTTAAAAAAGTAGCTGGTTCCCCGAACCGGGGAGATTCAGGGCCGCGATCCGGTACTGGCCCCACTGCCCCAGCACATGTACAGGGCCGGCTGCACAGCAAATTGTGTGCGGCCGTGCCTGCTGTACTGTGACGCGGCCGGCAGCAGACACAGCCGCCCGCGTCACACTGTATGGGGCTGGGAGCTGTGCACAGCCGTCACCTTGATGGCTGTGCGCAGCTCCTTCTTCTTGGCTAAATGCTAGATTGTCTGCGCTCCTTCCAGGTGTGACGTCGTTTCTGGAGGCGCGTCATACCAGGAGGGGCGCGTGTTCTGCCAAAGCCAGGAAGAGAAGCATCCATTGGTCTGTGCAGTCTGATGCCGGCGTCTGTAGCTGCAGGAGGGAAATCACAGGTCAGAGTCCTCAGTGACACCAAGGAGGATTTATTAACGGGTTGGGGGCTGATACTTGGGGCTGTATAGTGGGGTTTCAGGGGATGATTGCACACTTTTGGGGGTCTGTGTGTGCTCCTAGGGGGTTCTGCACACTTGTGGGGTCTGTGTGTGCTCCTAGGGGGTTCTGCACGCTTGTGGGGTCTGTGTGTGCTCCTGGGGGTTCTGCACACTTGTGGGGTCTGTGTGTGCTCCTAGGGGGTTCTGCACGCTTATGGGGGCTGTGTGTGCTCCTAGGGGGTTCTGCACACTTGTGGGGTCTGTGTGTGCTCCTAGGGGGTTCTGCACGCTTGTGGGGTCTGTGTGTGCTCCTGGGGAGTTCTGCACACTTGTGGAGTCTGTATGTGCTCCTGGGGGTTCTGCACACTTGTGGGGTCTGTGTGTGCTCCTGGGGGGTTATGCACGCTTGTGGGGGTCTGTGTGTGCTCCTGGGGGGTTATGCACACTAGTGGGGGTCTGTGTGTGCTCCTAGGGGTTCTGCACACTTCTGGGGTCTGTGTGTGATCCTGGGGGGTTATGCACACTTGTGGGGTCTGTGTGTGCTCCTAGGGGGTTCTGCACACTTGTGGGGTCTGTAGGTGCTCCTGGGGGGTTCTGCACGCTTGTGGGGTCTGTGTGTGCTCCTGGGGGGTTCTTCACGCTTGTGGGGTCTGTGTGTGCTCCTGGGGGGGTTCTGCACACTTGTGGGGGTCTGTGTGTGCTCCTGGGGGCTTATGCACACTTGTGGGGTCTGTGTGTGCTCCTGGGGGGTTCTGCACACTTGTGGGGTCTGTGTGTGCTCCTAGGGGGTTCTGCACACTTGTGGGGGTCTGTGTGTGCTCCTAGGGGGTTCTGCACACTTGTGGGGGTCTGTGTGTGCTCCTGGGGGGTTCTGCACACTTGTGGGGTCTGTGTGTGCTCCTGGGGGGTTCTGCACACTTGTGGGGTCTGTGTGTGCTCCTGGGGGGTTCCGCACGCTTGTGGGGTCTGTGTGTGCTCCTGGGGGTTTCTGCACGCTTGGGGGCTCTGTGTGTGTGCTCCTGGGGGGTTCTGCACACTTGTGGGGTCTGTGTGCGCTCCTGGGGGGTTCTGCACACTTGTGGGGTCTGTGTGTGCTCCTAGAGGTTTGTATATGTTTGAGGAAAAGGTTCGTGTAAATGGGTGTGGCTTAAAAATGGGTGTGGTTTTCCACAGAACCTGTTGTTAAAAATTTGAATCCCACCCCTGTATATAGGGATTTGTGTATATATGTATGTGTGTGTAATTATATATATATATATATATATATATATATATATATATATATATATATATAGGGATATGTGTATATATATATGTATGTGTGTGTGTGTGTATATATATATATCTATCTATATCTATATATATAGATAGATATATCTATCTATCTATATATATAGATATAGATATATATAGATATGCGTATATATGTGTGTGTGTGTGTATGTATATCTATGTATATATATATATATATATATATACATAGATATACATATCTAGATATATATATATATATAAGAGAGAGAGAGAGAGAGAGAGATATGTGTGTGTGTATATATATATATATATATATATATATATATATATGTATGTATATGTATGTGTGTATAGAACGGGGACAGGTATGACCCAGCCAACTACAGAGGCATATGTGTCAGCAGCAACCTGGGGAAACTGTTCAACAGCATCCTGAACAAGAGGATCCTCAGTTTCCTCATCGAGCATAACATCCTCAGCAAGAGCCAAGCAGGGTTCATGCCAAACCACCGCACCACTGACCACATCTATACCCTGCACAGCCTCATTCAGAGACACGTCCACAATACAAAGAACGGGAAGATATACGCCTGTTTCGTGGACTTTAAAAAGGTCTTCGATTCGGTGTGGCACCCGGGCTTATTCCTGAAACTGCTGGAGAGCAGAATAGGAGGAAAGACCTACGATGTTATCAAAAGCTCCTATACCGAGAACCTCTGCAGTATGAGTGTGAACGGTAAAAGAACGGCTTATTTCCAGCAGAGCCGTGGAGTCAGACAAGGCTGCAGCCTAAGTCCAACGCTCTTCAACATTTACATCACTGAGCTGGCTACCGCTCTGGAATCTTCCACAGCACCAGGTCCCACCCTCCACGACACCCAGGTGAAATTCCTGCTGTATGCAGATGACCTGCTGCTTCTGTCACCAACCGAGAAAGGCCTCCAAGACAACCTGAAAATCTTAGAGAAATTCAGCTCCACCTGGGCACTACCGGTCAACCTAAAGAAAACCAACATCATTGTTATGATTAGGTAGCTGAGGAGAGCAGGAAAAAACGGCAATACACCAGAGAGGTTGGAATCTACTGGATTGCAGTACCCTGACTAACCACCACAACTAAAGGCAGACGTGGAGCGTTCCTACGTTGGTCCTAGACGCCTCGTCACAGCCTGAGAGGTTAACTACACCTAAAGATAGAAAGAGGAAAGCTATCTGCCCCGGAGCAGATCCCAAAGAACATAGAAAGCCCCCAAACATGTAATGGCGGTTAGACAAGAGGAAATACAGACACAGACAGAAAATAGTAAGAGCAAATGTTGGGGCCCAATCTGCCTAGAAAGAAAAAGGATAGGAAGGACACTTACTGCAATCCAAAAAACCCTAAAAAATACCAAGTCTACTAATTGCAAAAACACCTGAGATCACACGACCTCTACCACCTAAATTAGTTCTCTGGTGTAACAAAACTAAGCTGCAGCCACTGAAAAAACTGGAAAAGGCAAATGAACAAATAACAGTGGCTCAGATAAACTGAGAGGAGCACAAGCCCCCGGAGGGGACCTGGCTGACCTCCACAGAAGTGCAGGAAACAATGCAAAAAGCAAGCACAAAAATAAAAACAGAAAATATCTTATCTGAGAGCAGGAGAAGAGGCAAGACTCAGCAAGCTTCCAAGTGAACCAGGAACCACAGTTG
Source organism: Oophaga sylvatica (assembly GCA_033576555.1). Lineage (NCBI taxonomy): Eukaryota > Metazoa > Chordata > Amphibia > Anura > Dendrobatidae > Oophaga > Oophaga sylvatica. The sequence continues at coordinate 300,882,720 of JARQOD010000003.1, read as the reverse complement.
AGACAAGAACAATTGATCACCGGCAACCATGATGGGAGGGAACCTCCCTTATATAAGACCAGTCTGTAACTCCTGATTGCCAATCTTCATTGAATGGTTCAGTACTGTTTGTAACCACCAGAGGGAGCTTCTGCTCAGAATTCATTTCTAACACATTCACAACAGTACCCCCCCCCTTGAGGAGGGGTCACCGAACCCTCATTTGGACAACCAGGTCGGTCAGGACGAGCTCTGTGATACGCACGGATCAGTCTCCTTGCATGGATGTCCGAAGCAAACACCTAAGAATTGTCCTCCTGACCATAACCTCTCCACTTAACCAAATACTGGAGTTTCCGTCTAGAAAAACGAGAATCCAATATTTTCTCAACCACATACTCCAGATTGCCCTCAACCAAAACAGGGTCAGGAGGTGCAGCCATAGGAACCACTGGCTCGACAAACCTCTTCAATAAGGACTTGTGGAACACGTTATGGATCTTAAATGTCCCTGGAAGAAGTAAACGAAAGGAAACAGGATTAAGAATCTCCATTATCTTATAAGGTCCAATGAACCTAGGCTTAAACTTAGGAGATGCAACTTTCATAGGGATATTTCTTGAGGACAACCAGACCCCCACTTCAAACCGAGGACCATCAGTCCTATGCCGGTTGGCAAAACCGCTGGGCCCTCTCCTGAGAGAGGGAGGTTCTCCAGTACCTGGTCCCAAATCTGCTGCATACGCTCCACAACAGAGTCAACACCTGGACAGACAGAAGCCTCCGTCTGTCCCGAAGAAAATCGAGGGTGAAACCCAAAATTGCAGAAAAATGGAGAGCTAGCCCTATTATTAAGAGCAAACTCAGCCAAAGGCAAAAAAGAGACCCAGTCATCTTGATCAGCAGACACAAAGCATCTCAGATAAGTCTCCAATGTCTGGTTTGTTCTCTCAGTTTGTCCATTGGTCTGAGGATGAAAAGCCGAGGAGAAAGACAATTGAACACCAAGTTTAGAACAAAAAGTCCTCCAAAATCGAAACAAACTGGACTCCTCTGTCAGACACAATGTTCTCAGGAATGCCGTGTAACGGAACCACGTGCTGAAGGAACAAAGGCACCAATTCGGAGGAGGAAGGCAACTTAGGTAGAGGCACAAGATGTATCATTTTGGAAAACCTATCACAAATCACCCAGATAACGGTCATTCTCTGAGAAACAGGGAGGTCGGAAATGAAATCCATAGAGATATGGGTCCATGGTCTCTTGGGCACAGGCAATGGCATCAACAAACCACTAGAGCGAGAGCAAGTCCCGCAGGACTGCACAAATTCCCTGACGTCACGAGACAAAGTAGACCACCAAAAGGACCGACTAACCAAGTCTCTGGTACCAAAAATTCCGGGATGACCGACCAACGCGGAACAATGAATCTCAGACATCACACTCTTTTTCCACCGGTCTGGTACAAACAATTTCCCAATAGGGCAGCGCTCGGGTTTATCCTCCTGACACGCTTCCAGAGCCAGTCTCAAATTGGGCGAGATGGCGGAAAGAACTACACCTCTTTCAAAATAACAGCAGGATCAGTTAACTCAGGAGAGTCCGCAAGGAAACTCCTCGAGAGGGCATCCGCCTTATCATTCTTAGTGCCAGGAAGAAAGGAAACCACAAAATTAAAACGTGTGAAAAACAAGGCCCACCTGGCCTGTCTAGGATTAAGTCGCTTGGCTGATTCCAGATAAACCAGATTCTTATGGTCCGTGAGGACCACCACCTGATGTTTGGCTCCCTCCAGCCAATGTCTCCACTCTTCAAAAGCCACTTCATGGCCAATAACTCCCGATTACCCACGTCATAATTACAGTCATGGCCAAAAGTTTTGAGAATGACACATATATTTTCACATGATCTGCTGCCCTCTGGTTTTTACGTGTGTTTGACAGATGTTTTTATCACAGACAGAAATATAATAATTGCAAACATATGAGTAACAAAAGCTTATATTGACAGTTAGAATGAGTTAATGCAGCAAGTCAATATTTGCAGTGTTGACCCTTCTTCTTTAGGACCTCTGCAATTCTCCCTGGCATACTCTCAATCAACTTCTGGACCAAATCCTGACTGATAGCAGTCCATTCTTGCACAATCAATGCTTTCATTTTGTCAGAACTTTTAGGTTTTTGTTTGTCCACCCGTCTCTTGATGATTGACCACAAGTTCTCAATGGGATTAAGATCTGGGGAGTTTCCAGGCCATGGACCCAAAATCTCTATGTTTTGTTCCCTGAGCCATTTAGCTATCACCTTTGCTTTATGGCAAGGTGCTCCATCATGCTGGAAAAGGAATTGTTGATCGCCAAACTGCTCTTGGAGGGTTGGGAGAAGTTGCTCTTGGAGGACATTCTGGTACCATTCTTTATTCATGGCTGTGTTTTTAGGCAAGACTGTGAGAGAGTCGATTCCCTTGGCTGAGAAGCAACCCCACACATGAATGGTTTCAGGATGCTTAACAGTTGGCATGAGACAAGACTGGTGGTAGCGCTCACCTTGTCTTCTCCGAATGAGGCGTTTTCCTGATGTCCCAAACAATCGAAAAGGGGATTCATCAGAGAAAATAACTTTACCCCAGTCCTCAGCAGTCCACTGCCTGTACCTTTTGCAGAATATCAGTCTGTCCATGATGTTTTTTCTGGAGAGAAGTGGCTTCTTTGCTGCCCTCCTTGAGACCAGGCCTTGCTCCAAGAGTCTCCGCCTCACAGTGCGTGCAGATGCACTCACACCTGCCTGCTGCCATTCCTGAGCAAGCTCTGCACTGCTGGTAGCCCGATCCCGCAGCTGAAACACTTTTAAGAGACGGTCCTGGCGCTTGCTGGTCTTTCTTGGGCGCCCTGAAGCCTTTTTAGCAACATTGGAACCTCTCTCCTTGAAGTTCTTGATGATGCGATAGATTGTTGACTGAGGTGCAATCTTTCTAGCGGCGATACTCTTCCCTGTTAGGCCATTTTTGTGCATTGCAATGATGACTGCACGTGTTTCTTTAGAGATAACCATGGTTAACAGAAGAGAAACAAAGATGCCAAGCACCAGCCTCCTTTTAAAGTGTCCAGTGGTGTCATTCTTACTTAATCATGACAGATTGATCTCCAGCCATGTTCTCATCAACACCCACACCTGTGTTAATGGAGCAATCACTGAAAAGAGGTTAGCTGGTCCTTTTAAGGCAAGGCTGCAATGATGTTGAAATGTGTTTTGGGGAATAAAGTTCATTTTCCAGCCAAATATTGACTTTGCAAGTAATTGCTGTTAAGCTGATCACTCTTTATAACATTCTGGAGTATATGCAAATTGCCATTAGAAAAAGTGAAGCAGTAGACTTTGTAAAAATTAATATTTGTGTCATTCTCAAAACTTTTGGCCATAACTGTACGTTCAGTTGGAGAAAATTTTCGAGAGAAAAAGGCACAGGGGTTACTTTTAGAGGTCTCTGGATCTCTTTGGGACAAAACGGCACCTGCCCCAATTTCAGAGGCATCAACCTTCACCTGAAACTGTAGAGAAACATCAGGCTGCAGTAGAACAGGAGCAGAAGTGAATCTCTGCTTAAGTTCCTGAAACGCAGAAACTGCCTCAGGAGGCCAATTCACCACATCAGAACCCTTTTTGGTCAAATCAGTCAATGGTTTAACAATAGCAGAGAAATTACCAATAAATTTACAATAAAAATTGGCAAAACCCAAGAATCTCTGAAGAGCCTTTAATGAAGTAGGTTGGACCCAATCACAGATGGCCTGAACCTTGACCGGGTCCATTTCAATAACAGATGGGGACAAAATGAATCCCAGAAATGAGACCTTCTGTACGCCAAAAAGACACTTTGATCCCTTCACATACAGAGCATTCTCTCTCAAAATCTGGAACACAGTCCGAAGATGTTTCACATGAGAGTCCCAGTCATTGAAAAAAATCAAGATATCATCCAAATAAACAATCAGAAATGTATCCACAAAATCCCTGAAAATGTCATTCATGAAGGACTGGAAGACGGAAGGAGCATTAGTGAGCCCAAAGGGCATCACTAGGTACTCAAAATGCCCCTCTGGGGTATTAAACGCAATCTTCCATTCATCCCCATGCTTAATGCGAATAAGGTTATTCGCCCCCCTGAGGTCAAGCTTGGTAAACCAAGTAGCACTTTTCACCCTGGAAAACAGGTCAGAAATCAAGGGTAACGGATATTGATAATTCACAGTGATATTGTTCAAGAGACGATAATCAATACACGGCCTTAATGAACCATCCTTTTTGGCCACAAAGAAAAAACCGGCACCCAAGGGTGAAGAGGATGGTCTGATATGACCCTTCTCCAATGACTCCTTGATATAAGACCGCATAGCGTCATGTTCAGGTACAGACAAGTTAAAAAGGCGACCTTTAGGGAATTTACTACCAGGCAATAATTCAATAGCGCAGTCATAGCTCCTATGGGGGGGGCAAGGATGCAGATTTACTTTCACTAAACACATCAGAAAAATCAGTCAAAAAGTCAGGCACATCTTGAGCCTGGGAAGAGGCAGAAAAAATAGGAGTGTTGGCATTAACACATTGGCAGCCCCAACTAGTTACAGACACAGATTTCCAATCCAAAACAGGATTATGAGACTGTAACCAAGGGAAACCTAGTACAATAATGTCATGCAGATTATACAGCACCAAAAATTTGCAACTCTCCTGATGATCAGGTTCAACCCTCATTATCACCTGCGTAGAGAACTGGGGTTTATTCTCAGCCAAAGGGGTAGAATCAATCCCCAGTAGGGGAATAGATTTCTGTAGGGGTATCAAGGGAAACCCACAACGTTTAGCAAAATCAAAATCCATCAGGTTAATAGCTACTCCCCAATCAACAAAAGCCTGAGTAGAAAATGTGGACAGGGAGCAAATCATCGTAACAGTCAACAGAATTTTAGTCTGAACACTACCCAAGACAACTGAGCGTGCAAAACGTCTTCCCCGCTTAGGGCAGACTGAAATAGCATGAGAGGCGTCACCACAGTAGAAACATAACCCATTGGTTTTTCGAAACTCATGACGCTGTGCCCCAGAAGCCACTCTATCACACTGCATGGGTTTAGAAGCTGGTTCACAAGGCAGCACTATTCCACGCATACCTCTACGCTCACTCAAACGTCTGTCAATTTGAATCGCTAATGACATAGAATCATTGAGACCAGAGGGAGCAGGGAAACCCACCATAACATCTTTTACATTCTCTGACAGACCCTTCCGAAAAAGGGCTGCCAAAGCATCGTCACTCCATTTGGTCAGGACTGCCCACTTTCGGAATTTCTGACAGTACAACTCAGCGTCCTCAAGCCCTGATTTAATGCCAACAAGGTTTTTTCAGCTTGATCAGTGACATTAGGTTCATCGTACAATAACCCCAGAGCCAGAAAAAATGCATTAACATTACTCAAAACAGGGTCCCCAGGTATCAGGGAAAAAGCCCAATCCTGAGGATCGCCGCGCAGGAGAGAGATGACAATTTGAACCTGCTGTGCTGCGTTCCCTGAGGACTTAGGTTTTAAGGCAAAAAACAACTTACAGTTATTATTGAAATTCAGAAGTTTAGCTCAATCCCCCAAAAATAAATCTGGCATGGGGATCCTACGTTCCACAACCGGCAACCCTGCAAGATAGGTAGCAATACTCCGAACTTCAGTGGCAAGCTGATCCACACGGCCAGACAACTGTGCAAACTCCATTGAGAGAAAAAAAAAAAATTTCCTCAGCATCCAGAGAAAAAGAGGGAAAAAATGCAACAAACAGAGAAAAAAAAATCTCTGACAACTTCCCTTTTTCTTTTTCCTTTTACTATTTTTCCCTTCTGTGAGTAGCATACAATTTTCAGTTTGGGCCGGTGATACTGTTATGATTTGGTAGCTGAGGAGAGCAGGCAATAATGGCAATACACCAGAGAGGTTGGAATCTACTGGATTGCAGTACCCTGACTAACCACCACAACTAAAGGCAGCCGTGGAGCGTTCCTACGTTGGTCCTAGACGCCTCGTCACAGCCTGAGAGGTTAACTACACCTAAAGATAGAAAGAGGAAAGCTATCTGCCCCGGAGCAGATCCCCAAAGAACATAGGAAGCCCCCAAACATGTAATGGCGGTTAGACAAGAGGAAATACAGACACAGACAGAAAATAGTAAAAGCAAACGTTGGGGCCCAATCTGCCTAGATAGAAAAAGGATAGGAAGGACACTTACTGCAATCCAAAAAACCCTAAAAAATACCAACTCTACTAATTGCAAAAACACCTGAGATCACACGACCTCTACCACCTAAATTAGTTCTCTGGTGTAACAAAACTAAGCCGCAGCCACTGAAAAAACTGGAAAAGGCAAATGAACAAATAACAGTGGCTCAGATAAACTGAGAGGAGCACAAGCCCCCGAAGGGGACCTGGCTGACCTCCACAGAAGTGCAGGAAACAATACAAAAAGCAAGCATAAAAATAAAAACAGAAAATATCTTATCTGAGAGCAGGAGAAGAGGCAAGAATCAGCAAGCTTCCAAGTGAACCAGGAACCACAGTTGAGACAAGAACAATTGATCACCGGCAACCATGATGGGAGGGAACCTCCCTTATATAAGACCAGTCTGTAACTCCTGATTGCCAATCTTCATTGAATGGTTCAGTACTGTTTGTAACCACCAGAGGGAGCTTCTGCTCAGAATTCATTTCTAACACATTCACAACACATCATTGTGTTCCAGAGGAGAAAGAGAAAATTAGACCAGCACCCTTAATTTGTCCTCAACAACTGCGCCCTTACAGGAACAGACAAATATATCTACCTGGGCCTAGAGATTCACCGGTCAGGGAGCTTCAAACAAGCCATAGAGACCCTGAAAGACAAGGCCTGTAAAACCTTCTATGGCATCCGAAGGAAACTACCAGCTGAAGCTATCAGTTAGGGTCTGGTTAAAAATCTTCGACTCTGTCATCGCCCCAATCCTCCTGTATGGCAGTGAAGTCTGGGGTCCTCACACCTACCCAGACTGATCAAGGTGGGATTCCAGCCCAACAGAAATATTCCACCTGGAATTCTGCAAGCACCTTCTCCAAGTCTATCGGAGCACCTCCAACAGTGCCTGCCGGGCCGAGCTGGGAAGATTCCCTCTACACCTAACGGTTCTAAAGAGGGCACTGTCATTCCGGGCTCACCTACATAGGAGCAATCCAAGCTCCATCACAATAAAGCCCTGACACATGTAGGTGAAACAGAAAAACCAGGACCCTCGGAACAGCCCACCCAAACCCAACCTGACCAGAACACCAATCACAACAACCTGACAAAAGCCGAAATCAGGAAGATGGTATACGAAGGCCAGAAGAGGTATGTCAGTGGCTGAAAGAACGACATCATCAGCTCCCAGAAACTGACCATATACTGGAGTCTACAGAGAGACTACAGACTGGCCCCATACCTGGAGAAACTCCTGGACCCCAGAGACCGCAAGATCCTGAGCCGGTATAGACTCAGTACCCACAGTCTGGCCATCGAATCCGGCCGACACAGGCAGAGCTACAAGCCCATGGAGGAAATACTATGCCAACACTGTGACCAGGAGGCCATAGAGGACGAAACCCACTTCCTGCTACACTGCTCCAAATACTCAGCAGTGAGGGACACTCACTTCAGGATACTCTCACATCTCTTCCCGGATTTCATCACCGTGAAGGAGGACGAGAAAACCTATATCTTGCTGGGGGAAGAAGAGAAAGCAGCAGAGAGGCAGCGCGGGTGTGTGAGCGAATGTCATAGACTGCGAGAAAGAGAACTATGATATGCCATGGACTTCTATAGCCCCCACCCTGGATCTGCCCCAATCCCCCTCCCTATGCCATGAACTTCCATAGCCCCCACCCTAGATCTGCCCTACCCAACATCCCTACAGTCCCTATCCCTATTCCCTTTTGTACACTTGCTTTGGCAAAACTGTGTATTTAGTCCTGCCATATATATATATATATATATATATATATATATATATGTGTTAGGGCTGGCGGAATGCACAAAATAAATATAATTAATAAGTGCGTCCGCAGCCCGGGGTCCATTGTGAAGCAGAGCCTGCTGCTAGTTGGATGGCGGAATGGCGAACTCTGTTACTTCACAGAGTTGTAACTATGGACACTGTGGCCCCATATGGCGGTATAAGCTAACTCTGTTACGCCACAGAATCGCTAAGGTATAAACGCAGAGATATGGACTGTGTCCTGTTAACTCCACAGGTATGCACAGACAACTGCTGTGTGGACAGCAGTCCGTAGCAAAGCAATCAGCAACGCAACCAGACAGTCTCCTCACCAGAGAAGCCGGTATTCTAGGGGCTTATTTCAGCCGAGCCCTAAACACATGCATACAATCTCAACGGAGTTGCCGGTATTCTAGGAGCTAATTTCAGCCGAGCCCTAACACATGCTTGCAAGATCACCCTGGCGCAAAGCACATAATGTGATTGATACTAGCGCATGGTGGCACGACCATGCCACCCTTTTATAGTAGCAACTACAGGGCCTGCCAGATAAGGACCAATAGGAAATTTCTCCAGAACACAAGTGGTTTCAGGACCTTCCTGGCGGACCAATAGGAGCTGCTGCAGTACCTGAGCATGTGACCCCTGATCTCCAATGAGAGATCTTACTCTGGGCATGCTCAGAAGGGGAAAGCAAGGACTTTGTCCTAAAGATGTCTGCTCGCCGCTAACCAGTACTGGCTACAATAGCAGAGCTTGGAGGAGCAGCAGTAATCCTCTGCACAATGTTAGACTGGGCTAGACGCTGGGACCGACGTGACGTCTAAGCTGAGCAGAGTCCACTGCGGCCGGAGACGGATGGGAGACCGCAGCAGGGATGGCTCGAGACTCCCCCTGTGCAGAAGCGGGAACTCGACCCCTAACATTACCCCCCCTCCTAGGGCCCCCCTTCTTTGGGCCTCGCTTCGTTCAAAGGCAGCGATGAGCTGCGGAGCGTGAACGTACTCGGCAGGCTCCCAGGACCTATCCTCAGGCCCATAACCCCTCCAATCCACCAAATAATATCTTTTGCCCCGTACCACCTTACACCCTACGATGGCGTTCACCTCATGGTCGTCCGTAGACGAACCCGATGTCCCGGCAGATGACTCGGAAAACCGGGACATGAGCACGGGTTTCAGGAGGGATACGTGAAAGGTGTCTGAGATACCCAGGCATGGTGGAAGAGCCAAACGGTATACCACAGGGTTAACCTGCTCGAGGACTTTGAAAGGACCCAGGTACCGGGGTGCCAACTTAGTGGACTCAACTCACAGCCTGATGTAACGGGCGGACAGCCACACCAAGTCCCCAGGAGCAAATGTCGGAGCGGGGCGCCGATGTGCGTCGGCGGAGGACCTCATCCTCTCCTTGGACGCCTGAATGACATCCTGGGTACAGTCCCAAATGTCCCGTGCCTCCACAGCCCAGTCTGCCACCCTGGAGTCAGCAGAAGACACCGGCATGGGCACCGGAACCCGCTGATGCTGACCGTAGTTTAGGAGGAATGGAGTCTGTCCGGTGGAGTCAGCCACAGCATTGTTCAGTGCAAACTCAGCCCACGGTAGCAAGGATGCCCAGTCATCCTGCCTGGCTGAAACAAAATGTCGTAGATAGGTGACCATGGTCTGGCTGGCTCTCTCTGCTAACCCATTCGTCTCGGGATGGTATGCTGAAGAGAGATTTAACTCAATACTGATTAGAAGACAAATCTCTCTCCAGAACCGAGACGCAAACTGGGGCCCTCGTTCACTGACAATTTTGTCCGGCATGCCATGTAGATGGAAGATGTGCCTAATAAACAACGCTGCCAGGGCCCATGCAGAAGGTAACCGTGGTAGTGGCACCAGGTGCACCATTTTGGAAAAATGATCGGTAATTACCCAAATGATGGTGCAGCCCCGAGGCTTGGGTAAGCCCACCACAAAGTCCATCCCGACCATCTCCCAGGGCCTGTCTGCCACCGGCAAAGGGTAAAGTAACTCAGCTGGCCGTTGTTGAGGAGACTTATTCTTGGTGCAGGAGACACACGCCCGAACATAGTCCCCAACGTCACGGACCATATAAGGCCACCAGTATGTCCTCGCCAGCAACTCAGATGTCCTTTTTCCCCCAAAGTGTCCACCCACCCTGGACGAGTGTGCCCAAGAGAGTACCTCCGGTCGCAAATTGGTAGGCACAAAAGTCTTGCCCGGAGGCACAGACTCTAGCAAAACCGGGGCCACAGTTCTCAGGCTCTCTGTGGGGACAATAAGACGAGTCTCCTCCTCTGAGGACACCACAGAGCGAGAGAGAGCGTCGGCACGGATGTTCTTCTCTCCCGAGAGAAAATGTAGGGTGAAATAAAACCGGGAGAAGAACAAGGACCATCTGGCCTGGCGAGAATTAAGCCGCTGGGCTGTCTGAAGATACACCAAATTCTTGTGGTCGGTGAAGACTTGGGAGGGAAAGCGGGCCCCCTCCAACAGATGTCTCCACTCAGAGAAGGCCAACTTCATTGCTAGCAGCTCCCTATCCCCGATGGAATAGAATCATAGAGTGGTAGAGTTGGAAGGGACCTCCTGGGCCATCTGGTCCAACCCCCTGCTCAAAGCAGGATTCTCTAAATCATCCCAGACAGATGTCTGTCCAGCCTCTGTTTGAAGACTTCCAGTGAAGTAGAACTTACCACCTCTCGTGGCAGCCTGTTCCACTCCTTGATCACCCTAAAGGTACTGCCACACTAAGCTATCCCGCTAGCGATCTCGTTAGCGTTGCATACTAATGAGATCGCTAGCGGGATTGTTTCTATATCGCTAAATGCTGCCGCATTTAGCGATATAGTTAACGACGCTATCGCCGTTAGCGATCTTCTTAACGACTTTAGCGGTACAAAAGTACCGCTAAATCGCTAAGAAAAGGTGCCACACAGCGATTAGATACTTACCCAGCGGGAGCGCCGACGAGAAAATAGGGTCCGGAACGATTCCAGCGACGAGCGAGATCACAGCAGGAAGCTCGTCGCTGGAAGCTGCCGCACTGAACAACATCGCTAACGGGATCGCTAAATAGTGACGTTTTTTAGCGATCTCGTTAGCGATATTGTTTAGTGTGGCATACCCTTAACTGTCAAAAAGTTTTTTCTAATATCTAATCTGTGTCTCCTCCCATTAAGTTTCATCCCATTGCTTCTAGTCTTTCCTTGTGCAAATGAGAATAAAGATGATCCTTCTACAATGTGACAGCCCTTGAGATATTTGTAGACAGCTATTAAGTCTCCTCTCAGTCTTCTTTTTTGTAAGCTAAACATTCCCAAATCCTGCAACCGTTTCTCATAGGACATGGTTTGCAGACCGGTCACCATTCTGGTGGCTCTTCTTTGAACTTGCTCCAGTTTGTTGATGTCTTTTTTAAAATGTGGTGCCCAAAACTGGACACAGTATTCCAGATGAGGTCTGACCAAAGAGGAGTAGAGGGCAATAATGACCTCACGTGATCTAGACTGTATGCTTCTGTTGATACATCCTAGAATTGTATTTGCCTTTTTTGCTGCTGCATCACACTGTTGACTCATGTTCAGTCTGTGATCAATTAGTATACCTGTCTTTTTTACATGTGCTGTTACTTAGCCCTATTCCTCCCATTTTGTATATGCTTTTTTCATTTTTATTGCCCAGATGTAGTACTTTGCATTTTTCCCTGTTAAAAACCATTCTGTTAGTTGCTGCCCACTGCTCCAGTTTATTTTTATCTTTTTGAATCCTCTCTTTCTCTTCTCTAGTATTAGCTACCCCTCCTAGCTTTGTGTCATCAGCAAATTTGATCAGTTTACCCTCAATTCCTTCATCTAAATCATTGATAAAGATGTTGAACAATACTGTGCCCAAAACAGAGCCTTGTGGTACCCCACTTGAGACATTCTTCCAACTGGATGTGCAGCCATTTACGACCACTCTTTGAGTCCGATCACTAAGCCAGTTATGAATCCCCCTAACAGTTGCCTTGTCCATTCCATACTTAGTCATTTTTTCAATAAGGATTGTGTGAGATACTTTGTCAAATGCTTTGCTGAAGTCAAGATATACTATATCTACAGCATTTCACTGATCCACCCAGTCAGTGATTCTGTCATAGAAGTACATTAAGTTAGTCTGACATGACTTATTAGTTACAAACCCATGCTGACTCTGTTTAATCACTTCATTCTTATGCAGGTACTTACATACATGTTCTTTAATAATTTGTTCAAAGATCTTTCCTGGTATAGAAGTCAGACTCACCGGCCTGTAGTTCCCTGGGTCCACCTTCCCCTTTTTGAAGATAGGAACAACATTTGCTCTTCTCCAGTTTTCTGGGACTTCTCCTGTTCTCCAAGAATTTTCAAAGATTATGGACAGTGGTTCAAGAATTTCTTCTGCTATCTCCTTCAGTACCCTGGGGTGTAATTCATCTGGACCTGGAGACTTGAATTCATTTAGGTTAGCTAAGTGCTTCCTCACTGTCTTTCTGTTTATAGATATCCTGGATTCTGCTATTCCTTTAATAGGACAGTGAAGATCAGTTGATGTTACATTTCCTTTCTGAGAGAAAACAGATGCAAAATAGGAATTTAAAAGTTCAGCCTTCTCAACATCCTTTCTTACCATTTCATCATTTTCATCCTGTAAAAATCCTATAGCATCTTTGACTTTTCTTTTACTTTTTGACGTATCCCCAAAATCCTTTTTTGTTGCTTTTGACATCTCTTGCAAGCCTTAATTCATTGTCAGCTTTAGATAATCTGATTTGTGCCCTGCAGGTTCTGCAGATGGCATTATATTCTTCTTTAGATATGCCTCCCTCTTTCCATTTGATAAACATTTCTTTTTTCCTTTTTAGCATGTGTTTAATTTCTGTGTTCATCCATCCTGGTTTCCTTAAATGCTTCCCATTCTTCCCTCTTTTCGGAATTTTTAACGATTGTGCTTTGAGAATCTCATTTTTCAAGATTTTCCATCCTTCCTGGACATTTTTGTCCTTACGGATATCCAGCCATTGGATCCCTCCAATTCTCTTTCTGAGTCCCTTAAAATCTGCCTTTCTGAAATCTCTCCGCTGACGTGAAGGTCTTAGAGAAGAAAAAGCAAGGATGCTTCCGACCCTGAGCATCCTTTTGGAAGAGGACTGCTCCAGCACCAACGGATGAGGCATCCACCTCCAATAAAAATGGCTTATCAACATCTGGGCGATGTAGGATGGGAGCGCTAGCAAAATGAGACTTAATAGAAGTGAAAGCCTTGGAAACCTCTTTCGACCACAATTTGGGATTTGCTCCCTTCTTGGTGAGGTCTACCAAGGGAGCTACCAAGGTAGAGAAATGGGGAATGAACTGGCGATAGTAGTTAATGAACCCCATAAAGCGCTGCACCGCTTTAAGAGAGTGGGGTTCTTGCCAGTCCATCACAGCCTGTAGTTTGGCAGGATCCATAGCCAATCCCTGGGTTGAGATGATATAGCCAAGGAAAGGTAAAGACTCCAGCTCAAACATACATTTCTCTAACTTAGCATAAAGGGAATTTGCCCGTAAGAGGTCGAAGACTCTGCAGACATCTCTCCGGTGGGAGTCAATATCTGGAGAGAAGATGAGTATATCATCCAGATAGACTACGACCGATGTGGAGAGCATATCCCGGAAGATGTCATTGACAAAGTCTTGGAAAACGGCTGAGGCATTACAGCAGACCTGGGCAAAGTGCGGCCCGCGGGCCACATCCGGCCCTCTAGTTGTCTCAGTCCGGCCCGTGGACCGAGACAGCCGTGGGGCTGAAAACCTGAGGTCCGCAGCCTGCACCGTGCCCGCCCACTCGCTGTCTCCCTAGGCTCAGTCAGCATTGGTGGAGGAGGGGCCTCCGGCCACTTCCTCCACCAATCAGCGTGTGAAACAGCCAGTGGAGTAGCGTGAGTGGGGCGGGGGGGGGGCGGTCCGCCCCAGGCGGCACGTGTGTGTGTGGGGGCGGCGCAGCAGCAATTCCATACCCCAACAGTCCCGATTCTAACCCCTCCCACCGCTCGCTGGCTCGGTCAGGACACTGTGTCCTGCATTCAGAAGTCGCCACGCCCCCCATGCACCCCTTCATTGCCCTCCCAACTTCGCACAGCCAGCATTTACCATTGCTATGCTGTGCTTTGTAAAGGTGGTAGCAGGACCTGTGATGAGGTCACAGGAGGGGAGGAGTTAGGTGTCACATGATCAGGCCCCTGTGTGCAGGAAGCTGCTGCTGTACTGGTCGTCATGGTGCTGGATGATGGTAAGTTTATATGTGGGATCATAAGGGGTTTACAGTGTGGATGTAGCTGAGCTGTGTGTGCATGAGGTGTACGGAGCGGAGCCGTGTGTACGAGGTGTACGGAGCGGAGCCGTGTGTGTACAAGGTGTATGTAGCGGAGGTGTACGGAGCGGAGCCGTGTGTGTACGAGGTGTACGGAGCGGAGCCGTGTGTGTACGAGGTGTACGGAGCGGAGCCGTGTGTGTACGAGGTGTACGAAGCAAAGCCGTGTGTGTACGAGGTGTACGGAGCAAAGCCATGTGTGTACGAGGTGTACGGAGCGGAGCCGTGTGTGTACGAGGTGTACGGAGCGGAGCCGTGTGTGTACGAGGTGTACGGAGCGGAGCCGTGTGTGTACGAGGTGTACGAAGCAAAGCCGTGTGTGTACGAGGTGTACGGAGCAAAGCCATGTGTGTACGAGGTGTACGGAGCGGAGCCGTGTGTGTACAAGGTGTACGTAGCGGAGGTGTACGGAGCGGAGCCGTGTGTGTACGAGGTGTACGGAGCGGAGCCGTGTGTGTACGAGGTGTACGGAGCGGAGCCGTGTGTGTACGAGGTGTACGAAGCAAAGCCGTGTGTGTACGAGGTGTACGGAGCAAAGCCGTGTGTGTACGAGGTGTACGTAGCGAAGGTGTACGGAGCGGAGCCGTGTGTGTACGAGGTGTACGGAGCGGAGCCATGTGTGTACGAGGTGTACGGAGCAAAGCCGTGTGTGTACGAGGTGTACGGAGCGGAGCCGTGTGTGTACGAGGTGTACGGAGCGGAGGTGTACGGAGCGGAGCCGTGTGTGTACGAGGTGTACGGAGCAAAGCCGTGTGTGTACGAGGTGTACGGAGCGGAGGTGTACGGAGCGGAGCCGTGTGTGTACGAGGTGTACGGAGCAAAGCCGTGTGTGTACGAGGTGTACGGAGCGAAGCCGTGTGTGTACGAGGTGTACGGAGCGGAGCCTTGTGCGTGTGAGGTGTGGAGCGGAGCCGTGTGTGTACAGGGCCACAAAGAGCGGAGCCGCGCATGTACAAGGGTCCTGTTACTTGCGGGGTCTGTGTGCTTGGGGGCTGCAGGGGGGAAGGAGGGGTGCCATTATATGCATGGGTGTGACCAGTGAAATGGGTGTTGCTAGGGGGTGTGGCCTAAAATTTGCCGCCCCGGGCGCCACAAACAGTTGCTACGCCACTGGAAACAGCTGAAGTGATGACGTCATGTCATCGCATCAGCTGTGTACCGCCGGTGAGTCAGCGCATCGGAGACAGCAACAGCAGCAGCAGGGTGCCTGGGAACGGGACTGATGTGAGTATGTGGTGTTATTTTTTTTTTCATGTGTATGAACATGGGAATTCAATGGAAGTGAACATGGGGATTCTATTGAGGTGAACGTGGGGATTCTATGGAGGTGAACGTGGGGATTCTATGGAGGTGAACGTGGGGATTCTATGGAGGTGAACGTGGGGATTCTATGGAGGTGAACGTGGGGATTCTATGGAGGTGAACGTGGGGATTCTATGGAGGTGAACGTGGGGATTCTATGGAGGTGAACGTGGGGATTCTATGGAGGTGAACGTGGGGATTCTATGGAGGTGAACGTGGAGATTCTATGGAGGTGAACGTGGGGATTCTATGGAGGTGAACGTGGGGATTCTATGGAATTGAACATGGGGATTCTATGGAGGTGAACATGGGGATTCTATAGGGGTGAACATGTGGATTCTATGGAGGTGAACATGGGATTCTATGGAAGTGAACATGGGGATTCTATAGGGGTGAACATGTGGATTCTATGGAAGTAAACATGGGGATTCTATGGAAGTGAACATGGGATTCTATGAGGTGAACATGGGGATTCTTTGGGGGTGAACATGGGGATTCTATGAAGGTGAACATGGGGATTCTATGGGGTGAACATGGGGATTCTATGGAGGTGAACGTGGGGATTCTATGGAAGTGAACATGGGGATTCTTTGGGGGAGAACACGGGAATTCTATGAAGTTGAACATGGGAAGTCTATGGGAGTGAACATGGGGATTCTTTGGGGGTGAACATGGGAATTCTATGGAAGTAAACATGGGGATTCTATGGGGGTGAACATGGGGATTCTATAGGGGTGAACGTGGGGATTCTATGGGGGTGACGTACAGCACATGGGGATTCTATGGGGGTGACGTGCAGCTCATGGAGAGGCTATGGGAAGGCTGTATACTCATGCAGTATATGGAAAGGCTGTGTGGGGCTCATGCAGTATATAGGGAGGCCGTGTGGGGCTCATGCAATATATATATATGGAGGCTGTGTGGCGCTCATACAGTGTATATAGGAAGGCTGTGTGGCGCTCATGCAGTATATATAGGGAGGCTGTGGGGCTCATGCAGTGTATATAGGGGGGCTGTGTGGCACTCATGCAGTATATAGGGAGGCTGTGTGGCGCTCATGCAGTATATAGGGAGACTGTGGGGCTCATGCAGTATATATAGGGGGGCTGTGTGGCGCTCATGCAGTATATATATGGAGGCTGTGTGGGGCTCATGCTGTATATATAGGGAGGCTGTTTGAGGCTCATGCTGTATATAAGGGGCTGTGGGGGGTTCAAATATATATAGGGGGTGTCAGCATACTTAATTCTGCTCAATATTAAGTGATGCAATCAATATTAATAAGTTAATAAGTTGAGTAGAACTTAATTTCAAGCTATTGGTTCGGCCCTCCACAACAGTCATGGTCTCTCATGTGGCCCCTCGGGAAAATTAATTGCCCACCCCTGCATTACAGAGCCCAAAGGGCATCACCAGATATTCGTAATGCCCATCCCTGGTATTAAAAGCCGTCTTCCATTCGTCCCCCTCACGGATGCGAATCAGGTTATAAGCACCGCGCCTATCTAGTTTAGTAAATACCCTTGCTCCCCGGAGCCTATCAAAGAGCTCAGAAATCAGGGGCAACGGGTACTTGTTCTTAATGGTGATTGCGTTAAGACCCCTGTAATCAAGCATGGACGTAATTCTCCGTTCTTGTGCACGAAGAAGAATCCCACCCCTGCCGGTGACACCGACTACCTAATGAACCCTCTTGCCAGTTTCTCCTGGATATATTGTGACATAGCCTCTGTCTCAGGAAGAGAGAGGGGATAGACCCTTCCCAGAGGAGGTTCTGCTCCAGGCAAGAGGTCAATAGGACAGTCATAGGGGCGATGAGGCGGAAGAGTCTCTGCATCCTTCTTGGAGAACACGTCTGCATATGACCAATAGCACTTGGGAAGTGAAGTAAGATCTGCGAGTAACTCAGTAGTGGTAACCTGAACGCAACTCCTGACACATCTGCCTCTACATGCATCACTCCAACCCAGTATCCTACCCGAAGTCCACTCTACATGTGGGGAGTTGAAACGGAGCCTAGGTATTCCTAGTAGGATCTCGTCTATTCCCTCGGGAAGGACGAGTAGGGAAATAAGCTCCTGATGGGAAGGGGATACAAACAATGCAAGAGGAACAGTCTGGTGTGTAATTTGTGAGGGCAATGTCGACCCATTCACTACCCGGACAGTCACTGATTTGTCAAGTGCCACCAGAGGTATTGCGTGACGGCAAGCAAAGTTAGAGGACATGAAGTTCCCCTCTGCTTCTGAGTCCACGCAAAGATCGACTGAGAGAGTGGAAGTGCCTACAGTGATTGTCCCTTTACGTGTCATCTTGGAGGAAAATGCCACTGTCTCTAGTGAGCCTCCTCCCAGGGTCACTAGACGCGATCGCCTCAGCGATCGCTGTGGACATCTGTTAGTATAGTGTCCTGCCTGTTGGCAAAAATTACAGACCACCGTTACTCGAGCGGTCCTGGTCTTAGGTCCCGCTCGAGAAACCTCCATAGCTTCGGAGGAGTCGGACGCTTGAACGGAAGATTCCAGAGGTTTGGCGAAGGTGGGAGCCAACCGAAACCTCTGCCTGCACTGGGTTCGCTCTAACCTCCGCTCGTTAAAACGGAGATCAGTGCGGGTAGGTAAGGAAATGAGCTCCTCCAGGCGGGAGGCGGGAATCTCCCTGGTGGCCAAGGCATCCTTCACATGATCTGCCAGTCCTCTCCAGTAAACCGGAATGAGGACTTTATCCGGCCACTCTAGCTCAGAGACCAGAGTCCGAAATTGGACGGCGAACTGGCTGACCATGGATGAACCCTATGATATTGCCAGCAGTTGGAGCGCCGTATCGTGGGTGACACGAGGTTTTAAGAAGACCTGTCTCAGGGCCTCCAGGAACAGAGCAGCACTGTGTACTACACGATCGTTGCGCTCCCACAGCGGCGTTGCCCACTCCAATGCCCTGCCCAACAGGAGGGATAAGACAAAACCCACCTTCGCCCGTTCCGTGGGAAAACGTGCAGCCAGAAGCTCAAGATGAATGGAGCACTGACTCACGAATCCCCGACATTGCTTGCTGTCACCAGCAAACTTGTCTGGAAGCGGGAGACGGAATAAAATCGGAGCAGGGGTGGCAGAGGACAAACTGGCTGCAGCCATTCTAGCAGCCTGAACAGCGACAGCGGTAACATCCACGGCTGAGGTTGTGTGCTCTAGAGCCGCCAACCTACCCTCCAGCTGCTGGATGTACCGCTGTAGACGTTGGTCGTCCGCTATTTTACTAGCCAGACCCTGGCGCTAGTTATATGTTAGGGCTGGCGGAACGCACAAAATAAATATAAATAATAAGTGCGTTCACAGCCCGGGGTCCACCATGCAGGCAGAGCCTGCTGCTAGTAGGATGGCGGAATGGCGAACTCTTACTTCACAGAGTCGTAACTATGGACACTGTGGCCCTATATAGCGGTATAAGCGAACTCTGTTACGCCACAGAGTCGCTGAGGTAAAAACGCAGAGATATGGACTGTGTCCTGTTAACTCCACAGGTATGCACAGACAACTGCTGTGCGGACAGCAGTCCGTAGCAACGCAATCAGCAATGCAATCAGACAGTCTCCTCACCGGAGAAGCCGGTATTCTAGGGGCTTATTTCAGCCGAGCCTTAACACATGCGTGCAAGATCACCCTGGCGCAAAGCACATAATGTGATTGATACTAGCGCATGGCGGCACGACCATGCCACCCTTTTATAGTAGCAACTACAGGGCCTGCCAGATAAGGACCAATAAGAAATTGCTCCAGAACACAAATGGTTTCAGGACCTTCCTGGCGGACCAATAGGAGCTGCTGCAGTACCTGAGCATGTGACTCCTGATCTCCAATGAGAGATCTTACTCTGGGCATGCTCAGAAAGGGAAAGCAAGGACTTAGTCCTAAAGACGTCTGCTCGCCACTAACCAGTACTGGCTACAATAGCAAAGCCTGGAGGAGCAGCAGTAATCCTCTGCACAATGTTAGACTGGGCGAGACGCTGGGACCGACGTCTAAGCTGAGCAGAGTCCACTGCGGCCGG
The DNA here is from genome assembly GCA_033576555.1 of Oophaga sylvatica. Classification (NCBI taxonomy): domain Eukaryota; kingdom Metazoa; phylum Chordata; class Amphibia; order Anura; family Dendrobatidae; genus Oophaga; species Oophaga sylvatica. Next base: position 300,862,960 of record JARQOD010000003.1, on the reverse strand, counting down.
AGACGAATGGGAGACCGCAGCAGGGACGGCTCGAGACTCCCCTGTGCAGAAGCGGGAACTCGACCCCTAACATATATATATAATATATATATATATATATATATATATATATATACGCAGAAAAGGTGAACGGATGGACTCTACATGCCTAGTTCCCACCGTGAAGCATGGAGGAGGTGGTGTGGTGGTGCTTTGCTGGTGACACTGTTGGGGATTATTCAGAATTGAAGCGGTGAGCGGTCCAGCTCAACCCAAACCATCACGATTGGGTTCAGGTCTGGTGACTGTGGAGACCAGGTCATCTGGCATAGCACCCCAACACTCTCCTTCTTGGTCAAATAGCCCTTACACAGCCTGGAGGTGTGTTTGGGGTCATTGCCCTGTTGAAAAATAAATGATGGTCCAACTAAACGCAAACCGCATGGAATAGCATGCTGCTGCAAGATGCTGTGGTAGCCATGCTGGTTCAGTATGCCTTCAATTTTGAATAAATCCCAACAGTGTCACCAGCAAAGCACCCCCACATCATCACACCACCTCCTCCATGCTTCACGGCGGGAACCAGCCATGTAGAGTCCATCCATTCTCTTTTCTGCGTGCAAAGCAGTAATCAAAGCAAAAGGTGGCTACTTTGAAGAACCTAGAATATAAGACATATTTTCAGTTGTTACACACTTTTTTGTAAAGTGTAATGTATAATTCCATATGTGTTAATTCATAGTTTTGTTGCCTTCAGTGTGATTCTACAATTTTCATAGCCATGAAAATACAGAAAAATCTTTGAATGAGGTGTGTCCAAACTTTTGGTCTGTACTATATATATACAGGTCCTTCTCAAAAAATTAGCATATAGTGCTAAATTTCATTATTTTCCATAATGTAATGATTACAATTAAACTTTAATATATTTTAGATTCATTACACACCAACTGAAATTTGTCAGGTCTTTTATTGTTTTAATACTGATGATTTTGGCATACAACTCCTGATAACCCAAAAAACCTGTCTCAAAAAATTAGCATATCAAGAAAAGGTTCTCTAAACGAACTATTACCCTAATCTTCTGAATCAACTAATTAACTCTAAACACATGCAAAAGATTCCTGAGGCTTTTAAAAACTCCCTGCCTGGTTCATTACTCAAAACCCCCATCATGGGTAAGACTAGCGACCTTACTGATGTCAAGAAGGCCATCATTGACACCCTCAAGCAAGAGGGTAAGACCCAGAAAGAAATTTCTCAACAAATAGGCTGTTCCCAGAGTGCTGTATCAAGGCACCTCAATGGGAAGTCTGTTGGAAGGAAACAATGTGGCAGAAAACGCTGTACAACGAGAAGAGGTGACCGGACCCTGAGGAAGATTGTGGAGAAGGACCGATTCCAGACCTTGGGGGACCTGAGGAAGCAGTGGACTGAGTCTGGTGTAGAAACATCCAGAGCCACCGTGCACAGGCGTGTGCAGGAAATGGGCTACAGGTGCCGCATTCCCCAGGTAAAGCCACTTTTGAACCATAAACAGCGGCAGAAGCGCCTGACCTGAGCTACAGAGAAGCAGCACTGGACTGTTGCTAAGTGGTCCCAAGTGCTTTTTTCTGATGAAAGCAAATTTTGCATGTCATTCGGAAATCAAGGTGCCAGAGTCTGGAGGAAGACTGGGGAGAAGGAAATGCCAAAATGCCTGAAGTCCAGTGTCAAGTACCCACAGTCAGTGATGGTGTGGGGTGCCATGTCAGCTGCTGGTGTTGGTCCACTGTGTTTCATCAAGGGCAGGGTCAATGCAGCTAGCTATCAGGAGATTTTGGAGCACTTCATGCTTCCATCGGCTGAAATGCTTTATGGAGATGAAGATTTCATTTTTCAGCACGACCTGGCACCTGCTCACAGTGCCAAAACCACTGGTAAATGGTTTACTGACCATGGTATTACTGTGCTCAATTGGCCTGCCAACTTTCCTGACCTGAACCCCATAGAGAATCTGTGGGATATTGTGAAGAGAAAGTTGAGAGACGCAAGACCCAACACTCTGGATGAGCTTAAGGCCGCTATCGAAGCATCCTGGGCCTCCATAACACCTCAGCAGTGTCACAGGCTGATTGCCTCCATGCCACGCCGCATTGAAGCAGTCATTTCTGCAAAAGGATTCCCAACCAAGTATTGAGTGCATAACTGAACTTTATTATTTGATGGTTTTTTTGTTTGTTTTTAAAAAACACTTTTATTTTATTGGATGGTTGAAATATGTTAATTTTTTGAGACAGGTTTTTTGGGTTATCAGGAGTTGTATGCCAAAATCATCAGTATTAAAACAATAAAAGACCTGACAAATTTCAGTTGGTGTGTAATGAATCTAAAATATATGAAAGTTTAATTGTAATCATTACATTATGGAAAATAATGAAATTTAGCACTATATGCTAATTTTTTGAGAAGGACCTGTGTATATATATATATATATATATATATATATATATATATATATATATGTCTAGATGTGTGTGTATATATATATATATGTATATATATATATATATATATATATACATATATATATATATATATATATATATATATATTGTGAGACAGTGAAGGAATGTGTGTTGAATGGGGTGTACATTTCACCTAGGTATAAGGGAAATGTGTGGCTTTGTAAACCTAGTGGTAGAGAAAGGTCACTACACCTTGCATTCATTACACACTTACAGCTCACGCCTGAAACTACTCAGGTCTTAATTAGGAGACCAGAAGTAGATGTCTGCAAACACAATCTGGGAGCTGTCTTTAGCCTGGACACAGGGAGGTGTCCCGGCACAAGGAAGCAGTCTCCAGGATTGAGAGCTAGTTTAGTCTGGACACAGGAAGGTGTCCCGGCACAAGAAACAGTCTCCAAGAGTGTTAGAGCTGTCTTTAGTCTGGACACAGGGAGGTGTCCCGGCACAAGAAGCGTCTCCAGGAGTATGAGCTATCTCAGTCTGGGTGCAGGAAGTACCCCGGACACAGGAGTAGTCTCAGTGAGAATCCGTGCGAATAGCGGCTGAATAGGAGTGGATCTCTCTCAAGTCTGGACGCTGAAGGAGCCTTCATACACAAGGAGGAGTATCTGGGAAACTCCATACTGGTAACATATATCATATGTGTTGTTTTGGGCACAGACTGGTAGAGTCTGGACCCGGATAGAAAGGGAAATCGATCTATGTGTAATTAGTGGCTAGACAAGCCCAGGTTTTCTGTTTATGATTTATTTTTATCTGTTTGCTGTGGACTTTAATAAAGCTGGCTGCGGCCAGTTTTCACCAGAACTGCTGTCTGAATGAACTGTTTTCGTGCCATTCTGTCTACCCAGACAGCGATCCTAGAGCTAAATCCCCTGGAAATGTTACAATTGGCGGAGAATGCTGGGGCAGCGCAGTGGCTGATACAGTTAGTGCTGGAGTGTGCATGCAGCACAGAGGCTTAGAGACAGCATTAAAGGTGAAGTCTATTGAAATAGCAACAGAGGAAAAAAAAAAAAAAGTGTGTCAGCAGAAACGTCTGTTTGGAGCAGTCTTGGAGAGACAGTGGCCCTGATAGGGTCTGCAGAGAGAAAATGTATGCACAGCAAAGCTGAACTTGTTGTGAAAATGACTGTGGAATGTGCAGCAGCAAAAGAAAAGTCTGTGGAGCAGTCTTAAAGAGACAGTAGCCCTAATAGACTTTGCAAAGAAAAAAAAAAAAAAAGTGTCTGCACAGCAGAGCTGAATTTTTCTGTGAAAAAGACTGTAGAGTGTGTATGTCTTGAGTGAAGACTGCCGTTGTTAAGACAAAGAGGTCTGACAGCATGGATGACAGCATGGAGTCGCGGTTTGAACAAATGGCGCAAGTTGGTGTGCAACATAAGACTGCCGTTGTCAAGACAAATAAATCCGGCAGTATGGAGGAGCTCATTAAGCACCTGGTCCAGGACCTGCAGAGCATACAGCAGGTCCGGCAGAGCATGCAGAGCTGGCGGCAGCAGCAGCAGGAGGCTAACCGGTTGTTTCTTGAGGAGATGGCAGCACTAGAAAAACCTCTCAGCGCCTTGTCCCCGAGTAATGTTGTAAAGGCACCTGCGTTGCCTACAGGAAAGAAGGAGTGCGAGTCTGCCGTCAGCAAACCTGGTCATGGAGTTGAAGAGGTGATAGTGGACCACTACACTCAAGCATGTCCTCCTGAGGTACAGCCGTCTGAGAGGTCATCACTTCAGAGTTCCGGACGCTGAACTCTCGCGGTAAGAGCGTTCCAGCTATAGGGGACATGTGGGAGGGTGATTGTGGTGGACAGTGTTGGAGATGTCGTGAAATTGCAGCCGGCTGTTCACTAGAGGGGGAGCCTATGTGCCGTGATGTTGGCGGGTCTCTCTCTCTCTGCGCAGAACCTGTGTGTGTGACCACCGCAGCCGAAGAGACGGGACCACAGGTGTCCCCGGTGGTTGTAAATGACTGCCCAGCACAGGCCCTATTGGACTCAGAGAGTCCAGTGACTTCCGTATGTGACAGCCTGGTTGATAGGGACTTCATCCCTGATAAGCACCTGAGTGTGGTGTGCATCCATGGAGACACCAAAGTCTACCCAGAGACTGCCATGGACTTGGTCCCTAAACTCGGGGAGGTTTCATATGAAGTGGGGGTAGTGAAGAGCCTGGTGCACCCCGTCATATTGGGTGGAGACTTTCCCCGATCTAAGGATCTCTGGGGGAGAAATGTTTCTGATGGACAGTGTGATGAAGCTCCTATTGAGGGTGCGCAGTCCCGAGGGGCGGAACACAATGCTAGTGGGACGTTAAATTTATGTGATAATGATGATGATGATCATGATAATGATGATGACCATAATAATGATGCTGATGCTGATAATGATAGTGATGATGATCATGATGGTGATGATGATACTGATCATAGTCATGATAATGATGTTGATGATAATGATGACTGTGATGGTGATGAAATTCCTTTGCAGGTGATGTTGGGAGACGAGGATGGTGGTTCTCGGGAGCCGAGTGTCCCGGACTTGCCTGTGTCCTGTGACGGTTTTGAGAGTGAGCAGTGGCGAGAACCCTCTCTTAAAACGGCCCACGAAAATATAAATGAGGTTTCCCAGGAGCCTGACTCTGAGGAGAGGTTTCCTCATGCTGCCATGAACAATAGCCTATTATATAGGGACACTGAAGGCCAGGGAGAGGTTGTGAGTCAGCTCCTAGTACCTGAGCTATATGGAAGTGTAGTGCTGGGGTTGTCACATAGTCACATACTTGAGGGACCAGATGGTGCAGTTAATGTTGTGGATGACATGTTAACTAAGGTTCCAGATCAAGATGTGAATGATCTCTATATATATATATATCTATATATATATATAGAGATATATATATCTCTATATATATATATATATATAGAGATATATATATATATATCTCTATATATAGAGATCAAGATGTGAATGATCTCTATATATATATATATCTATATATATATATAGAGATATATATATATCTCTATATATATATATATATATATATAGAGATATATATATATATCTCTATATATATATATATAGAGATATATAATATATCTATCTATATAGATAGATAAAGATGGATAGATATTGATATATCTATCTATCTATCTATCTATCTATATATATATATATATATATGTGTATGTATATATATATATATATTAGATAGATACACGGGTATTACATACCTGGTAATGTGTTTTTTTCATGAGACATGACGCCACCACGAGAGAGGGGATCCGCCTTTCAAGGACTGGAAACCTTCAAGATACAAGGGGCGTCCCCTCTCTCCTCATCAGTTGTTTTACAGAGCACAAGAGGAACTCCGCAGGTTAGTTTACATATAAATCATACATCCTTTACAATTCTAATCACCCACACCCAAGGGAGTGTAAAGTACTAATAATGCACCCAACTAATGATGTGTTCAAAGGGCGGGAATATAAGGGTGCCATCATGTCTCATGAAAAAACACATTACCAGGTATGTAATACCCGTGTTTTTCCATCATACATGACTGCACCACGACAGAGTTACAGAGATTTGTATTTTCTTTAGGGAGGGATCACTGCTTGTAACACTCTTCTCCCAAATGTGAGATCAGAGGTAGCAGATAAGTCTAGTCTGTAATGTTTGAAAAATGTTGACGGAGAGGACCAAGTGGCCGCCTTACAAATCTGGTCGATTGTGGCGTCTGCTCTCTCCGCCCAAGACGTCGCCATGGCTCTTGTGGAGTGGGCTTTTAGACCCTCAGGAACAGCCCTGCCTGCACTACTGTACGCTAGCATAATGGCCTCTCTCAACCATCTAGCTATCGTCTGTTTTGAGGATTTTAGGCCCTTCCTTGCCCCCTGGTATGAGACAAATAAAGCCCTCTGTTTTGTCAAATGTTTTGTCACCTCTAGATACTGCAAAATACATCTAACGTCTAGGCAGTGTAGTTTTTCTTTTTGTTGTTAGGGTTAGGACAAAAGTATGGTAACACTATTTCCTGAGCCCTATGAAATTTTGACACTACCTTCGGAAGATATGCCGGATCTAGCTTCAACACCACCCTATCATCCATGACCTGAGTGTAGGGAGGGTCTGCCAATAGCGCGTGTAAATCTCCAACTCTACGGGCTGATGTGAGTGCCACTAGCAAAGCTGTTTTTAATGTTAGTACCTTATCTGATGTTGTGTTCAAAGGCTCAAAGGGGCTTTCTGTCAAGGCTGACAAGACTAAATTTAGGTCCCATGGTGGAGGAGTAGGAGATAGGACAGAATCCGCTCTATTACAGGCCCGGATAAATCTAGCCACCCATCTATTGTTTGCTTGGTCACAGTTGAAGAATGCTGCCAGGGCTGAGACATGCACTTTGAGGGTACTGACAGCTAACCCCAGCTCTAGACCCTTCTGCAGGAACTCCAGTATCGCCACTATCGGGACCTCCCCTTCCTGTATTGGCCCTGAGACAGATAAAAATTTCTTGCATATCCTCCCGTAAATTTTTGTAGTCACTGGCTTTCTACTACTGAGTAATGTGGATATTAGTCCAGCTGAGAACCTCTTTTTTTCTAACAGCGACCTTTCAAATTCGAGGCTTTCAAATGCAGCCCGCACTTCTGAGGGTGACTGAAAGGACCCTGTGTTAGAAGGTCCTGGTCTTCCGGGAGTACCCATGGGTCTGTTACCGACATTACTCTCAGCCAGAAGGGGGCTATTACAATCACTCTGGCCTTGTCCTCCCTGATCTTCCTCAGAACTGCTGGAATAAGGCATATCGGTGGAAAGGCGTACAGGAGTCCCTCTGTCCAGCCTATCCTGAAAGCGTCCACTGCCAATGGTCTGTCTGCTGGACTCAAGGAACAGAATTTCTGCACCTTTTTGTTGGCTTTTGAGGCAAAGAGATCTATGATGGGTTTTCCCCACATGAGCACTATCTGTTGAAAAACTGGCTCTTTTAGCAACCATTCTCCTTGCCTCAAGTGGTTCCTGCTCAGAAAATCCGCTTTCTGGTTGTCTATCCCTCGGATATGCAGGGCGATAATGAGCGGAAATGATGTTCTGCCAGAGTCATAATCCTCTCTATTATCGTCATCAGTGACCGAGAACGGGTGCCCCCCTGGTGGTTCACATATGCGACCGCTGTCCGGTTGTCTGATAGGACTCTCACGTGATGACCTGTTAGCTGAGGTTGAAGTCTTTTTAGTGCTCTTTCGACTGCTAAGAGCTCCCAGTCGTTTGAGGATAGATTTCTTTTCTCCTGGGCCCAGGGACTCTGGAGCAATAGTGTGTCTAGGTGGGCTCCCCACCCCCAAGGGCTGGCGTCCGTTGTGACCACCTTGGAAGCTGTGAATGTCCATGGGACTCCCTTGGAGATGAGTCTATCTGTAACCACCACCTGAGTGACTGGAGTACAGAGACCGAGAGGGTGATCTTTCAATCTAGTTGTCCCTGAAGATCCAGGTCTCCCTGTAGCACACACCACCGTGGTTCCCTTGCATGGAACTGGGCACATTTTACCGTCGGTATGCATGCGGTCAGAGACCCTAACACTGACATGGCCCTTCTTAGCGTGACTTCTGGCTTTTCCATTGTCGTTATGATCATTTGTCTTATTTTTTCCTCTTTTTCCTCTGGGAGGTGACACTTTTGTGCCACAGAATCTATTGTTATCCCCAAGAAGTTCTGGGTCGTTGCTGGTTCCAGCCTGGATTTCTTGAGGTTGAGCTGCCATCCCAGTATCTGCAGTGTCTCCATTACTATTCTGACTTGTTCTTGACAGTGACATAAACTGTTCTCCACTATCAAGAAATCGTCTAGGTACGGTATTATTAACGTCTCTTTCCCTGAGATGCGCTGTGACCTCTGCCACCAACTTCGTAAAGATTCATGGGGCTATTGCTATCCCAAAGGGCAGAACCCTGTACTGAAGTTGACGTAACTTTGACCCTACTTGAACAGCCACCCTGAGATATTTGCGATCTTGCTGTCGAATTGGGACGTGGTAGTAGTCCAGGACCGCCATGTAACAGTGAGGAAAGAGGAGTCTTACTGCTGACTTTATTGTCTCCATCTTGAAGGATGGGATTATGAGGTATTTGTTGAGGCCTTTTAAATTTATAAATGTCCTCCAAGAATTGTCTGTTTTTTTCACAAGAAATAGAGGGGAGTAAAACCCCTTGTTTCTCTCCTACCGGAACCTCTTCTAGAACCTGTTTGTGTAGGAGCGATATTATCTCCCCTTCCAGGCTCTTCTGCTTTTCCTGTGAGGACTGTACCGGAGTTTGCATGTACCTTCTTGGAGGCCAATGGTGAAACCTTAATTCCAGGCCTGATCCCACAATCTGCAGGATCCAAGCGCTGGACGAGATCCTCTTCCAGGCTGGAAGGAAGTGAGAGAGCCTTCCTCCTACCTGAGAGGGACCGTCACTGGGGAGCTTTCTTGCCGTCTTTGGAGGGCCTACCGAAGTAGAAGCCTCTCCCTCCTCTGTTGGATGGCTTGTCCGCGTGGTATCTGTTGCGCTCCCTGAACTGCTGCCTTCTGAACTTCCGGCCCTTTTGAAATGAACGCTGAAAGGGCTGAAATGGCTGCCTCGGAAAGTTCTTCTTATCTCCGGCCTTCTCCAGTACTTCGTCTAGTGCCGGTCCGAACAGGAAATTGCCTTCGCATGGCAGAGAGCAAAGCTTCATTTTTGCTTGTGTGTGTCCCCTGGCCAGCATTTAAGCCAGGGTTCGACAAACCCGGGCGCCAGGTCGCCGGTGGCGCCTAGAAAATCATGCCTGGCGCCCGGGTTTGTCGGGGCCCTGAGCAGGCGTGGGGCCCACTTGCCGTCGGGCACCCCGGCGCCCGTTAGCGGAGGAGAGCGGTGTCAGCGCCGCCACTGGCCCCCCTCCCCCCGCTTGCTCAGGGCCCCGGCAGCAGCTGGCACAATACTTACCTCTCCCTGTGCCTCCGCTGCCGCAGCTCCGGGCTCCAGGGGGCGCCTGCGCTTCCTCTCACAGCAGCGCCGCTGAATGACGTCATCATTCAGCGGCCGGCTGTGGCAGAAAGCGCACGGACGCCGGACAGGTGAGATGTGTGTGTGTGTGTGTCTGTATCAGTGTGTGTGTATGTAGTGCGGTGCTTTGTGTGTATGTGAGAGAGTGCTTGTGTGCTGTCTGTGTGATGGTGGTGGGGGGAGGGCAGTGATGATGATGGGGATTCATTGATGATGATGGGGAGGCATTGATGATAATGGGGATTCATTGATGATAATGGGGAGGCATTGATGATAATGGGGAGGCATTGATGATGATGGGGAGGCATTGATGATGATGGGGAGGCATTGATGATGATGGGGAGGCATTGATGATGATGATGGGGAGGCATTCATGATGATGGGGAGACATTGATGATAATGGGGAGGCACTGATGATAATGGGGAGGAATTGATGATGATGGGGAGGCATTAATGATGATGGGGAGGCGATGATGATGATGGAGAGGCTATGATGATTATGGGGAGGCGATGATGATGGGCAGGCGATGATGATGATGGGGAGGCGATGATGATGATGGGGAGGCGATGATGATGATGGGCAGGCGATGATGATGGGCAGGCATTGATGGTGATGGGGAGGCGATGATGATGATGGGGAGGCGATGATGATGATGGGCAGACGATGATGATGATGGGCAGGCATTGATGATGATGGGGAGGCCATGATGATGATGGGGAGACATTGATGATGATGGGGAGGCATTGATGATGATGAGGAGGAGGCAATGATGATGATGGGGAGGAAATAATGATGAAATGAAAAAAAAAATTCTGGCTCCTAAATTTTTTGGCTGGCTCCTAGATTCTGAACAACTTTGTCGACCCCTGATTTAAGCCATACTGCATGGCGTCCTACATTGGCCAGTGCCGCTGATTTTGCCGCTAACCTTGCTGAGTCTGCTGAAGCCTCAGCTAGAAATACTGACGCAGCTTATATGGTTGCTATTGCCTCTAGGATAGCTTCCCTGGGGACTCCTTGTTCTAGTTGGTCCTCTAGGTTGTCTATCTACATTTTGAGAGACCTAGCCACGCAAGTGGCCGCTATGGCTGGTCTTAGTGCCCCCGCTGAGACCTCCCAGGCTGTTTTCAGACAACTGTCCGTCTTTCTATCCAGGGGTTCCTTTAAAGAACCTAGATCTTCAAAGGGTAGAGAGGACTTCCTGGCAACTTTTGATAATGCCACATCAGTCTTTGGGGGTCTATCCCAGGATGAGGATGCCTCCTCCTCAAAGGGGTATTTACTCTTCAGGGAATTAACTACGTGGGACTTCTTTTCCGGTTTTTCCCACTCCTTTTTATTGAGCTCCTGTAACTGCTCGTTTATCGGAAAAGATCTCCGCTTGTTTTTTGTAAACCCTCAAACATAAGTTCCTGGGTTGTTCTCTTCGCTTTTTCGTCTATTAAACCCATGGTGGAACGGACTGATTTTATGAGTCTCTCTGTAGCTTCCACAGGAAACGTATCTTCTTCCTCCGAGCTACTTTCTGAATACAGGGACCTATCGGTGTCCTCCTCTGTTCCTGAGGAGTTCTCTTGGGACACTACTGAGGGAGTGGACCTGTCTCTAGATCTGCCGTCCCTGTCCGCTGTCTGTAACGCCTTTACAGACTTGCCGACTTCTGCCTGAATTAAGGACTTCAGGCTCTCTGAAAAGGATGGTGTTTCCTCCGCTAGTGTCCTATTGATACAATCCTGACACATCTTTTTGTTCCAGGATGTTCCTAAGGGGCTTTCACACAAGGGACACTCCTTATTCTTAGTTTTATCTTTCTTCTTATGTACCCCCTATACTCCACCCCACCCATGTGTGAGAGAGAGGAGGTTTGGAGACAAGAGAGAAAGAGAACAGACATTAGCATGCTGGACTTTCTCGAAGCTCACTTACCACTCGGACTTGTCAAAGGACGGTACCGGCTCTGGAGGCTGACTGGTCTTCTCGAAGTCTCCTGTCGAGACTACGGACCCCTCCTTGCCACGCTTCGTCCGCACTTTACCCGAGCGGCTGCTGCGGCGCGTCTGGCTCCTCTCACTTAAGCGAGACCGCCGCTTCTCCTGCACCTCCTGGTGCGGCTGCAAATGCTCCGGTGAAAGTCTCTCCATCATACCCACTAGCATCTGAAGAGCGTAGTCACGTCTGACCTGATCTGGCTTAGTGACACATAACTGTGTTTTAGCCAGGCTTAAATAGCAGCTTTCCCCCCCTTTTTTTTTCCATGCTTAATTACTTCACCTGGTTGATCCTGCTCCTGCTAGCTGCTAGCGCCCCGACGCATGCGCGCTGTACTCTTGCCAATGCGCACACCCTGTACTTCGGGTACGTGACCATTCTTTCTCCAGCGCTAAGTGTCTGCTGCGGCACACGCCTCCCTGTTCTGAGCATCCCCCTGGCCGTCGGGTGAGCGCGCTGTCCAGTGCTCACTTCGGCGTGCCTGCCTTTCTTGTGCACACGCCATATTGTCTCCTGCGCGCACCCACTACTCACTCCTGGTGCGCGCGTCACTTCCGGTGCTCCTCACACGTCACTTCCTGTGCGCCGCGCCTGCCCATCCTCGGCGTCTCAGCGTCCCACCAGTGCCATGACATCCGGCCCCATTACCGCTCCATGTCTGTTTCTGGACCGGGCCTGGTGGGAATACTTACACCGCTGCCACCACCGATCAGGTACCTTACTGCACATAATACCGCTGGTCCCAGCAGCTGCCTGGCCTTACCTCATGGTTATCCAAAAGGTGACTGGTGTCTGACACTCAACAGGGAGGGCACCCAAGGAGTCTTCCCTTGCCCGGACACCGATGTATCTCACGGGCTGCATGGCCACTGTACCTCAACAGGGAGGGCACCAATGTTGTGACCTCCGAGGAGTAATGTGCGGGGTTATTCCTGGCATCAGGGAGGGTACTCCAATGCGGCACTCCGAGGCTCCATTCTTTTACACGGCATTGCCTCACGGGCTGTGGCCATGCCTCGCTCAGGGGGAGCATGGAATAAATGACCCCCGAGGCGACTACCGGTTCATGGCGACGGATGTAGCAGACCCATGCCTGCCAGTATTCATCCGTCCCAGGCCCGGGCATCCTCTTCAATCTTCAAGAATCTTCCATCTTGAGGGTTCCCTATCAAGGACAGGAAACCAACTGATGCGGAGAGATGAGCCGCCCCTTTTATCTTGAAGGTTTCCTGTCCTTGAAGGGCGGATCCCCTCTCTCGTGGTGCTGACATGTATGATGGAAAAAAAATAAATATATATATGTATAGAATGTATGTATGTGTGTGTGTGTGTATATATATCTATATATATATATATCTATATATATATATAGATATATATATATAGATATATATATATGTAGATATAGATATTGTAAGGATTAGGCCTCGCTTGAGTGCGACCGGAGGTAAGCAGGAGGGCGACTTCACTCGATTCTTCAAGCAAGTTTATTCAAACTTCATAAACTGCTTATAACAGAAAACAAAAACAGCCTTCTCTGGCACAAAGTAACAAAAAGGCATATATACAGTCCTGGTACTCTAGCAGAGTAGTCTCCTCAGAGCACACACACTGGAGGTCTCCACACCTCCAGCCACTCACACCTGTGGTCAGCATTAGGCTCATTTATATATCCCAGACATTCAGCTAACACAGAGCACATGACCTGTCATGTGCTCTGTGACCTCATCACAGGTCCTCAAACCACATACAAAGTTATAGTGAAGTCTTACTATCACTACAATATATATATATATATATATATATATATATATATATATATATTATATAGATAGATTCAAGATTCAAAGAAGCTTTATTGGCAGGACTAAATACACATTAGTTTTGCCAAAGCAAGTGTACAAAAGGGAATAGATAAAGGGGCTGTAGGAAAGGTGGATGGGGGCAGATGCAGGGTGAGGGCTGTAAGAACAATGGTTGGGGCAAATCCAAGGTGGGGGCTATAGAAATCCATGCATAGGAAAGGTGGATGGGGGGATGGGGGCAGATCTGGGGTGGGGGCTATAGAAGTCCATGCATAGGGAAGGGGGATGGGGCAGATCCGGAGTGGGGGCTATAGAAGTCCATGGCATATCATAGTTCTCTTTCTCGCAGTCTATGACATTCGCTCACATACCGCGCTGCTATCTCCGCTGCTATCTCCGCTGCTCTCTCTTCCCCCAGCAAGATATATGTTTTCTCTTCCTCCTTCATGGTGATGAAATCCGGGAAGAGATGTGAGCGTCTCCTGAAGTGAGTGTCCCTCACTGCTGAGTATTTGGAGCAGTGTAGTAGGAAGTGGGTTTCGTCCTCTATGGCCTCCTGGTCACAGTGTTGGCATAGTCTTTCCTCCCTGGGCTTGTAGCTCTGCCTGTGTTGGCCAGACTGTGGGCACTGAGTCTTTATCGGCACAGGATCTTGCGGTCTCTGGGGTCCGGGAGTTTCTCCAGGTATGGGGCCAGTCTGTAGTCTCTCTGTAGACTCCGGTACATGGTACTGGGAGCTGATGATGTCATTCTTCCTCTCCTTGCCTTCGTCTACCATTTTCCTGATTCCGGCTCTTGTCAGGTTGTTGTGATTGGTGTTCTGGTCAGGTTGGGTTTGGATGGGCTATTCCAAGGGTCCTGGTTTTTCTGTTTCACCTACATGTGTCAGGGCTTTATTGTGATGGGAGCTTGGATTGCTCCTATGTAGGTGAGCCCGGAATGACAGTGTCCTCTTTAGAACCGTTAGGTGTAGAGGGAATCTGCCCTGCTCGGCCCGGCAAGCACTGTTGGAGGTGCTCTGATGGACTTGTAGAAGGTATTTGCAGAATTCCAGGTGGAATATTTCCGTTGGGCTGGAATCCCACTTTGACCAGTCTGAGTAGGTGTGAGGACCCAAGACTTCGCTGCCATACAGGAGGATTGGGGCGATGACAGTCGAAGATTTTTAACCAGACCCTCACTGGTGGCTTCAGATGGTAGAGTTTCCTTCGGATGCCATAGAAGGTTTTACAGGCCTTGTCTTTCAGGGTCTCTATGGCTTGTTTGAAGCTCCCTGACCGGTGAATCTCTAGGCCCAGGTAGTTATATTTGTCCGTTGCTGAAAGGGCGCAGTTGTTGAGGACAAATGAAGGGTGCTGGTCTGATTTTCTCTTTCTCCTCTGGAACACCATGATATTGGTTTTCTTTAGGTTGACCGGTAGTGCCCAGGTGGAGCTAAATTTCTCTAAGATTTTCAGGTTGTCTTGGAGGCCTTTCTCGGTTGGTGACAGAAGCAGCAGGTCATCTGCATACAGCAGGAATTTCACCTGGGCGTCGTGGAGGGTGGGACCAGGTGCTGTGGAAGATTCCAGAGCGGTAGCCAGCTCGTTGATGTAAATGTTGAAGAGCGTTGGACTTAGGCTGCAGCCTTGTCTGACTCCACGGCTCTGCTGGAAATAAGCTGTTCTTTTACCGTTCACACGGTAGCCAGCTCGTTGATGTAAATGTTGAAGAGCGTTGGACTTAGGCTGCAGCCTTGTCTGACTCCACGGCTCTGCTGGAAATAAGCTGTTTTTTTACCGTTCACACTTACACTGCAGAGGTTCTCGGTATAGGAGCTTTTGATAACATCGTAGGTCTTTCCTCCTATTCCGCTCTCCAGCAGTTTCAGGAATAAGCCCGGGTGCCACACCGAATCAAAGGCCTTTTTAAAGTCCACGACGCAGGCGTACATCTTCCCATTCTTTGTTTTGTGGACGTGTCTCTGAATGAGGCTGTGCAGGGTATAGATGTGGTCAGTGGTGCGGTGGTTGGGCATGAACCCTGCTTGGCTCTTGGTGAGGACGTTGTGCTCGGTGAGGAAACTGAGGATCCTCTTGTTCAGGATGCTGTTGAACAGTTTCCCCAGGTTGCTGCTGACACATATTCCTCTATAGTTGGCTGGGTCATACCTGTCCCCATTCTTGTGGATGGGTGTGATGAGGCCTTGGTTCCAGGTACGAGGGAAGTAGCCGGCACTTAGCACAATATTGAAGAGTTTAACCATTGCAGCCTGTAGTTCTGGTGGGCTGTACTTCAGCATTTCTGGTAGGATTCCATCCAGGCCACCGGCTTTTCTACATCTTATGGAAGAGGTTCTCTTTGCTATTTCCTGTAATGTAATAGGTGTATCCACTGGGTTTTGGAAATTTTTTACTTTTTCCTCTATTGCTTTTAGTTTTGCCATTATGCTTTCCTGTTCTTGGCTTAGTTCTTCATTTGGAATGTCTTTATAGAGGTCTCTGAAGTACTGGAGCCAGATGTTGCCATTTTGGATATGGATGTTGTTTTTCTTGTCTTTTGTGCCCATGTGGTTCCATAGTTCCCAGAAGGAGTTGTTTTGGAGGGCATCTTGGAGTTGGTTGAGCTTGGTAGAGATGTAACTCTGCTTCTTCCTCCTGAGGATGGTTTTGTACTGCCTTTGTATGGTTTCATAGGCTTCCCTCAGACCCGGGTGGTTGGGGTCTCTGTGTTTCTTGTTTGAGGCTGTTCTCAGGGTCTTCCGTACGGCTTTACATTCTCTGTCAAACCAACCATTGATCTGTTTTCCTTTTGGTCTCTTGTAGTTGACTTTTTTAAGGTCAGACAGTCTGGCCATTGCATAGAATATATTGTTGAGGTCTTTTATAGCTTGACTCCCTTTGGGTTAGGCTGGTACTCTTAGTTGTAGAAGTGGTGGAGCATCCTCTGTATTTCAGGTCTGCTGAGAGCCTCTTTATACTTTAATGCCGACGTTTTGGACCATTTATTGGATGGAGGCTGGTTGAAGAGGCCGCTATGCTCTGGCTTTTGAGTGGATGGTTTCCCTGTAGATTTCAAGTACAGAAGAAGTTGGCTGTGGTCTGACAGGTGCGTTTGTGGGGTGACTATGAAGGCGCTTATATTTGCCAGGTTCATACCTGTAATGGCATAATCTACTACACTCCTCCCTACATGGGAGTTTAGTGTACACCTCCCCAAAGAGTCTCCTTTGGTACATCCATTAAGAATATGAAGTCCTAAACTTCTACATACGTTCAGGAGCTTTTTACCACGTTTGTTGACTGTAGTATCATAGCTGTTTCTCTCTGTGTGTACTGAGTCTTGGCCGTTATTCTCTGCTCCAAATATGTACATGTTCCCATCCGTGGTCAGGAAGTAGTTTTCTCTCCCTGTTCTTGCATTGAGGTCTCCAAGGATGAGAACTTTGCCCAGGGCCTGATAGTGGGCGGCTTCTCTTTGTAAGATCTCGAAGCAGTCTGGATTGAAGTAGGGGGACTCTGGCGGTGGCGCAGAAGTGGACATCAGACTGAGAGGTGAGAATGGAGCTGCTGATCCTGATCCATATGTGGCTGCCTCCTCTCTTCACTGGTTTGATGTACTGGTGGAGCTCATCTTTATACCAGATCAGTATTCCTCCTGAGCTCTGGCCCTCTTTGATGCTTTTATTTTTCAGGGCAGGGACAGAAATTTGCCTGTATCCAATGGGCACCAGGGATTCGTTTTCGGCTCTGGTCCATGTTTCCAGGAGGATCTGGTGTCTATATTTTTCAGTCTTTGTATAAAGTCAGGGTCATTTGTTTTACATCCAAAGGTCGAGGTGTTGAGACCCTGAATATTCCAGCTGCTGATTGTAAGTGAAGTCATTTTTTCTATATATCTTGTGTGTATATACCTTTGTAATGAGTATGGCTGTGTAGGACAAACTGGATTTCTGATTGCTTTGTAGATGTGCTTGGTTCCATCCAGTCACGTTAGTGTTCCTGAATGCCCCATGTGTTGCTTTTTTTATGGTATGAACTGCAAACTTTCCCCAGCTTTCCAGTGTTCCTGAATGCCCCATGCGTTGCTTTTTTTATGGTATGAACTGCAAACTTTCCCCAGCTTTCCAGTGTTCCTGAATGCCCATGTGTTGCTTTGTTTTATGACTTCTCCCGGGCTTCCCCCCATACTCTGGAACTCCCTGCCGCAAAACATCAGACTTTCACCAACAACGGAAACCTTCAAGAAGAACCTGAAGACCCACCTGTTCCGACAAACCTACAGCCTGCAATGATCCTCAGTCTACTGAACCATTGCACGACCCTTTCCTAGTGTATCCTCACCCATCCCTGTAGACAGTGAGCCCTTGCGGGCAGGGTCCTCTCTCCTTCTGTACTTGTGTGTCACTTGTCTAGCAAGGCAACTTGTCTAACAAGGCAACTGTTAGGTGGATTCATAACTGGCTTAGTGATCGGACTCAAAGAGTGGTCGTAAATGGCTGCACATCCAGTTGGAAGAATGTCTCAAATGGGGTACCACAGGGCTCTGTTTTGGGCCCTCTATTGTTCAACATCTTTATCAATGATTTAGATGAAGGAATTGAGGGTAAACTGATCAAATTTGCTGATGACACAAAGCTAGGAGGGGTAGCTAATACTAGAGAAGAGAGAGAGAGGATTCAAAAAGATATAAATAAACTGGAGCAGTGGGCAGCAACTAACAGAATGGTTTTTAACAGGGAAAAATGCAAAGTACTACATCTGGGCAATAAAAATGAAAAAAGCATATACAAAATCGGAGGAATAGGGCTAAGTAACAGCACATGTGAAAAAGACTTGGGTATACTAATTGATCACAGACTGAACATGAGTCAACAGTGTGATGCAGCAGCAAAAAAGGCAAATACAATTCTAGGATGTATCAACAGAAGCATACAGTCTAGATCACGTGAGGTCATTATTGCCCTCTACTCCTCTTTGGTCAGACCTCATCTGGAATACTGTGTCCAGTTTTGGGCACCACATTTTAAAAAGACATCAACAAACTGGAGCAAGTTCAAAGGAGAGCCACCAGAATGGTGACCGGTCTGCAAACCATGTCCTATGAGGAACGGTTGCAGGATTTGGGAATGTTTAGCTTGCAAAAAAGACTGAGAGGAGACTTAATAGCTGTCTACAAATATCTCAAGGGCTGTCACATTGTAGAAGGATCATCTTTATTCTCATTTGCACAAGGAAAGACTAGAAGCAATGGGATGAAACTGAATGGGAGGAGACACAGATTAGATATTAGAAAAAACTTCTTGACAGGGTGATCAAGGAGTGGAACAGGCTGCCACGAGAGGTGGTAAGTTCTCCTTCAATGGAAGTCTTCAAACAGAGGCTGGACAGACATCTGTCTGAAATGATTTAGAGAATCCTGCTTTGAGCAGGGGGTTGGACCAGATGACCCAGGAGGTCCCTTCCAACTCTACTATTCTATGATTCTATGATTCTATGTTTATTGTACCTGTCTATATTTTCCCTTTTCATATGTAAAGCGCCATGGAATAAATGGCGCTATATAAATGTATAATAATAATACTAATAATTAGTTTTCTGCATAGTGTGCTGAGCAGGGTCTTTATCTCATCCCTATCTCTGCTCTGCATGTATCTGTGTGGGGCCGGTGGACCCCTCCATGGAGGTCTCCTCCTCTGATGGTCTGCTTTAGGGTTAAGAGCTTTGTTTTCAGCTTCTGGAGATAGGATTGGGGTTTTCTGTCTTTTTATTGTTAGGGGTCTTTCAGTGTGATGTTGGTCACTGTTGAATCCAGGCCTGGGTCCTCTGTTTAGTACAATGTCTTTCAGCTCTTTGGCCAGGAGGCTGACCCCTTTTTTGTTGAGGTGTGAAGTGTTGGGGGTTGAGGAGCTGCGCCTAGAGGTCTCTGTAGAGATGAGAGCATTAGAAATGGCCTCTGGAGGTTGGTGTTTTTTAAGGATTTGTGCCTGTTCTCTGATATGAGTAAAATGGTTTTCAAACTGCTGCAGATTGTCCTCAGTCCCTTGCACCATAACGGTGCCATTGTTGTATAGGCTTATGGTAAGTGAGTTGGTGTCATCATCTGCTTGGCTTTTAATTTTAATCTGCCGGCCATTATTAGTGTTGCGCTTAGATATATTTGTATTGTTTGCACAGGGCGGTGTGCCAGGCTGAGAGTTGATCTGTGTAGAATAACAGGTTGGTTTTTCTTTTATCTTCCTCTTTGGTGTAATCACAAATTGAGTTTCTGTCTTCTGTCTCATTGTGTTTCCTTTCTTGACTTTACTGCTCTTCTGCCCCAGTGTTGTCCCCATGTCTGACCCCCTGGTGTCCTGTGTCTCTAACTCTGTGCTTTGCTCATTTACTTCTTCTAGATTTGTGTTTTCCATTTTTTGTGGTTATATAGTTATTAAAATGCTCATTTCTAATTTGATTTTTAATTTGTAGGAAGTCTATAGATTGTATTTGGGGTTGCAGGATGGTCCTACCTTTGAATGCTCAGGTCTCTGGATGTCAGATGAATGCTGCCTGTTTGCAGTCTGTCCTCCAAGAGATTCTTGCTTTGTCATTTAAATCCTCTATTGGGTCATTCCATGTCAAGTGAACCAATGTTTTTACCTCTATATTTTTAATTCTTTTGAGATTTTGTTATTTGGTAACAGTGTGTCAGAGAATGCAAAATGTGAAGTAAAAAAAATTCAAAATTTTTATTTTTTGTTTTTTATGGATTTTCAAAGTTTGGAAAAAGTGCAAATTTCGGTGTTGCCTGCCTTTACATTTCTCATTGTAACTCAGGCTAGAAAAAAAGATAGAGAAACAAAATAAACACCATTCTACTCATAACTGTACAGGCTATCACCAGATATGTCACAAGACTATGTTTCTTTATATTTTGTTTTGGCGAAATCAAATTCAAAATTTTGATGCGCAATTGTGAAAAAAACGAATGTTTTAAACTTGTGAAAAAATGCATGTGTGTTACTTGTGTTCTTGGTTATACTTGTACAGGGACTCAGCTTGGGACCTACTTTAGATCTTTTTTTTTTTTTTTTTCCAACATGTTTTATTGATTTAAAGAGTATTACAATAAAAGGTAATCATACAAGTCTTGAAGTAACAAGCTTATTTGACAGACGTAAAACTCAAATATTGATTTAAAGAGCATTGCCAAAAAGTAAGTCATACAGGTTTGAAGGTATCAAGCTTATTTGACGCTTATTTGACAGGTATAATACTCATAAATGTCCCCCTACCACCCTCAACCCTCCCATCCCCCCAACATATAAACCCCTAAAGCGACCCTGCATTTGATTAACAATCAACAAGTTCAAGGGATAGGATTATGTCCGCTAATTTTCTGAAGAAGATACCACTGGGTGTTTTCAAAATGTGTCTTTAATTTGTCCCTGGTGTCCTGAGACAGATGGGATGAACAATGACCATGTACTTAAAAATTTCCCAGTCAATTTCTCTTTATTTGTCAGGGTATCTAGCCAGTCCATTCGAAAAATATACATTATTTTGGAGTATATGAGAGATTTGGGTAATGGCAATGGATTTAGCCAGTGCTGCAAGATACTTTTCCTAGTAGCTGAGGCCCATATTATCAACATGGCCTTAACATGTTTGGGGAATTTGTGTTGAGAGCTGTCTAGAATATTAAATATTGCCCATTGCGGCGTTAGAGGAAACAATATCCCACAAAGATTCTGCAATTCGACATGGATAGACTGCCATAATTTTTGCACTTTGGGGCATCCCCACATGTGATGAAATATGTTTGTGTTTCTTGTCCCGCATTTGGAACTTGTGAATGTGCACCCTGGAGACATCCTAGACTTAATGTGTGGGGTAATATAAGCTCTATGAAGGAGTAATAAAGACATGTCTGCATAACTGCTGGAGGGGATCACCTTCCGTTGCATCAAAGTGGCATCTAAGATTTCCCCGACTGTGATGTTCTGTATATCATTAACCCATCGTGCTGGACCTGTCTTTTTGCCCTCCCATGACCATTGCTTACGCAACAATGTGTAAATACTGCTTGTCGAGGCTATCTGCACCCTGGCGGTCCTAAGGAAGCCATCCAAAGCGTTCCTCCCTCTTTCTCCACCCCCAGCAGCCATGCCTTTCAAAGTTAAGCTCCTTGCTTGAAGAAAAAGGAAGGGCTTGTTTACAAATGTTGGGAAACCTGCTATGTCAAATGCAAGCATGGAGAATCTATCATCTAATAGGTCAGCTGCCAAGATGCAACCGTGCCCAGCTAGCTCAATGTAAGATAAGGGTGGTTTACCTCCCATAAAGCCCGGGTTACCCAGAAAGAGCACAAAAGGAGAGACATCGCTTCTCAAATGACATAGTCTCCTGCATTTCCTCCACGTCAGTATAGTTTGTCATAAGGTGGGGTGGTTTCTTATGTCTGCAATAAGGTCATCGTTGGCCATATGTAGTAATGCTGGTAAGGAGACATGGGGACTTAATTGTTGGTCTAAAAGTACGTTTGCGAAATGTGATCTACCTCTTAACCAATCAATGGTGTATCTGAGATTTGCTGCTAGGTTGTACTTTGCAATGTCTGGGAAATTGATGCCACCCTCCTCCTTTGGGGCTTGTAGTTTGATTAGACCTATACGTGTACGCTTTTTGTCTCCCCAAATAAAATTCCTAAAAGCAGTGTTTAGAGTTTTAA
Organism: Oophaga sylvatica; assembly: GCA_033576555.1. Taxonomy (NCBI): domain Eukaryota; kingdom Metazoa; phylum Chordata; class Amphibia; order Anura; family Dendrobatidae; genus Oophaga; species Oophaga sylvatica. Next base: position 300,840,964 of record JARQOD010000003.1, on the reverse strand, counting down.
CATCAGCACGTGTCAACAAAATAGGTAGTGTTTGGAAAATATACAATAGTTTTGGAAATATTATCATCTTAATTAAATTACATCTTCCGGAAAAAGACAAAGTAAAGTGTTTCCAGGAGTTTACAAGGTTAAATATGGACGTAATTAGGGGTCTAATATTAATGTGGTATAAGGACGCCAAATCTGCCGGGAGGTGGACACCCAAATATTTGATAGATGATGTGCTCCATTGGAAAGGAAGTGTCGAGTTATTTAATTTCCCTTGCTCAAACAGAGCCAGGGCCTCTGATTTATTATAATTTATTTAAAGCCTGAGCATTTGCCAAAATGATTTAGGGCCTCCATGATAACTGGTATTGCCGCATTGGGATTAGAGATGAATACGAGTATATCGTCGGCAAATGCCGCAATTTTGAGTGAGGTGGAGCCTACCTCTATGCCCCTGTATATTGAAGAATTTTGGAGAGTTCTAAGTAAAGGATCTAAAGCAAGGTTAAAAAGTAAGGGCGACAAGGGGCAGCCCTGACGCGTTCCTCTCTGGATTTCAAATGTGGAAGAGAGTATTCCATTTATGGCCAACCTGGACACCGGGTTTTTATATAACAACTTTATCGCCTCACAGAACCATGGACCAAAGTTTCTAAACTCCAGGATATCGAGGAGATAATCCCATGCAACCCTGTCAAACGCTTTGTCAGCATCCAGGCTGACCACAATAGACTAAACAGCCATGAGATTTTCCGTAAGAGATAGCTCCCAAAGCCGTCCGTATGTTGTATGTTATGGATTTACCGTGGACAAACCCAATTTGTTGAGGCAATATCAGGTTGGGGATTATTTTTTGCACTCGTTTTGCTAGTATTTTAGTGAAAATTTTAAAGTTGGAATTTAACCCCTTCATCCCCAAGGGTGGTTTGCACGTTAATGATCGGGCCAATTTTTACAATTCTGACCACTGTCTCTTTATGAGGTTATAACTCTTGGAACGCTTCAACGGATCTTCGCGATTCTGAGATTGTTTTCTCGTGATATATTGTACTTCATGTTAGTGGTAAAATTTCTTCGATATAGCTTGCGTTTATTTTTGAAAAAAACGCAAATATGGCGAAAATTTTTAAAATTTTGCAATTTTCAAACTTTGAATTTTTATTCCCTTAAAACAGAGAAATATATCACACAAAATAGTTAAGAAATAACATTTCCCACATGTCTACTTTACATCAGCACAATTTTGGAACCAAAATTTTTTTTTGTTAGGAAGTTATAAGGGTTAAAAGTTGACCAGCGATTTCTCATTTTTACAACAAAATTTACAAAGCCATTTTTTTTAGGGACCACCTCACATTTGAAGTCACTTTGAGGGGTCTATATGGCAGAAAATACCCAAAAGTGACACCATTCTAAAAACTGCACCCCTCAAGGTACTCAAAACCACATTCAAGAAGTTTATTAACCCTTCAGGTGCTTCACAGTAACTAAAGCAACGTGGAAGGAAAAAATTAATATTTTACTTTTTAGCCACAAAAATGATCTTTTACAAACTTTTTTTTATTTTCACAAGGTAAAAGGAGAAAATGGACAGATAAGGTTGTTATGCAATTTCTCTTGAGTACGCCAATACCCCATATGTGGGGGAAAACCACTGTTTGGGCACACGGCAGAGCTCGTAAGGGAAGGAGCGACGTTTGACTTTTTCAAACTAAAATTGGCTGGAATTTAGATTGGATGCCATGTCGCGTTTGGAGAGCCCCTGATGCGCCTAAACAGTGGAAACCCCCACAAGTGACACCATTTTGGAAACTAGACCCCCTAAGGTACTTATCTAGATCTGTTGTGAGCACTTTGAAACCTCAAGTGTTTCACAAAAGTTTATAAAGCCTGGGTGTGAAAAAAAAAAAAAATCAATTTTCCACAAAAATGATTTTTTAGTCCCAAATTTCTGAATTTTCCCAAGGAAATTGGACCCCAAAAGTTGTTGTCCAATTTGTCCTGAGTACGCTGATACCCCATATGTGGGGGGGGGGAAACTGTTTGGGCGCACGGCAGGGCTTGGAGAGGAAGTAGTAACGTTTTGGAATGCAGACGTTAATGGGGGTCATGTTCCGTTTGCAGTGCCCCAGATGAGCCTAAACAGTGGAAACCCCCCACAAGTGACCCCATTTTGGAAACTAGACCCCCTAAGGAACTTATCTAGATCTTTGGTGAGCACTTTGAACCCCCAAGTGCTTCACACAAGTTTATAATGCCCGGGCATGAAAATAAAAAATCCTATTTTTTTCCCACAAAAATTATCTTTTAGTCACTAATTTTTTATTTCCCAAGGGTAACAGGAGAAATTGGACCACATAAGTTGTTGTACAATTTGTCCTGAGTACGCTGATACCCCATAGGGTGGGGGGGAACACTGTTTGGGCGCACGGCAGAGCTCGGATGGAAGGAGCACCTTGACGTTTTGCAACAAATTGGCTGAATGGTTTGGTTGCCATGTTGCATTGGAGCCCCTGATGTGCCTAAACAGTGGAAACCCCCCACAAGTGACCCCATTTGGGAAACTAGACCCCCTAAGGAACTTATCTAGATTTTTGATGAGCAATTTGAACCCCCAAGTGCTTCACACAAGTTTATAATAGCCGGGTAAAATTAAAAATCTATTTTTTTCCACAAAAATATCTTTTCATCCACTAATTTTTATTTCCAAGGGTAACAAGATTCCAAAAGTTGTTGTGACAATTTGTCCTGAGTGCGCTGATACCCCATATGTGGGGGAAACCACTGTTTGGGTCGCATGGCAGAGTCGGAATGGAAGGAGCCCATTTGACTTTTCAACCAAAAGGGGAATGGTGGACGCCATGTGATTTTGGAGAGCCCTGATGTGCCTAAACAGTGGAAACCCCCAAAATGACACCATTTTGGGAAACTAGACCCCTCAAGGAACTTATCTAGATTTGTGGATGAGAATTTGAACCCCAGGTTTTCACTAAAGTTTATAACGTAAGCCGTAAAATTAAAAATCTTTTTTATGTTTTTACACAATTTTTTTTTCAGGCAAACTCCAAAAGTTTTGTGCAATTTGTCCTGAGTCGCTGATACCATTGTGGGGGTAAACCACTGTTTGGTGCATGGCGGTTGGAAGGAAGGAGGCGTCTGACTTTCAAGAGATTGGTGGCGCCTGTCCGTTGGAGAGCCCTGATCTGCCTAAACAGTGGAACCCCTAAATGACCATTTTGGAATAGACCCTCAAGGAACTTATCTAGATGTGTGGGAGACCTTGAACTCCAGTGTTCACTAAGTTATAACGTACAGCCGTAAAAAAAATCTTTTTTTTTTACAAAATGATTTTTTCGCCCCATATTTTATTTTCACAAGGGTACAAAGAAATTGGACAAAAGTTGTGTCAATTTGTCCTGAGTAGCTGATACCATGTGGGGAAAATACTGTTGGGCCACTCGGGCTCGAAGGGAGTAGTGACGTTTTGGATTGCAGACTTTGATGGAATGGTCTGGGGGCGTCATGTCACATTTGGAGAGCCCCTGATGCGCCTAAACAGTGGAAACCCCCCACAAGTGACCCCATTTTGGAAAATAGACCCCACAAGGAACTTATCTAGATGTGTGGTGAGCACTTTGAACCCCGAAGTGCTTCACAGAAGTTTATAACGCACAGCCGTAAAAATAAAAAATCTTTTTTTTTTTTTGCAAAAATGATTTTTTCGCCCCAATATTTTATTTTTACAAGGGTAACAGGAGAAATTGGACCCCAAAAGTTGTTGCCCAATTTGTCCTGAGTACGCTGATACCCAATATGTGGGAGAAAACTACTGTATGGGTACACGTTGGGGCTCGGAAGGGAAGTAGTGACGTTTTGGATTGCAGACTTTGATGGAATGGTCTGGGGGCGTCATGTCGCATTTGGAGAGCCCCTGATGCGCCTAAACAGTGGAAATCCCCAACAAGTGACCCCATTTTGGAAAATAGACCCCACAAGGAACTTATCTAGGTGTGTGGTGAGCGCTATGAAGCCCCAAGTGCTTCACAGAAGTTTATAATGTACAGCCGTAAAAACAAAAAAATAATTTTTTTTGTACAAATGATATTTTCGCCCCCAGTTTTTTATTTTCCCAAGGGTAACAGAAGAAATAGGACAAATTGCACAATAACTCTTGGGGTCCAGAGTACGCTGATACCCCATATGTGGGGATAAACTACTGTTTGGACGCATGGCAGAGCTCAGAAGTGAAGGAGCACCGTTTGACTTTTTCAACGCAGAATTGGCTGGAATTGAGATCAGACGCCATGTCACATTTGGAGAGCCCTGATGTGCCTAAACAGCGGAAACCCCCCAATTCTAACTCCAACCCTAACCCCAACACACCCCTAACCCTAGTCCCAGCCCTAACCACAAACCTAACCCTAACACACCCCTAATCCCAACCCTAACCCTAATCCTAAGTTTAGCGCCAACCCTAACCCTAACTTTAGCCGCAACCCTAACCCTAACCCTAATGGGAAAATGGAAATAAATACATTTTTTTAATTTTATTATTTTTCCCTAACTAAAGGGGTGATAAAGGGGGGTTTGATTTACTATTTATAGCGGGTTTTTATGATTGGCAGCTGTCACGCTAAAAGACGCTTTTTATTGCAAAAATAGTTTTTTGCATCGCCACATTTTGAGAGCTATAATTTTTGCATATTTTGGCCCACAGAGTCATGTGAGGTCTTATTTTTTGCGGTACGAGTTGACGTTTTTATTTGTACCATTTTTGAGCAGGTGACATTTTTTGATCGCTTTTTATTTCAATTTTTGGGAGGTTAGAATGAACAAAAATCAGCAATTCATGAATTTCTTTTGGGGGAGGCGTTTTTATTGTTCCGCGTCTGGTAAAATTGATAAAGCAGTTTTATTCTTCGGGTCAGTACGATTATGGCGATACCTCATTTATATCATTTTTTTATGTTTTGGCGCTTTTATAGAATAAAAACAATTTTATATATAAAAAATAATTATTTTTGCATCGCTTTATTCTGCGAGCTATAACTTTTTTATTTTTTCGCTGATGATGCTGTATGGCGGCTCGTTTTTTGCGGGACAAGATGACGTTTTCAGCGGTACCATGTTTATTTATATCGGTCTTTTTGATCGCGCGTTATTCCACATTTTGTTCGGCGGTATGATGATAAAGCATTGATTTTTTGCTTCGTTTTTTTTTTTTTTTTTAAGGGGTTCACTAAAGGGGTTTACTAGTGGGACAGTTTTATAGGGGGGGTCGTTACGGACGCGGCGATACCAAATATGTGTACTTTTATTGTTTTGTTTTTTTTATTTACAGGAAGAAATGAATTTATTGGGGAATATTTTTTTTTTTTTTTATTTATTTTGGATTTTTTTTTATAACATGTTTATTTTTATTTTTTTAACTTTTTTACTTTGTCCCAGGGTGGGACATCACTGTATTTTATCAAATCGCTGGTGTGACAGTGTGCACAGCACTCTGTCACACCAGCGATCGCTCAGGCATAGATGCAGGCTTCTCAGTGCCTGCTCTCAGCAGGCACTGAGGAAGCCGCCTCCCTCCAGGACCCCGGCGCCATCTTGGATCCGGGTCCTGGGAGGGAGGAAGCCCTCAGAACAGCGCGATCACATCGCGCTGGTCTGAGGGTCTCAGGGGGGCGCGCAGGGAGCCCCCACCCTGCGCGATCCTCCCCTGTGCCCCCAGTACACCGCGATCATGTTTGATCGCGGTGTGCTAGGGGTTAATGTGCCGGGAGCGGTCCGTGACCGCTCCTGACACACAGTCACGGGTGTCAGCTGTGATAATCAGCTGACACCCGGCGACGATTAGCTGCGCTCCCCTCAGGAGCGCAGCTGATCGCCTATGACGTACTATCCCGTCCATGGGCAGAATGGCACGGGTTTTATGGACGGGATAGTACGTCTAATGTCAGAGAGGGGTTAAAAGCGAGATTGGTCTATATCCCTCCACTGGTGAAGGATCTTTGCCCGGTTTGGGGAGCACTATTATGTCTGCTTCATTGAAACGGTCCGGGAGCTGCCCCGATCGAACCAACTGATTAAAGACTTCACAAAGATGTGTCCCTATACTGCCTCCCAATATTTTGTAAAATTCATTGCTATACCCATCAGGGCCAGGAGATTTAGAGAGCTTCAAGGAGCTGATAGTTTGGATGACTTCTGAAGGGGATATAGCAGCATTAAGGATTTCCCTGTGTTCCTCTGTTAGTAAAGGTGCCACCTCCGTTTGCATAAAGTTTAGAATATCTTCCCCTCTCTCTTCTCCGCTTTGTACAGGGAACCAAAAAATGATCTAAATTCCTCTACAATCTCCTCATTCTCTGTCAACACTCTGCCCTCTTTGGTCCGAATTTTGTGAATCTTTGTGGCCTTTCTGTATGGTCTAGTAAGAGATGCAAGTAATTTGCCAGGTTTGTTGCCCCATTTGAAAAATTTGTGCTTTTGAAGATCAATACTATAAGTGGCCCATTCATGAGCTAGTGTATCCGCCGATTCCTTTGCCTCGATATTATTGTTTTTTCGTGAGGGGTGAATTATTAAGTTTAAAGTTTTTATATGCTAAGGTTAAAGCCCTCTGCGCTGCCAGGGTCCGCTCCTGCAACTGTTTTTTTTATGACATATATACGCAATTATTTGCCCTCTCAACACTGCTTTAGAGGTATCCCAGAAAAGAATTGGTGTTTCACAATGTATTTGGTTATCAGATTTGTATGTATCCCATGAGAATTTTTTGAAATCATCTGAGTGATATAGGTATGACGGGAACCTCCATTTCCTATGAAAATAGATTGGGTTAGTTAGTTTTAGGCTGAACGTTATCGGTGCATGATCTGAGATGTGCACGTCCAGAATTTTGGTATGTGTGATTCTTGGCATGAGTGAGGGGCCCAACAACCAGTAGTCAATTCTAGCACGGGAATTATGAACATGTGAATAGTGAGAGTAATCTCTCTCAACAGGGTGTTGCACTCTCCAGACATCCAACAATCCTAAGTGATCTAAAAAAGATTGTATTAGTCTTCCCTGCGTAGGTATATGAGGAGATTGAGAATTAGATCTATCTCGATGTCATGCACCTCATTAAAATCGCCACCCACAATCATATGGGAGGTGTCCCATCCTGCGATTTGTTTTAGCACATTAGCCCGAAAGAATGGATCCGACAAATTTGGCGCATAAATATTAATTACACTGTAGGTTGTCCCCTCTATAACCAGCTTAACGCAGACAAACCTCCCTGAAGGATCTTCTAACACATCCACTATCTCATGGTCAATATTCCTGTTTATCATAATAGCGACACCCCTCTGTTTTGTAGTAAAAGAAGCTTCTGCACATAACATAAATTTTTTGCTAGAAAACACCGGATGGTTGCCCTTCACCCAGTGTGTCTCCTGCAAAAGTACAATATCAAAATTTTCTCGATGCAGATAATTTTAAAATTTTTTCCTCTTGACCGGGGAATTTAGGCCATTGACATTCCAGGAACACCAAAGGAGAGATGTCATAGCGGACATTTTTTGCCTGTTGATATCTACCATTAACCCACTCCAGTGCGGGAAATATGATAAGATAACCGTTACATAATAATAGGATCCCTGCCCATCCCAGCGAGTAGGCATTAGAATCCTTGGATTATTGATTACCTGAAGTCGAATGCAGAGACCCTCTCCCCAAAAAACCTCCCCCTCCCACAAAATTTGTAACTGTGTGCCATATTCAACATTTCCCTTAAACCTGCATCCCAACGTTAGACGCAGAGGTAAAAATACAGCAAAAAAACAACAACATAACAAATAGATGTCAGTTGACATCACCTTATGTGATTCATGGTATTGTCACTGAGTAAGCCACTCTGGATCTTGCTCATGGTGGCTGGGAAGTATCCCGGACAATCTCCAGAGCCTTCACCGGGTCGTCGAAAGCCCAGTTTTTCCCAGATAGATTGAAGCGCAGTATCGCTGGATATTGTAGGCCGAACCTAATGTTTTTGTCAGCCAGCAACTTACACACCGGGTTGAAGGCCCTGCGTCTGGTCGTCACCATGGCCGAATAGTCCTGAAACATCAGAACTTTGTGCCCTTCGTAGCATAGGTGCGCTTTTTTCCTGTAAGCAGTGAGTAGACAAATTTTGTCTAGAAAGTCAAGGACCTTGAATATTACCGGTCTGGGTCTGTCATTGTCTTTTCCCCTCTGCGGGCCTATTCTGTGTGCTCTCTCAACCGCCATTGAACCGGATGTTAGTTGAATGTCCAAGGCACCCGGCAACCACTTAATGTTAATTTTAGCAATTCAGAGGGATGTATGGACTCAGGTAGTCCTATGAGTTTCAAGTTATTGCGTCTAGATCGGTTTTCTAAGTCGTCCACATTGGATTCAAGCTAGATCTTTTTTTTTATTTTTATTTAAGCCTTGAATCATCTGATTTTAGGTTTGTGTGAGTTTCTTCCTTTTTTCCTTTCAAATTACAACTTATTGAATTCAACATTTATATGCAACAATAAAGAAACACAAAAAACAAATACTGTAAGTGCCAGAATAAATACATCTTAATCATCATAACACACCTTACTCAGCATTTTCAACCTGAATGCATCGAACAAACCAAAAGAAAAAAGGTGATCACATCCTCAAGTGTGATTTTCTAAATACAGTCTCATCCTAATTACATGTTAAACACAAGATTAAAAGAACCAATATTTTTAACACCTATTTATACATGAAAATTTTTTTTTTCAATTATATCACTAAATATGTAATTTATGAAGTGTTTAAGAAGTAGTACAGTAGTTAAATCGTCATTCTATAAAATATGAACTAATCAATTAATAGTACTTTTTTAAACTGGCCATTTATCATCAATTTGTCCCTTCTAGTGGGTGAAATGTCATCTTGTCCATAAGCGCTTACTAGCAATGGCCGTGTCCTTTTGTGTCAGAGTATGTACAGCCTGTCAAGGTGTTCGGCTCCACCTGAGCTAATATCTGATTTTTGTTAACTTTTAAAATGTGTGGTTTTCTTGGATACACAAAGGATGGCGCTGGATCAGAAGGATGCAAAAAAGTCAATTCTACTTCTTCATTTTCGCAATCTTTGGAGAGTACAATAGCCAGCCACCAGCGCAAATCATATTCACAGGTCACATCACCAGTTATGTCATCCATTGCCAATGCAGCTTGAGCTAGCCTCCAGAGGCCATATTCAGACCAAATCTTAACACCCATGCAACTTTTCAAATGGAGTGAGAAAACTACTAACATCCAGTTCATGTAAACCAGGAGTACGAAGAGGAGGAGAGTTTGTTACTACATTGGTAACAGGAAGCAGAACCCATCAAAGGGACTCAGCAATACCACACTTTCATTCCATGTAGTGAAACAAAAATAAAAACAAGGATTTTTTCATTCAGCAAAGACAGTGAAGTCCATGAGGTGATAGAAGGTGGCACAAGATTGGCAATGGATGACATAACTGGTTGTGACCTGTGAATATGATTGGCGCTGGTGGCAGGCTACTGTACTCTCCAAAGATTGCGACAATGAAGAAGTAGAATATATATATATATATATATATATATATATATATATACAGTACAGACCAAAAGTTTGGACACACCTTCTCATTGAAAGATTTTTCTGTATTTTCATGACTATGAAAATTGTAAATTCACACAAAAGGCATCAAAACTTTGAATTAACACATGTGGAATCATATACTTAACAAAAAAGTGTGTAACAACTGAAATTATGTCTTCTATTCTAGGTTCTTCAAAGTAGCCATCTTTTGCTTTGATGACTGCTTTTCACACTCTTGGCATTCTCTTGATGAGCTTCAAGAGGTAGTCACCGGAAATGGTTTTCACTTCACATGTGTGCTCTGTCAGGTTTAATAAGTGGGATTTCTGGCCTTATAAATGGGGTTGGGACCATCAGTTGTGTTGTGCAGAAGTCTGGTGGATACACAGCTGATAGTCCTACTTAATAGACTGTTAGAATTTGTATTTTGGCAAGAAAAAAGCAGCTAGGTAAAGAAAAACGAGTGGCCATCATTACTTTAAGAAATGAAGGTCAGTCAGTCCGAAAAATTGGGAAAACTTTGACAGTGTCCCCAAGTGCAGTTGCAAAAACCATCAAGCGCTACAAAGAAACTGGCTCACATGAGGACCGCCCCAGGAAAGGAAGACCAAGAGTCATCTCTGCTTCTGAAGATAAGTTTATCTGGGTCACCAGCTTCAGAAATCGCAGGTTTACAGCAGCTCAGATTAGAGGCCAGGTCAATGCCACACAGAGTTCTAGCATCAGACACATCTCTACAACAACTGTTAAGAGTAGACTTTGTGCAGCCACCCTTCATGGTAAAATAGCTACTAGGAAACCACTGCTAAGGACTGGCAACAAGCAGAAGAGACTTCTTTGGGCTAAAGAACACAAGGAATGGATACTAGACCAGTGGAAATCTGTCCTTTGGTCTGATGAGTCCAAATTTGAGATATTTGGTTCCAACCACCGTGTCTTTGTGCGACGTAGAAAAGGTGAACGGATGGACTCTACATGCCTGGTTCCCACCGTGAAGCATGGAGGAGGAGGTGTGATGGTGTGGGAGTGCTTTGCTGGTGACACTGTTGGGATTTATTCAAAATTGAAGGCATACTGAACCAGCATGGCTACCACAGCATCTTGCAGCAGCATGCTATTCCATCCGGTTTACGTTTAGTAGGACCATCATTTATTTTTCAACAGGACAATGACCCCAAACACAAACACGCCTCCAGGCTGTGTAAGGGCTATTTGACCAAGAAGGAGGGTGATGGGGTGCTACGCCAGATGACCTGGCCTCCACAGTCACCAGACCTCAATCCAATCGAGATGGTTTGGGGTGAGCTGGACCGCAGAGTGAAGGCAAATAAGTGCTAAGCATCTTTGGGAAACTCCTTCAAGATTGTTGGAAGACCATTTCCGGTGACTACCTCTTGAAGCTCATCACGAGAATGCCAAGAGTGTGCAAAGCAGTCATCAAAGCAAAAGGTGGCTACTTTAAAGAACCTAGAATATGAGACATATTTTCGTTGTTTCACACTTTTTTGTTAAGTATATAATTCCACATGTGTTAATTCATAGTTTTGATGCCTTCAGTGTGAATGTACAATTTTCATAGTCATGAAAATACAGAAAAATCTGTAAATGAGGTGTGTCCTAACTTTTGATCTGTACTGTATGTATATATATATGTATATGTATAAGTGTGTGTGTGGGTGTATATATATATATATATATATATATATATATTTGTGTGTGAAATGTCTCCTTGCCCCCCCAAAAAAATTCAGTGAATTATGCGCTCCTGCGCTCACAAATCCAAATACCCCCCCCCCCCCCAGTATGCATAAACCACCTTTAGCGTCCACATGTTTGACGGGTATAATTTCCAAAATGGGGTCAGGGTCAATTGAGGGGGGATTTTGCTCTTTTAGCATCTACGGGCTCTGTGTATGAGCTAAAAACAAAAAAAAATTGTGGTAAAAATGTTGTTTTTCTTTTTCTTCACTGCCCATTGGTAAAAAATTCTGTGACCCACCTGTTGTGTCAATATGATCACTGCACCCCTTGATGAATTCATTGAGAGTTGTACTTTGTAAAATGGGATCACTTACGGGGGATTCTGCTGTTCTGGCACTTCAGAATTCTGCTATTCTGTCACCCTCAAACTATAACCGTAAAATCTCAAAAATATGGCACTAAGTAATTTTCGACAACATATGGAGTATTGGCACACTCAAAAGAAATTGCACATTAATTTTTGTGGTCCATTTTCTCCTGTTAGCCTTGCTAAAATAAAAAAAAAGATAGGGCTAAATGATGATTGTAAAGAATATTGGAGACATAATTCCATGTCAATCATCTGTATACTATTGGGCATGGAATTATAAAAAAAAATCCTTCAGCACATGATGTGGTAACATGACACCTGGCCGTCTTCAAACAAACGATTTGCTGGTGTACATCCTTCCACAAGAAGACCCCCTGTGGATCCAAGCCATGCGGCCTGAGTCCTTTGTTTAGCTGTCTAGGATTTCATAAAGGAGTTATGGAAATACTATACGTCCTAACTGTACAATGTGTATATTTACGAGAGCCTCAGAACAGGGCAAGGTCCTGTGGAGTGCCCCCTAGGGTTACTCTGTACCGGGTTGGACGGTTCTTAAAGGGGATATCACGGCAGCAGTGACCCGGTCCGTGGCCCTGGGCGTCAATTCAAAATGAAAATAAAAGCAAAAAGGGATTAGTTTGTGACGCTACCCGTGGTGTTCGGCAATAATATGGCCGACGCTGCAGTACAGATCCACTGGGGCAGTTGGTGACACAGTAATTTGTTATAGCTCTCTATGGGTAGAGCTATTCCTCAGGGCAGTTGAAGAGTTAAATTTGAAGATGGTGGATAGTTACGGTTGTAGTGCAGGGCAGATGACGCAGTAAATTGATCAGAGGACACAGCATGGTGCAGTCTTTTTAGTTTACTTACAGTTCTTTGGTACAATCCCCAGCCGGGGTGCTGTGTCCTCCGGGTAGGTGGCACAGACAGCTCTCTGGTAGTTTGGGCTACACTTTGCCAGGACCCCCTTTTTGTGTTCCTTTCTCTGGCCGTCTCCGTGCGCTGGCTACCGCCTCTCCTGCCCCGCACCTCACACACAGTGTCCCAAGCCAGCAACCTTGAATCCTGTCAGGCAACGTACTTTGGTTCCCATTGATCCTATATGGTTGCCTTTCCAGTGAATGTGCGTGGATGTGGCTGTAGTACATGCAGTTATCCCAGTCTCCGGTTTGCTAGCTGAATCCTTGTTTCTCCACTAATTTGGGGCCGGCCCCCTACTACGACCTGGTCCCTCCACCCAACTACGGTCGGCTTGGATTCGGGCGCCACGGGTGAATCCTCACTTCCGGTGCCCCTAGGACCCCTTCCTCTCTTTTACTAAAGCTTCTCTCTCTCTACTGTCCTCCGATCTAGGGACGAGCTCCTCACCCCTTGAGTCCCCAGCACCAACTGACTACTACTCTAACTGTCACTCCCTTCAGCTCTGCCCCTTTCTGTACTTTCTCCACCCACACCTTCTACTTAGTCCCTCCCTGGCCTGCAGAAGTCTGGTGTTGAGTACTAGTGTGTGGGTACCTGGCAGTTTCCCCTTCTTACCCGAGAGCGGAGTACCACACCTGTAGCTGAGGTGCAGTACCTCTTTGGTGACTGGACCCTCAGGGGCACCACACCTGCCTGGGTCTTGATTCATTCTAACATGCACGGGAAGGGAGATACATTGAACAGCCACTAGCAGCTAGGCAGCAAAATGGTTTTTAGTCTCTGATTAGCAGGGACCTGGTCTGATCCGATCGCACCAGAATCGCTGCCCTAGGACCACCCAGAAAGGAGTGATGTTCTTTCATAGGTTTTGGGAGATTCTTTTCCAAACCTCCAGGGGAGTTGTGTTAAGTTCAGCCCAGAGGGCCATATGGGAGTGACCAAGAACCTTAAATGCTTGTGTGCAGCATATCCTATTGCTTTTTCTCTGGGAGAGCGTGACGACTCATAATGTAAGGACAAGTCACACAAAGGGGACCACAAGCCTCCCTTGTGGCAGCCCCTTCCCCCACAAGCCAGGCCTTTCATCTAACTGGTAATTGACTATATGTTCTGCTGAAAAGAAGGACACCGCTGAACAGAGGCCAGAAGGAGTCCAAAGTAAATCTGCTGCCTCATTGTAGTGAATGGATCCCTTGGGCGGGTTTCATCTGTCATGTCACTCAGAGATTTAGATGGAAACCCCAAAGTGCTCAGCGTAGAGCTCTGGATAAATGTTATCCCTAACGTTATGTAAAATATTCCCAAGAAAAGCTTCAACTTAATCCACAAAAAAAAAACAAGTCCCCACTCTGGTCAGTCATCTGTTAATGAAAATATATGGGGCTTCCACCTTAATGGTAGCACAAAGGCTCTGGAAAATCTAAATGGCATCACACTCCCCAAAAGAAATACAGCAAATTCTGTGCTCCCAAATCCAAATGCCCCTTCCCTTCTGAGCCCCAGTGTGCCCAAACCACATACAGTGCCCACATGTTTGGCATTTCTGTAGTGATGAGAGGCCGCCTAATTTACAAGTGCTTGTCTCCAGAAGCATGAGCTGGGTATAATGTACTGGTCACTACAGCGTACTGGTCAGTACAATGACAGTTTGCAATTTTCACTCAGCAACATCAACTGCTGCTTGTTTCTGGAAAACACCCATGGAGTCAAAATCGTCACTACATCTGTAGATAAATTCCC
>JARQOD010000003.1:300644458-300826521 GCA_033576555.1 Oophaga sylvatica | reverse complement strand
ATATCAATCACCAAGGTGGGACAAGGAGTTCCAGACTCATGGTAGAGGTGTCCCGAATTCTGATTTGGGCAGAGGCCAATGTACCAGCCATTTCGGCGATTCACATTCCAGGGGTTCAGAATATTACAGCGGACTTTCTCAGTCGCAGAAGGATGGATCCCGGGGAATGGAGCCTCCACCCGGAAGTCTTTGCACTACTGTGCTCTCGCTGGGGAACCCCCCAAGTGGATTTGATGGCATCCAGGTCCAATGCCAAGTTACCGACATTCATGTCCAGGTACAAGGACCCGAAGGCGGTGGCGGTGGATGCTCTAGTGGCTCAGTGGGATCAGTTCAAGCTGATATATGTATTCCCGCCGATATCCTTACTTCCTCTAGTGCTGCGTCGGATCAGACTAGAGAGAATTCCAGCTATTCTGATAGCTCCAGACTGGCCAAGAAGGGTGTGGTTCTCGACAATAATGTCGCTGTTGGCGGCACCTCCGTTTCCACTCCCTCTTCAACCGGACTTGTTGACTCAGGGGCCCGTTTGTCATCCGGACTTGATGTCCCTGCGTTTGACGGCGTGGCTCTTGAGACCGAAATCTTGACCCGTAGAGGTTTTTCAGCCGAGGTCATTGCTACCCTTCGTGCTGCAAGATGTCCGGCTACTTCTAGGATTTACCACAAAATTTGGGAAACCTTCTTTTCGTGGTGTTTGGGGTCTTCTCGGAACCCGAGAAAATTTTCCATTCCCAACCTGTTGGCTTTTCTGCAGCATGGGCTAGACAAGGGTTTGGCAGTTAGCACTCTGAAAGGTCAGATTTCTGCTCTGTCCTTATTGTTCCGGAGAACCATTGCTTCGAATAGAGACGTGCTCTCCTTTTTCCGAGGTATCTCTCGTAAGTTTCCGCCGCGGAAGGCACCCGTGTCTCCTTGGCGGCTCAACCTTGTTTTGGAGGCTCTTCAGCATAAACCTTTTGAACCTATGGTTTCTGCTAGCCTTTCTTTACTTTCTTGGAAGGTGGCTTTCCTTGTTGCAGTCACTTCCTTGAGGAGAGTTTCTGAATTGGCAGCTCTTTCTTGTTCACCTCCTTTTCTGGAGTTTTTTCCGGATCGTGTAGTGCTTCGCACTCGGGGTGATTTTTTGCCTAAAGTGGTGTCACAATTTCATGTTAACCAGGATATTGTGTTGCCTTCACTCTGTCCGGATCCGAAGAATACGAAAGAGCGAGATTTACACACATTGGATTTAGTGCGGGCCTTGAAGTTTTATCTATCTATTACTCAAGGTTTTCGTAAGACGGACTCCCTGTTTGTGGTTCCGGCAGGTCGTCGGCGTGGTCAACGAGCTTCCAAGGGTTCTATAGCTCGTTGGATCCGGTCAGCTATTTTGGAAGCTTACCGTCTTCGGGGTGAATCTTGCCCGATTAAGATTCGAGCCCATTCCACGAGAGCTGTGGCTTCATCGTGGGCTTTTCATCAAGGTGCTTCGGCAGTGCAGCTTTGCCGAGCGGCGACTTGGCGCTCTGTCCACACGTTTACAAGGTTTTATAAAGTGGACGTCAGTGCTTCCGCTGATGCAGCTCTCGGACGTAGGGTCCTGCAGGCAGCTGTAGTTTAAAGTTCTGGATGAACTTGTGTTTAGCGCTGGTTGCGCTTTGTTGTTAAGGTTGTTGGGTTTCTGCCTTTTGTTGGTTTTTTCCCACCCTTATTTTTGAACTGCTTTGGGACGTCCCATCAGTAATGAATACTGTGGCTCTCTTCCTTCATCTGCAGCTGAAACACGGATTTTGGTAAAGACTTACCTGTAAAATCCTTTTCAGCGAAGGAAGGAAGAGAGACACAGCACCCTCCCACGGCAGAAGTGTGTTGATGTTTTCAGATGCAGCGCGACCCTTATCTGATAGCGATTATCTGGGCTGAGGTCAGCGCGCTAAGGCTCTGTTCCAGCATCGCCAGCTCATCGCAGTAGTCAGGTTCCGTGAGTAGTACCTGGAACTCTGTGGTTTTTGGCTTTCTTTGCATGCATAACCTGTATCCTTGTGTTTTTTCTCTGAAGTTCCTTCAGAAGGGGTTATGTTGCTCCGCTGGTGATCTTGGCTCTTTTCCTAAAAGCTTTGGTACGACTGGAGCTGAGTAGGAGGAGCCCGAGCTGGAGGGGCCAGCCAGTCATCACTCTTTTGATCTGAGGTAACATCCTGATCTGGGGCTCCGCCTACCCATCAGTAATGAATACTGTGTCTCTCTTCCTTCCTTCGCTGAAAAGGATTTTACAGGTAAGTCTTTACCAAAATCCGTGTTTTTACAACAAAATTTACAAAGCCATTTTTTTTAGGGACCACCTCATATTTGAAGTCACTTTGAGGGGTCTATATAGCAGAAAATACCCAAAAGTGACACTATTCTAAAAACTGCACCCCTCAAGGTACTCAAAACCACATTCAAGAAGTTTATTAACCCTTCAGGTGCGTCACAGGAGCTGAAGCAACGTGGAAGGAAAAAATGAATATTTAAGTTTTCAGCAGCAGATGGAAGGAAGAGAGACACACTAGTCATTACTAGTGGGTAGGCGGAGCCCAGATAGGATTGACACCTCAGATTAAAAAGAGTGTTGACCGGCCCCTCCAGCTCGGGCTCCTCCTACTCAGCTCTCCAGTCTAAAATTTGAGGTCGTCGGCGTGGTCAACGAGCTTCCAAGGACTCTATAGCTCGTTGGATTCGGTCGGCCATTTTGGAGGCTTACCGACTTAAAGGCGAACCTTGCCCGATTAAGATTCGAGCTCACTCCACGAGGGCTGTGGCTTCATCGTGGGCCTTTCATCAAGGGGGCCCTGCCGAGCGGCGACCTGGCGTTCCGTCCACACGTTTACAAAGTTTTACAAGGTGGACGTCAGTGCTTCCGCTGATGCGGCCTTAGGACGTAGGGTCCTGCAGGCGGCCGTAGTTTAAAGTTCTAGTTAACTTGTATTTGGCGCCTGTTGCGCATTTATCCAGGTTGTTGGGATTCTGCCTCTTTTGTTTTTTTTCCACCCTTAGTTTTTGGACTGCTTTGGGACGTCCCACTAGTAATGACTAGTGTGTCTCTCTTCCTTCCATCTGCTGCTGAAAGACGGATTTTGGTAAGAACTTACCTGTAAAATCCTTTTCAGCGAAGGAAGGAAGAGAGACACAGCTCCCTCCCATGGCAGAAGTGTGTTGTTGTTTTCAGATGCGGCGTGACCCTTCTCTGATAGCGATTATCTGGGCTGAGGTCGGCGCGCTAAGGCTCTGTTCCAGCATCGCCAGCTCATCGCAGTGGTCAGGTCCAGTGAGTAGTACCTAGAACTGTGTGGTTTCTTTCTGTTGCATGCATAACCTGTATTATTGTCTTTTCTCTGAAGTCCTTCAGAAGGGGTTATGTTGCTCCGCTGGTGATATTTGCTCTTCCTTAGCTTGTGTACGACTGGAGAGCTGAGTAGGAGGAGCCCGAGCTGGAGGGGCCGGTCAACACTCTTTAATCTGAGGTGTCAATCCTATCTGGGCTCCGCCTACCCACTAGTAATGACTAGTGTGTCTCTCTTCCTTCCTTCGCTGAAAAGGATTTTACAGGTAAGTTCTTACCAAAATCCGTCTTTTAGCCACAAAAATTATCTTTTACAAACTTTTTTTTTATTTTCACAAGGGTAAAAGAAGAAAATGGACAGATAAAGTTGTTGTGCAATTTCTCCTGAGTACGCCAATACCCCATAAGTGGGGGAAAACCACTGTCTGTGCGCACAGCAGAGCTCCTAAGGGAAGGAACGCCATTTGACTTTTTCAAACTAAAATTAGCTGGAATTGAGATTGGATGCCATGTCGCGTTTGGAGAGCCCCTGATGCGCCTAAACAGTGGAAACCCCCACAAGTGACACCATTTTGGAAACTAGACCCCCTAAGGAACTTATCTAGATCTGTTGTGAGCACTTTGAACCCCCAAGTGTTTCACAAAAGTTTATAATGCCTGGGTGTGAAAAAAAAAAAAGAAACAATTTTCCACAAAAATGATTTTTCAGTTGTTGGCCAATTTGTCCTGAGTACGCTGATACCCAATATGTGGGGGGGGGGGGGGAACTGATTGGGCGCACGGCAGGGCTTGGAAAGGAAGTAGTAACGTTTTGGAATGCAGACGTTGATGGGTGTCATGTTCCGTTTGCAGTGCCCCAGATGAGCCTAAACAGTAGAAACCCCCCACAAGTGACCACATTTGGGAAACTAGACCCCCTAAGGAACTTATCTAGAGCTTTGGTGAGCACTTTGAACCCCCAAGTGCTTCACATAAGTTTATAATGCCCGGGCATGAAAATAAAAAATCCTATTTTTTTCCCACAAAAATTATTTTTAGTCACTAATTTTTTATTTTACCAAGGGTAACAGGAGAAATTGGACTACAAAAGTTGTTGTCCAATTTGTCCTGAGTACGCTGATACCCGATATGTGGGGGGGAAACCACTGTTTGGGCGCACGGCAGAGCTCGGAATGGAAGGAGCACCATTTGACTTTTTCCAACCAAAATTGTCTGGAATTGAGATTGGACGCCATGTTGCATTTGGAGAGCCCCTGATGTGCCTAAACAGTGGAAACCCCCCCAAGTGACCCCATTTGGGAAACTAGACCCCTAAGGAACTTATCTAGATCTTTGGTGAGCAATTTGAACCCCCAAGTGTTTCACACAAGTTTATAGGGTAGAGCCGTAAAATTAAAAAATCATATTTTTTCCACAAAAATGATCTTTTCACCCCAATTTTTATTTTCACAAGGGCAACAAGACTCCAAAAGTTATTGTGCAATTTGTCCTGAGTACGCTGATACCCCATATGTGGGGGTAAACCACTGTTTGGGTGCATGGCAGAGTTTGGAAGAGAAGAAGCGCCGTTTGACTTTTTCAACGCAGAATTGGCTGGATGCCATGTCGTGTTTGGAGAGCTCCTGATCTGCCTAAACAGTGGAAACCCCCGACAAATGACACCATTTTGGAAACTAGACCCCTCAAGGAACTTATCTAGATGTGTGGTGAGCACTTTGAACGCCTAAGTCCTTCACAGAAGTTTATAACGAACAGCCGTAAAAATAAAAAAATATTTTTTTTTTACAAAAATTAGTTTTTTCGCCCCCAATATTTTATTTTCACAAGGGTAACAGGAGAAATTGGACCCAAAAAGTTGTTGTCCAATTTGTCCTGAGTACGCGGATACCCAATTTGTGGGAGAAAACTACTGTATGGGTACACGTTGGGGCTTGGAAGGGAAGTAGTGACGTTTTGGATTGTAGACTTTGATGGAATGGTCTGGGGCGTCATGTCGCATTTGGAAAGCCCCTGATGTGCCTAAACAGTGGAAACCCCCCTACAAGTGACCCCATTTTGGAAAATAGACCCCACAAGGAACTTATCTAGATATGTGGTGAGCACTTTGAACCCCGAAGTGCTTCACAGAAGTTTATAATGTACAGCCGTAAAAACAAAAAAAAAAACATTTTTTTTTTAAAAAAATGATATTTCAGCAGCAGATGAAGGAAGGGAGACACACTAGTCATTACTAGTGGGTAGGCGGAGCCCACATAGAATAGAAACACCTCAGATTTAAAAAGTGTTGACCGGCCCCTCCAGCTTATAGGGCTCCTCCTACTCCAGCTCTCCAGTCTAAAATTTGAGGTCACAGAGGATAGTCGCTGCTGGAAGCAGCTCCTCAGAAATTTTTTTTATTTTAGTTTGACAGAGACTTGGACCGCCAGTGGTCTAGAGGTCTCAGGGGTCTCAGCGCTGCTGGACCCCCACCTCTCCCTTGGCGGATCTGTATTACCCAGTAAGGTGGTCCCTGCAGAACCCTGCCGGCCCTGGGGGATGAGGATTGCTTCCCTGGCGGGGACGCAAACCGCGCTTCTGGGGTCACTGCGTTCCCCGCCCTGGGGGGAAGCTACGGGCACAGCGCCACAAATCTCTGAGGGGTCCTTGTGGCGCTCAGCTGGGTGAGTACTCCACATTTTAATGTGTTTTGAGTGCTTCAGCGGCCGCTGCGGCAGCCGCTGCTACATGTATTCATGTGTGGTGATTGTGTACTTTTGTCCGCAGGTGGATACCTGCAGGAAATGGGAGCGGGAGCGGAGTGAGTCGCGCACTTTTCTGAAACCGGCGGGGGGCATGGCTTCCGGCTTCTCTCCTCTAGCGCGGCGGCCATTACTGAAGGCCTCCTCGGGCTCCTCACTCTCCGCTCCCCCCGACCGACCGAAAGGAAGACACTACACCACGGCCAGCTGGGGGGAGTCGCTTCTACCTGTCAGAAAGAAGCTTGACCCCCTCACACCCACAGCGCAGGAGGTACTGTCACACGGAACGCTCCCGCTATGATCACAATAGCGTCGCTTAATTTTGCGATCGTTTTTTTTTTGTGATCGTTTTAATGTCGCTAGTAGCTGCCACAGTGGGCGATCTCATTGACGACGCATAAGTGGTTAGCGATCTCCTTAGCGACTTTGGCGGTCATTGCGATGTACAATTCAGCGCAATATGTTAGCGATCTCGTTGGCGTTCTTGTTTAGTGTGGCATACCTTTGAAACGCTGTCCTGCAGCTGTTACCTCATAAGAGGCACCTGGGGCTCGCACACCCTTTTCATTACACAAGGGTTGTGGGGAGTCTGCGACATTAACCTCTTCTTTGGCGGTTAACCCTTTATTGGGAGACAGCTGGGGTAGCTCTCTTTAAGAGCTTAACCCTTCAGCGTACGTTTTGCCTTTGAAAACCACACTGTTCTAGTTGCTGACAGGTTTTTGACCTGCCATATACTGTGTGAGGGCATGTCGGATCAGGGTCCAGGAGGTGCGGACCGTCTCCCAGATCCGCTACAGGATCAGTCTCGCGTATCTGACACGCAGACCTCGACGGCATCAAGCGCAGCGGTCGGAGGTGTCAGTGATGACAAAATGGAGGCCCTCGCTCGTTCTATTAATGGCCTTTCTGACCTTCTAGGTTATTGGGTGTCAGCTAGATCCTCTCATGGTAGGAAGCGACACAGGCCGGTGCCTTCTTCCCCGCGTAGCGACTCGGAGATCTCTGGTATGGAGGGTTCCCCTTCAAGCTTGGATGGGGAGGTGTCCGATTCGGATAAGGAGGATCGGCAGGGACACTCTGCCTCTCTTTTGAGCCGTACAGAGACTTTTATTGGAGCCATGAGGGAGGCGTTACAGTTACCAGAGGAGGTAACTAGACGTCCTGGTAAGTCGGCCCGGATGTTTCAGGAGTCGCATAGGTCGCGATCAGCCTTACCATCTCTGGACGAGCTTAATGAGGCAGTGGAGAAGGAACGCCTGTGTCCAGATAAACGTTTTCAGGGGACACGGTTTTTTTGAGACGCTATATCCGTGTACGACGGAGTTGATTGATAATTGGATTCCTTCTCCTGAAGTGGATGTCCCTTTATCCCAGCTTAGCAAATCCTCATTGCTTCCTGTTAAAGGGAAGGCGAGTCTGCAGGATCCGCTGGACAGAAAAACGGAGATGGCAGTGAAATCCATCTACGAGGCCGCGGGTCATGGATTCGGAGCAGTGCTAGGATCCAAGTGTGCTTGTAAAGCTTCCCTGAGCTGGTTAGACCGTCTACGGACGGCGTAGCAAGATGGATCCCCACTATCCGAGGTAGAGGGGCTTTTCAAGTCATTGGAGGATGCAGCACGATATGGCAGTGATGCAGGTTTGGATACTGCCTCACTGCTGTCCAGGGCACAATCCTCGGCGATCACAGTCAGGAGAGCTCTGTGGCTTAGATAGTGGACCGGAGACGCGGTTTCCAAGCAAGGTTTGCTTGCTTTAGCTTACAAGGGTGGTCAGCTATTTGGATCTGACCTCACGGAGCTGATTGCCAAGGCAAAGGCAAAAGAAACGGCTTTACCGCAGCGAAGAGCTGTGTCTTCTGCGGCTGTCAGGCATAGTGCCAGTACTAGTCGGCGGTCCTTTCGGTCCAGGGGACGGTTCGGTCAGCCCTCTTGGGGATCGGGGCGTCCCTCTTTTTCGGGAAAAAAGAACGCTCAGAAATCCCGCACTTCCTGGAAACAGAGCTTCCGCCAAGACAAGCGGGAAGCTGACAAATAGCCCGCTAAGGTGGACTGACGCCAGGGCCTCACTCGAGGGCTCTCGAGTGGGAGGTCGCCTGCTCCAATTCGAACCGATTTGGGCTTCCCACATGTCGGACGCCTGGGTGACGCGGGTTGTGTCGGCAGGCTATTTCATAGAGTTTCTTTCTCGATCCCCAGACAGTTTTTGCCAATCCCGCATTCCGTCAGAGCCCGAGCTATATGCCGCTCTACTGTGGGAGGTCGATTCCCTTCTACAGAAGGGTGTGGTGGTACCAGTTCCACCGGAGGACCGGGGAAGAGGGTTTTATTCCGACCTCTTTGTGGTCCCCAAAAAGGAGGACAAATTTCGCCCCGTTCTAGATCTCAAAAGATTGAATCGGCATGTCCGCTCCCGGAAATTCCGCATGGAGTCACTTCGCTCCGTTGTGGCGGCCTTGTCGCAGAACGATTTTGTGATGTCAATCGACATTCGCGACGCTTATTTGCATGTCCCCATCGGAAGGGCCCACCAACGCTTCCTTCGTTTTGCCATAGGCCAGGACCATTACCAGTTTGTGGCCCTGCCATTCGGGTTGGCCTCAGCACCCAGAGTTTTTACAAAAATTCTGGCTCCTCTCATGGCGATTCTGCGTAGACAGGGGGTTACGATTCTTCCCTATCTGGACGACCTTTTGATTGTGGCGTCCTCAAAGGAGGAGGCGGGTGACGGCTCGCAATCTATCCCTTCAGCCCCTGGAGGACTTCGGGTGGCTGGTCAATTGGGAGAAGTCGTCTCTGGAACCGTCGCAGTCAATCCTGTTTTTGGGAATGCATTTCGACACGGTACGAGCAGTGGTGTCTCTGCCTCCAGACAAGCAAGCGAGTCTTCTTCGTCATGTACAGGTTATGAAGTCTGCGACAGCAATGTCCCTTCGAAGGTGTATGCGCCTTCTGGGTTTGATGGTGGCGTCAATGGAAGCAATTCCGTTTGCCCAATTCCATTCCAGGGCTCTCCAAATGTTCATCTTGAACCGTTGGGATCGATCGCAGTTTTCACTGGATTGCAGTGTCATCATCTCCCACAGGGTGAGAGAGTCTCTAGAATGGTGGTTACGTCCGGAAGCGTTATCCCTGGGGAAGTCCTTCCTTCCTCCGAGGTGGTCGATCATAACCACCGATTCCAGCCTGACGGGATTGAGGGCAGTTTTTCTTTGCCTCCAACACTGGACGGTCCCTTTAAGTGGTCTACCAGTCCGAGTGCAGACAGACAACGCGACGGCTGTCGCGTATATCAACCATCAAGGTGGGACGAGGAGCTTCAGGCTCATGATGGAAGTGTCTCGAATTCTGGTATGGGCCGAGGCCAGAGTGCCAGCCATCTCTGCGATTCACATTCCAGGAGTTCAGAATATCACAGCGAACTTCCTCAGTCGCGAAAAGATGGATCCCGGAGAATGGAGTCTTCATCCGAAAATTTTTGCACTGCTGTGCTCCCGTTGGGGAACTCCCCAAGTGGATTTGATGGCATCCAGGTTCAATGCCAAGTTACCGACGTTCATGTCCAGGTACAAGGACTCGAACGCTGTGGCGGTGGATGCTCTGGTGGCTCCTTGGGACCAATTCGAGCTAATCTATGTGTTCCCGCCGATATCCTTACTTCCTCTGGTGTTGCGTCGGATCAGACTGGAGAGAGTCCCGGCTATGTTGATAGCCCCAGATTGGCCAAGGAGGACGTAGTTCTCGACACTGGTGTCGCTTCTGGCAGCGCCTCCACTTCCACTCCCTCTTCGCCCGGACCTGTTAACCCAAGGGCCCGTTCGTCACCCGGACCTGAAGTCTCTGCGTTTGACGGCGTGGCTCTTGAGACCGAAATCTTGACCCGTCAAGGTTTTTCAGCCGAAGTCATTGCCACTCTGCGAGCTGCCAGAGGTCCGGCTACTACTAGGATTTATCACAAGACTTGGGAAGCCTTCTTTTCGTGGTGTTCGGGTTCTTCTAGGAACCTGAGGATTTTTTTCCATTCCCAATTTGTTGGCCTTTTTTGCAGTACGGGCTGGACAAGGGTTTGGCAGTTAACACTCTGAAAGGACAGGTTTCTGCTCTGTCCTTGCTGTTTCGGAAGACTATCGCCTCGCGTAGGGACGTACGTTCCTTTTTTTCGCGGGGTATCCCGTCAATTTCCGCCGCGGAAGGCGCCTGTGTCTCCTTGGCGGCTCAATCTTGTCTTGGAGACTCTTCAACATGGGCCTTTTGAGCCTATGGACTCTGTTAATCTTTCCTTTCTCTCTTGGAAGGTTGCCTTCCTAGTGGCGGTCACTTCTTTGAGAAGGGTTTCTGAGTTGGCGGCTCTTTCTTGCTCGCCTCCTTTTCTGGAGTTTCACCCAGATCGTGTAGTGCTTCGCACATGGGGCGACTTTCTACCTAAAGTGATGTCACAGTTTCATGTTAACCAGGATATTGTGTTGCCCTCGCTTTGTCCGGAGCCAAGGAATGCGAAGGAACGGGCCTTGCACACATTGGATTTGGTGCGGGCTTTGAAGTTCTATTTGTCTATTACTCAAAGTTTTCGGAAGTCGGATTCTCTGTTTGTGATTCCAGCAGGTCGTCGACGTGGGCAACGAGCTTCCAAGGATTCTATAGCTCGTTGGATTCGGTCGGCCATTTTAGAGGCTTACCGACTTAAGGGCGAACCTTGCCCGATTAAGATTCGAGCTCACTCCACAAGGGCTGTGGGTTCATCGTGGGCTTTTCATCAAGGAGCCTCGGCAGCTCAGCTCTGCCGGGCGGCGACCTGGCGCTCCGTCCACACATTTACAAAATTTTATAAGGTGGACGTCAGTGCTTCCGCTGATGCGGCCTTAGGACGTAGGGTCCTGCAGGCGGCTGTAGTTTAAAGTTCTTGTGAACTTGTAGTTAGCGCTAGTTGCGCATTTATTTAGGTTGTTGGGTATCTGCCTCTTTTGGTTTTTTTGCCCACCCTTATTTTTGGACTGCTTTGGGACGTCCCACTAGTAATGACTAGTGTGTCTCCCTTCCTTCATCTGCTGAAACACGGACTTTGGTAAGAACTTACCTGTAAAATCCTTTTCAGCGAAGAAGGAAGGGAGACACACATCCCTCCCATGGCAGAAGTGTGTTGTTGTGTTTTCAGATGCGGCGTGACCCTTCTCTGATAGCGATTATCTGGACTGAGGTCGGCGCGCTAAGGCTCTGTTCCAGCATTGCCAGCTCATCGCAGTGGTCAGGTTCAGTGAGTAGTACCTGAGACTGTGTGTTTTTTTTCTGTTATATGCATAACCTGTCTCCTTGTTTTTCTCTCTGAAATCCTTCAGAAGGGGTTATGTTGCTCCGCTGGTGATATTTACTCTTCCTTAGCTTGGGTACGACTGGAGAGCTGGAGTAGGAGGAGCCCTATAAGCTGGAGGGGCCGGTCAACACTTTTTTAATCTGAGGTGTTTCTATCCTATGTGGGCTCCGCCTACCCACTAGTAATGACTAGTGTGTCTCCCTTCCTTCTTCGCTGAAAAGGATTTTACAGGTAAAAATCCGTGTTATTGCCCTCAGTTTTTTATTTTCCCAAGGGTAACAGAAGAAATAGGACAAATTGCACAATAACTCTTAGGGTCCAGAGTACGCTGATACCCCATGTGGGAGTAAACTACTGTTTGGGCACATGGCAGAGCTCAGAAGGGAAGGAGCACCGTTTGACTTTTTCAGCGCAGAATTGGCTGGAATTGAGATCAGACGCCATGTCACATTTGGAGAGCCCTGATGTGCCTAAACAGCGGAAACCCCCCAATTCTTACTCCAACCCTAACCCCAACACACCCCTAACCCTAGTCCCAACCCTAACCACAAACCTAACCCTAACACACCCCTATCCCTAATCCCAACCATAACCCAAATACTAACTTTAGCGCCAACCCTAACCCTAACTTTAGCCGCAACCCTAACCTTAACCCTAACCCTAATGGGAAAATGGAAATAAATAAATTTTTTTAATTTTATTATTTTTCCCTAACTAAGGGGGTGATAAAGGGGGGTTTGATTTACTATTTATAGCGGGTTTTTATGATTGGCAGCTGTCACGCTAAAAGACGCTTTTTACTGCAAAAAATAGTTTTTTTGCATCGCCACATTTTGAGAGCTATAATTTTTGCATATTTTGGCCCACAGAGTCATGTGTGGTCTTATTTTTTGCGGTACGAGTTGACGTTTTTATTGGTACCATTTTTGAGCACGTGACATTTTTTGATCGCTTTTTATTTCGATTTTTGGGAGGTTAGAATGAACAAAAATCAGCAATTTATGAATTTCTTTTGGGGGAGGCGTTTATACCTTTCCGCGTGTGGTAAAATTGATAAAGCAGTTTTATTCTTCGGGTCAGTACGATTATGGCGATACCTCATTTATATCATTTTTTTATGTTTTGCCGCTTTTATAGAATAAAATCAATTTTATATAAAAAATAATTATTTTTGCATCGCTTTATTCTGTGAGCTATAACTTTTTTATTTTTTTGCTGATGATGCTGTATGGCGGCTCGTTTTTTGCGGGACAAGATGATGTTTTCAGCGGTACCATGTTTATTTATATCGGTCTTTTTGATCGTGTGTTATTCCACTTTTCGTTCAGCGGCATGATGATAAAGCACTAATTTTTTGCTTTTTTTTATTATTTTTTTTTTAAGGGGTTCACAAAAGGGGTTAACTAGTGGGACAGTTTTATAGGGGGGTTTTTACGGACGCGGCGATACCAAATATGTGTACTTTTATTGTTTTATTTTTTTTATTTACAGGAAGAAAATGATTTTATTGGGGAATATTTTTTTTTTTTATTTATTTAGTTTGGATTTTTTTTTTACACATGTTTATTTTTATTTTCTTTACTTTTTTACATTGTCCCAGGGTGGGACATCACTGTAAAATGTCAGATCGCTGGTCTCACAGTGTGCACAGCACTCTGTGAGACACTCACAGGCAGCGCTGCAGGCTTCTCAGTGCCTGCTCTCAGCAGGCACTGAGGAAGCCGCCTCCCTCCAGGACCCCGGCGCCATCTTGGATCCGGGTCCTGGGAGGGAGGAAGCCCTCAGAACAGCGTGATCACATCGCGCTGTTCTGAGGGTCTCAGGGGATCTCGCAGGGAGCCCCCTCCCTGCGTGATGCTCCCCTGTGCCCCCGGTACACCGCGATCATGTTTGATCGCGGTGTGCAAGGGGTTAATGTGCCGGGAGCGGTCCGTGACCGCTCCTGGCACACAGTCCCGGGTGTCAGCTGTGATAATCAGCTGACACCTGGCTGCGATTAGCTGCGCTCCCCCCGGGAGCGCAGCTGATCTCTATGACGTACTATCCCGTCCATGGTCAGATTGTCACGGGTTTTATGGACGGGATAGTATGTCAGATGTCAGAGAGGGGTTAAAGATAGGTACGCAGGCCAGATGCAGACATAGGCGGAGCTGACTGGAGGAGGCGCTGCAGTGGTTAGAGCTTCACAGATGAAGGCCGCAGCCCTCCGCAGCTCTGAGGAACGCTAATGTGAACCTAGCCTAAGGCTGGTTTCACATTTGCGTTTGTACGCGCAGTGTTTGATCTGCATAGATACGCATGCGTCTTGTGTACCTATCTTTAACATGGTGTACGCAGGGACATGCATTTGCGTACTCATGCGTCGTTTTTCTGTATGCGGCGGTGTCTGGCGAATACAACATCAAAAATCAAAAATCCGTCAAGCGTAATCATGTGTCAAAAAACCGCATTACCATTACTGTGTATGGGAACGCATTGGTACGCAAGGACATGTGCATGGATGCGTTCGATACGCATGTGGAGTTCAGACTGCATGTCCAAGAACTGATTACAGCACCTGGAAATATCGAACGCATGCGCATAAACAACCCAAACGCATGCACACGCTGCGTTTTTTGGCATCATGTGTAAGATGATGCGGATAAAACCGCTGCGTAAACACGCGTTTGCATGCGTTTTTGCATGTGTTTGCGTATGCAAATGATACGCTGTGCACACAAACGCTAATGTGAACCTAGCCTAAGAGAGCCTCGTTCTGGCTCTCAGTCTTACATTAAGTTTTGACTTTCAGATCGCTCTCGCAAACACTCAATAGCCTCTGTTAATTCTATTTGTAAAGCTACTGCTTTTTCCGTTCATCATAACTTATTTATTTTACTCTTCACTACAGATTAAATATGTCTATATCTTTGGAACTTGCTTTTGGTATTAAAGTTCTCCAATCTGTAAACCTGCAATAAATTATTCATCTCTTTTGGTGCTGTTATTCTGAAGTGAAAAGTGGTATTTACACTTGTATATCCCCTTCCTTCTCTTTTTTTTTTTTTAAAAACTAACTTATATTAAGATTTTTAAAAAATTACAAATAACATGTATATAGAAACAACATTCACATGAAGTTTGTATGGCAAAATCTCAGCAAACCTACAAACCCTGGCAAAAATTATGTAACCGCTGGCCTTGGAGGATGTTCATTCAGTTGTTTAATTTTGTTTAAAAAAAGAAAATCACTGACATTGCAAAAAACTGAAGTCATTTCAAATGGCAACTTTCTGGCTTTAGGAAACACTAAAATAAATCAAGAACAAAAATTGTGGTAGTCAGTAATGGTTATTTTTTTTTAACCAAGCATAGGGGAAAAATTATGGAGTCACTCAATTCTGAGGGAAAAAAAATTATGGAATCATGAAAAACAAACAAAAAAATACTCCAATACATCACTAGTATTTTGCTGCACCACCTCTTGCTTTTACAACAGCTTGCAGTCTCTGAGGAATGGACTTAATGAGTGTCAAACAGTACTCTTCATCAATCTTGCTCCAACTTTCTCTAATTGCTGTTGCCAGATCAGCTTTGCAGGTTGTAGCCTTGTCATGGACCATTTTCTTCAACTTCCACCAAAGATTTTCAATTGGATTGAGATCCAGACTATTTGCAGGCCATGACATTGACCTTATGTGTCTTTTTTCAAGGAATGTTTTCACAGTATTTGCTCTATGGCAGGATGCATTATCATCTTGAAAAATGATTTAATCCTCCCCAAACATCCTTTCAATTGATGGGATAAGAAAAGTGTCCAAAATATCAACATAAACTTGTGCATTTATTGAAGATGTAATGACAGCCATCTCCCCAGTGCCTTTACCTGATATTAAGCCCCATATCATCAATGACTGTGGAGATTTGCATGTTCTCTTCAGGCAGTCATCTTTATAAATCTCATTGGAATGGCAACAAACAAAAGTTTCAGCATCACCTTGCCCAATGCAGTTTTGCGATTCATCACTGAATATGACTTTCATTCAGTCATCCACAGTCCATGATTGCTTTTCCTTAGCCCAGTGTAACCTGTATTTTTCTGTTTAGGTGTTAATGATGGCTTTCGTTTAGCTTTTCTGTTTGTAAATCCCATTTCCTTTAGACAGTTTCTTACAGTTCGGTCACAGAAGTTGAGTCCAGTTTCCACCCATTCGTTCCTTATTTGTTTTGTTGTGCATTTCCTGTTTTGGAGACATATTGCTTTAAGTTTCCGGTCTTGACTCTTTGATGTCTTCCTTGGTCTACCAGTATGTTTGTCTTTATCAACCTTCCCATGTTGTTTGTATTTGGTCCAGATTTTAGACACAGCTGACTGTGAACAACCAACATTTTTTGCAACATTGCGTGATGATTTACCTTTTTTAAGAGTTTGATAATCATCTCCTTTGTTTCAATTGACATCTCTCGTGTTGGAGCCATGATTCATGTCCTTCCGGTTGGTGCAACAGCTCTCCAAGGTGTGACCACTCCTTTTTAGATGCAGACTAACGAGCAGATCTAATTTGATGCAGGTGTTAGTTTTTGGAATGAAAATTTAAATGGTAATTCCATAATTTTTTCCCTCAGAATTGAGTGACTCCATAATATTTCCCCTATGCTTGGTTAAAAGAAAATAACCATTACTGACTTCCACATATTTTGTTCTTTATTTCTTTTAGTGTTTCTTAAAGCCAGAAAGTTGTGATTTGAAATTACTTCAGTTTTGTGCCATGTCTGTGATCTGCTTTTTTTAAACAAAATTAAACGACTGAATAAACATCCTCCAAGGCTGGTGATTACATACCGTATATACTCATGTATAAGCTGACCCCCCTAATTTTGCCACAAAAAACTGGGAAAACTTATTGACTCGCGTATAAGCCTAGGGTGAAAAATGATTATGCCCCCATATGATGCTCCACAGATTATGCCCAATATGCTCCACAGATTATGCCCCCATATGCTCCATATTATGCCCCCATATGTTCCACAGCTTATGCCCCCATATGCTCCAGATTATGCCCCCATATGTTCCACAGCTTATGCCCCCATATGCTCCAGATTATGCCCCATATGTTCCACAGCTTATGCCCCATATGCTCCATATTATGCCCCCATATGTTCCACAGCTTATGCCCCCATATGTTCCACAGCTTATGCCCCCATATGTTCCAGATTATGCCCCCATATGCTCCAGATTATGCCCCCATATGCTCCAGATTATGCCCCCATATGCTCCAGATTATACCCCATATGTTCCACAGCTTATGCCCCCATATGCTCCAGATTATGCCCCCATATGCTCCAGATTATGCCCCCATATGCAGCACAATTATGCCCCATAGTATAGGCCTCATATGCTGCTGCTGCAAAAAAAAATGACATACTCACCTCTCGTCGCTGGGGGCCAGGTGCCGGTGTCCTGAGCAGGCGGTGACACCGGCGCGCTATGGGGGACAGATGCCGGTGTCACCGCTCGCTCAGGACCCCGGCACCTGAGATATTTACCTGTCCTCTCTGCACCGCTGCACACTGCGTCCTCGTCTGACTCCTCTGGCTATGAATGATCTGGCAGGGGGCGAGGCGCGCACTAACGACGTCATCGCGCCCTCTGCCTGATCATTCACAGCAAGAGGAGTCGGACGAGGATGCAGTGTGCAGCGGTGGACCGAGGGACAGGTAAATATAGCTATACTCACCCCTCCGCCGCGCGTCCCTGCAGCCTCTACTCTTCTCCCGGCGCTCTCTGCAGCGCTTCAGTCCTGCAGCGGTCACGTGATACCGCTCATTAAAGTCATGAATATGTGCATATTCATGATTTTAATGAGCTGTGCCATGTGACCGCTGCAGGAAGGAGCCGGAGATCGTGGGAGAAGCAGGGGGGCTGCAGAGACCGCGCCGGCGGGCAGTGGTGAGTATAATCAGACACCCCCGCTCCCCCTCCCCGCCGACCCCCGTACATGACCCGCGTATAAGTCGAGAGGGGGACTTTCAGCCCTAAAAAAATGGGCTGAAAATATCGGCTTATACATGGGTATATACGGTAATTTTTGCCAGGGGTTGTATAACATAAGCAATCAACTTAATACTAGAATCTATTACCAGTCATGTTCAATCTATAACATAACCAAACACTGACCATAAACAAAAGACGCAAACACACAGGGAGAATGAGGAAGTAGGAGGAGGTCTAAAATAATTATCCATTGTGTTGAGCCCAAAAATAATTGCAGGGTGCCCAAATTGAATCAAATAATTCAATCCCTGCATTCAGGACAGTTGTCATATATTCCATTCTTCTAATATCAGAAATTCTGTGGAGCATGTCCTGAAAAGAGGGGATTTTCTTCTTCCAATGGAGAGCAATCGGGCATCTTGCTGTTGGTAACCTATGAAGGAGCATTTTAGAGGAGTTTTTACCCATCCCCCTCAGAGGAACGTTGAGAATATAAATCAAGGGAACCAGAGATGCCTAAGGGTACAGTACCTTGTGGATCAGGGATTTAATATATAGCCAGAACCCCATAGTTCCAGGACATTACCAGAAGACATAAGTTTGCGTACCTGACAAGGTCCCACAGTATCAGCAGATATGCGGATACAGTGAATTAAGCTTATGTAAGAGAGCTAGTATCGGATACCGGAACATAAAGATTTTATGTCGATTTTCCTTATATAATGTACAAATTTATGTTTTTTCTGCCCTATTCCAGATTATCTGCCAGGTCTGTGATGACCATTCCTTCCCTAAGAAAGATTACCACCTGACCATATAAGAGTGCTTAGCCTGAGAGGATCCTAGCATCCTAGAAATATCAGAGATCAAACCTTTGGTAGAAGGTCCCCTCCTCAGAGGCGTATCTAGGTGGGGGGGCAGCCGAGACGCCTAATACGGTGGTCCGCAGTGTCTCCTCTGGCGGCTACATTCTGCCACCCCCTGGACTGGGAGTCGGCTGTTCCCTGTTCCGGTTGTCAAGCTGACAGCCGGCACAGAGAAGCTGCCGCGCGCCGACTCCCAGGGATCAATTGTACTGGTGTCTGTACAGGCACAAGTACAATTGAAGCTCTGACCACCGGGTCAGAGCGATGGCAACAGCGTGATCAGGACATGTGATCACTCTGCTGATGTTACTCACCGGCGCTCAGAAGCGGGAAGAGCACTGGTGGTAATGGTAAGTGCTCCACTCAGGAGATGAAGAAACCACTGAAGATTAAGGAGAGGGGTTGGGTAGTTCAATGTGTTGGGGGGATTTGGCGTGGGGATGGGGCGTAATTCAATGTGTGGGGGGATTTGGCGTGGGATGGGGGGTTGTTTAATGTGTGGGGGTATTTGTAGTAGGGATGGGGGTACTTAATATGTGGGGGGATTTGGCGTGGGGATGGGGGTTGCTTAATGTGTGGGTGGATTTGGAGTGGGGATTGGGGGATTTAATGTGTGTGGAGGGATTTGGAGTGGGGATTGGGGGATTTAATGTGTGTGGAGGGATTTTGAGTGGAGATGGGGAGAGTTAATGTGTTTGGAAGGATTTGGAGTGGAGATGGGGGAATTTAATGTGTGTGGAGGGATTTGTGTTGTGAATGTTTTAGAAATGAATTCTGAGCAGAAGCTCCCTCTGGTGGTTACAAACAGTACTGAACCATTCAATGAGGATTGGCAATCAGGAGACACAGACTGGTCTTATATAAGGGAGGTTCCCTCCCATCATGGTTGCCGGTGATCAATTGTTCTTGTCTCAACTGTGGTTCCTGGTTCACTTGGAAGCTTGCTGAGTCTTGCCTCTTCTTCTGCTTTCAGATAAGATATTTTCTGTTTTTGTTTTTGTGCTTGCCATTTGCATATTTCTCTGCAATTCTGTGAGGTTAGCCAGGTTCCCCCCCGGGGGGCTTGGGCTCCTCTCAGTTCCGCTGGAGCCATTGTTATTTGTTCATTTGCCTTTTCCAGTTTTTTTCAGTGGCTGCGGCTTAGTTTTGTTACACCAGAGAACTGATTTAGGTGGTAGAGGTCGTGTGATCTCAGGTGTGTTTTCAATCAGTAGCGTTGGCATTTTTTAGGGTTTTTTTTGGATTGCAGTGAATATCCTTTCTATCCTTTTCTGCCTAGGCAGATTGGGCCCCAGCGTTTGCTCATACTATTTTCTGTCTGTGTCTGTATTTCCTCTTGTCTAACCGCCATTACATGTTTGGGGGCTTCCTATGTTCTTTGGGGATCTGCTCCGGGGCAGATAGCTTTCCTCTTTCTATCTTTAGGTGTAGTTAATCTCTCAGCCTGCCTTTAGTTGTGGTGGTTAGTCAGGGTACTGCAATCCAATAGATTCCAACCTCTCTGGTGTATTGCCGTTTTTGCCTGCTCTCCTCAGCTACCAAAACATAACAGTATCACCGGCCAAACTGAAAATTGTATGGTATTCACAGAAGGGAAAAATAGTGTGGAAAGAAAAAAGTTGTCAGAGACTTTTTTTTTTCTGTTTCTTGCATTTTTTCCCTCTTTTTCACTGGGTGCTGAGGAGGATTTTTTTTTTCTCAATGGAGCTTGCACAGCTTTCTGGCCGTGTGGATCAGCTTGCCACTGAGGTTCGGAGTATTGCTGTCTATCTTGCTGGGTTGCCGGTTGTGGAACCTAGGATTCCCATGCCAGATTTGTTTTTGGGAGATTGGGCCAAATTTCAGAATTTCAAAAATAAATGTAAGTTGTTTTTTGCCTTAAAACCTAAGTCCTCAGGGAACGCAGCACAGCAGGTTCAAATTGTCATCTCTCTCCTGCGCGGCGATCCTCAGGATTGGGCTTTTTCCCTGACACCTGGGGACCCTGTTTTGAGTGATGTTGATGCATTTTTTCTGGCTCTGGGGTTATTGTACGATGAGCCTAATGTCACTGATCAAGCTGAAAGAACCTTGTTGGCATTAAATCAGGGGCTTGAGGACGCTGAGTTGTACTGTCAGAAATTCCAAAAATGGGCAGTCCTAACCAAATGGAATGATGATGCTTTGGCAGCCCTTTTTCGGAAGGGGCTGTAAGAGAATGTAAAAGATGTTATGGTGGGTTTCCCTGCTCCCTCTGGTCTCAATGATTCTATGTCATTAGCGATTCAAATTGACAGACGTTTGCGTGAGCGTAGAGGTATACGTGGAATAGTGTTGCCTTGTGAGCCAGCTTCTGAACCCATGCAGTGTGATAGTGGCTTCTGGGGCACAGCGTCATGAGTTTCGAAAACGCAATGGGTTATGTTTCTATTGTGGTGACGCCTCTCATGCTATTTCTGTCTGCCCTAAGTGGGGAAGACGTTTTGCACGCTCAGTTGTCTTGGGTAGTGTTCAGACTAAATTTTTGTTGACTGTTACCCTGATTTGCTCCCTGTCCACATTTTCTGCTCATGCTTTTGTTGATTCAGGAGCAGCTATTAATCTGATGGATTTTGGTTTTGCCAAACGTTGTGGGTTTCCCTTGATACCCCTGCGGAAGTCTATTCCCCTACTGGGGATTGATTCTACCCCTTTGGCTGAGAATAAACCCCAGTTCTCTACTCAGGTGATAATGAGGGTTGAACCTGATCATCAGGAGAGTTGCAAATTTTTGGTGCTGTATAATCTGCATGACATTATTGTACTAGGTTTCCCTTGGTTACAGTCTCATAATCCTGTTTTGGATTGGAAATCTGTGTCTGTAACCAGTTGGGGCTGCCAATGTGTTAATGCCAACACTCCTGTTTTTTCTGCCTCTCCCCAGTCTCAGGATGTTCCTGACTTTTTGACTGAATTTTTCTGATGTGTTTAGTGAAAGTAAATCTGCATCCTTGCCCCCCCATAGGAGCTATGACTGCGCTATTGAATTAGTGCCTGGTAGTAAATTTCCTAAAGGTCGCCTTTTTAACCTGTCTGTACCTGAACATGACGCTATGCGGTCTTATATCAAGGAGTCATTGGAGAAGGGTCATATCAGACCATCCTCCTCACTCTTGGGTGCCGGTTTTTTCTTTGTGGCCAAAAAGGATGGTTCATTAAGGCCGTGTATTGATTATCGTCTCTTGAACAAGATCACTGTGAAATATCAATATCCGTTACCCTTGATTTCTGACCTGTTTTCCAGGGTGAAAAGTGCTACTTGGTTTACCAAGCTTGACTTCAGGGGGCGTATAACCTTATTCGCATTAAGCACGGGGATGAATGGAAGACGGCGTTTAATACCCCAGAGTGGCATTTTGAGTACCTAGTGATGCCCTTTGGGCTCACTAATGCCACTTCCGTCTTCCAGTCCTTCATGAATGACATTTTCAGGGATTTTGTGGATAAATTTCTGATTGTTTATTTGGATGATATTTTGATTTTTTCCATTGACTGGGACTCTCATGTGAAACATGTTCGGACTGTG
Organism: Oophaga sylvatica; assembly: GCA_033576555.1. NCBI lineage: Eukaryota > Metazoa > Chordata > Amphibia > Anura > Dendrobatidae > Oophaga > Oophaga sylvatica. The sequence continues at coordinate 300,804,785 of JARQOD010000003.1, read as the reverse complement.
TTCCAGATTTTGAGAGAGAATGCTCTGTATGTGAAGGGATCAAAGTGTCTTTTTGGCGTACAGAGGATCTCATTTCTGGATTCATTTTGTCTCCATCGGTTATTGAAATGGACCCGGTCAAGGTTCAGGCCATCTGTGATTGGGTCCAACCTACTTCATTAAAGGCTCTAAAGAGATTCTTGGGTTTTGCCAATTTTTATCGTAAATTTATTGGTAATTCCTCTGTTATTGTTAAACCGTTGACTGATTTGACCAAAAAGGGTTCTGATTTGGTGAATTGGCCTCCTGAGGCAGTCTCTGCGTTTCAGGAACTTAAGCAGAGATTCACTTCTGCTCCTGTTCTACGGCAGCCTGATCTTTCTCTACCATTTCAGGTGGAGGTTGATGACTCTGAAATTGGGGCAGGTGCCGTTTTGTCCCAAAGAGATCCTGAGACCTCTACAAGTAACCCTTGTGCCTTTTTCTCTCGAAAATTTTCTCCAACTGAACGTAATTATGACGTGGGTAATCGGGAGTTATTGGCCATGAAGTGGGCTTTTGAAGAGTGGAGACATTGGCTGGAGGGAGCCAAACATCAGGTGGTGGTCCTCACGGACCATAAGAATCTGGTTTATCTGGAATCAGCCAAGCGACTTAATCCTAGACAGGCCAGGTGGGCCTTGTTTTTCACACGTTTTAATTTTGTAGTTTCCTTTCTTCCTGGCACTAAGAATGTTAAGGCGGATGCCCTTTCGAGGAGTTTCCTTGCGGACTCTCCTGAGTTATCTGATCCTGCTGTTATTTTGAAAGAGGGTGTAGTTCTTTCCGCCATCTCGCCCAATTTGGAACTGGCTCTGGAAGGGTGTCAGGAGGATAAACCCGAGCGTTGCCCTATTGGGAAATTGTTTGTCCCAGACTGGTGGAAAAAGAGTGTGATGTCTGAGATTCATTGTTCCGCGTTGGCCGGTCATCCCGGAATTTTTGGTACCAAAGACTTGGTTAGTCGGTCCTTTTGGTGGCCTACTTTGTCTCGTGACGTCAGGGAATTTGTGCAGTCCTGTGGGACTTGCTCTCGCTCCAAGCCTTGCTCTCGCTCTAGTGGTTTGTTGATGCCATTGCCTGTGCCCAAGAGACCATGGACCCATATCTCTATGGATTTTATTTCCGACCTCCCTGTTTCTCAGAGAATGACCGTTATCTGGGTGATTTGTGATAGGTTTTCCATGATGATACATCTTGTGCTATTACCTAAGTTATCTTCCTCCTCCGAATTGGTGCCTTTGTTCCTTCAGCACGTGGTTCGGTTACACGGCATTCCTGAGAACATTGTGTCTGACAGAGGAGTCCAGTTTGTTTCCAGATTTTGGAGGACTTTTTGTTCTAAACTTGGTGTTCAATTGTCTTTCTCCTCTGCTTTTCATCCTCAGACCAATGGACAAACTGAGAGAACAAACCAGACATTGGAGACTTATCTGAGATGCTTTGTGTCTGCTGATCAAGATGACTGGGTCTCTTTTTTGCCTTTGGCTGAGTTTGCTCTTAATAATAGGGCAAGCTCTGCCACTTTGATGTCTCTATTTTTCTGTAATTTTGGGTTTCACCCTCGATTTTCTTCGGGACAGATGGAGGCTTCTGTCTGTCCGGGTGTTGACTCTGTTGTGGAGCGTATGCAGCAGATTTGGGACCAGGTAGTGGAGAGGTTGTCCCTCTCTCAGGAGAAGGCCCAGCGGTTTGCCAACCTGCATAGGACTGATGGTCCTCGGTTTAAAGTGGGGGACTTGGTCTGGTTGTCCTCAAGAAATATCCCTATGAGAGTTGCATCTCCTAAGTTTAAGCCTAGGTTCATTGGACCTTATAAGATCATGGAGATTCTTAATCCTGTTTCCTTTCGTCTACTTCTTCCAGGGACATTTAAGATCCATAACGTGTTCCACAAGTCCTTATTGAAGAGGTTTGTCGAGCCAGTGGTTCCTATGGCTGCGCCTCCCGACCCTGTTTTGGTTGAGGGCAATCTGGAGTATGTGGTTGGGAAAATATTGGATTCTCGTTTTTCTAGACGGAAACTCCAGTATTTGGTTAAGTGGAGAGGTTATGGTCAGGAGGACAATTCTTGGGTGTTTGCTTCGGACATCCATGCTAGGAGACTGATCCGTGCCTATCACTGAGCTCTTCCTGACCGACCTGGTTGCACAAATGAGGGTTCGGTGACCCCTCCTCAAGGGTGGGTTGTTATGATTTGGTAGCTGAGGAGAGCAGGCAAAAACGGCAATACACCAGAGAGGTTGGAATCTACTGGATTGCAGTACCCTGACTAACCACCACAACTAAAGGCAGCCGTGGAGCATTCCTATGTTGGTCCTAGACGCCTCGTCACAGCCTGAGAGGTTAACTACACCTAAAGATAGAAAGAGGAAAGCTATCTGCCCCGGAGCAGATCCCCAAAGAACATAGGAAGCCCCCAAACATGTAATGGCGGTTAGACAAGAGGAAATACAGACACAGACAGAAAATAGTATGAGCAAACATTGGTGCCCAATCTTCCTAGACAGAAAAGGATAGGAAGGACACTTACTGCAATCCAAAAAACCCTAAAAAATACCAACTCTACTAATTGCAAAAACACCTGAGATCTCACGACCTCTACCACCTAAATTAGTTCTCTGGTGTAACAAAAAAAAGCCGCAGCCACTGAAAAAACTGGAAAAGGCAAATGAACAAATAACAGTGGCTCCAGAAGAACTGAGAGGAGCCCAAGCCCCCTGGGGGGGGAAGACCTGGCTAACCTCACCGAAATGCAGAGAAATATTCAAATGGTAAGCACAAAAACAAAAAACAGAAAATATCTTATCTGAGAGCAGGAGAAGAGGCAAGACTCAGCAAGCTTCCAAGTGAACCAGGAACCACAGTTGAGACAAGAACAATTGTTCACCGGCAACCATGATGGGAGGGAACCTCCCTTATATAAGACCAGTCTGTAACTCCTGATTGCCAATCCTCATTGAATGGTTCAGTACTGTTTGTAACCACCAGAGGGAGCTTCTGCTCAGAATTCATTTCTAACACATTCACAACAGTACCCCCCCCTTGAGGAGGGGTCACCGAACCCTCATTTGGGCAACCAGGTCGGTCAGGATGAGCTCTGTGATAAGCACGGATCAGTCTCCTAGCATGGATGTCCGAAGCAAACACTCAAGAATTGTCCTCCTGACCATAACCTCTCCACTTAACCAAATACTGGAGTTTCCGTCTAGAAAAACGAGAATCCAATATTTTCTCAACCACATACTCCAGATTGCCCTCAACCAAAACAGGGTCGGGAGGCGCAGCCATAGGAACCACTGGCTCGACAAACCTCTTCAATAAGGACTTGTGGAACACGTTATGGATCTTAAATGTCCCAGGAAGAAGTAAACGAAAGGAAACAGGATTAAGAATCTCCATGATCTTATAAGGTCCAATGAACCTAGGCTTAAACTTAAGAGATGCAACTCTCATAGGGATATTTCTTGAGGACAACCAGACCAAGTCCCGCACTTCAAACCGAGGACCATCAGTCCTATGCCGGTTGGCAAACCGCTGGGCCCCTCCTGAGAGGGACAACCTCTCCACTACCTGGTACAAAATCTGCTGCATACGCTCCACAACAGATTCAACACCTGGACAGACAGAAGCCTCCGTCTGTCCCGAAGAAAATCGAGGGTGAAACCCAAAATTGCAGAAAAATGGAGACATCAAAATGGCAGAGCTAGCCCTATTATTAAGAGCAAACTCAGCCAAAGGCAAAAAAAGAGACCCAGTCATCTTGATCAGCAGACACAAAGCATCTCAGATAAGTCTCCAATGTCTGGTTTGTTCTCTCAGTTTGTCCATTGGTCTGAGGATGAAAAGCCGAGGAGAAAGACAATTGAACACCAAGTTTAGAACAAAAAGTCCTCCAAAATCTGGAAACAAACTGGACTCCTCTGTCAGACACAATGTTCTCAGGAATGCCGTGTAACCGAACCACGTGCTGAAGGAACAAAGGCACCAATTCGGAGGAGGAAGGCAACTTAGGTAGAGGCACAAGATGTATCATTTTGGAAAACCTATCACAAATCACCCAGATCACGGTCATTCTCTGAGAAACAGGGAGGTCGGAAATGAAATCCATAGAGATATGGGTCCATGGTCTCTTGGGCACAGGCAATGACATCAACAAACCACTAGAGCGAGAGCAAGGCTTGAAGCGAGAGCAAGTCCCGCAGGACTGCACAAACTCCCTGACGTCACGAGACAAAGTAGGCCACCAAAAGGACCGACTAACCAAGTCTTTGGTACCAAAAATTCCGGGATGACCGGCCAACGCAGAACAATGAATCTCAGACATCACACTCTTTTTCCACCAGTCTGGGACAAACAATTTCCCAATAGGGCAGCGCTCGGGTTTATCCTCTTGACACCCTTCCAGAGCCAGTCTCAAATTGGGCGAGATGGCGGAAAGAACTAGACCCTCTTTCAAAATAACAGCAGGATCAGATAACTCAGGAGAGTCCGCAAGGAAACTCCTCAAGAGAGCATCCGCCTTAACATTCTTAGTGCCAGGAAGAAAGGAAACCACAAAATTAAAACGTGTGAAAAACGAGGCCCACCTGGCCTGTCTAGGATTAAGTTGCTTGGCTGATTCCAGAAAAACCAGATTCTTATGGTCCGTGAGGACCACCACCTGATGTTTGGCTCCCTCCAGCCAATGTCTCCACTCTTCAAAAGCCCACTTCATGGCCAATAACTCCCGATTACCCACGTCATAATTACGTGCAGTTGTCGAAAATTTTAGAGAGAAAAAGGCACAAGGGTTACTTGTAGAGGTCTCTGGATCTCTTTGGGACAAAACGGCACCTGCCCCAATTTCAGAGGCATCAACCTCCACCTGAAATGGCAGAGAAACATCAGGCTGCCGTAGAACAGGAATAGAAGTGAATCTCTGCTTAAGTTCCTGAAACGCAGAGACTGCCTCAGGAGGCCAATTCACCACATCAGAACCCTTTTTGGTCAAATCAGTCAATGGTTTAACAATAACAGAGAAATTACCAATAAATTTACGATAAAAATTGGCAAAACCCAAGAATCTCTGAAGAGCCTTTAATGAAGTAGGTTGGACCCAATCACAGATGGCCTGAACCTTGACCGGGTCCATTTCAATAACAGATGGGGACAAAATGAATCCCAGAAATTAGATCCTCTGTACGCCAAAAAGACACTTTGATCCCTTCACATACAAAGCATTCTCTCTCAAAATCTGGAACACAGTCCGAACATGTTTCACATGAGAGTCCCAGTCATTGGAAAAAATCAAGATATCATCCAAATAAACAATCAGAAATTTATCCACAAAATCCCTGAAAATGTCATTCATGAAGGACTGGAAGACGGAAGGAGCATTAGTGAGCCCAAAGAGCATCACTAGGTACTCAAAATGCCCCTCTGGGGTATTAAACGCCGTCTTCCATTCATCCCCGTGCTTAATGCGAATAAGGTTATACGCCCCCCTGAGGTCAAGCTTGGTAAACCAAGTAGCACTTTTCACCCTGGAAAACAGGTCAGAAATCAAGGGTAACAGATATTGATATTTCACAGTGATATTGTTCAAGAGACGATAATCAATACACGGCCTTAATGAACCATCCTTTTTGGCCACAAAGAAAAAACCGGCACCCAAGGGTGAAGAGGATGGTCTGATATGACCCTTCTCCAATGACTCCTTGATATAAGACCGCATAGCGTCATGTTCAGGTACAGACAAGTTAAAAAGGCGACCTTTAGGGAATTTACTACCAGGCACTAACTCAATAGCGCAGTCATAGCTCCCATGGGGGGGCAAGGATGCAGATTTACTTTCGCTAAACACATCAGAAAAATCAGTCAAAAAGTCAGGAACATCCTGAGCCTGGGGAGAGGCAGAAAAAATAGGAGTGTTGGCATTAACACATTGGCAGCCCCAACTAGTTACAGACACAGATTTCCAATCCAAAACAGGATTATGAGACTGTAACCAAGGGAAACCTAGTACAATAATGTGATGCAGATTATACAGCACCAAAAATTTGCAAGTCTCCTGATGATCAGGTTCAACCCTCATTATCACCTGAGTAGAGAACTGGGGTTTATTCTCAGCCAAAGGGGTAGAATCAATCCCCAGTAGGGGAATAGACTTCCGTAGGGGTATCAAGGGAAACCCACAACGTTTAGCAAAATCAAAATCCATCAGGTTAATAGCTGCTCCCGAATCAACAAAAGCCTGAGCAGAAAATGTGGACAGGGAGCAAATCAGGGTAACAGTCAACAGAAATTTAGTCTGAACACTACCCAAGTCAACTGAGCGTGCAAAACGTCTTCCCCGCTTAGGGCAGACTGAAATAGCATGAGAGGCGTCACCACAGTAGAAACATAACCCATTGCGTTTTCGAAACTCATGACGCTGTGCCCCAGAAACCACTATCACACTGCATGGGTTCGGAAGCTGGTTCACAAGGCAACACTATTCCACGCATACCTCTACGCTCACGTCTGTCAATTTGAATCGCTAATGACATAGAATCATTGAGACCAGAGGGAGCAGGGAAACCCACCATAATATCTTTTACTTTCTCTGACAGACCCTTCCGAAAAAGGGCTGCCAAAGCATCATCACTCCATTTTGTCAGGACTGCCCACTTTCGGAATTTCTGACAGTACAACCCAGCGTCCTCAAGCCCCTGATTTAATGCCAACAAGGCTTTTTCAGCTTGATCAGTGACATTAGGTTCATCGTACAATAACCCCAGAGCCAGAAAAAATGCATCAACATTACTCAAAACAGGGTCCCCAGGTGTCAGGGAAAAAGCCCAATTCTGAGGATCGCCTCGCAGGAGAGAGATGACAATTTGAACCTGCTGTTCTGCGTTCCCTGAGGATTTAGGTTTTAAGCCAAAAAACAACTTAGTTATTTTTGAAATTCAGAAATTTAGCTCGATCCCCCAAAAATAAATCTGGCATGGGGATCCTAGGTTCCACATCCGGCAACCCTGCAAGATAGGTAGCAATACTCCGAACTTCAGTGGCAAGCTGATCCACACGGCCAGACAACTGTGTAAACTCCATTGAGAGAAAAAAAAAATCCTCCTCAGCACCCAGAGAGAAAGAGGGAAAAAATGCAACAAACAGAAAAAAAAAGAAAAAAAATTTCTGGCAACTTTCTCTTTTCTTTTTCCTTTTACTATTTTTCCCTTCTGTTGAGTACCATATAAATTCAGTTTGGCCGGTGATACTGTTATGATTTGGTAGCTGAGGAGAGCAGGCAAAAACGTCAATACACCAGAGAGGTTGGAATCTACTGGATTGCAGTACCCTGACTAACCACCACAGCTAAAGGCAGCCGTGGAGCTTTCCTACGTTGGTCCTAAACGCCTCGTCACAGCCTGAGAGGTTAACTAGACCTAAAGATAGAAAGAGGAAAACTATCTGCCCCGGAGCAGATCCCCAAAGAACATAGGAAGCCCCCAAACATGTAATGGCGGTTAGACAAGAGGAAATACAGACACAGACAGAAAATAGTATGAGCAAACGTTGGGCCCAATCTTCCTAGACAGAAAAGGATAGGAAGGACACTTACTGCAATCCAAAAAACCCTAAAAAATACCAACTCTACTAATTGCAAAAACACCTGAGATCACACGACCTCTACCACCTAAATTAGTTCTCTGGTGTAACAAAACAAAGCCGCAGCCACTGAAAAAACTGGAAAAGGCAAATGAACAAGTAACAGTGGCTCCAGAAGAACTGGGAGGAGCCCAAGCCCCCGGGGGGGGAGAGACCTGGCTAACCTCACAGAAATGCAGAGAAGTATGCAAATGGTAAGCACAAAAACAAAAAACAGAAAATATCTTATCTGAGAGCAGGAGAAGAGGCAAGACTCAGCAAGCTTCCAAGTGAACCAGGAACCACAGTTGAGACAAGAACAATTGTTCACCGGCAACCATGATGGGAGGGAACCTCCCTTATATAAGACCAGTCTGTAACTCCTGATTGCCAATCCTCATTGAATGGTTCAGTACTGTTTGTAACCACCATAGGGAGCTTCTGCTCAGAATTCATTTCTAACACATTCACAACAGGGGGTACTGTTGTGAATGTTTTAGAAATGAATTCTGAGCAGAAGCTCCCTGTGGTGGTTGCAAACAGTACTGAACCATTCAATGAGGATTGGCAGTCAGGAGACACAGACTGGTCTTACATAAGGGCGGTTCCCTCCCATCATGGTTGCCAGTGATCAATTGTTCTTGTCTCAACTCTGGTTCCTGGTTCACTTGGAAGCTTGCTGAGTCTTGCCTCTTCTTCTGCTTTCAGATAAGATATTTTCTGTTTTTGTTTTTGTGCTTACCATTTGCATATTTCACTGCAATTCTGTGAGGTTAGCCAGGTCCCCCCCCGGGGGGCTTGGGCTCCTCTCAGTTCCGCTGGAGCTATTGTTATTTGTTCATTTGCCTTTTCCAGTTTTTTTCAGTGGCTGCGGCTTAGTTTTGTCACACCAGAGAACTGATTTAGGTGGTAGAGGTCGTGTGATCTCAGGTGTGTTTTCAATCAGTAGCGTTGGCATTTTTTAGGGTTTTTTTGGATTGCACTGAGTATCCTTTCTATCCTTTTCTGTCTAGGCAGATTGGGCCCCAGCTTTTGCTCATACTATTTTCTGTCTGTCTGTATTTCCTCTTGTGTAACCGCCATTACATGTTTGGGGGCTTCCTATGTTCTTTGGGGATCTGCTCCGGGGCAGATAGCTTTCCTCTTTCTATCTTTAGGTGTAGTTAATCTCTCAGGCTGTGACGAGGTGTCTAGGACCAACGTAGGAACGCTCCACGGCTGCCTTTAGTTGTGGTGGTTAGTCAGGGTACTGCAATCCAATAGATTCCAACTTCTCTGGTGTATTTCCGTTTTTGCCTGCTCTCCTCAGCTACCAAAACATAACAGATTTGGAGTGGAGATGGGGGATTTAATGTGTGTGGAGGGATTTTGAGTGGAGATGGGGAGAGTTAATGTGTTAGGAAGGATTTGGAGTGGAGATGGGGGATTTAATGTGTGTGGAGGGATTTGGAGTAGAGATGGGGGATTTAATATGTGTGGAGGGATTTGGAATGGCTATGGGGGGATTTAATATGTGTGGAGGGATTTGGAATGGGGGATTTAATGTGTGTGGAGGGATTTGGAATGGGGGGATTTAATGTGTGTGGAGGGATTTGGAGTGGGGATAGAGGGATTTAATGTGTGTGGGGAGATTTGAGGATGCAAAATGAGGAGCATGTATGTATGAGGGCATGTATGAGGAAACAGTATGGTGAGTGGGGGGATGGGAGCAGACAGTATGGAGAGCGAATGGGTGAATATGTGGACGCAGTATGAGTTATGATAGGAAAAATATATGTGGACACAGTATGGGGAGTGAGGGTGATGGGATGTGTGCAGACACATTATGGGGAGTCAAGTGTATGTGTGAGCAGACAGTATAGAGAGTGAGGAGATAGTATGGTGAACGTGGCACGTGAGAGGAGATGGTATGAGGATGGGAATAGTGTGAGGCAACAGTATGGGGGAGAAAATTGAGTGTGCACAATGTAGAGACTGAGTAGTGGGGGCATAGCAAGGGGGGACAGTATACCAAGAAGGGGAGTGTGATTAAAGGGTACAATATAGCAGGGTTCGACAAACTTTAATTCCACGTGCGCCACGCATGAAAATCGCCAAGTCGCCAGTGGCGCCTAGAAAATCATGCCTGGCGCCTGTGGAATTAAAGAGGAAAAAAAAATTTTTACTCCTGCGCCGTCTGTATTGCCTCCGCTGCGCCGCGCTGATTGGCTGCCACCATAATTCTGTTTACTGCCGCTAGCCACTAGCGGCATGTTTGTTTTGGGAGGCAGGGCCGGCGTCAGCACCCGGGCAAGTTCCGGGGCCCTGAGCAGGCGGGGGGCCCACTCGCTGTCGGGCAGCTCGGCGCCCGTTAGCGGAGGAGAGCGTTGTCAACGCCGCCACTGGGCACCCCCCCGCTTGCCCAGGGCCCCGGCAGCAGCGGGCACAATACTTACCTCTCCCCGTGCCTCCGCTGCCGCAGCTCCGGGCTCCAGGGGGTGCCGGCGCTTCCTCTCACAGCAGCGCCGCTGAATGACGTCATCATTCAGCGGCCGGCTGTGGCAGAGAGCGCGCGGATGCCGGATAGGTGAGATGTGATGTGTATGTGTCTGTGTGTGTGTGTGTGTGTATGTAGTGCGGTGCTTTGTGTGTGTTATGTATGTATGTATGTATGTATGTATGTGAGAGAGTGCTTGTGTGCTGCGGTGCAGTCTGTGTGTGATGATGGGCAGGCATTGATGATGATGGGGAGGCGATGATGATAATGGGCAGGCATTGATGATGATGGTGAGGCAATGATGATGATGGGCAGGCATTCTGGCTCCTAAATTTTTTGGCTGGCTTCTAGATTCTGAACAACTTTGTCGACCCCTGCAGTATAGAGACTGAAGCATTATAGGGAGGATACAGAATGAGAGGACAGTGTGAAAAGGTATCCCAGTCTGGAAAGGAGAGGTCAGTGTAAAGATCATGTACCATAGGAGTGACAGTGTGTAGTCATATTTTGTGCAGACAATATAGTGAGGGGCAATTATTTATTCGGGCTCAGTGTACTGCAGATATTTTTTATTCCGGAGCATTATAATGACGCTACTATCTTTAAGGGCATCATGTGGATATTTGCTGCATAAGACCAGAGAAGATTGTGGTCTGCAGAGACGAGCTGTGGATGAGAAAACTCATCATGAGGTCTGGACAAGGTGAAGAAAAGAAGAACGACTCCAGAGACGACGTCATCTATCGGGTATCTGGATGTAAATATTATTTGTGATACTGATTTATTTTCATGTTTTTATTTATGTTAGGGGCATTAACCCCTTAACCCCTTACTGCCATCGGACGTACTATCCCGTCCATGGTACCTGGGCCCGTATGACCATGGACGGGATAGTACGTCTCGTGCGATCGGACGCGCTCCCAGGGGAGCGCAGCCGATCGCGGCCGGGTGTCAGCTGATTATCACAGCTGACACCCATGACTGTGTGTCAGGAGTGGTCACGGACCGCTCCCGGCACATTAACCCCTTGCACACCGCGATCAAACATGATCGCGGTGTACTGGGGGCACAGGGGAGGATCGCGCAGGGTAGGGGCTCCCTGCGCGCCCCCCTGAGACCCTCAGAGCAGCGCGATGTGATCGCGCTGTTCTGAGGGCTTCCTCCCTCCCAGGACCCGGATCCAAGATGGCGCCGGGGTCCTGGAGGGAGGCGGCTACCCAGTGCCTGCCGAGAGCAGGCACTGAGAAGCCTGCTGCACTGCCTGAGCGATCGCTGGTGTGACAGAGTGCTGTGCACACTGTCACACCAGCGATCTGATAAAATACAGTGATGTCCCACCCTGGGACAAAGTAAAAAAGTTAAAAAAATAAAAATAAACATGTTTTAAAAAAAAATCCAAAATAAATAAAAAAAAATATATATATATTCCCCAATAAATTCACTTCTTCCTGTAAATAAAAAAAACAAAGCAATAAAAGTACACATATTTGGTATCGCCGCGTCCGTAATGACCCCCCCTATAAAATTGTCCCACTAGTTAACCCCTTTAGTGAACCCCTTAAAAAAAAAAAAAAAACCGAAGCAAAAAATCAATGCTTTATCATCATACCGCCGAACAAAAAGTGGAATAACACGCGATCAAAAAGACTGATATAAAAAAACATGGTACCGCTGAAAACGTCATCTTGTCCCGCAAAAAACGAGCCGTCATACAGCATCATCAGCGAAAAAATTAAAAAGTTATAGCTCGCAGAATAAAGCGATGCAAAAATAATTATTTTTTATATAAAATTGTTTTTATTCTATAAAAGCGCCAAAACATGAAAAAATGATATAAATGAGGTATCGCCATAATCGTACTGACCCGAAGAATAAAACTGCTTTATCAATTTTACCACACGCGGAACGGTATAAACGCCTCCCCCAAAAGAAATTCATGAATTGCTGATTTTTGTTCATTCTAACCTCCCAAAAATCGAAATAAAAAGCGATCAAAAAACGTCACGTGCTCAAAAATGGTACCAATAAAAACGTCAACTCGTCCCGCAAAAAATAAGACCTCACATGACTCTGTGGGCCAAAATATGCAAAAATTATAGCTCTCAAAATGTGATGATGCAAAAACTATTTTTGCAATAAAAAGCGTCTTTTAGCGTGACAGCTGCCAATCATAAAAACCCGCTATAAATAGTAAATCAAACCCCCCTTTATCACCCCCTTAGTAAGGGAAAAATAATAAAATTAAAAAAAGTATTTATTTCCATTTTCCCATTAGGGTTAGGGTTAGGGTTGCGGCTAAAGTTAGGGTTAGGGTTGGCGCTAAAGTTAGGATTAGGGTTAGGGTTGGGATTAGGGGTGTGTAAGGGTTAGGTTTGTGGTTAGGGTTGGGACTAGGGTTAGGGGTGTGTTGGGGTTAGGGTTGGAGTTAGAATTGGGGGGTTTCCGCTGTTTAGGCACATCAGGGGCTCTCCAAATGTGACATGGCGTCTGATCTCAATTCCAGCCAATTCTGCGTTGAAAAAGTCAAACGGTGCTCCTTCACTTCTCAGCTCTGCCATGCGTCCAAACAGTAGTTTATCCCCACATATGGGGTATCAGCGTACTCTGGACCCCAAGAGTTATTGTGCAATTTGTCCTATTTCTTCTGTTACCCTTGGGAAAATAAAAAACTGGGGGCGAAAATATCATTTTTGTACAAAAAAAATTATTTTTTTGTTTTTACGGCTGTACATTATAAACTTCTGTGAAGCACTTGGGGCTTCATAGCGCTCACCACACATCTAGATAAGTTCCTTGTGGGGTCTATTTTCCAAAATGGGGTCACTTGTTGGGGATTTCCACTGTTTAGGCGCATCAGGGGCTCTCCAAATGCGACATGACGCCCCCAGACCATTCCATCAAAGTCTGCAATCCAAAACGTCACTACTTCCCTTCCGAGCCCCAACGTGTACCCATACAGTAGTTTTCTCCCACATATTGGATATCAGCGTACTCAGGACAAATTGGACAACAACTTTTGGGGTCCAATTTCTCCTGTTACCCTTGTAAAAATAAAATATTGGGGCAAAAAAATCATTTTTGCAAAAAAAAAAAAAGGATTTTTTATTTTACGGCTGTACGTTATAAACTTTAGTGAAACACCTGGGGGTTAAAAGTTCTCACCACACATCTAGATAAGTTCCTTGAGGGGTCTAGTTTCCAAAATGGTGTCATTTATGGGGGTTTCCACTGTTTAGGCAGATCAGGAGCTCTCCAAACACGACATGGCGTCGAGCCAATTCTGCGTTGAAAAAGTCAGACGGCACTCCTTCCCTTCCAAACCCTGCCATGCACCCAAACAGTGGTTTACCCCCACATATGGGGTATCAGCGCACTCAGGACAAATTGCACAATAACTTTTGGAGTCTTGTTACCCTTGGAAAAATAAAAATTGGGGTGAAAAGATCATTTTTGTGGAAAAAATATGATTTTTAAATTTTACGGCTCTACATTATAAACTTGTGTGAAGCACTTGAGGGTTCAAATTGCTCACCAAAGATCTAGAAAAGTTCCTTAGGGGGTCTAGTTTCCCAAATGGGGTCATTTGTGGGGGGTTTCCACTGTTTAGGCACATCAGGGGCTCTCCAAATGCAACATGGCATCCAATCTCAATTCCAGCCAATTTTGGTTGGAAAAAGTCAAATGGTGCTCCTTCCATTCCGAGCTCTGCCGTGAGCCCAAACAGTGGTTCCCCCCCACATATGGGGTATCAGCGTACTCAGGACAAATTGGACAACAACTTATGTGGTCCAATTTCTCCTGTTACCCTTGGGAAAATAAAAAATTAGAGACTAAAAGATAATTTTTGTGGGAAAAAAATAGGATTTTTTATTTTCATGCCCGGGCATTATAAACTTGTGTGAAGCACTTGGGGGTTCAAAGTGCTCACCAAAGATCTAGATAAGTTCCTTAGGGGGTCTAGTTTCCAAAATGGGGTCACTTGTGGGGGGTTTCCACTATTTAGGCTCATTTGGGGCACTGCAAACGGAACATGACCCCCATCAACGTCTGCATTCCAAAACGTTACTACTTCCTTTCCAAGCCCTGCCGTGCACCCAAACAGTTTCCCCCCCCACATATGGAGTATCAGCGTACTCAGGACAAATTGGACAACAACTTTTGGGGTCCAATTTCCTTGGGAAAATTCAAAAATTTGGGACTAAAAAATCATTTTGTGGAAAATTGTTTTTTTTTTTTTTTTCACACCCAGGCATTATAAGCTTTTGTGAAACACTTGGGGGTTTAAAGTGCTCACAACAGATCTAGATAAGTACCTTAGGGGTCTAGTTTCCAAAATGGTGTCACTTGGGGTTTCCACTGTTTAGGCGCATCGGGCTCTCCAAACACGACATGGCGTCCAATCTCAATTCCAGCCAATTTTAGTTTGAAAAAGTCAAACGGCGCTCCTTCCCTTACGAGCTCTCCGTGTGCCCAAACAGTGGTTTTCCCCCACATATTGGGTATTGGCGTACTCAGGAGAAATTGCATAACAACCTTATCTGTCCATTTTCTCCTTTTACCCTTGTGAAAATAAAAAAAAAGTTTGTAAAAGATCATTTTTGTGGCTAAAAAGTTAAATATTCATTTTTTCCTTCCACGTTGCTTTAGTTCCTGTGAAGCACCTGAAGGGTTAATAATCTTCTTGAATGTGGTTTTGAGTACCTTGAGGGGTGCAGTTTTAAGAATGGTGTCACTTTTGGGTATTTTCTGCCATATAGACCCCTCAAAGTGACTTCAAATGAGAGGTGGTCCCTAAAAAAATGGCTTTGTAAATTTTGTTGTAAAAATGAGAAATCGCTGGTCAACTTTTAACCCTTATAACTTCCTAACAAAAAAAAATTTTGGTTCCAAAATTGTGCTGATGTAAAGTAGACATGTGGGAAATGTTATTTCTTAACTATTTTGTGTGATATATTTCTCTGTTTTAAGGGAATAAAAATTCAGTTTGAAAATTGCAAAATTTTAAAAATTTTCGCCATATTTGCGTTTTTTTCAAAAATAAACGCAAGTTATATCGAAGAAATTTTACTTCCAACGTGAAGTACAATATGTCACGAGAAAACAATCTCAGAATCGCGAAGATCCGTTGAAGCGTTCCAGAGTAATAACCTCATAAAGAGACAGTGGTCAGAATTGTAAAAATTGGCCCGGTCATTAACGTGCAAACCACCCTTGGGGGTGAAGGGGTTAAAGACCGCCGATACGCCTTTTAACGGCGGTCATTAAGGGTACTTAAACCACAGCGCCGTTAATTAACGGCGCTGTGGAAAAAGTGAATAGCGCCCCCCAGAGGCGCATTTTCTCCGGGGTCTCGGCTACCGGGGGTAGCCGAGACCCCAGAGAACATGAATCGGGTTGGTTTTTACCGACACCGATGTTGCGATCGCCGTTATTAACACTATATAACGGCGTCCGCAACAACAACAAAAAAAAAGTTGTGTCATTTAATTTCTCTGTCCCCTGATGTCATCGGACATCCGAGGACAGAGAAAAAGGGTCCCCGGGACCCCCATGTGGCCCCCGATGTCCTGTATGTGGCCCCAGGGCCCTCCGGTGTCCCCCGGGGCCGGCGCCATGAAGAAAATGGCGGGCGCATGCTCAGTGCGCCCGCCGCTATGTGCCGCTGTGTCCTGGGGGGGATGAGCAAATATTCTCTGGGGTCTCGGCTACCGGGGTAGCCGAGACCCCAGAGAACATGATCCGGGTCGGTATTCACCGATCCCGGTGTTGCGATCGCGTCTATGCAAGCATAGATGCGATCGCAAAAAAAAAAAAAAATGATTTCTCTCCCCTCTGATGTGATCGCACATCAGAGGGGAGAAAATAAGGGTCCCCCGATCGCCCCCCCCCGTATACTTACCGGTGTCCTCCGTCCTCCCGCAGGCCCCAGGATCCCGGCGTCTTCTTCCTGCAAAAAAAAAAATGGCGGGCGCATGCGCAGTGCGCCCGCCGATCTGGTTGGCGGCAGATTCAAAAATTTTTTCATTCATTCTCATAAAAGTGCATTTTGATCACTGTGATAAACTATCACAGTGATCAAAATAAAAAAAAACAGTACATAACCCCCCCATTTATCACCCCCTTAGTTAGGGACATATAATAAAAAATAGAAATTATATTTTCATTTTTCTGTTAGGGTTAGGGTTATAATTAGGGTTAGGGTTAGCATTAGGGTTAGCATTAGGGTTAGGGTTATAATTAGCATTAGGGTTAAGCTGGGTTCATACTGCGTTATGGCAGTCCGTTAGACGGACTGCGCTACACCGCGGTATAACGCGGTGTAAAGCAGTCCGTTAACGCTGCCATTCACCCCCATTTGAGGGCGCATCGCGACGCATGCCGTAAAGCGGCATGCATTTGCGACGTGCCATCATTTAGTGACGGAGCCTCGGACGCAGGCTGCAGCGTTTGGGCTCCGTCACCGCTAGCGCAGATGAATCATCTGCTGATTCCTCTGCGCTAGCGGGTATAGCATAACGCGATCGCGTTATGCTATACCGTTACCAGCCCGTCAACGCTATGTGTTTGAACGGGCTGGTAAAACGCAAAATGAACCTAGCCTTAGGGTTAGGGTTATAGTTAGGGTTATAATTAGGGTTAGGGTTACAATTAGGGTTAGGGTTAAAATTAGGGTTAGGGTTACAATTAGAGTTAGGGTTACAATTAAGGTTAGGGTTACAATTAGGGTTGGGATTTAGGTTAGGATTAGGGTTGGGATTAGGGTTAGGGGGTGTGTTGGGGTTAGAGTTGGAGCTAGAATTGAGGATTTCCACTATTTAGGCACATTAGGGGGTCTCCAAACACGACGTGGCGTTCAAAAAGTCAAATGGCGCTCCCTCCCTTCCGAGCCCTGCCGTGCGCCCAAACAGTGGTTTACCCCAACATATGTGGTATCAACGTACTCAGGACAAATTGCACACCAATTTTGGGGTTCTAATTTCTCCTGTTACCCTTGGGAAAATAAAAAATAGCTGGCTAAAAAAATCATTTTTGAGAAAAAAAATGATTTTTTATTTTCACAGCTCTGCGTTTATAAATTTCTGTGAAACACTTGGGTGTTCAAAGTGCTCACCACACATCTAGATAAGTTCCTTAAGGGGTCTAGTTTCCAAAATGGGGTCACTTGTGGGGGTTTCCACTGTTTAGACACATCAGGGGGTCTTCAAACACGACGTGGCTTTCAAAAAGTCAAATGTCGCTCCCTCCCTTCCGAGCCCTGCCGTGCGCCCAAACAGTGGTTTACCCCAACATATGGGGTATCAGCATACTCAGGACAAATTGCACACCAATTTTGGGGTTCTAATTTCTCCTGTTACCCTTGGGAAAATAAAAAATAGCTGGCTAAAAAAATCATTTTTGAGAAAAAAAATGATTTTTTATTTTCACAGCTCTGCGTTTATAAATTTCTACGAAACACTTGGGGGTTCAAAGTGCTCACCACACATCTAGATAAGTTCCTTAAGGGGTCTAGTTTCCAAAATGGGGTCACTTGTGGGGGGTTTCCACTGTTTAGACACATCAGGGGGTCTCCAAACACGACGTGGCTTTCAACAAGTCAAATGTCGCTCCCTCCCTTCCGAGCCCTGCCGTGCGCCCAAACAGTGGTTTACCCCAACATATGGGGTATCAGCATACTCAGGACAAATTGCACACCAATTTTGGGGTTCTAATTTCTCCTGTTACCCTTGGGAAAATAAAAAATAGCTGGCTAAAAAAAACATTTTTGAGAAAAAAAATGATTTTTCATTTTCACGGCTCTGCGTTTATAAATTTCTGTGAAGCACTTGGGGGTTCAAAGTGCTCACCACACATCTAGATAAGCTCCTTGGGGGGTCTAGTTTCCAAAATGGTGTCCCTTGCAGGGGGTTTCTACTGTTTAGGTACATCAAGGGCTCTGCAAACACAACATGACGCCCGCAGAACATTCCATCAAAGTCTGCGTTACAAAATGGCGCTCCTTCCTTCCAAGCACTCCCATGCGCCCAAACAGTGGTTTCACCCCACATATGGGGTATCAGCGTACTCAGGAAAAATTGCACAACAACTTTTTTGGTCCAATTTCTCCTGTTACCCTTGGGAAAATAAAAAAAAAGAGCGGGCTAAAGAATCATTTTTGAGGAAAAAAATGATTTTTTATTTTCACGGCTCTACGTTTATTAATTTCTGTGAAGCACTTGGGGGTTCAAAGTGCTCACCACATATCTAGATAAGTTCCTTAAGGGGTCTAGTTTCCAAAATGGTGTGATTTGTGGGGGGTTTCGACTGTTTAGGCGTATCAGGGGCTCTCCAAACACGACATGGCGTCCAATTTCAATTCCAGCCAATTTTGGTTTGAAACAGTCAAACGGCGCTCCTTCACTTCCAAGCTCTGCCTTGCACCCAAACAGTGGTTTACCCCCACATATGCGGTATCGGCATGCTCAGGACAAATTGCACAAAAACTTTTGGGGTCTTGTTACCCTTGGGAAAATAAAAATTGGGGTGAACAGATCGTTTTTGTGGAAAAAATATGATTTTTTATTTTCACGGTTCTATGTTATAAACTTCTGTGAAGCACTTGGAGGTTCAAAGTGCTCACCACACATCTAGATAAGTTCCTTAGGGGGTCTAATTTCCAAAATGGGGTCACTTGTGATGGGTTTCCACTGTTTAGACACATCAGGGCCTCTACAAACGCGACATGGCGTCCAGCCAATTCTGCGTTGAAAAAGTCAAATGTCGCTCCTTCCCTTGCAACCTCTGCCGTGTGCCCAAAAAGTGGTTTACCCCCACATATGGGGTATCGGCTTAATCAGGAGAAATTGCACAACAAATTTTGTGGTTCATTTTTTCTTTTAACAGTTGTGAAAATAAAAAAAATAGGTTCCGAAGTAAAGTTTTTGCAAAAAAACTTAAATGTTAATTTTTTCCTTCCACATTGCTTCAGTTCCTGTGAAACACGTAAAGGGTTAATAAACTTCTTGAATGTGGTTTTGAGCACCTTGAGGGGTGCAGTTTTTAGAATGGTGTCACTTTTGGCTATTTTCTATCATATAGACACCTCAAAGTGACTTCAAATGTGAGGTGGTCCCTAAAATAAAAATGGTGTTGTAAAAATGAGAAATCGCTGGTCAACTTTTAACCCTTATAACTTCGTAACAAAAAAAAATTTTGGTCCCAAAATTGTGCTGATGTAAAGTAGACATGTGGGAAATGTTATTTATTAAGAAATTTGTGTGACATATCTCTCTGATTTAAGGGCATAAAAATTTAAAGTTTGAAAATTGTTAAATTTTCAAAATTTTCGCCATATTTCCGTTTTTTTCATAAATAAACACAAGTCATATCAAATAAATTTTACCACTAACGTGAAGTACAATATGTCACGAAAAAACAATCTCAGAATCAGCGGGATTCGTTAAAGCGTTCCAGAGTTATAACCTCATAAAGTGACAGTGGTCAGAATTGTAAAAATTGGCCCTGTCATTAAGCTGCAAAATGGCTCTGTCACTAAGGGGTTAAAGAGGTTGTCCAGGTTTGTGCTGAGTGTAGTCATTCTTTGTGACTGCAGACCTCTGAATTCTCACACTGCACGCTGTTAGGCCTCTTTCACACATCCGTTTTGCCCCTGAAGGCGCGATCCGGCCTTTTTTTGTTAAACCGTATCCGGTGAAATGTAATGCCGGATCCGGTTTTTTCCCATTGACTAAAAGCGCCGGATCGCGCCTCATGGGCTTGCGGCGCGTCCGGTTTTTGCTAAATCCGGTGTCTGGTCGCATTTCGGCGTCTGGAAAAAACGGCAACTGTTATGTTTTTTGCCGGCGCTTCCGGTTTTTGTCACAATGAAAGTCTATGCACGCCGGATCCATTTTTTTTAATTGATAGCCCAGCCCACAGCAAACATATATAAAGCATGCAGTGGGACACTCAGCCATTAGCATGCAGCCAGCCAGAGACGACCACCACCACCAACAGCACCAGCAGCAGAAATGGAGCGACAGGACAGCTCATCCGACATCAGACGGTAAGTATCACATCCCCCATTCCCCAAAAAATTAAACGTTTTTTTCTTTCAGCAGCAGATTAAGGAAGGGAGACATACACTAGTCATTACTAGTGGGTAGGCGGAGCCCGGATGAGATAGACACCTTAGATTAAAAAGAGTGTTGACCGGCCCCTCCAGCTCGGGCTCCTCCTACTCAGCTCTCCAGTCTAAAATTTGAGGTCTCAGAGGATAGTCGCTGCTGGAAGCAGCTCCTCAGAAGATTTTGTTATTTTCATCGGACAAGAGACTTGGATCACCAGAAGTGGTCTAGAGGTCTCAGGGGTCTCAGCGCTGCTGGACTCCCACCTCTCCCTTGGCAGACCTGTAATTACCCGGTATGGTGGTCCCTGCAGGATCGTGCCGGCCCTGGGGGATGAGGATGGCTTCCCTGGCGGGGACGCAAACCGCACATCGGGGGTCACTGCGTTCCCCGCCCTGGGGGGAAGCGATGGGCACAGCGCCACAAACCCCTGGGGGTCCCTGTGGCGCTAAGCTGATGAGTACTCCGCATTTTTCTACATGTATGTGAGTGTTTTCAGCGGCTGCTGCGGCAGCCGCTGCTACATGTGAATGTACATGGTTGGTGACTGTATTTTTGTCCGCAGGCAGATGCCTGCAGGACAGAGGAGAGCAGAGAGCGAGGGAGTTCGCGCTCTTTTTTTGAAGCCGGCGGGGGGCGTGGCTTCACGCTTCCTGGTCTTCTGGGACAGAAGCGCGCGATTATGTGCTTCTCTTCCGGCTTCTCTCAGCGCGGCGGCCATTACCAGGGCTCCTCATACTACCGTTCCTCCCGATATATATTATGCATCACCGCGGCCAGCTGGGTGAGTGAAAGTCGTCACCCCCACAGTGCAGGACCTATCTGTATGACAAGTGGCAGATAGCGCTATCCTGCAGCTGCGGTCTCATATAGAGACCTTGTTTCGCCTGGGACTCGCACACTCCCTGTTATTTTAATAAGGGAGTTGTGGGGAGCCTGCGACATTAACCCCTATGAAGGGTTAACCCTTTTCAGCAAGAGTCCAGCGATACCCGCCGTAGGTTCTATTCCGGTACGGATCAGAACATAAAGGGTTAATCATACTGCTGACATATTCTGCTGATATTTTAGAGTTAGCTGGGGTAGCTCTCTACTTTAAGAGCTTTAACCCTTCAGCGTATTGGTTTCGTCCACTTAAGAAACCACACTTTTCTCTAATTACTGACAGGTTTTGACCTGCCATATACTGTGTGAGGGCATGTCGAATCAGAGTCCAGAAGGTGCGGACCATCTCTCAGATCCGCTTCAGGAGCAGTCGCGCGTATCCGATACGCAGACCTCGACGGCGTCAAGTGCAGCAGTCGGAGGTTACAGCGATGCCAAATTGGATGCCATCGCTCGTTCTATTGATGACCTGTCTGACCTGTTAGGTAATTGGGTGTCAGCTAGATCCTCTCATGACAGGAAGCGACACAGACCGGTTCCATCCTTTCCGCGTAGCGAATCAGAGGTCTCTGATATGGAATGCGGACAGGGTTCCCCTTCAGACTCGGATGGGGAGTTATCCGATTCGGATAAGGAGGATCGGCAGGGGCACTCTGCCTCTCTTGTGAGCCGAACAGAGGCTTTCATTGAAGCCATGGGAGAGGCGTTACAGTTACCGGAAGAGGTAACTAGACGTCCTGGTAAGTCGGCCCGAATGTACCAGGAGTACCGTAAGTCGCGATCAACATTGCCGGCTCTGGTTGAGCTTAATGAAGCAATGGAGAAGGAACGCCTGTGTCCAGATAAACGTTTTCAAGGGACACGTTTCTTTGAGGCATTATACCCGTGTTCTACGGAGTTGATTGATAATTGGATTCCTTCTCCTGAAGTGGATGTTCCTTTATCACAGCTTAGTAAATCCTCGTTGCTCCCTGTTAAAGGGAAGGCGAGTCTGCAGGACCCGCTAGACAGAAAAACGGAGGTGGCGGCGAAATCCACCTACGAGGCCGCGGGTCATGGATTCAGGGCGGTGCTAGGATCCATGTGTGCTTGTAAAGCTTCCCTGAGCTGGTTGGTCCATATACGGACGGCGTTGCAAAATAGATCTCCGTTATCCGAGATAGAGGGACTTCTCGAATTGTTGGAGATTGCAGCCAAATATAGCTATGATGCAGGTCTGGATACTGCGTCTCTGTTGTCCAGGGCGCAATCCTCGGCGGTCACAGTCAGAAGAGCACTGTGGCTTAGACAGTGGACCGGGGACGCAGTTTCCAAGCAAGGTTTGCTGTCTTTAGCTTACAAGGGTGGTCAGCTATTTGGGTCTGACCTCACAGAGCTGATTGCCAAGGCAAAGGCAAAAGAAGCGGCTTTACCGCAGCGAAGGGCTATGGCTTCTGCGTCTGGCAGGCCTAGTGCCAGTAGTGCTCGGCGGCCCTTTCGGTCCAGGGGACGATTTGGTCAGTCCTCTTGGGGATCGGGTCGTCCCTCTTTTTCGGGAAAGAAGTCCTCTCAGAAATCCCGCACCCCCTGGAAACAAAATTTCCGTCAAGACAAGCGGGAAGCTGACAAGAAGCCCGCCAAGGCGGACTGACGCCAGGGTCCCACTCGAGGGCCTTCGAGTGGGGGGTCGCCTGCTCCAGTTCAAAGCGACTTGGCTTTCCAGCGTTCCGGACACCTGGGTAACGCGGGTGGTGTCGGCAGGCTATTTTATAGTTTTCTTCTCGACCCCTGAACAGTTTTTGCCAGTCTCGCATTCCGTCAGAACCCGAGTTTTGTGCCGCTCTGCTGCGAGAGGTCGACTCCCTTTTACAGAAGGGTGTAGTAGTACCGGTTCCGCCAGAGGACAGGGGAAGAGGATTTTATTCCAACCTCTTTGTGGTCCCCAAAAAGGAGGACAGATTTCGCCCCATCCTGGATCTCAAAAGATTGAATCGGCATGTCCACACCCGAAAATTTTGCATGGAGTCGCTTCGCTCCGTTGTAGCAGCCTTGTCACGGAACGACTTTTTGGTGTCAATCGACATTCGCGACGCTTATTTACACGTTCCAATCGGAAGGGCTCACCAACGCTTCCTTCGTTTTGCCATAGGCCAGGACCATTACCAGTTTGTGGCTCTGCCATTCGGGTTGGCCTCAGCGCCCAGAGTTTTTACAAAGATTCTGGCGCCTCTCATGGCGATTCTCCGAAGACAGGGCGTCACGATTTTTCCCTACCTGGACGACCTTCTGATTGTGGCGTCTTCCAAGGAGGAAGTGGTGACTGCTCGCAATCTATCCCTTCAGCTCCTGGAGGACTTTGGGTGGCTGGTCAATTGGGAGAAGTCATTTCTGGAACCGTCGCAGTCAATCCTGTTTTTGGGAATGCATTTCGACACGGTACGAGCAGTGGTATCCCTGCCTCCAGACAAGCAAGCATGTCTTCTTCGACATGCACAGGTTATGAAGTCTTCGACAGCTATGTCCCTTCGAAGCTGTATGCGCCTTATGGGTCTGATGGTGGCGTCCATGGAAGCAATTCCATTTGCTCAGTTTCATTCCAGGGCCCTCCAGAGGTTCATTCTGAACGGTTGGGATCGAGCGCAGACTTCACTGGATTGCAGTGTCATCATCTCCCACAGGGTACGAGAGTCTCTGGAATGGTGGTTACGTCCGGAGGCGCTATCCCTGGGCAAGTCCTTCCTCCCTCCGAAGTGGTCGGTCATAACCACAGATGCCAGCCTGACGGGCTGGGGGGTGTCTGGAACGATCTCTGGACTCAGGAAGTATGGTCGTCGGAGGAGTCTGTCTTGCCGATCAACATCCTGGAATTGAGGGCAATTTTCCTTTGCCTCCAACACTGGACGGTCCCTTTAAGCGGTCTGCCAGTCCGGGTGCAGACAGACAATGCGACGGCGGTCGCATATATCAACCATCAAGGCGGGACAAGGAGTTCCAGACTCATGGTGGAAGTATCCCGGATCCTGGTATGGGCAGAGACCAGAGTACCAGTCATCTCTGCGATCCACATTCCAGGAGTTCAGAATATCACGGCGGACTTTCTCAGTCGCGAGAAGATGAATCCCGGAGAATGGAGTCTTCATCCGGAAATTTTTGCACTGCTGTGCTCCCGTTGGGGAACTCCCCAGGTGGATCTGATGGCATCCAGGTTCAATGCCAAATTACCGACTTTCATGTCCAGGTACAAGGATCCGAAAGCTTTGGCGGTGGATGCTCTAGTGGCTCCGTTGGACCAATTCGAGCTAGTCTATGTGTTTCCGCCAATTTCCTTACTTCCTCTGGTGCTACGTCGAATCAGACTGGAGAGAATCTCGGCTATATTGATGGCCCCAGATTGGCCAAGGAGGACGTGGTTCTCGACACTGATGTCGCTCCTGGCAACGACGCCGCTTCCTCTTCGCTCGGACCTGTTAACCCAAGGGCCCGTTTGTCATCCGGACCTGAAGTCTCTGCGTTTGACGGCGTGGCTCTTGAGACCGAAATATTGACCCGTCGAGGTTTTTCAGCCGAAGTCATTGCCACTTTACGGGCTGCCAGAGGTCCGGCTATACAAGGATTTATCACAAGACTTGGGAAGCTTTCTTTTCGTGGTGTTCGGGTTCTTCAAGGAACCCGAGGATTTTTTCCATTCCCAATTTGTTGGCTTTTCTGCAATTCGGACTGGACAAAGGTTTGGCAGTAAGCACCCTGAGGGGTCAGGTCTCTGCTCTGTCCTTGCTGTTTAGGAAGGTTATCGCCTCGCGTAGGGACGTACGTTCCTTTTTTCGTGGAATAACCCGGCAGTTTCCGCCGCAGAAGGCGCCTGTGTCTCCTTGGCGGCTCAATCTTGTTTTGGAGGCTCTTCAACACGGGCCTTTTGAGCCTATGGATTCCGTTGACCTTTCGTTGCTTTCTTGGAAGGTTGCCTTCCTGGTGGCGGTCACCTCTTTGAGAAGAGTTTCTGAGTTGGCGGCTCTTTCTTGTTCGCCTCCTTTTCTGGAGTTTCACCCGGATCGGGTGATACTTCGCACTCAGGGTGATTTTCTGCCTAAGGTGGTGTCACATTTTCATGTCAACCAGAATATTGTATTACCTTCGTTCTGTCCGAGGCCGGGGAATGCGAAGGAACGAGCTTTGCACACATTGGATTTGGTGCGGGCTTTGAAGTTCTATTTGTCTGTTACCCAAAGTTTTCGGAAGTCAGACTCTCTCTTTGTGATTCCAGCAGGTCGTCGACGTGGTCAACGAGCTTCTAAGGATTCCATAGCTCATTGGATCCGGTCGGCTATCTTGGAGGCTTACCGACTTAAGGGCGAACCTTGCCCGATTAAGGTTCGAGCTCACTCCACGAGAGCTGTAGGCTCATCGTGGGCGTTTCACCAAGGGGCCTCGGCAGCTCAGCTCTGCCGGGCTGCGACCTGACGCTCTGTCCACACTTTTACAAAATTTTACAAGGTGGACGTTAGTGCTTCCGCTGATGCAGCCCTAGGACGTAGGGTCCTGCAGGCGGCTGTAGTTTAAAAGTTCTCGTTAACTTGTTTGTTAGCGCTGGTTGCGCATTAATTTAGGTTGTTGGGTTCTGCCTTTTCTGTTTTTTTCCCACCCTTAATTTTTTGGACTGCTTTGGGACGTCCCACTAGTAATGACTAGTGTGTGTCTCCCTTCCTTAATCTGCTGCTGAAAGACGGATTTTGGTAAGGACTTACCTGTAAAATCCTTTTCAGCGAAGAAGGAAGGGAGACACACACATACCTCCCATGGCAGAAGTGTGTTGTTGTGTTTCAGATGTGGCGTGACCCTTCTCTGATAGCGATTATCTGAGCTGAGGTCGGCGCGCTAAGGCTCTGTTCCAGCATCGCCAGCTCATCGCAGTAGTCAGGTTCAGTGAGTAGTACCTGGAACTGTGTGTTTTTTTCCTTGTGACATGCATAACCTGTATTCTTGTTTCTTCTCTGAAGTCCTTCAGAAGGGGTTATGTTGCTCCGCTGGTGATATTTGCTCTTCCTTAAGCTTGTGTACGACTGGAGAGCTGAGTAGGAGGAGCCCGAGCTGGAGGGGCCGGTCAACACTCTTTTTAATCTGAGGTGTCTATCTCATCTGGGCTCCGCCTACCCACTAGTAATGACTAGTGTGTGTCTCCCTTCCTTCTTCGCTGAAAAGGATTTTACAGGTAAGTCCTTACCAAAATCCGTCTTTTTCAGCCAGGGCTATGGAATATACATAAATTCCATGGCCCTTTTTGTCTCTTTATTCCACAGCAGACGACGCCAACAGGCACCAGAAAGGGGAGAGGAGCAGCAGCAGCAAGAGGAGGAGAGGAGATCGGACAGAAGGCGGTAAATATCACATCCCCCATTCCCAAAAAATGTAATCAATTTTTTTCTTTTTCAGCCAGGGCCATGGAATATACATATATTCCATGGCCCTTTTTGTCTCTTTATTCCACAGCAGAGAAAGGTAAACAGAGACAGCAGCAGCTGCATTAGCAGCATTAGCTGAAGCAGCAGCGGAAGCAGCAGCAGCTCCACCACCTGAACCGGAGGCAAGGGAGCTGCTGCCTCAGGAAGACACATCTTCTGGGAGCCCTCCCTCTCATTGTCAGCATTTGGCAGTAAAAATGTTAAATTTTTTTTGTTTTTCACAATCCTTCTGTGGGATATATGTATTCATTGTCTTTTTTTAATAACCGGAATCGCAAGATGAAGAGGAGCTCCCAGAAGAAGAAGGATGGGGTGGAGAGATACCTGGAGTGGGTTCACAAGTCGTAAGTATCCTGTATCAATCGCAGAAACACAACATCACACTACACACAACACATAGAAAACCATTTAGTACATACATCACACTTAATTGCTTAATTGTAAAACACTGGGCAAAACTGTCACTGAAAAAGACCTGGGTGTATTGGTGGACGACAAACTCACATTTAGTGGCCAATGTCAGGCAGCTGCTGCCAAGGCAAATAAAATAATGGGATGCATTAAAAGAGACATAGATGCTCATGAGGAGAACATAATTTTACCTCTATACAAGTCACTGGTGCGACCACACTTAGAATACTGTGTGCAGTTCTGGAGCGGGTGCAGAGAAGAGCGACCAAGGTTATTAGAGAACTGGGGGGTCTGCAATACCAAGACAGGTTATTACACTTGGGGTTATTTAATTTGGAAAAACGAAGGCTTAGGGGTGATCTTATTACAATGTATAAATATATGAGGGGACAGTACAAAGACCTTTCTAATGATCTTTTTACTCTTAGACCTGTGACGGGGACAAGGGGGCATCCTCTACGTCTGGAGGAAAGAAGGTTTAGCCATAATCACAGACGCAGATTCTTTACTGTAAGAGCAGTGAGACTATGGAACTCTCTGCTGTCTAATGTTGTAATGAGTGATTCCTTACTAAAATTTAAGAAGGGACTGGATGCCTTTCTTGAAAAGTATAATATTACAGGCTATATTCACTAGTTTCCTAGATACTGCGTTGATCCAGGGAGCTAGTCTGATTGTCGTATGTGGAGTCGGGAAGGAATTTTTTTCCCCAATGTGAAGCTTACTGTTTGCCACTTGGGTTTTTTTTTGCTTTCCTCTGGATCAACATGTTAGGGCAGGTTAGGATAGGATATGGGTTGAACTAGATGGACTTAAAGTCTTCCTTCAACCTTAATAACTATAACTATAACACAGCACCCAACACATATGCCTATATCCCTAATTTTAATTTTTTCTTTTAGTCTTCCGGATCTGGTGCTCGGCAAAGAGGTCCTCACAGTGCCTCCCAGAGTCGTCGGCGTGAGAGATGCGGCGGTCACCATCGTGTAAGTATATACATTTTTTTTATTTTTTACTTGGTAGTGTGGAGGCTAATGTACTTTTTTTTCTCTTTTTCTTTAACAGGCTTCACAGCGTGCGCCTGACTCGGACGGTGAGGAGGAGGAGGGGATAGATGTGGACCTCCTCATCGATCTGGTCCGAGAAAGGGAGCCACTGTGGAACATGGGGGACCGCCGCCATTCTGATCTGATAGTGACCCGACGGCTCTGGGAGGAAGTTGCATCGCTAATGGTGGACCGCTGGGAGGACCTCGATGTTCGGGCCCAGACTCAACACCGTAAGTATATACAGTTCAGGTTGCTGAAGTTAAAGCTGTGTTTCCCAAACTTCAGTCCTCGTGGCCCCCACGTTTCATGTTTTCAGGATTTCCTTTTGTGCAACACTATGGAAATCCTGAAAACAGGACCCGTAGGGGCCACGAGGACTGAAGTTTGGGAAACACTGATTTTGTATACTAACCAATTTGTGCTCTCTCGTTTCAGGGGAGAGAATTGTGAAGCGGTGGCGGTCTGAGGGATCGCTTCAAGAAGGAGTTCAACAAGGAGATGCGGTCCCCGAGTGGATCTGCAGGATGCCAGAGCAAGTACAAGTACGCATGAGCCCTGGCGTTCCTGCGGGCAACAATGGTCACCAGAAGGTAAATATTACAAGAAAATGTTAACATGTCTAACAAATGTTTTTTTTTTCAGCCAGGGCCATTCCACATCTGTATATTAATTGTATTTTTTCTCTTTTTTCCACAGAACGGTGACCAGCACTCGGGCGCCCGCAGAGTTGGACCCTTCTGGGGCGATCCCTCAGGAGACCGGCACCGTGGGACACTTCGACCGCCCCAGTACATCTGCACCTTCCCAGCCTTCCCTCACATCCGATCCCGCAGTCCCATCCACCAGCACTGGAGCATCGTGGCCGCCTGCATTCCATTAATCTGCTGGTGAAGAGATAGCATTCCCTTTACCCCACCCTTCTGCCACTGCCACCACTAGTACACCTGCGGCTACTGAGCGGCAGAGGGGTCAGTAAAGGAGCTATGCGCCCGAGTTCTTGCATTTGAATGCATCTTTCCAGAACTGTCTGAAAATATTATCTGAACAATTTGCCGCAGGCATTGATCAGATAAACACCAACATTTTGGAGGTGAAGACACTTCTGCAAACCATGCATTTAGAAGCTAGAACATCTCCAAATCACAGCTTTTTTAGGTCTGTAGCGGAGCGCGTGGATACGCTATCTACTGACCAGCAGATGTATGTAATGCATACGTGCCACGCTGCTCTAGTGCAGGCTACCACCCAACCTCCTCCATTCACCCCAGTCGTTCCTCCACCTGCCCCCCCTCCAGCCACCGTCCCTCCTCCCCCTCCTATTCAATACCAGCCACCTCCCCAGTTCCAGCAACCTCCCCAGTACCAGCCACCTCCCCAATTTCAGCCACCTCCCCAATTCCAGCCACCTCCCCAGTTCCAGCCACCTCCCCAGTTCCAGCCACCTCCCCAGTTCCAGCCACCTGCCCAATTCCAGCCACCTGCCCAATTCCAGCCACCTGCCCAATTCCAGCCACCTGCCCAATTCCAGCCACCTGCCCAATTCCAGCCACCTGCCCAATTCCAGCCACCTGCCCAATTCCAGCCACCTGCCCAATTCCAGCCACCTGCCCAATTCCAGCCACCTGTCCAATTCCAGCCACCTGCTCAATTCCAGCCACCTGCTCAATTCCAGCCACCTGCTCAATTCCAGCCACCTGCCCAATTCCAGCCACCTGCCCAATTCCAGCCACCTGCCCAATTCCAGCCACCTGCCCAATTCCAGCCACCTGCCCAATTCCAGCCACCTGCCCAATTCCAGCCGCCTGCCCAATTCCAGCCGCCTGCCCAATTCCAGCCGCCTGCTCAATTCCAGCCGCCTGCTCAATTCAGCCGCCTGCCCAATTCCAGCCACCTGCCCAATTCCAGCCACCTGCCCAATTCCAGCCACCTGCCCAATTCCAGCCACCTGCCCAATTCCAGCCACCTGCCCAATTCCAGCCACCTGCCCAATTCCAGCCACCTGCCCAATTCCAGCCACTGCCATTCAGCCGCCAATTCCAGCCACCTCCCCAATCCAGCCACCTCCATTCCAGCCACCTCACCAACTCCAGTCACCTCACCAACTCCAGTCACCTCCCCAGTACCAGTCACCTCCCCAGTACCAGCCACCTACCCCATACCGCACTCCTGCCTCTTACCAACCTCCTTCCCCGTTCCAATTCCCTACCATATCACCTGCTCCTCCAGTCCCTGCCCCACCCTCCACTCCATCACCCATCACCTGTTCTGCCTCCAACTTGTCTTCCCATTTTATTACTCTTTCCACCCCTTCACCTCTTACTGTTCCTTCCCCACCAATATCCCAGTCCTCTCTCCACACTCCCACCGTCGAAGTGTCCCGCAGCCCCTCCAGCAGTATTTCCACCCACACTATATTCAGCTTTAAAAATTGTACATATTTTTTTTTACCAAAAAATAAAGACTTTGAATAAAAAATAAATTTTATTAAAAAATCTACATTTACAAACGTTATATTAAAATTTTTTATTTTTAATAAAAGTTAAATTGGTTTATTACAATTTTTGTCTGTCATTAATTTATAAGATGTTAAGTTAAAAATGTTGTGAAACAGGTAAACATATTTGGGTACACAAACATCAACATCAGGTAATAGGTAAAAAAACACCTACATAACTTTGGGTAAAAGGTACATAAATTTAACCTTTTTGCCAAAGTTGTGTCCCGGGTTGTGTAGTATCCAAAGTATTTTACCTTTTTCCAAAACTTGTGTACTTTGTTAGGTTATCCCCAACAAGGTACACATTTTTTGAAAAAAGGTGAAATACTTTGGCTAAAAAAACTCAGCCAGGGACACAACTATGGCCAAAAGGCTAAATACAGTAGAAAACACACAAGAAGGTAGACAAGTTTGCTTAGGTTTACTGTGGGTACAGAAGGTACATTAGTTTTAACATAACAAAGCAATATATCACACTCTGTCATCCTGCCAGTCTAGTCTACCCTGAGGTGACAAAGTATTGGGCAAAATGGTCCCTCATTCGTGAAACCGCCAGTGTACTCCGATTGGTAATGTTGCTGTAGTCGTGCAAGGTGGTATCTTCATAGTGGTCCTCAATAGAAATCGGTTCCTTGCTGATCACAAAATTGTGTAGGACCACGCACGCTTTTATAACGTCATCCACAGTCTCTGTCTTCAGGTTGATCGCAGTTAATAGGACACGCCATTTGGCTGTCATAAATAAAGTAGAAGTAAAAATATTCCGATATTTTGTTCCCATAGACTTACATTGGATTTCAGGTATCGGAACCGGGTTTCGGTATCGGAATGCTCAACCCTAGTCATAATCCCAAACGCTCACTCCACCATCCGTCTGGCTCTTGTGAGGCGGTAATTGAAAATGCGCTTTGTTTGTGTCAATCCTCTGCTGGAGTACGGTTTCAAGAGGTGTTCGGACAGCTTGAATGCCTCATCACCTACACAGACAAAAAGCATAGGTGGCCCAGAGGTTTGAGGCAGCGGCCTAGGTGGTGGGAACTGAAAAGTGTTTCTGTACAGTCTCTGACCCATAGCTGAAAGTTTGAACACTTGTGAGTCATTGGACCGTCCATAAGCCCCAATGTCCACAGCAATAAATTTGTACTCCACATCAGCAATAGCCATGAGGACGACCGAAAAAATATTTTTTGTAGTTGAAGAACTCCGATCCGGTTCCTGCAGGCTTTAGAATGCGTATGTGTTTGCCATCAACAGCGCACAGGCAATTTGGAAACTGGCAGATCCGGAGAAACTGGTCCGCTATTTCAATCCACCGGTCTGTAGTTGGCTCTGGAAGAAATTCTCCATAGAGTCCCACAGAGCATGACAAGTGATAATGCCTGATCGCGTTGAAATTCCCAGGCGATACTGGAAATGGAGCGATGACAGCGTTTCTCCTGTTGCCAGAAATCTGTAAACTAAAAAGAAAAAAAAAATTAGTTCACAATCACAGCATTACATAGCAGAACTCGGCTATAACAATTGGAGATACTATAAAAAAAAAAAAGGTTAAAAATTGCCAGCAACAACATTCAAGTTACAAGTGTGCTCAAGCGAGCAGATCCAATACATATAGCTTACCTTATAGTGACCATCAGACGCTCCGCCGGAGATGTTGAGAAGCGACAGTAGGTGTCGGATCTTCGGATTTTTTCTCCAATACGCTCCAGCAAAAAGTAAAAATTTTCTTTCTTCATCCGAAGGTAGGCAAAAAATTTCTCCGGATTTTCTCTCAGCTCCATGCACAGTGTTGAATAAACCCCACGAGTTTGTCTCTGTGCTGTGATGGGGTGGATCCACATACGGCGTCGTCGGTGGCGCTGACGCATAATGCGCAGTATCTTCTCTCCTCCATAACTATCATCTTCAAGCGATTCGCCTCCACTGTAAAATCCACCAGATTCTTGAATATATTGCCAATAATACCATCCATCTTCTCTCCAAACTGTACTTGCTCCTCTACAACCTGTCAAAGATGGGCTGTAAAACAGTGTATATATAGGATTACAGTAGCCAATCATGTTTTTAGGCGGCGTTTTTAAAAACCAGAACTGTTGTAATCCGGCAAAAAACTGATAAAAAACCGAATGAAACGGATGGGACGGATCCGGTTTTTGGTCGGATGCCCGAGATGGATCCGTCTAAAAACCGGATCAGTCTCATCCGGTTTTACATACTAGCTGCCGGATCCGGCACGACGCCGGATCGCGCCGTCAGGCGCAAAACGGATGTGTGAAAGAGGCCTTAGGATTCTCTCTTGCCGGTGATTTACATACATGCGGTCACATGCTGACTAGACATGTGTGGCCTCACTTAATGAAAATGAACGGAGCGAGGCCGGGTACGTCTAGTCGGAATGTGGCCAGAAGTATATAAATCACATGCTTGTGCTGACATGACCATCCACAGGCAAGGGAGAATCCTAAAAGTGTACAGTGCATTCGCTGTGAGAATTCAGTAGCCTGTCAGGATTCAGCTCTGCAGGTTCCAGTAATCATCACATGGTCACTTCACTCATATGTGACTCTCATACTTATGGTCCTGTGACAACGAGCTTCTCTTCCTGCTTCTCTCAGTTTTCACTGAACATTGAGAGCATTAGGAAGAGCAACTCGTCGGTACTTGGCTAAGGCTGGGGTCACACTGGCAACAAAATCGTACCACTGCAAAGCGATGAAATATCGAAGTGCAGTTGGACCAATGGTAATCTATGGAGCAGCTTCCAGCATCAGATTTTTTTGTGGTCCGTTTTAAACGTGCGAGTGCAATCGCAGCATGCTGCGATTGACACCGATTGTGGGTCGACAATCGCCAATGCAAGTCTATGGGTACGGAAAATCGGATGCCAGACGCATCAATGTTCATGAAACTTTTCTGCGATAATCATCCCACTAAAACGGTCAGATTTTTTAGACGGTGTGTGTGACCCCAGCCTAAGTGTGCAAATCGCATGTGTGCTTTTGTGTGTGTGTGTGTGTGTGTGTGGGGGGGGGGGGTGCCCGCGTGCCAGAAAGCCTAGATACACCTCTGCCCCTCCTACACAATTTCTCAAAGTCTGTTAGTTGAGACACTCCAACGGAGTCAAACAGAAGATTTCAAATGTTTAATCTAAGTATATTGAATAGATTCACGGTTAGTAATGGGAAATTTAGATTTAATATACTCAAAGGTGTGGATTTCCAGTGAGTCGCCATCAACTTTATCTGCATATCTAAGCAATCCCGCTGAATTCCACGAATGGACCATAAAGGATACTAAACTATTCAGAATCATGGGTTGACATATGAATAACTTAATTGGTGAATTTGGAGATCTCAGCTTAAACTTATTTGTGCAAGAGCACCAAATATCTCTTTGAAACTGCAAGGGACCTAATAAAGGAAGTGGGGACCTAATATGGCTACAAAAACACAGGATCCTAAATCCAAAGGAAGGCAGTCCATAAAGAGAAAAAAGAGATGGATCCAGCATTTCAAATAACAATGCCAAATTTTATTTCAATCAGTTAAAACCTGATTCCAGGGAAAAATTCACATTCTACAATGGATGACTATAGCGTTTGAATAGAAAGTCCCAAGAGAAATTTAATGTCCTGGTTGACGCGTTTCGAAGTGATACTTCTTATTCATAACCTAGTGTAAAGAGTGCAGCTCAGACAAATTATAAAACTCCAGGTAACCACACCTATGCACACATGATGCATTAAGCTAATTAATAGGTGCAACACCTGTGTCATAGAAAAAGAACGCACATATACAAACAAACAGATTAGATTCTGCATTATTAGTAAGAGTACAATATAACCATGATTATATTTTTCTTTTTGTTTTTATTAGGTATATGGTTTCATTACAATGTGTGTTCTTTTTGTGATTTGTGGGCTGTAACTTCGGCATTTGCTTTTCCATTTGAATCTTATGAATCTCATGCTTGTTTAAAGTGATTTAAGTTCACCTAAATTGACCTTTACCCGGAGAGTCTCAAAGTAAAAAGTTAATTAAGGGAGGAGTCATTTTCACCCCGCTATACAACCCAAAAGCGATATTTACTAGGCTTTCCATTTATATAGCAAATTCTTCAAGTCTCTAAAAGGGATGGAAAATTACCAGAATACTAGGTTTTATAGGAAGAGGTTAAGTTAGCACCCATATAATTTATTGCATTTGTTTTCCAGTGGAGCTTATAATTTGATTTGAGATGGTCCAATACGTCTGGTGGAATATTGAGCGGAAGTGCTTCCGTTTTTGTGCAGAGTAGCTTGAAATTTACTTAGGGGTAACAAGACATCGTTTGCAAGTAAAGAAATTTTAAACATTTTATCTTTTACCCCTGAAATATCAGTATTTTGACAGATAACTACTGCCAAAGGTTTAATCCACATAGCAAATAAGAGGTGACAAGCGCCATCCCTATCTTGTGCCTTTTCAGATTTTAAAACTAGATGAAATGTGATAAGAGAATTTTATAGAAGTTGAGTGCCTTTCTTGTCTTCCTACTGTTCTTTACATGTGTGGGTTTCTCGTTTGGTTTTTATTCCCTTTGAGACAGATCATTTATATTGTTTTCCTCCCCTCTTTCAAGAGCCGTAACTTATTATCTGTTGACCACGCCATATGAGTACTTGTTTTGACATCTCCTTTAATTACTGTAGCCCAAATTCCTGCCCTTTCTCTGTAGCAAACCCACAGAAGCAGCAGCTGCTTTGAGGATATACAGCAGTACTGATCTGTTACTATGAATCCATTACTGAAGTGAGGAAAAATATGTGCTAGGTGCTGGAGCACGATATTCCCGCTATCTTGCCGTGCTGAGTGTTCCTTCTCGTCCTTCACACTCACCTCTCCATAGTAGTAGGAGCTGTAACGAGAATACTTTGTGATATTGCAGTCCTTTTTGCTCTTTTTTCCAAAAGTTATTTGAGCTGTTTTTCAGCATGAATTATTAGAGGTGGTGGGGGGGGTGTGTCTCTTGTGTGGAGAAAGGCTCTCAGTTGACTACAACTTCCTGCCCGCCTCAACCAGGCATATACAAAGAAAGTATGCATGGCAAAGCACACTGTGACTCCTTTTGCATCATTATAGTCAGTGGGCCCATCAGCACATTCGTCCAAATTCCATTGGACGAAGCCATTGAACATAGAGGCAATTGTGATGTGAACCCTGCCTTAAATACATTTTACTTGTTATTTACAGTGTTCAAGCAAGTGTAAATTTTTATTTAAATACCTTCAAATTAACACACATTTTTCACAGGTGAAAATAGCAGAATTCTCCAGGACACCGGAAGATTTTCTAAAGAAATATGAAGAATTAAAGTCGAAGAATACTCGTAATCTTGATCCAATAGTATATCTACTTTCCAAACTTACAGATGACAAAGAGGTACGATAGTATTTGGACAAATGTAAATCTTTAAAAGGGTGTATGAAAAGTGAATTTTTTTAATCGCATCATTTATGACAAACATTTTGTTTATGTGAACTCTGGATTATTTTTATTAATGCAGAATTATTCATTTTACAATTCACTTCAAACCATTTCTCTAACAGTCAACAAAAATGGTATGAATTCATTAATGGTAGGACTGTCTAAGCTGTTTACTACTGCGAAGAGAGGAGAGAATCTCATATATAATAGTAGGTGGAAGATGAAGGTTTATTTACATTTCATAATTATCTAGTACGAGCATTTGCACAGCGCGAATCCCAAAAATCATGCTATGTAAATAATCTGGCAATTACCTGACGAATGAGAAAACTTTCGTTTATAGGATGAACTGATCTGTTGGCTTTGTTAAAAGATTATCGATTTCGGCATCGCATCATACTGTGTAATCAGGAACAGAACGATCTATTACTGATTGTTTTGTGTAATGAAGCAAGTCCCAGGAACATTTTTGTTAAATAACTTCAAGACATAATATACCTTAAATGCTTATACAAAACCAGAAAAAACAATTCTTGCAAACCTGAGCAATAAAAGAGAACCAAATGGAGTTTTTGAAGATAAAATATATTTCTTTTATTCATACAAAATATTAAAATAACACACGTGGGTTATAAAATAGATAAACTGATGGTAACAAAGAATGTGAAATATATAAACAGATGGGTCCTGGGGTGGATATATGAAGGGGAGGAAATCAGAAAGACGTCCTCAAAAAAACCTTCCCACTATCACTAAAAATTGGCCCAGAAGAGTATTGATCTCAATTCTTATCCATTCTGCTGAATGATCCCACACACAGTGCAAATAAATCCCCAATGCTCGTTTCACTTTCCAAGGGGCGAGTTATTGATTAAAACAGTGTTCACTGCAGGACCTTAAATCCCTGTGACCTCAATCTCATGACTGCTGGGCAGCCAATGCTATTGGGCTGCCGACACATGCGCAGGTCGCCGCACGTACCCCTCATCCAACCCCAGCCATCAGACTGCTACCACGCATGTCCGGGAGCGAGAACACGTTGCAAAGGCTTCTGTACAAGTGCAGAACGGTACAAAGATGTAGGGGCATAGACTGGAGCACGGAGCGGAGAAGAATCAACAGATACAAAAACAAAGGTAAATAACAATCCTGCTCCATCAAGGGTAATCCAGATGGAACACTGGGGAAAAAGGCAAACCTCATATTTAAGCGAATGCAAACATATTTTATCCAGTGAACAATAAATATACATTGCCTATTGGTCATAGATTCCTTTGGATATGTAGTATGAACCACAGCTGTTCATAAATTGTTTCAGGCTTTATGTCACAAGTTTTTTGTGAAAAATGGAAATCAGTCCTGGAAAAGCAATAACCGATCTATCAGGTCCAATACAGAACTGCAGGTGAACAAAGGTATCAGTGTAAAAAAGAAAAGAAATAAATCTTTATATGAAAAAAATAGTAATACATTTTTTTAAAAAAAAAGCCCACATGAAGGTCGTGTCAATTTAAGCTACAAAAAGGATGAAGAACTGTGTTTCATTTAAACCAAAAGGGTTCTTGGTACCCAGAGAAACAATTTGGGGCAACCACATGAGAAGTAATCACATTGGTAATGTGTTATAAGTTTGGAGAAATGTTGTAGTCAATCTGCAGAATCGAAAGTGGTTCTGTGAAGGACATTGGTGCAGGCAAGATAACGGCCACACGGAAAGAAGCCCTTGAAGGGGTCCCAATCCAGGCTTCTATCCATGTGGACGCCACGTGTTTTTCGTACCCACCAAGACTGTGATCCCAAAACCTTTAAATTACATTGTATTGATTTTATCCACAATGGTATAATGGAAGGAGATTTAAGGAAACTTCTGGCACAATATGAAGCAAGATGGAAACAAGCTGCCAAGCAGCTCTATCTGTGGAAAAATAAAAAAAAAGTTATAGCTCTCAGAATAAAGCGATGCAAACATTTTTTTTCTTTAAAATTATTTATTGCGTAAAAGCACCAAAATATAAAAAAATAAATGTGGTATCGCTGTAATCGTACTGACCCAAAGAATAAAGTCTGTCAATAATGACATGTGTCCAAAAATGGTACCAATAAAAACGTCAAGTCGTCCCACAAAAAAAAACAAGCAAATATGAATTGACTGGCCGTCCCTTCCAAACACAAATAGGATTTGTACAGGTGCTTAATTAGAGTAGCAATCGCCATATACTAACAAAATAAAGTAGCACTCTAGCGATTATAGCATGCAAACATGAAATTTGAATTACATTACTTCTCTGGAAAATATGAAAAATTGAGAATACTTGGCGCATAAATTGGCAAATTCATGTGTACCCTGCAGCCGCAACAAGGCTTTTCTAGTTGCTAGCACCTATCCTATGCTATAGCGCTGCCGGGTACCCATGAATCGGCCAATTTATGCCCTAAGTATTTTCACCCGCACCCACATGATTTCTGTTTGGAAGTGACGGACAGTCTTTTGATATTGGTACACATACCCTGTCTGACTGCACACTCCACCCCTGCGCCTCTGGAGGTTTTAGTTACGGCAGTATCCTACCTTCCCATATAAATGTAGAAGAGAAAATTCAGATTAGGCAGGTTCCCAGCAAGGAAATTCGCCTTATTCTGGCTCCCGGGAACACATGAAGTGGCCAATTTATGCGCTAAGTATTCTCAATTTTTCATATTTTTTTAAAGCAGTACTGCAATTCAAATTTCCTGTGTTTAATGTTTGCATGCTATAGCGTAAAAAAACAAGTCATCACATGACTGTCAGCCGAAATATGGAAAAATGATAGTTATCTAAATATTTGGATGCAGAAACTAGTTTTTGAAATAAAAAGTGTTTTTTTTTTATCACGGTAGCCAAACAAAGAAAGTTATAAATTTGGTATCGCTGGAATTGCCAAAGAGCAAAGTTGTCTAATCACTTATACCTCACAAGGAACGGTGTAAAAAAATAAATAGAATCAATTCTTCACGTGCTGTTAATTTTTTTTCATTTTATCTCCCAAAGATCGCAATAAGGCTTGGCTCACAATTATCCTGTGCACTACGCTGAGCGATTTACACTGGGTTTCTGTGTAAATCAGTGAAATATGAGATTCAGACTGAACCCACTGTGGAACATTCCCTATAATGAGGCAAATAGAGGCACTGTGGACGCTGTCTGACCTGTGGTCCTGCAATGTCCGTCTTTATATTAGGAGTGAATAAAAGTGCCGTAGGCCACAGTTTTGTGCTCTTCTAAAAACAAAGATATCCCTGAACAGAGGCCAGACGGCGTCCAGAATAATTCTGCTGCCTCATTATAGTGAGTGGTTCCCTTGGGAGTTTCCTCTAAATAACGTCACTCGGAGATTTAGATGTAAACTCCGATGTACTGTTGGTACAGAAAGTATTCAGACTCCTTTAAATTTTTCACTCTTAATTTTATTGCAGCCATTTGGTAAATTCAAAAAAGTTAATTTTTTCCCTTCACCCATGACAGCACACCTGAGAGAGGGATCCGCTCCGCCAGGACAGGAACTTACCGAAATATAAGGGGCGGTACCTCTCACCCGCTTCAGTTGGGTTCCTGTCCTGGATGAGAATTATGTACTGAAAGATGGCGGTACATGTCATCGTCGAACCTAAAAGAATTATGGGCAGTGAGCAAGGCCCTAGAAAACTTCGTTCCTCTCCTCCGGGGTCGCGACGTCTGCATTATGTCAGACAAACGGGCCACTGTATCAGACGTCAATCATCAAGGGGGAACAAGGTCATACTCCCTAATGGAAGCGACCAATAACATTTTTCAGACAGTGGAAGAACATCTCTTATCCCTTACAGCACTACACATAAAGGGGGCAGAGAACATCAAAGCAGACTTCTTTATCCGCAACAGGCTAAAACGGGGAATGGGCCTTAAACCTCAGAGTTTTCCAATAGATAGTTTGCCTATGGGGAATGCCGGAAATATATTTATTTGCCAACAAAAGCAACAGGAAGGTAAAGAGGTTTTGTTCGCTAAACCCAAGGAAAAGGCTGTTCGCGGTAGACTCCCTACAAAATCCTTGGAACTTCAAGATTGCTTACGCATTCCCTCCAGTAGCCTTGATTCCAACAGTGGTGAGGAAAATCAGAAGGCATTAAGCGAGAGTGATTGATTGCCCCATTCTGGCCGAAAAGATCTTGGATTTCCCTATTGCAGATAATGTCGCTATCAGATCCAGAGAATCCTGACCTCCTCAGTCAGGGTCCAATATTCCATACCCAGGTGAAGGGATTTTATCTGGCGTCGTGGAATTTGAGAGGTCACTTCTGAGTAAAAGGGGATTTTCGCCAGGGCTAGTTTCCACTTTGTTAAAGAGTAGGAAATCTATAACTACGAGGATCTACAGTAGAACATGGAGTAAATTCCTAGGGTTCTTAGGGAAATCTTTAAGCCAAAAACCTCCGATCGGTCCCATCCTAGAGTTCCTATATTCGGAGTTAGAACTGGGACTAGCTGTTAATACCCTTAAAGTTCCGGTCTCGGCATTAGAAGTGTTAGTTGTGCGTTATACAACTGTAACCTGGTGGCGAATAGATAGGTGGCAAGATTCATAAAGTCCTGCCATAGGTCCAAACCAATCCCGATTCTAAAAGTTTCCCCGTGGGATCTAAACTTAGTATTAGAGGCCCTTACGAAGGAACCGTTTGAACCCATAGATGAGTTGTCAATAACATCTCACCCTAAAAACAATCATATTAGTGGCTCTTACATCAGCCTGTATGCTGAGTGATCTGCAGGCCCTCTCTATAAATCCGCCTTATACACAGTTATTTGAGGATAGGATTGTGTTAAAAACAGAGCTGGCATATCTGCCCAAAGTAGTCAAAATTTAATCGAAGACAAGAGATTATTCTTCTTTCCTTCTGTGAGAAGGGGAAAAGAAATTTCACAATCTAAATGTTAGGAGGGCGCTGCTAGAGTATATGTCTGTGACTAGCCAGTGGAGGAGGTCCCAGCCCCTATTCATAGCCTTTCAGGGTAGCAGGAAGGGTTATGGGGTGTCAAAGGAAGCCATTAGTGTAGCATACTCAGCCAGCGGTGCTCCGATTCCTGATGGCATCAAGGCTCACTCCACCAGAGCCGTGGCGACCTCATGGGCTGAGAAAGCAGAGGTATCAATTGACTAAATCTGTAAGGCCGCTACCTTGTTTTCACCATCAACCTTCTTTAGGCACTGTAGGTTAGACCTATCCTCCTCTGCTGACTTGACCTTTGGTAGAAGGGTGCTGCAAGCGGTGGTCCCTCCCTAAGGTATTTCGAAGTCTCCAAAAATCTCTCAGGTGTGCTGTCATGGGTGAAGGGAAAACACCAAGGTTACTTACCGGTAGCCGTTTTTTCCAGAGCCCATGACAGCACCTGTATATTCCCCACCTTTTTCACCATATAGGTGTGCACTATAGTTGGGTGTGTTTATTATGTGGTGTTGGTTATATGTATAATTAACCGGGAGGTCCTCTCATGCTCTGTAACCAACTGAAGCAGGGCAGAGGTACCACCCCTTATATTTTGGTAGGTTCCTGTCCTGGTGGGGCAGATCCCTATCTCAGGTGTGCTGTCATGGGCTCTGGAAAAACCGGCTACTGGTAAGTAACCTTGGTATTTATTTCTCAATAATGTACACTCTGCACCGCATCTTGACTGAAAGAAAAAACAGAAATGTAGAAATTTTTGCAAATTTATTAAAGAAAAACTAAAATATCACATGGTCATAAGTATTCAGACCCTTTGCTCAGTACTGAGTAGAAGCACCCTTTTGAGCTAGTACAGCCATGGGTCTTCTTGGGAATGATGCAACAAGTTTTTCACAACTGGATTTGGGGATTCTCTGCCATTTTTCCTTGCAGATCCTCTCCAGTTCCGTCAGGTTGGATGGTGAACGTTGATGGCCAACCATTTTCAGGTCTCTCCAGAGATGCTCAATTGGGTTCAAGTCAGAGCTCTGGCTGGGCCAGTCAAGAATGGTCGCAGAGTTGTTCTGAAGCCACTCCTTTGTTATTTTAGCTGTATGCTTAGGGTCATTGTTTTGTTGAAAGGTGAAGTCCAGAGCATTCTGGAAGAGGTTTTCATCCAGGATATCTCTGGACTTGGCCACATTCATGTTTCCTTCAATTGCAACCAGTCCTCCTGTCCCTGCAGCTGAAAAACACCCCCCTATTGCATGATGCTGCCGTAGCCATGTTTCACTGTTGGGATTGTATTGGGCAGGTGATGAGCAGTGCCTGGTTTTCTCCACACATGCCGCTTAGAATTATCACCATAAAGTTCTATCTTCATCTCATCAGACTAGAGAATCTTATTTCTCATAATCTGGGAGTCCTTCATGTGTTTTTCAGCAGCAGATGGAAGGAAGAGAGACACACTAGTCATTACTAGTGGGTAGGCGGAGCCCAGATAGGATTGACACCTCAGATTAAAAAGAGTGTTGACCGTCCCTCCAGCTCGGGCTCCTCCTATTCAGCTCTCCAGTCTAAAATTTGAGGTCTCAGAGGATGGTCGCTGCTGAAGCAGCTCCTCAGAAGATTTTTTTATTTTTATCGGACAGAGACTTGGACTCAGTGTCTAGAGGTCTCAGGGTCTCAGCGCTGCTGGACCCCCACCTCTCCCTTGGCGGATCTGTATTACCCTGTATGGTGGTCCCTGCAGAACCCTGCCGGCCCGGGGGGATGAGGATGGCTTCCCTGGCGGGGACGCAAACCTCGCTGCTGGGGTCACTGCGTTCCCCGCCCTGGGGGGAAGCGATGGGCATAGCGCCACAAATCCCTGGGGGTCCCTGTGGCGCTCAGCTGGGTGAGTACTCAACATGTTAATGTGTTTTGAGTGTTTCAGCGACTGCTGCGGCAGCCGCTGTTACATGTATACATGTCGGTGACTGGTGTTTTTTGTCCGCAGGTAGATGCCTGCAGGACATAGGAGCGGGGGAGAGAGGAGTTGCGCACCTTTTTATTTGAATTTTCGCGCTGCTCTGAGCGCGCGCTTTACTGCTGTCTCTTTTTCCGGCTTCTCTCATGGAGCACATCGGAGGCACAGCGCGGCAGCCATTACTGAAGCAGGCTGAAAGCTTTCTCGGGCCTTTTCTCCCTCCTCCCCTCCCGGCAAGACGCTACACCGTGACCAGCTGGGTGAGTCGCTTCTACCCGTCTGGGCAGAAGCTTAACCCCCTCACCCCCACAGCGCAGGCGCCTTTCTGAGGCACAAATGAGTGGCAGACAGCGCTGTCCTGCAGCTTTTATCCCATAAGAGGGCTCGCACACCCTTTTCATTAAAGAGGTTGTGGGGAGTCTGCGACATTAATGCCACTATGCGTTCCCTCTAACGATCCCGATAACGACGCATACTAATGCGATCGTTTGTGTGATCGTTTTAATGTCGCTAGTAGCTGCCAATCTGGGCGATCTCATTAACGACGCATAAGCGGTTAGCGATCTCCTTTACGAATTTGGCGGTCATTGCGATACAAAACAGCGCAATTTTTTTAGCGATCTCGTTGAATGTTTTTGTTTAGTGTGACATAGCTGCACTGCAGCTGCTGCCTTATAAGAGGCACTTGGGGCTCGCACACCCTTTTCATTACCAAGGTTGTGGGGAGTTTACTACTTTAACCCCTTCTTAGGCGGTTAATTCTTAATGAGGGACAGCTGGGGTAGCTCTTTCTTTAAGAGCTTTAACCCTTCAGCGTTTATTTTTTCTTTAAGAAACACACTGTTCTAGTTACTGACAGGTTTAACCTGCTATATACTGTGCAAGGACATGTCAGACGCGGACCGTCTCCCAGATCCGCTACAGGATCAGTCTCGCGTATCTGACACGCAGACCTCGACGGCGTCATGCGCAGCGGTCGGAGGTGCCAGTGGTGTCAAAATGGAGGCCCTCGCTAGTTTCTATGATGGCCTGTCTGACCTTCTAGGTTATTGGGTGTCAGCTAGATCCTCTCAAGGAAGCGACACAAGCCGGTGCCTTCCTTCCCGCGTAACGAAAATGTCCGATTCGGACAAGGAGGATCGGCAGGGACACTCTGCCTCTCTTTTGGGCCGAACAGAGGCTTTTATTGGAAGCCATGAGGGCGTTACAGTTACCGGAGGAGGTAACTAGACGTCCTGGTAAGTCGGCCCGGATGTTTTCAGCATAGGTCGCGATCAGCTTTACAACGTTTTCAGGGGACACGGTTTTAGACACTGTAACCGTGTTCTACAGAGTTGATTGATAATTGGATCCCTTCTCCTGAAGTGGATGTCCCTTTATCCCAGCTTAGCAAATCTTCCTGTTAAAGGGAAGGCGAGTCTGCAGGACCCGCTGGACAGAAAATCGGAGATGGCAGCAATATCCATCTGAGAGGCCGTGGGTCATGGATTCAGTACTAAGGATCCATGTGTGCTTGTAAAGCTTCCCTGAGCCGGTTGGACCGTCTACGGACGGCGTGGCAAGATGGATCCCCTCTATCGAGGTAGATGGGCTTTTCAAGTTGTTGGAGGATACTTCGTCGCTGCTATCCAGGGCGCAATCCTCGACAGTCACAGTCAGAAGAGCACTGTGCCTTAGACAGTGGACTGGGGAC
Source organism: Oophaga sylvatica (assembly GCA_033576555.1). Classification (NCBI taxonomy): domain Eukaryota; kingdom Metazoa; phylum Chordata; class Amphibia; order Anura; family Dendrobatidae; genus Oophaga; species Oophaga sylvatica. The sequence goes on along the minus strand of JARQOD010000003.1, from coordinate 300,760,232 downwards.
GCGGTTTCCAAGCAGGGTTTGCTATCTTTAGCTTACAAGGTGGTCAGCTATTTGAATCTGACCTCACGGAGCTGATTGCCAAGGCAAAGGCAAAAGAAACAGCTTTACCACAGCGCAGAGCTGTGATTTCTGCGTCTGGCAGGACTAGTGCTGGTAGTGGTCGGCGGTCCTTTCGGTCCAGGGGATGATTCGGTCAGCCCTCTGGGGTTTCGGGTCGTCTTTCTTTTTTTAAAAAAAAAAAAAAAAAAAAAAAAAAAAAAGGAATTCTCAGAAATTCCGCATTCCCGGGAAGCAGAACTTCCGTTAAGACAAGCAGGAAGCTGGCAAAAAGCCCGCTAAGGCGGACTGACGCCTGGGTCTCACTCGAGCGCTCTCGAGTGGGGGGTCGTTTACTCTATTTCAAACCGACTTGGGCTTCCCGCGTGTCGGACGCCTGGGTGACACGGGTTGTGTTGGCAGGCTACTTCATAGAGTTTCTTTCTCGACCCCCAGACAGTTTTTTTGTCAATCTCGCGTTCCGTCAGAGCCCGAGCTTTTTGCCGCTCTACTGCGGGAGGTAGATTCCCTTTTGCAGAAAGGTGCGGTGGTGCCGGTTCCGCCGGAGGACCGGGGAAGAGGGTTTTATTCCAACCTCTTTGTGGTTCTCAAAAGATTGAATCGGCATGTCCACGCCAGGAAATCCCGCATGAAGTCGCTTCGCTCCGTTTTGGCGGCCCTGTTGCAGAACGCTTTTTTGGTGTCAATCGACATTCGCGACGCTTATTTGCACTTTCCAATCGGAAGGGCCCACCAACGCTTCCTTCGTTTTGCCATAGGTCAGGACCATTACCAGTTTGTGGCTCTGCCATTCGAATTGGCCTCAGCGCCCAGAGTTTTTACAAAAATTCTGGCGCCTCTCATGGCAATTCTTCGAAGACAGGGGGTTTCGATTCTTCCCTACCTGGACGACCTTTTGATTGTGGCGTCCTCAAAGGAGGAGGCTGTGACTGCTCACAATCTATCCCTTCAGCTCCTGGAGGACTTCGGGTGGCTGGTCAGTTGGGAGAAGTCGTCTCTGTAACCGTCGCAGTCAATCCTGTTTTTGGGGATGCATTTCGACACGGTACGAGCAGTGGTGTCTCTGCCTCCAGACAAGCAAGCATGTCTCCTTCGACATGTACAGGTTATGAAGTCTTCGACAGCGATGTCCCTTCGAAGGTGTATGCGCCTTCTGGGTTTGATGGTGGTCCATGGAGGCACTTCCGTTTGCTCAGTTTCATCCTGGGCCCTCCAAAGGCTCATTCTGAGCCGTTGGTGATCGCAGATCATCTCCCACAGGGTGCGAGAGTCTCTAGGATGGTGGTTACGTCCGGAAGCGTTATCCCTGGGGAAGTCCTTCCTCTCTCCGAGGTGGTCGGTCATAACCACCGATGCCAGCCTGACGGGCTGGGGAGGTGTCTGGAACGATTTCTGGATTCAGGGAGTATTGTCGTCGGGTCTGTCCTGCCGTTCAACATCCTGGAATTGAGGGCAATTTTTTCTTTGCCTCCAACACTGGACGGTCCCTTTAAGCGGTCTTCCAGTCTGAGTGCAGACAGACAATGCGATGGCGGTCGCGTATATCGACCATCTAGGCTGAACAAGGAGTTCCAGGCTCATGGTGGAGGTATCTCGGATCCTGGTATGGGCCGAGACCAGAGTGCCAGCCATCTCTGCGATCCACATCCCAGGAGTTCAGAATATCACGGCAGACTTTCTCAGTCGCGAGAAGATGGATCCCGGAGAATGGAGTCTTCATCCGGAGATTTTTGCACTGCTGTGCTCCCGTTGGGGAACTCCCCAAGTGGATTTGATGGCATCCAGGTTCAATGCCAAGTTACCGACTTTCATGTCCAGGTACAAGGACCCGAAGGCTTGACGGTGGATGCTCTGGTGGCTCCGTTGGACCAATTCGAGCTATTCTATGTGTTTCCGCCGATACCCTTACTTCCTCTGGGGTTGTGTCTTATCAGACTGGAGAGAATCCCGGCTATGTTGATAGCCCCAGATTGGCCAAGGAGGACGTGGTTCTCGACACTGGTGTCGCCTCTGGCAGCCCCTCCTTTTTCCACTTTCTCTTCGCCCGGACCTGTTAACCCAAGGGCCCGTTCGTCATCCGGACCTGAAGTCTCTGCGTTTGACGGCGTGGCTCTTGAGACCGAAATATTGACAGTCAAGGTTTTTCAGCCAAAGTCATTGCCACTTTGCGGGCTGCCAGAGGTCCGACTGCTACTAGGATTTATCACAAGTCTTGGGTAGCCTTCTTTTTGTGGTGTTCGGGTTCTTCAAGGAACCCGAGGATTCTTTCCATTCCCAATTTGTTGGCCTTTTGCAGGACAAGGGTTTGGCAGTTAGCACTCTGAAGGGTCAGGTTTCTGCCCTGTCTTTGCTTTTCGGAAGGCTATCGCCTCGCGTAGGGACGTACGTTCCTTTTTTTCGCGGAGTAACCCGTCAGTTTCCGCCGCGGAGGGCACCTGTGTCTCCTTGGCGGCTCAATCTTGTATTGGAGGCTCTTCAACATGGGCCTTTTGAGCCTATGGACTCTGCTAGCTTTTCTTTGCTATCTTGGAAGGTTGCCTTTCTAGTGGCGGTCACCTTTTTGAGAAAGGTTTTCTGAGTTAGCGGCTCTTTTTTGCTCGCCTCTTTTCCTGGAGTTTCACCCGGATCGCGTAGTACTTCGCACACCTACCTAAGGTGGTGTCGCAATTTCATGTTAACCAGGATATTGTGTTGCCCTCGCTTTGCCCGGGCCCGAGGAATGCAAAGGAACGGGCCTTGCACACATTGGATTTAGTGCGGGCCTTGAAGTTCTATTTGTCTGTTACTCAAGGTTTTCGGAAGTCAGACTCTCTGTTTGTGATTCCAGCAGGTCGTCGGCGTGGTCAACGAGCTTCCAAGGACTCTATAGCTCGTTGGATTCGGTCGGCCATTTTGGAGGCTTACCGACTTAAAGGCGAACCTTGCCCGATTAAGATTTGAGCTCACTCCACGAGGGCTGTGGCTTCATCGTGGGCCTTTCATCAAGGGGCCTCGGCAGCTCAGCTCTGCCGAGCGGCGACCTGGCGTTCCGTCCACACGTTTACAAAGTTTTACAAGGTGGACGTCAGTGCTTCCGCTGATGCGGCCTTAGGACGTAGGGTCCTGCAGGCGGCCGTAGTTTAAAATTCTAGTTAACTTGTATTTGGCGCCTGTTGCGCTTTTATCCAGGTTGTTGGGATTCTGCCTCTTTTGGTTTTTTTCCCACCCTTAGTTTTTGGACTGCTTTGGGACGTCCCACTAGTAATGACTAGTGTGTCTCTCTTCCTTCCATCTGCTGCTGAAAGACGGATTTTGGTAAGAACTTACCTGTAAAATCCTTTTCAGCGAAGGAAGGGAGACACAGCTCCCTCCCATGGCAGAAGTGTGTTGTTGTTTTCAGATGCGGCGTGACCCTTCTCTAATAGCGATTATCTGGGCTGAGGTCGGCGCGCTAAGGCTCTGTTCCAGCATCGCCAGCTCATCGCAGTGGTCAGGTCCAGTGAGTAGTACCTGGAACTGTGTGGTTTCTTTCTGTTGCATGCATAACCTGTATTATTGTCTTTTCTCTGAAGTCCTTCAGAAGGGGTTATGTTGCTCCGCTGGTGATATTTGCTCTTCCTTAGCTTGTGTACGACTGGAGAGCTGAGTAGGAGGAGCCCGAGCTGGAGGGGCCGGTCAACACTCTTTTTAATCTGAGGTGTCAATCCTATCTGGGCTCCGCCTACCCACTAGTAATGACTAGTGTGTCTCTCTTCCTTCCTTCGCTGAAAAGGATTTTACAGGTAAGTTCTTACCAAAATCCGTCTTTTAGCAAACTATAGGTGGGCTTTCATATGTCTTTCACTGAGGAGAAGCTTCCGTCTGGCCACTCTGCCATAAAGGCCCGACTGGTGGATGGCTGCAGTGATAGTAGACTTTGGAACTTTCTCCCATCTCCCTACTGCATCTGTGTAGCTTAACCACAGTGATCTTGGGGTTCTTCTTTACCTTTCCCACCAAGGCTCTACTGCCATGATTGCTCAGTTTGGCTGGATGGCCAAGTCTAGGAAGACTTCTGGTGGTCCCAAACGTCTTCCATTTAAGGATTATGGAGGCCACTATGCTCTTAGGAGCCTTGAGTACTGCAGAAATTCTTTTGTAACCTTGGTTAGATGTGTGCCTTGCCACAATTCTGTCTCTGAGCTCCTTGGCCAATTCCTTTGTCCTCATGATTCTCATTTGGTCTGACATGCACTGTGAACTCCAATGAAGGAGTAGAAATGGACAGCATGTGACTTAAATATGAGTGAGCAAAGGGTCTGAATACTTATGACCATGTGATATTTCAGTTTGTTTTTTTTAATAAATTTGCAAAAATTTCTGCATTTGTTTTTTTTCAGTCAAAATGGGGTGCATAGTGTACATTAATGAGAAAAAAATGAACTTTTTTAAATTGCAAAATGACTGCAATGAAACAAAGAGTGAAAAATTTAAAGGGGTCTGAATGCTTTCCATACCCACTGTTAGTGCTCAGCGTAGAGCGCTGGATAAATGTGATTCCAAACATGTAAAATGTTCCCAATAAAAGCTTCAACTCAATCCCACTCAGGTCTGTCATGTGTCAATGGAAATATAGCGGTCTTTCACATTACTCATAGTACAAAGGCTCTGTAAATGCGCTATAGCTCCTCGCACCCCTAAAGAAATTCAGCAAATTCTGCACTCCCAAATCCAAGTGTCCCTCTCCCTTCTGAGCCCCATTGTGTCTAAGCCATGTTTAGCGTCCACATGTTTAGCATTTCTGTAGTAACGACAACCCGCCTAATTTACGGGTGCATGTCTCCAGAAGCATGACCTGGGCACTGCAATGGCAATTTTTACTCAACAACATCCACTACTGCGTGTTTCTGGAAAACACCCATGGAGTCAAAATCGTCACCACACCTGTAGATAAATTCCCAACGGGGTATAATTTCCAAAATGGGGTTGCTTGATGGGGGGGGGGGGAGTGTTTCTTCTCTTCTAGCACTTTGAGTCTTGAAGTCCTCAAAGTTTTCTTGCAAATAGCACTCCATCCATTTCTTATCTCGCTGTGTGGCTAAGCAGTGCTCTACAGCCACATATTGGGTATTTCTACACTAAGCAGAAATTGTGGGATTTTGGTGCCATTTTTGCCATTTGCCCTGTGTGAAAATGTAATATCTTGGGCTTAAACAAAATTTTTGAGAAAAATGTAATTATTTTTCTTCACTGCCCAATGGTATAAAATTTTGTGACACACCTGTGGTGTCAAAATGAACACTGCACCCCTAGGTGAATTCATTGAGGTGTAGTTTGTAAAATGGGGTCACTTAGGGGGTTTCTGCTGTTCTGGCACCTCTACTGCTCTGCCAATGTGACATGGCACCCTCAAACCTGGGAAGCAAAATCTGAATTCCAATATGGCGTTTTTTTTTCCTTTCTGAGCTTTGCACTGTGCCTCAAAAGTAGTTTTTGACCACATATGGGGTATTGGTGTACCCAGAAGAAATTGCATAACTTTGGGGTTCATTTTTTTTTTCTTCATTACTCAATGTTATAAGCTTCTGTGAAGCACCTGGGAATTTCAAGGTGCTCACCACACATCTAGATATGTTACCTGATGGGTCTAGTTTCCAAAATGGTGTCACTTGTGATCGGTTTCCAATGTGTTATGGGTACTCTTTAGAAAGCACTGTGTTACGGGTGCTCTCAGGGAGGCACTGTGTTATTGGTCCTATATGTGGCACTGTATAAAACTCCTTGGCTCCAGCACGTCACTTTGGTGGTCTCTGACAAGATATGGAGAAACATCTCATTCTTAGGCTACTTAACTACTGATGCCTGTCACATGGCATGAGCATAAGCCTTTGAGGTCTTACCTTACCTGAGGTCTTAGTGGCTACCAAGAATGGGACATCATTGTTTCCTGTCCTTCTAGAGACCCTAAAGCAGCTTGTGTTAGACCAGTGTGTGGAACCTTTTTTCTGCCAAGGGCAGTTTGGAAATTTCTAAAATAATTTGGGAACCATACTAAATTATTGACTTTAAAATTGGTTCTGGTATATTTGGTCAAATTAACCCAACACCGGGCTGCAGCATCGCAACACTGTGATGCCACTTCCTCCCACCAAGAGTTTGCAGCATTGCCCCACTTCTGCCGCCGTTGGCTTTCTGAGAAAGGGAGCTTGCCTCCTGTGACTTCATTTCACATCTGCCTCCCCCAGGTAAGATATTATCTCTGAGAGCTGCCACTGCGCAGGCAGCGCCATCTTGGAGCAGGATTTTTTTTTTCTTCAGTAAGATGGTGCCACTGGCGCATGTGCAGTAGCAGCTATCGGATCGCAGCTATATACACCGACAGCTGCTACTGTGCAGGCACAGTGGGCGCCATTTTCAAACTGATTTTTTTTCTAGCTGAATAACATCAAGAACATGTATTATTGGGATGGGACAATAAACATGTGATTATGCTGCAGAGCAGGTGCCATGGCTGGCACCTGCCTGCAGAAGGTTTTTCCCAGGACGTCATCCTGACAGCATCCTGTAGGATGTCCTCCTCCTTGCAGGGACAGGAAAGCACACAAGAGGTTAAAAGGCCTGCTCCACCCCCTCTACCTCAGTGTTTTCCTGTCCCTGCATGGAGGGACACACAGGAGTGAAGCGCATCGGCGCTACTTACCGGAGGGCTGGGGATGGGACGACGATGTCAGCACCCGATCCCTTGGGGAGCAGCCCGGGCTCGAAACTCCCCGGAGGGGAGTCCCTCGACCGCAGAGACCAGGCAGCGGACGGCGCCTGGAGAGAGTCGTTCCTTCCGAGGGGAGGCTCTCGACTCTAGGATCTGACAGGCGCGCTGGTGCGCGCGCTCCCGCAGGAGGTAAGGCACTTCCGGGCGGGCGGCGAGGAGGAATCGCCGGCGGTGGCAGCAGAGCGGCGTGCGTTCCACGGTGGAACGCAGAGGTAACATTTCCACTTCCGGGTCATTGATCTGGGCAGGCATGGATCATTTAAAAGCGCCGACTGGGAAGAAACGCTCGCCACCAGACAAGCCGGTATCTTTTTCCTAAGGGGAGAAAAAACCTGCTGTGGAACAATGGAGGATGGAGCAGTCGAGGGAGGGGTAAGAGCGCGTATGCACGACAAAACCCCACTGTTAGCCAGACTTGATCTCTGGTAGGTTCCTGGAACCTTAGCCTGACTGTCCCTAATCTTAAATTTTAGGATATGGGATCGGCAGCTCCCCAATCTACAGTGGAAAAATCGGGCAAATCTGTTTCAAAGTCTAATAGATGCCCCGTTTGCCATGTGAAGTTAGCAAGCTCTTATAAGAAAGCCCTCTGCAAGCCTTGTACTTCCAAGGTTATGGAAGGGGAACAAACGTCTCTTCGGGATGAAATGATGGCCTTGATTCGTGAGGAAGTGCAGGCCTCTATAGCCGATATTTCTAAGCAACGTCCGTCTAGTCCGAGACAGGATCGTAAGCGAGTAAGATGGGAGACGGATTTAGAGGAATCAGATGGGAGTTCAGTGGATCAACCTGTACAGATGGAAGAGGATCCTGGTGAAGAGGGTGAACTTCCACCGGATATTCAGGATCAAAATAGGAAATATTTATTCCAGGTTGAGGACACGGATGAACTAGTGAAAGCTGTGAGAGATACTATGCAGGTAGAAGAAACCCTGAAACCGCAGTCCAGACAGGACTTAATGTTTGGGGGTCTTACGTTCCAGAGGAAAAGAGTGTTTCCTGTTAGCGATCACATCCATACTATGATTATGGATGAATGGAAGGATGCGGAACGTAGACTTGTGCTAAACCGCGATTTCAAAGGACGTCTACCTTTTGATCCGGAAGATATAAGTTTATGGGAGGATACTCCTAAGATTGATGTCCCAGTGGCGAGAGTAGCCAAAAAGACATCCATTCCTTTCGAAGACTCTTCAAGCCTCCGCGATCCTATGGACAGAAGAGCGGACATTCTGTTAAAGAGGGCATGGGAATCTTCGCCAGCCCTTATTAAAACCAACATAGCGGCTACGTCCAGATCTATGGCTTTCTGGATGGGTCAATTGGAAGATCATCTTTCCAATAAAACGCCTAGAGCAGATATTCTAGCTTCTTTACCTTTAATAAAGTCTGCTACGGCATATCTTGCTGATTCTTCTGCGGAATCAGTAAGATTTGCCGCAAGAAATAGTTCTCTATCTAATGCGGCTAGAAGAGCTATTTGGCTACGATCATGGTCGGGGGATAATGCATCCAAATCTAAATTATGTTCTATTCCCTTCTCAGGCTCAAAGGTTTTCGGTCCGGCGCTAGATGATTTCCTAGAATCCGCTTCTGACAAAAAGAAAAGGTTTCCTGAAGAGAAACCAAAGCAGCCTCAGCCCTTTCATAGAAGTTTCCCCCCTAGACGTCAACCTGACTTCAGGAGTCAGAGCAGGTCCTATAGAGGAACGTATAGAGTTCCCTATAGTCAGAGCACAAGAAAACCTTCCTTTTCTTCATCCTCAAGGTCCAAGAGACAATGACGCCAGGGTTATCGGGGGGAGGCTCAAATATTTTTCAGAGGCCTGGGCTCAGGTTACCGTAAACCAGTGGGTTCTCAGAACCATCTCGGAAGGGTACAAAATAGAGCATTTATTTCCACCCCCGAAAGATATATTTCTCCAACAGTAATTCAGCTGGACTCCCCCATGTGGGTGGACCTCCAGGACATGTTATGTTCAAAGGTCATAATTCCGGTCCCACCAGAGGAAAGGGGAAAAGGTCATTACTCTTCCCTGTTTTCCATCCCAAAGCCGTCAGGGGGAACCCGGACCATTATAAATCTAAAACCCCTAAACACATCTGTCAAATACAAAAGATTTCGAATGGAATCCATTCGCTCAGCAACTCATCTAATAGACAGAGGGGCAGTCATGTGTACACTCGACTTAAAGAATGCCTATTTTCAGGTTCCTATTCACCCTTCTCAGAAGGTTCTAAGATTTGCAGTGGAACTGCCGTCCCAGACCGAACACTTCCAGTTCAGAGGCCTTCCTTTCGGGCTAGCTTCAGCTCCCCGTATATTTACAAAACTGGTAGCAGAGGTAGTGGCCTACCTGAGAAGTCAAGGAATAGTAATTGTCCCATATCTAGACGACTTCCTTATGATTGCAGAATCAAAAGAAGCTTTAAGAACCCAGGGGAACCGAACTATTGCAGTCCTAGAATTCCTAGGATGGGTAATCAATTGGGAGAAGTCGGATCTGATTCCAGAATACAGGAAAATCTTTTTAGGGGTTCTATTAGACTCCAAGAGAAGAATATCCCTGTTGCCCAAGGAAAAACAGGGAGAAGTGAAGACCAAAGTCAAAAGACTTTGGAAACGGCGCACCTCCATAAGAGATGCTATGAAGGTTCTGGGCTTGATGACAGCCTGTATCCCGTGTGTCAGATGGGCGCAATTCCATTCCAGACCTCTGCAGAGGCAAATTCTTTCAACATGGGACCGGAATCATATGTCTCTAGACAAGAAAATGTCGATTTCAAGAACGGTGAAGGAATCGTTGCTGTGGTGGATGCAGCCTGCAAACCTCCAAACAGGTTGTTTATGGATCACCTCTCCGTGCGTAGTGGTGACTACGGATGCCAGCGAGTGGGGCTGGGAGGCCACTTAGAAGGAAGATTTTTCCAAGGCAAGTGGCCCAATTATGTCAGAAGAAGATCTTCCAACTTCCGAGAATTGTTGGCAGTATGGGAGACTCTAAGACGAAACGAAGAGGTATTAGCCGGAAGACATGTCAGAATTTTGTCCGACAATGTTACAACGGTATCTTTCCTAAAGCATCAAGGAGGTCCCAGACACTGTCAACTTCAGGATCTGGCGAGCAAAATATTTTCCTGGGCAGAAAATACAATTCTTTCAGTATCGGCGGTACATCTAGAAGGTGCCCAGAACGATCTAGCAGACTATTTAAGTCGGCAGGAAGTTTGTCCAACAGAGTGGGAGCTCAACAAGGACATTTTCCAGGAGCTGTGCCAGCGTTGGGGGACCCCGAATATAGACCTCTTCGCAAGAAGAAAAAATTCGAAGGTTTCCAGGTTCTACTCTCTAGACCCGCTAGACGGCCCGGAAGGAATAGATGCGTTCAGCCAAGTCTGGAACGAACCTCTCTCATATGCCTTTCCACCACTTGCACTCATTCCGGCGGTCCTCAGAAAGATCAGAGAAGACCGAGCAAGGGTAATCCTAGTAGTTCCGTTCTGGCCGAGGAGAAGCTGGTTTCCCCTCCTAGGTGGGATGATGGAGGAGAACCCGATCGAGCTACCACTGAGAAGCAACGTGATTCACCAGGGCCCAGTATATAATTCGAACCCCGAATCTCTACACCTCTCGGCGTGGATCCTGAGAGGGACATCCTAAAAGCAAAAGGCTTATCAGATCAGGTTATAGCCACTATCCAGGCCAGTAGAAAGCCGGTTACTTCGGCGATTTACCTAAAAATCTGGAAGAGGTTCTGTCTAGAGGGCGGCAGATCTAGTGTGTTGGAGGGTTCCCCTAACATACCAAGGATCCTAGATTTCTTACAGGCTGGCTTTAACAAAGGGTTAAAGCCAAGCACGCTTAAAGTTCAGATTGCGGCACTTAGTTCCTTTCTTGACTTTCCTTTGGCATCTCACCCTTGGATTGTAAGATTTATAAAGGCTACTCAGAGGTTACGCCCCACAATTAGACAAATAACTCCCCTCTGGGATTTAAATTTAGTGCTTAATGCATTATGCAAAGGGTCATATGCTCCTAACCAAGAAATGCCCATTTCATATTGTACTTGGCGAACGGCTTTTTTGGTAGCCATTACTACGGCCAAAAGGATAGGAGAAATTCAGGCCCTATCAATGAAACATCCATATTTGCAAATCAGAGATGACTGTATAATCCTAAAATTAGACCCAGCCTTTTTACCAAAGGTAGTGTCCAATGATAATATCAACCAGGAAATTATATTACCCTCTTTTTGTGACAAACCTTCTAATGAGAAGGAACAAATACTCCATTCGCTTGATGTTAGACAAGCAGTTTTGGACTATTTGGAGGCCACCAAAACCTGGAGATTAGACTCCAACCTCTTTATTTTGTTTGGGGTAAAAACAAAGGTAAAAAAGCTTCTAAAGCTTCTATAGCCAGATGGATAATCAAAGTCATCTCAGACGCTTATCAGGCAGGGCGGTTCTAGTCCCCCGGAAGGTCTTAGGGCCCACTCCACTAGAGCAATTTCAGCTTCCTGGGCCGAGAGAGCAGGTGCCTCGGTAGACTAAATTTGCAGAGCCGCAACTTGGGCCAGATTTAATACATTTTGTAGACACTACAGATTAGATGTAATGTCAGGTCAACATACTGCCTTTGGTAGGAAGGTTCTACAGGCAGTAATCCCACCCTGAGGAGGTTCTTTGGTACTCTCCAGGATGCTGTCAGGATGACGTCCTGGGAAACTGGTATTACACTTACTGGTAATTATATTTCCAGGAGTCCATCCTGACAGCATGGGTACTTCCCCCCCCTTGTTTGATGTATCATATGATGTAATATGATGATATCATTAAAGTGTTATTTCATGAGCCATGGTGTGGTACTTGTTAATCACTGAGGTAGAGGGGGTGGAGCAGGCCTTTTAACCTCTTGTGTGCTTTCCTGTCCCTGCAAGGAGAAGGAGGACGTCCTCCAGGATGCTGTCAGGATGGACTCCTGGAAATATAATTACCGGTAAGTGTAATACCAGTTTTTCCATCACCCATGGCGGCACCATGAGAGAGGGGATCCGCCCTTCAAAGACAGGAAACCTTCAAGATAAAAAGGGTGGCTCCTCTCTCGGCCTCAGTTGGTTTCCTGTCCTCGGATGGGTTTTGGCAGGCAATGGTCTGCTGCATCCGTCAACAGGTACTGGTAGTCGCCTCGGCCACGACCCTGGGGGTGATGCCCGGGTATCACAAAAAAAAAATCCTCGGAGGCCACGTTTCACCGTGCCCTCTCTGTTGAGTATAGTGGCTATGCAGCCCGAGAGGCATATTGGTGCCCGGGTGAAATAGTCTCCTTGGAGGCCAGGTTAACTATGTCCTCCCTGTTGAGTATAATGGCCAGGCAATCTGTGAGGCAAATTGGTGCCTGAGTGAACAGGCAAGCCCCGGACGATGCCTTCCCTGGGAGAATACCTGACAGGATCCAGAGGTACATCCCGGGTGGTAAGGCTGCTCCCTCGTGTGAGGCCGGGACCAGGCAGGGCGGCCACAGGTATTTGGGGGAAGCGCGACAGCTGTGTGCTGAGTGTCGTGACGTGGGAGCGCCTGCACATCCTGGGAGTGTGCTCCGGAAGTGACCCAGTGCGCACCGGAAGTAATGGCTGGGTGCACGCAAGGGATAGTGCTTACACCCAGGTGTCATGGCTGGAGCACAGTCTGGGAGAGCGCATTAGAAGTGACCCAGCGCGCATCGGAAGTGGATGCCGGGTGAGCGCGGGGTCCTAAAGATACAGCGCGTACGCCGGGGTGTCATGGTGGTCACGTGGGCACTATGGCTGGAACAGCCTGAAAGCGCAAGCCGAACCCAGTACACACTGGGATGACGATGAGCATGATGTCTTAAAACCGGCGCACATGAGGGTTAATCAACCAAGTGGTGCCAATCGGAAAAAAAAGGGGGAAGATATTTAAGGAGTGGCAAAGGTGCAGTTGTTGGCAAATAAGAAGGCCTTTTCGCCAGTTCACTTGCAGCCTCACCAGCAGCATTAGCCGGAGAGGGCGTCTCGCTCACAAGAAAAGAACCAACCACGCCGTAGCAGCAGTGGAGGCCTCTCGGGCAGCGCACGAGTGGATCTTCGTGGTTCCAGGAAGGAGGGGTCCATAGTCTCTGTAGGAGACATTGAGAAGACCATTCAGTCTCCATATTCGGTACCTGTTTTAAGCGTCCGGATGGTGAGTGAGCTTCGAGAAAGTCCAGTATGCTAATGTCTGCTATCTTTTTCTCCTTGTCTCTTATACTCTCCTCTTTCATATACATTGGTGGGGTGGAGTATAGGGGGTCCCTTAAAAGAGCAGGTCTAAACTTAAAAATAAGGAGTGTCCCCTCTGCAAAAGTCAGTTAGGAGCGTCTTGGGATAAGAAACTGTCAGGACTGTATTGACAAGACTGCTGAAGAGACTCCCTCTTTCTCTGCAAACCTAAGATCCCTGATACAATCAAAGGTCTGTAGATCAGTTAGAACATTACAGGAAACGGATATAGACAGTAAGACGAGAGACAGATTCAGGCCCTTGTTTGTATCACAAGAGGACGCCCTGGGATCAGAAGAGAACACAAATAATCATTTCTTTAAAAAGGAAATACCCTTTTGACGAAGAAGCGTCTTCATCCTGTGATAGGGCTCCGAGACTTGATGTAGCTATCTCGAAAGTCGCCAGGAAGTCTTCCCTCCCGTTTGAGGACTTGGGTTCCGTGAAGGAACCATTGGATAGGAAGACCGAGTTTTCTTAAGATGGCATGGGAGGCCTCGGCAAGGGCATTAAGGCTGGCCATTGCGGCCACTTGTGAGGCTAGATCTCTAAAGGTGTGGGTTGATAATCTGGAAGATTAGTTGGAGCAGAGAGTCTCCAGGGAGACTATCTTAGAGGCAATACCGGCCATCAGAGCAGCGGCAGTATTTTTAGCTGATGCCTCAGTGGATTCAGCAAAGCTGGCGGCCAAGTCAGCAGTATTGGCCAATGCTTGACATCGTGTTGTGTGGCTTAAATGCTGGCTGGGGGATACACAGGCAAATATGAAGCTCTGCTCTTTACTGTGTTAAGGTAACTTCTTGTTTGGCCCGGCACTAGATGAAGTGCTGAAAGTAGACGGAGACAAGAAGAAGAGTTTTCCAAGACAGCCATTTCTGTCCTTTCGACACTCCTTTCAGAAAGGTTGAAAATTCAGGAGCAGAAATATAGAGACCAAGACAGAAACAGCTCTGACAAGCGATCCAGGGGAGGAAGGGGCCTTTACTTTGGCCATTCCTCCAGGGACACCAAGAAATCCTTACAGTGACTGCTTCTCGCAGGTGTGAGGGAGGCTCTCTCACTTCCTCTAAGCCTGGGTGAGAATTTCATCCAGCACCTGGATCTGGCAGATTGTGAGATCTGGCCTGGAATTGAGGTTCCACGACCTGCCGCCACAGAGATACACACAGACCCCGGTACAATCCTCGCAAGAGAAACAACGGAGCCTGGAAAAGGAGGTAGTCTCGCTGTTAAGGAAACATGTGCTAGAGGAGGTTTCGGTTAAAGAAAGGATTTTATTCCTTACTATTTCTTATAAAAAAAACAGACAATTCCTGGAGAACTATCATAAATCTGAAGGGGCTCAACAGTTATCTAATAATTCCTTCATTTAAAATGGAGACCATAAGATCGGCAGTAAAATTCCTCTTCCCTCAGTGTTACATGGCAGTCCTAGATCTCAAGGTCGCATATTATCACGTCCCGATCCGGCAGCAAGATCGCAAGTTTCTCAGGGTTGCGGTGCAGATAGGGTCTCATACGCCATTTTCAATACAGAGCTCTGCCCTTTGGGTTAGCAATAGCCCTCAAGTATTCACAATGCTGATTTTGGAGGTCACGGCGCATCTCAGAGAGAAGCATACTCTAATAATACCGTGTCTGAATGACTTCTTGATCGTGAGAAAAAATTTCTCTCACTGTCAGGAACAGGTCAGGATTGTTATGGACACATTACAAACGCTGGGATGGCAGCTAAACCTAAAAAAATCCAGACTGAATCTGGCAATGGTACAGATTTTCTTGGGGTTACTAGTAGATTCAGTGGTGCGGGAGTGTCGCCTCCCAGAGGAGAAAGAGCAAAAAATCAAACGGTTAATTTTGACATCAATACGAAAGCCGGAAATGACACTCAGAAAAGCGATGTCAGTGTTGGGGCCCCTAACCTCCGGCATACCAGCGGTGAAATGGGCTCAGTTCTATACGAGAGAACTAGTGTGATGCGTACTGCTAAACGACCTAGCACTACAGGGCAGTTAGAGTGAAAGCTTACTCTCCCGGTCTCTGTAGTCCAATCTCTCAAATGGTGGTTGCAAATCAAATTAGCCCCCAGAGGAGTACCCTGGATGCACGGAGCTTTCAGGGTAGTCAGAACGGACATTATGGCTTCAGGATCCCTGGGCCCAGGAGCAAAGGTGCCCATCATCAAACGAATGGGAACTGCTGGCGATCTAAAAGGCACTGAATGGGTTGTTATCACACTTACGGGGACAACATGTGAGAGTCCTATCAGACAACCAAGCAGCCTACATAAATCACCAGGGGGGCACCCGTTCTCTAACGTTGATGCAGATAACAGAAAGGATCATATGTCTGGCAGAACATCATTTTCTCTCATCGGCCCTGCATATCCTAGGAGTAGACAACCTGAAGGCAGACTTTCTAAGCCGGAATCAGTTGAGACAAGGTGAATGGTCCCTAAAAGAGTCCATTTTCAATCGGATAGTGGACATGTGGGGTCAGCCCAAAATAGATATGTTTGCTTCAAGAGCAAACAGGGAATTTCAGAAATTTTGTTCCCTAAGTCCAGCTGACAGGCCGGTGGCAGTGGACGCCTTCAGGATTGAGTGGACTTCATGACTCCTGTACGCCTTCCCTCCAATATGCCTCATACCGGCAGTCTTGAGGAAAATCAGAGAGGACAAAGCCAGAGTAATCTTGATAGCCCCATTTTGGCCAAAGAGGCCATGGTTCTACTGGCTAAGGATAATGTCCTTATCGGATCCATGGGTACTCCCAGAGGACCAGGACCTTCTAATGCAGGGAACCTTCCGTCATCCTCAGAATTCTGGGCTGCATTTAACAGCCTGGAATTTGAAAGGTCACTACTAGAGAAGAAAGGCTTCTCAGCTGGGTTAGTGTCCACACTGCTTAGTAGCAGAAAGCCAATAACCACCAGAATTTATGGAAAGATATGGAGAAAATTTTTTATCTGTCTCAGGGCCAATACGGGAAGGGGAAGTCCCGATAGTG
Source organism: Oophaga sylvatica (assembly GCA_033576555.1). Taxonomy (NCBI): domain Eukaryota; kingdom Metazoa; phylum Chordata; class Amphibia; order Anura; family Dendrobatidae; genus Oophaga; species Oophaga sylvatica. The sequence goes on along the minus strand of JARQOD010000003.1, from coordinate 300,744,158 downwards.
GCCATACTTCCTACAAAAGGGATTAGAATTGGTATTAGCAGTCAGTACCCTCAAGGAACAGGTTTCAGCCTTGGCGGCATTATTTGTGACCTGTCAAATGATAGATGGGTGGTCAGGTTCATCCGAGCCTGTAGTAGAGCAGAGTCTGTCCCATCTCCTACTCCTCCTCCTTGGGATCTAAATGAGCCAATGAACACGGTGTCAGATAGAATAATCACATGAAAGACCGCCTTTTTAGTGGCGCCCTCTTCGGCCCGCAGGATAGGCAATTTGCATTCTTTATCGGCAGACCCTCCCTACACTCAGGTCATGTGTGAATGAGCACCTGGGAAAGAGAGGGTGAGAGGAAAATAGAGGGAGAGCACTATCTAAGCGTAGTAGATAAGTCACTCTTGCTTGGTGAGAAAAGTACGACTTCAATCTTGCTCACCTGGTGTGGTTGTGCAAGGAGGCACAACCAGCGTCGGACTGGAACACCTTGGGCCCACCAGAGAAAATCATTCTTGGGGCCCACTATGTAGCTACATAGAAATAAATACAAGACCACAAATTGTGCAGTAAAACACACTAATATCAGGGTATAATATAAGGTAGTACATGTCTTAATTATGTAGCAGGAGTTGGGGTAGCCTCACTCATAGATTATAAAGCAGCCCCCCTCATAGGGGATAATGCTGCCCCCCTCATAGAGGATAATGCTGCCCCCCCTCATAGGGTATAATGCTATATATATATATATATATATATATAGAGATAGATAATAGATAGATACCATATATACTCGAGTATAAGCCGACCCCCCTAATTTTGCCACAAAAAACTGGGAAAACTTATCGACTCGAGTATAAGCCTAGAGTGGAAAATGAGATTATGCCCCATATGCTGCCCCATGTATTATGCCCCACAAGATGCTCCATAGATTGTGCCCCATATGCTGCCCATGTATTATGCCCCCATAGATGCTCCATAGATTATGCCCCCATAGATGCTCCATAGATTATGCCCCCATAGATGCTCCATAGATTATTCCCCCATAGATGCTCCTTAGATTATGCCCCCATAGAAGCTCCATAGATTGTGCCCCCATAGATGCTCCTTAGATTATGCCCCCATAGAAGCTCCATAGATTGTGCCCCCATAGAGTATGCCCCTATAGATGCTCCATAGATTATGCCCCCATAAATGCTCCTTAGATTATGCCCCCATAGATGCTCCTTAGATTATGCCCCCATAGATTATGCCCCCATAGATGCTCCTTAGATTATGCCCCCATAGAAGCTCCTTAGATTATGCCCCATAGAAGCTCCATAGATTGTGCCCCCATAAATGCTCCTTAGATTATGCCCCCATAGATGCTCCATAGATTATGCCCCCATAGAAGCTCCATAGATTGTGCCCCCATAAATGCTCCACAGATTGTGCCCCCATAAATGCTCCACAGATTATGCCCCCATAAATGCTCCACAGATTATGCCCCCATAGATTATGCCCACATAAATGCTCCACAGATTATGCCCCCATAGGTTATGCCCCCATAAATGCTCCACAGATTATGCCCCCATAGATTATGCCCCCATAAATGCTCCACAGATTATGCCCCCATAAATGCTCCACAGATTATGCCCCCATAGATTATGCCCCCATAAATGCTCCACAGATTATGCCCCCATAAATGCTCCACAGATTATGCCCCATAGATGCTCCACAGATTATGCCCCCATAAATGCTCCACAGATTATGCCCCCATAGATTATGCCCCCATAAATGCTCCACAGATTATGCCCCCATAGATTATACCCCCATAAATGCTCCACAGATTATGCCCCCATAGATTATGCCCACATAGATGCTCCACAGACTGTGCCCCCATAGATGCTGCAAAAAAAAAAAAAAAAAGACATACTCACCTCTCGTCGCTGGGGGCCAGGTGCCGGTGTCCTGAGCAGGCGGGGACACCGGCGCGCTATGGGTGACAGGTGCCGGTGTCACCACTGGCTCAGGGCCCCGTCACCTGAGAGATTTACCTGTCACCGGGTCCACTGCTGAGCGCCGCTGTCTTCGGTCCTCCAGCAGTGAATGCTCAGGCAGAGGGCGCGGCGCTCACTAATGACGTCATCGCGCCCTCTGCCTGAACATCCCAGCAAGAGAGGACGCGATGACACAGCGGCGCTCAGCGGTTGGAGCGGGTGACAGGTAAGTAATGATATTCACTGCTTCCCACACCCATGTGGGCGTGGGAAGCAGTGAATATTCATTTCTCTTTAGCATTGGGGACAGGGGCTCCTGCCTCCTGTCACCCGCTGCTGCTCTGCTGGCACTGGGCCCCCATGGCAGCTGCGTGGTGTGCCGCTATTAGCGACACGCCACCGGCTGGGGGCCCCTGGAGCAGCGGGGGCCCTAGGCAACTGGCCCCTGTATGCCAGCAGGTGCCAGGGCCCCCCAGATGCCAGGTCCCACCGGAGAATCCTCCGGTTCTCCGGTGGGCCAGTCCGACCCTGGGCACAACACTGGAAAAAGTTTGCAAACAAGGGTGATCCTTCCTCTGGTATGCTGCCCGTCTGTAATAACATGGATATGATTTTCCTCTCCCAGAAAATTTTTTTTCTCTATGGGATATTGCGAATAAAAAAGTATCAGGGCGCTTCCTTCAGAGGATCCTTAACCCAATTTGGAGTAAGAGGGTTATATAGCCAAAGAACTAAGTATTGCTGATTGTGAATCAGATGATATTTTATTGGCTAGGTAAAATGCAAAATTTTATAAAAGACAATAAAAACATTAAAACATTTCTTGTTATAAAAACCACAACGTGTTTTGGCCATGTAGGCCTTCATCACATGCGTATCCCGATCACTGCCATGGTGAACGGATGTCGTCACGATGAAATCTGGGTCACCAGGGTGATGAAACTTGATGATCATGCACGTTGCATGATCAGAAAGTCTCCCTGTTAGTGCAGTGTTCTAAATAATTGTAAAAATATAAAAAAAAACAAAAATAATAAAAAAAACCATTGTCTCTAGACTTTCTAAAAAATATTTGAATGGAAAAAAAATATAAACAATAAAAGTACACATATTTGATATCGCCGCGTCCACAACGACCCGACCTATAAAACTGTCCCAGTAGTTAACCCTTTTAGTGAACACCGATAAAAAAGGCAAAAACAATGCTTTATCATCATACCGCTTAACAAGAAGTGGAATTAACGCGATCAAAAAGATGGCTATAAATAAACATGGTACCGCTGAAAACGTCATTTTGTCCCACAAAAAACAAGTTGCCATACAGCTCCATCAGCGGAAAAATAAAAGTTATAGCTCTCGGAATAAAGTGATTTAACCCCTTCACCCCCAAGGGTGGTTTGCACGTTAATGACCGGGCCAATTTTTACAATTCTGACCACTGTCTCTTTATGAGGTTATAACTCTGGAACGCTTCAACGGATCTGCGTGATTCTGAAATTGTTTTTTCGTGACATATTGTACTTCACGTTATTGGTAAAATTTCTTCGATATAACTTGCGTTTATTTTTGAAAAAAATGCAAATATGGCAAAAATTTTGAAAATTTTGCAATTTTCAAATTTGAATTTTTATTCCCTTAAAACAGAGAAATATGTCACACAAAATATTTAAGAAATAACATTTCCCACATGTCTACTTTACATCAGCACAATTTTGGAATCAAAATTTTTTTTTGTTAGGAAATTATAAGGGTTAAAAGTTGACCAGCGATTTCTCATTTTTACAACAAAATTTACAAAGCCATTTTTTTTAGGGACCACCTCATATTTGAAGTCACTTTGAGGGGTCTATATAGCAGAAAATACCCAAAAGTGACACTATTCTAAAAACTGCACCCCTCAAGATACTCAAAACCACATTCAAGAAGTTTATTAACCCTTCAGGTGCTTCACAGGAGCTGAAGCAACGTGGAAGGAAAAAATAAATATTTAACTTTTTATAAACAAAAATGATCTTTTACAAACTTTTTTTTTTTATTTTCACAAGGGTAAAAGAAGAAAATGGACAGATAAAGTTGTTGTGCAATTTCTCCTGAGTACGCCAATACCCCATAAGTGGGGGAAAACCACTGTCTGTGTGCACAGCAGAGCTCATAAGGGAAGGAGCGCCGTTTGACTTTTTCAAACTAAAATTGGCTGGAATTGAGATTGGATGCCATGTCGTGTTTGGAGAGCCCCTCATGCGCCTAAACAGTGGAAACCCCCCACAAGTGACACCATTTTGGAAACTAGACCCCCTAAGGAACTTATCTAGATCTGTTATGAGCACTTTGAACCCCCAAGTGTTTCACAAAAGTTTATAATGCCTGAGTGTGAAAAAAAAAAGAAACAATTTTCCACAAAAATGATTTTTTAGTCCCAAATTTTTGATTTTTCCCAAGGAAATTGGACCCCAAAAGTTGTTGGCCAATTTGTCCTGAGTACGCCGATACCCAATTTGTGGGGGGGGAAACTGTTTGGGCGCACGGCTGGGCTTGGAAACGAAGTAGTAACGTTTTGGAATGCAGACGTTGATGGGGGTCATGTTCCGTTTGCAGTGCCCCAGATGAGCCTAAACAGTGGAAACTCCCCACAAGTGACCACATTTTGGAAACTAGACCCCCTAAGGAACTTATCTAGAGCTTTGGTGAGCACTTTGAACCCCCAAGTGCTTCACACAAGTTTATAATGCCCGGGCATGAAAATAAAAAAATCCTATTTTTTTCCCACAAAAATTATTTTTAGTCACTAATTTTTTATTTTCCTAAGGTTAACAGGAGAAATTGGACCACAAAAGTTGTTGTCCAATTTGTCCTGAGAACGCTGATACCTGATATGTGGGGGGGGAACCACTGTTTGGGCGCACGGTAGAGCTCGGAATGGAAGGAGCACCATTTGACTTTTTCCAACCAAAATTGTCTGGAATTGAGATTGGACGCCATGTTGCATTTGGAGAGCCCCTGATGTGCCTAAACAGTGGAAACCCCCCACAAGTGATCCCATTTGGGAAACTAGACCCCCTAAGGAACTTATCTAGATCTTTGGTGAGCAATTTGAACCCCCAAGTGCTTCACACAAGTTTATAACGTAGAGCCGTAAAATTAAAAAATAATATTTTTTCCACAAAAATGATCTTTTCACCCCAATTTTTATTTTCCCAAGGGTAACAAGACTCCAAAAGTTATTGTGCAATTTGTCCTGAGTACGCTGATACCCCATATGTGGGGGTAAACCACTGTTTGGTTGCATGGCAGAGTTTGGAAGGGAAGGAGCGCCGTTTGACTTTTTCAACGCAGAAATGGCTGGATGCCATGTCGTGTTTGGAGAGCTCCTGATCTGCCTAAACAGTGGAAACCCACGACAAATGACACCATTTTGGAAACTAGACCCCTCAAGGAGCTTATCTAGATGTGTGGTGAGCACTTTGAACCCCCAAGTGCTTCACAGAAGTTTATAACGTACAGCCGTAAAATATATATATTTTTTTTTACAAAAATGATTTTTTTTCGCCCCCAATATTTTATTTTCACAAGGGTAACAGGAGAAATTGGACCCAAAAAGTTGTTGTCCAATTTGTCCTGAGTACGCTGATACCCAATATGTGGGAGAAAACTACTGTATGGGTACACGTTGGGGCTCGGAAGGGAAGTAGTGACGTTTTGGATTGTAGACTTTGATGGAATGGTCTGGGGCGTCATGTCGCATTTGGAGAGCCCCTGATGTGCCTAAACAGTGGAAACCCCCCACAAGTGACCCCATTTTGGAAAATAGACCCCACAAGGAACTTATCTAGATGTGTGGTGAGCACTTTCAACCCCGAAGTACTTCACAGAAGTTTATAATGTACAGCCGTAAAAATAAAAAATATTTTTTTTTTACAAAAATTATTTTTTTCGCCCCCAATATTTTATTTTCACAAGGGTAACAGGAGAAATTGGACCCCAAAAGTTGTTGTCCAATTTGTCCTGAGTACGCGGATACCCAATATGTGGGAGAAAACTACTGTATGGGCACACGTTGGGGCTCGGAATGGAAGTAGTGACGTTTTGGATTGTGAGGGCGTCATGTTGCATTTGGAGAGCCCCTGATGCGCCTAAACAGTGGAAACCCCCCACAAGTGACCCCATTTTGGAAAATAGACCCCACAAGGAGCTTATCTAGATGTGTGGTGAGCGCTATGAAGCCCCAAGTGCTTCACAGAAGTTTATAACGTACAGCCATAAAAACAAAAAAATAATTTTTTCTTAAAAAATGATATTTTTGCCCCCAGTTTTTTATTTTCCCAAGGGTAACAGAAGAAATAGGACAAATTGCACAATAACTCTTGTGGTCCAGAGTACGCTGATACCCCATGTGGGAGTAAACTACTCTTTGGGCGCATGGCAGAGCTCAGAAGGGAAGGAGTACCGTTTGACTTTTTCAACGCAGAATTGGCTGGAATTGAGATCAGACGCCATGTCACATTTGGAGAGCCCCTGATGTGCCTAAACAGCGGAAACCCCCCAATTCTAACTCCAACCCTAACCCCAACACACCCCTAACCCTAGTCCCAACCCTAACCACAAACCTAACCCTAACACACCCCTATCCCTAATCCCAACCATAACCCAAATACTAACTTTAGCGCCAACCCTAACCCTAACTTTAGCCGCAACCCTAACCTTAACCATAACCCTAATGGGAAAATGGAAATAAATACATTTTTTTAATTTTATTATTTTTCCCTAACTAAGGGGGTGATAAAGGGGGTTTTGATTTACTATTTATAGCGGGTTTTTATGATTGGCAGCTGTCACGCTAAAAGACGCTTTTTATTGCAAAAAATAGTTTTTTGCATCACCACATTTTGAGAGCTATAATTTTTGCATATTTTGGCCCACAGAGTCATGTGAGGTCTTATTTTTTGCGGTACGATTTGACGTTTTTATTGGTACCATTTTTGAGCACGTGACATTTTTTGATCGCTTTTTATTTCGATTTTTGGGAGGTTAGAATGAACAAAAATCAGCAATTCATGAATTTCTTTTGGGGGAGGCGTTTATACCGTTCCGCGTGGTAAAATTGATAAAGCAGTTTTATTCTTCGGGTCAGTACGATTACGGCGATACCTCATTTATATAATTTTTTTATGTTTTGGCGATTTTATAGAAAAAAAACAATTTTATATAAAAAATAATTATTTTTGCATCGCTTTATTCTGCGAGCTATAACTTTTTTATTTTTTCGCTGATGATGCTGTATGGCGGCTCATTTTTTGCGGGACAAGATGACGTTTTCAGCGGTACCATGTTTATTTCTATCGGTCTTTTTGATCGCGTGTTATTCCACTTTTCAGCTGCAGATGAAGGAAGAGAGCCACAGTATTCATTACTGATGGGTAGGCGGAGCCCCAGATCAGGATGTTACCTCAGATCAAAAGAGTGATGACTGGCTGGCCCCTCCAGCTCGGGCTCCTCCTACTCAGCTCCAGTCTAAGATTTGAGGTCCAGAGGATGGTCGCTGCTAATGCAGCTCCTCAGAAGATTTTACTATTTTAATATTCGGACAGGAGACTTGGATCACTAGTTGGTCTAGAGGTCTCAGGGGTATCAGCGCTGCTGTACCCCAACCTCTCCCTTGGCGGATCTGTATTTACTCAAAGTCCCTGCAGAATCCTTGCCGGCCCTGGGGGATGAGGAGAGCTTCTCTGGCGGGAACGCAAACCACACGTGCGGTCACTGCGTTCTTCGCCCTGGGGGGAAGCATGGGCACTGCGCCAGAAACCCCTGAGGGTCCCTGTGGCGCCTTGGCTGGTGAGTACTCCACACAAATTTTAATAATAATTATGTGTGAGTGCTTTAGCGTCTGAATGAGCAGCGCTTTTACTAATGTCAGTATGCTTCAGCGCTGCTGTGACAGCGTTACTACATGTATGTCAGTATGCTTCAGCGCTGCTGTGACAGCGCTACTACATGTAATGTCAGTATGCTTCAGCGCTGCTGTGACAGCGCTACTACATGTTATGTCAGTATGCTTCAGCGCTGCTGTGACAGCGCTACTACATGTAATGTCAGTATGCTTCAGCGCTGCTGTGACAGCGCTACTACATGTAATGTCAGTATGCTTCAGCGCTGCTGTGAGCTTCAGCGCTGCTGTGACAGCGCTACTACATGTAATGTCAGTATGCTTCAGCGCTGCTGTGACAGCGCTGTTACAAGAAGATGTGGTGATTTTTTGTCCGCAGGCAGATAGCTGCAGGACAGAGAGGGAGCAGGAGCGGGGAGAGTTCGCGCTCATTATTTGAGCTAGCAGGGGGCGTGGCCTATCTATCCCGGTCTTTTGAGCAGGAAGACGCGCGCTCTGGCTTTTCTCCTGCGACCCCCTCACTGTGGCGGCCATTACTCAGGCTCCTGGGCTCCTCGGACCGCTCCTCTCCTCATATAGACACCACGGCCAGCTGGGTGAGTGCGGATTCCTCACCCCGCAGCGCAGCGATCGCTATCCTGCAGCTGCAGTCTCATCAGAGACATAAAAATTGGCTGGGGCTCACAAATATATATATATTTTGGTGAGTTTGCAATATTAACCCTTTGAGGGTTATTTCTACCAGCTAAATTTGCTGACTGAATACCGCTGGGGTAACTCTGCTTGGTGGAGCGTTAACCCTTCAGCGTTTGAAAAAAAAAAAAAAAAAAAAACCGCATAGTTTTTGCTGGTATTACCGCTTTGACCTGCTCATACAGGTGAGACATGTCTGAACAGAGTTCAGATGCCGCGGATCACGTCCCAGTGCCATTGCGGCAATCAGATACGCAGACCTCCACAGCGTCTAGCGCTGCGGTCGACAGCGGTGGAAAATTGGATGATATCGCTCGATCGATTAATAACTTATCTGACCTTTTAGGTCAATATGTGTCTGCTAATTCTTCTCAGAGGAAGCGACGCAGGCCGTTACCGGCCTCTACACGGAGCGAGTCAGATGTATCTGATATTGGGCAGAGTTCCCCTTTAAATTCGGATGGAGAAATATCCGATTCAGATGCGGACGAGCCGCAGGGGCGTTCCTCTATGACGAAGCGTACGGAGGCATTAATTGAAGCCATGAGAGATATACTACAGTTACCGGAGGAGGTAACTAGTCGTCCTGGTAAATCAGCACGCATTTTCCAGGAGTCCCGTGCTTCGCGCACAACATTGCCAGCTCTGGATGAGCTTAATGGTGTAATAGAGGAGGAACGTCTATGTCCAGATAAGCGTTTTCATGGAACGCATTTCTTTGATACACTTTATCCTTGCTCTACGGAGTTAAAGGCTAATTGGACTTCTGCTCCTGAAGTGGATGTGTCTTTGTCTCAGCTTAGTAAATCCTCTCTACTCCCTATTAAGGGAAAAGCGAGCTTACAGGAGCCTTTGGATAGAAAGGCAGAATTGGCGGCAAAAGCAAGCTATGAGGCTGCGGGTCATGGATTTCGAGCAGTGCTAGGATCCATGTGTGCTGCTAGAGCTTCTCTAAGCTGGTTGGCACGTCTGAAGACGGAGTTGCAAAATGAATCTCCGTTATCTGAGATACGGGAAACTTGTGAATGGTTAGAAACGGCAGCCTGTTATATCTTTGATGCCGGTCTGGATACGGCATCTCTGCTGGCCAAAGCGCAAGCTTCAGCGGTCACAGTCAGAAGTGCTTTATGGCTCAGACAGTGGGCCGGGGACGCAGTTTCCAAACAAGGGTTGTTGGCCTTACCTTACAAGGGTGGCCATCTTTTTGGATCCGACCTCACAGAGCTGATTTCCAAGGCTAAGGCGAAGGAATCAGCATTACCACAGCGAAGGGCCATGGCCTCGGTGTCCAGTAAGCCTGGTGTTTATAGTGGTCGGCGGTCCTTTCGGGGCCGAGGACGATCTAGTCACTCCTCGTGGGGATCGGGTCGTCCTTCTTTCTCAGGAAAGAAATCCTCTCAGAAAACTCGTACTCCCTGGAAGCAGAGTTTCCGCCAGAACAAGCGGGAACTTGACAAGAAACCCGCAAAGTCGGATTGACGCCAGGGGTCCACTCGAGGATTCTCGAGTGGGGGGTCGCCTGCTTCTTTTCAAGGAGACTTGGATGGCTCGCGTTCCAGATTCCTGGGTAACGCGGATAGTGTCGGCAGGCTATTTCATAGAGTTTGCTTCTCAACCCCCAAATGTTTTTTGTCAATCTCGCGTTCCGTCGGAACCCGAGCTTGTTGTCGCTCTACAGCGAGAGGTCGAATCGCTACTACAAAAGGGTGTAGTGATACCGGTTCCGTCAGAGGACCGAGGGAAAGGTTTTTATTTCCAACCTTTTTATAGTTCCCAAAAAGGAGAACAAATTTCGCCCGATTCTGGATCTCAAGCGATTAAACCGGCATGTCCATGCCCGGAAATTTCGCATGGAGTCGCTTCGTTCCGTTGTGGCAGCTCTGTCACAGAACGATTTTCTGGTGTCAATCGACATTCGCGACGCCTATTTGCATATTCCCATCGGAAAGGCTCATCAGCGCTTTCTTCGATTTGCCATAGGTCAGAATCATTACCAGTTCGTGGCTCTGCCGTTCGGCTTAGCCTCAGCGCCAAGGGTCTTTACAAAAATTCTGGCGCCCCTCATGGCACTCCTTCGAAGACAGGGGATTACGATTCTCCCTTATCTGGACGATCTTTTGATCGTGGCTTCCTCGGAGGAGGAGGCGTTGACGGCTCGGGATTTGTCTCTTCAGTTTCTGAAAGACTTCGGTTGGCTGGTCAATTGGGAGAAGTCGTCCCTGGAACCATCGAGGACAATTCTCTTTTTGGGAATGCATCTCGACACGTTTCGGTCGGTAGTTTCCCTACCACCAGACAAACAGTCATGTCTTCTTCGACATGTACAGATTATGACATCCTCAACGGCAATGTCCCTACGGAAGTGTATGCGTCTTCTGGGACTGATGGTGGCGTCCATGGAGGCAATTCCTTTTGCCCAGTTCCACTCCAGGACTCTTCAAAGGTTCATCTTGAGTCGATGGAATCAGTCGCAATCGCTGGATTGCAGTGTCACCATTTCTCGCGCGGTGCGGGATTCTCTAGAATGGTGGTTACGTCCAGGGGCATTCTCCCTGGGGAAGTCTTTCCTCCCTCTGAAGTGGTCAGTCATAACCACCGATGCCAGCCTGACGGGCTGGGGGGTGTTTGGAACAATCTCTGGATTCAGGGGGTATGGTCACCGGAAGAGTCTGTGCTTCCGATCAACATCCTGGAATTGAGGGCGATTTTCCTTTGTCTCCAACATTGGACGGTCCCTTTGAGCGGTCTGCCAGTCCGTGTGCAGACAGACAATGCGACGGCTGTCGCGTATATCAATCACCAAGGTGGGACAAGGAGTTCCAGACTCATGGTAGAGGTGTCCCGAATTCTGATTTGGGCAGAGGCCAATGTACCAGCCATTTCGGCGATTCACATTCCAGGGGTTCAGAATATTACAGCGGACTTTCTCAGTCGCAGAAGGATGGATCCCGGGGAATGGAGCCTCCACCCGGAAGTCTTTGCACTACTGTGCTCTCGCTGGGGAACCCCCCAAGTGGATTTGATGGCATCCAGGTCCAATGCCAAGTTACCGACATTCATGTCCAGGTACAAGGACCCGAAGGCGGTGGCGGTGGATGCTCTAGTGGCTCAGTGGGATCAGTTCGAGCTGATCTATGTATTCCCGCCGATATCCTTACTTCCTCTAGTGCTGCGTCGGATCAGACTAGAGAGAATTCCAGCTATTCTGATAGCTCCAGACTGGCCAAGAAGGGTGTGGTTTTCGACAATAATGTCGCTGTTGGCGGCACCTCCGTTTCCACTCCCTCTTCAACCGGACTTGTTGACTCAGGGGCCCGTTTGTCATCCGGACTTGATGTCCCTGCGTTTGACGGCGTGGCTCTTGAGACCGAAATCTTGACCCGTAGAGGTTTTTCAGCCGAGGTCATTGCTACCCTTCGTGCTGCAAGATGTCCGGCTACTTCTAGGATTTACCACAAAATTTGGGAAACCTTCTTTTCGTGGTGTTTGGGGTCTTCTCGGAACCCGAGAAAATTTTCCATTCCCAACCTGTTGGCTTTTCTGCAGCATGGGCTAGACAAGGGTTTGGCAGTTAGCACTCTGAAAGGTCAGATTTCTGTTCTGTCCTTATTGTTCCGGAGAACCATTGCTTCGAATAGAGACGTGCTCTCCTTTTTCCGAGGTATCTCTCGTAAGTTTCCGCCGCGGAAGGCACCCGTGTCTCCTTGGCGGCTCAACCTTGTTTTGGAGGCTCTTCAGCATAAACCTTTTGAACCTATGGTTTCTGCTAGCCTTTCTTTACTTTCTTGGAAGGTGGCTTTCCTTGTTGCAGTCACTTCCTTGAGGAGAGTTTCTGAATTGGCAGCTCTTTCTTGTTCGCCTCCTTTTCTGGAGTTTTTTCCGGATCGTGTAGTGCTTCGCACTCGGGGTGATTTTTTGCCTAAAGTGGTGTCACAATTTCATGTTAACCAGGATATTGTGTTGCCTTCACTCTGTCCGGATCCGAAGAATACGAAAGAGCGAGATTTACACACATTGGATTTAGTGCGGGCCTTGAAGTTTTATCTATCTATTACTCAAGGTTTTCGTAAGACGGACTCCCTGTTTGTGGTTCCGGCAGGTCGTCGGCGTGGTCAACGAGCTTCCAAGGGTTCTATAGCTCGTTGGATCCGGTCAGCTATTTTGGAAGCTTACCGTCTTCGGGGTGAATCTTGCCCGATTAAGATTCGAGCCCATTCCACGAGAGCTGTGGCTTCATCGTGGGCTTTTCATCAAGGTGCTTCGGCAGTGCAGCTTTGCCGAGCGGCGACTTGGCGCTCTGTCCACACGTTTACAAGGTTTTATAAAGTGGACGTCAGTGCTTCCGCTGATGCAGCTCTCGGACGTAGGGTCCTGCAGGCAGCTGTAGTTTAAAGTTCTGGATGAACTTGTGTTTAGCGCTGGTTGCGCTTTGTTGTTAAGGTTGTTGGGTTTCTGCCTTTTGTTGGTTTTTTCCCACCCTTATTTTTGAACTGCTTTGGGACGTCCCATCAGTAATGAATACTGTGGCTCTCTTCCTTCATCTGCAGCTGAAACACGGATTTTGGTAAAGACTTACCTGTAAAATCCTTTTCAGCGAAGGAAGGAAGAGAGACACAGCACCCTCCCACGGCAGAAGTGTGTTGATGTTTTCAGATGCAGCGCGACCCTTATCTGATAGCGATTATCTGGGCTGAGGTCAGCGCGCTAAGGCTCTGTTCCAGCATCGCCAGCTCATCGCAGTAGTCAGGTTCCGTGAGTAGTACCTGGAACTCTGTGGTTTTTGGCTTTCTTTGCATGCATAACCTGTATCCTTGTGTTTTTTCTCTGAAGTTCCTTCAGAAGGGGTTATGTTGCTCCGCTGGTGATCTTGGCTCTTTTCCTAAAAGCTTTGGTACGACTGGAGCTGAGTAGGAGGAGCCCGAGCTGGAGGGGCCAGCCAGTCATCACTCTTTTGATCTGAGGTAACATCCTGATCTGGGGCTCCGCCTACCCATCAGTAATGAATACTGTGTCTCTCTTCCTTCCTTCGCTGAAAAGGATTTTACAGGTAAGTCTTTACCAAAATCCGTGTTTTGTTCAGCGGTATGATGATAAAGCACTGATTTTTTTGCTTTTTTATTTATTTATTTTTTAAGGGGTTCACAAAAGGGGTTAACTAGTGGGACAGTTTTATAGGGGGGTCGTTACGGACGCGGCGATACCAAATATGTGTACTTTTATTGTTCTATTGTATTTATTTACAGGAAGAAGTGAATTTATTGGGGAATATTTTTTTTTTTTTAATTTATTTTGGATTTTTTTTTTACACATGTTTATTTTTATTTTTTTTTACTTTTTTACATTGTCCTAGGGTGGGACATCACTGTAAAATGTCAGATCGCTGGTCTCACAGTGTGCACAGCACGGTATAAAACACCCCCAAAACAGAAATTCATGTGTGGCTGGTTTTTGATCATTCTGTCTCCCAAAAATTTGAATAGAAAGCGATCAAAAAATGTCATGTGCCCAAAAAATGAACATTTAACTTTTTAGTCACAAAAATGATCTTTAATATACAATTTTTTTATTTCAACAAGGGTAAAAGGAGAAAATGGACAGAAAAAGTTGTTGTGCAATTTCCACTGTTTAGGCACATCAGGGGCTCTCCAAATGCGACATGACGCCAGCAGACCATTCCATCAAAACGTCACTACTTCCCTTCGGAGCTTCAACGTGTGCCCAAACAGTAGTTTTCTCCCACATATGGGGTATTGGCGTACTCAGGACAAATTGGACAACAACTTTTGAGGTCCAATTTCCCCTGTTAACCTTGGGAAAATAAAAAAAAATTGGTGGTGAAAAAATAATTTGTGTAAAAAAAAAAAAAAAAAAAAAAAAAAAAAAAAAAGATATTTTTATATTCATACTGTAGCTCTATGTTACAAACTTCTGTGAAGCACTTGGGGGTTCAAAGTTCTCACCACACATCTAGATAAGTTCATTGGGGGGGTCTAGTTTCCAAAATGGTGTCATGTGTGGGGATTTTCCACTGTTTAGGCACATCAGGGGTTCTCGAAATGCGACATGGCATCCGATCTCAAATCCAGCCAATTTTGCATTGAAAAGTGAAACCGCGCTCCTTCTCTTCCTAGCTCTGTCATGCGCCCAAACAGTGGTTTACCTGCACATGTGGTGTATCAGCGTGCTCGGGACAATTTGCACAATAACTTTTGTGGTCTAATTTCTCCTGTTACCCTTGGTAAAATAAAAAAAAAATTTGGATCTGAAGTAATTTTTTTGTGAAAAAAAGTTAAATGTTCAATTTTTTTAAAACATTCCAAAAATTCCTGCGAAATACCACAAGGTTTAATAAACTTATTGAGGTATGTGGTTTTGAACACCTTGAGAGGTGCAGTTTTTAGAATGGTGTCACTTTTGGGTATATTTTCTATCATATAGACTCCTCAAAGTGACTTAAAATGTGATGTGGTCCCTAAAAAAAAACCCCATTGTGTTGTAAAAATGAGAAATCGCTGGTCAACTTTTAACCCTTATAACTTCCTAACCAAAAAGAATTTTGATTCCAAAATTATGCTGATGTAAAGTAGACTTGTGGGAAATGTTACTTAAGTATTTTGTGTGACATATCTCTGTGATGTAAGGGCATGAAGATTCAAAGTTGGAAATTTGCAAAATGTTCAAATTTTTCGCCACATTTCCGTTTTTTTTTTACAAATAAACTCAAGTCATATAAAATTTTACCACTATCATGAAGATCCATGGAAGCGTTCCAGAGTTATTACCTCATAAAGGGACAGTGGTAAAAATTGACCCGGTTATTAACATGTAAACCACCTTAGGGTAAAGGGGTTAAGCAGTATAACAGCGTCGACCTGACACTGTCTGTAGGTTACTGTGCCCTTTACATCTTTAAATCTGTCATGATTTCACTTGTGGGGGAGATAATAAAAAATCTGTCTAATAGCAAAACTGTATACAAAAAAGGATAATCATAGATGTAGACAAATTAGGTGATCACAATATATTATGACAGACAACTAGGCAAAACACCGTAATTAATATGATGCAGGCCAACCGGCATACGTGATATATATAAATTATATGTATACAAATGTGAATAACAAAAATACCACTATAATACAATAAATAATAAATGTGAACATGGCTCTAAAATAAATCACCATACAATGTGGATACACATGTACATGAATACATGCAAAAAAAGATAAATAGATCCGTACGTAAATAAATACATAAATAAATACACAAAAAGCTGTCTCAGAGATTTAAACTGTCAGTTTCCACTGTGAGGAACATAGTAAGGAAATGGAAGAACACAGGGACAGTTCTTGTTAAGGCCAGAAGTGGCAGGCCAAGAAAAACATCAGAAAGGCAGAGAAGAAGAATGGTGAGATCAGTCAAGGACAATCCTCAGACCACCTCCAGAGAGCTGCAGCATCAACTTGCTGCAGATGGTGTCACTGTGCATCGGTCAACTATACAACGCACTTTGCACAAGGAGAAGCTGTATGGGAGAGTGATGCGAAAGAAGCCATTTCTGCAAGCACGCCACAAAGAAAGTCGGCTGAGGTATGCAAAAGCACATTTGGAGAAGCCAATTTCTTTGTGGAAGAAGGTCCTGTGGACTGATGAAACCAAGACGGAGTTGTTTGGTCATACAAAAAGGCGTTATGCATGGAGTCAAAAAAACACAGCATTCCAAGAAAAACAATTGCTACCCACAGTAAAATTTGGTGGAGGTTCCATCATGCTTTGGGGCTCCAGAATGATATAAAGAGTGATCAGCTTAACAGCAATTACTTGCAAAGTCAATATTTGGCTAGAAAATGAACTTTATCCCCCAAAACACATTTCAACATCATTGCAGCCCTGCCTTAAAAGGACCAGCTAACCTCTTTTCAGTGATTGCTCCATTAACACAGGTGTGGGTGTTGATGAGGACATGGCTGGAGATCAATCTGTCATGATTAAGTAAGAATGACACCACTGGACACTTTAAAAGGAGGCTGGTGCTTGGCATCATTGTTTGTCTTCTGTTAACCATGGTTATCTCTAAAGAAACACGTGTAGTCATCATTGCAATGCACAAAAATGGCCTAACAGGGAAGAGTATCGCAGCTAGAAAGATTGCACCTCAGTCAACAATCTATCGCATCATCAAGAACTTCAAGGAGAGAGGTTTCATTGTTGCCAAAAAGGCTCCAGGGCGCCCAAGAAAGACCAGCAAGCGCCAGGACCGTCTCTTAAGTGTTTCAGCTGTGGGATCGGGCTACCAGCAGTGCAGAGCTTGCTCAGGAATGGCAGCAGGCAGGTGTGAGTGCATCTGCACGCACTGTGAGGCAGAGACTCTTGGAGCAAGGCCTGGTCTCAAGGAGGGCAGCAAAGAAGCCACTTCTCTCCAGAAAAAACATCATGGACAGACTGATATTCTGCAAAAGGTACAGGCAGTGGACTGCTGAGGACTGGGTAAAGTTATTTTCTCTGATTAATCCCTTTTCGATTGTTTGGGACATCAGGAAAATGCCTCATTCGGAGAAGACAAGGTGAGCGCTACCACCAGTCTTGTGTCATGCCAACTGTTAAGCATCCTGAAACCATTCATGTGTGGGGTTGCTTCTCAGCCAAGGGAATCGGCTCTCACAGTCTTGCCTAAAAACACAGCCATGAATAAAGAATGGTACCAGAATGTCCTCCAAGAGCAGCTTCTCCCAACCCTCCAAGAGCAGTTTGGCGATCAACAATGCCTTTTCCAGCATGATGGAGCACCTTGCCATAAAGCAAAGGTGATAACTAAATGGCTCAGGGAACAAAACATAGAGATTTTGGGTCCATGGCCTGGAAACTCCCCAGATCTTAATCCCATTGTGAAAATATAATATTTGTGTCATTCTCAAAACTTTTGGACATGACTGTATACCAGGATTGGGGATGAGGGGACCATGCTTACCAGAATTGGGGGTGAGGGGACCATTCATACCAGAATTGGGGGGTGAGGGGACCATGCATTCCAGGATTGGGCGGGAGGGGACCATGCATACCAGAATTGGGGGTGAGAGGACCATGCATACCAGGATTGGGGGGTGAGGGTACCATGCATATCCTAATCATCACAGTGTTTTCGAACGCATCAACCTATTTCTCAACATATTAACTATATACATGCTGGGTAAATTCTCATTCATAGAGGACAATTTACATTGCATAGTTCAATGAAAATACAAAATCTTAACATTTAACCAGAGTGCAGCTTTCATTTTCCCAGAGCAGCGTGAGAAGTGAAAATTTAGCTTTGGTTGCTATGGGCAACGAAGCCAGTTTTGCTATTATGATTAAAAGGGGAGGTATAATACCAATAAATTAGTAATAATTATAAAAAATATTTAAAGAAATATATATATAAAAAATATGTATTATTATGGAATCAATACCTCCAGACAATTAGATGGCAGACCATCCAGCAGAAATATACAAAAAAGGATATGGTGGGTACAAACCAACAAGACAGGAAAAGGACAAACCAAGAAAGATAATGAAATGGCATAATATATATATATATATATATATATATATATATATATATATATATATAACATATATGTATATATATGTATATATATATATATATGTATATATACATACAGTGCCTACAAGTAGTATTCAACCCCCGGCAGATTTAGCTGGTTGACACATGCGGAATTAACTTGGCATTGTGACATTTGTACTGTAGATCAGCCTTGAAGTGGGAAATGCACTGCAGCAAAAATTTTTGTTGTAATTTTTTTTTTTTTTTTTCTAACAAACGTTAAAAGTAAATTCAGAGTGTCATTTATTATTTAAACCCTCAAACCACAAGAATTCTGTTTGGTCCCCCTAAAGTATTAAGAAGTAGTTCAGGCACCAAGAATAATGAGCTTCACATGTGTGGATTAATGATCTCTTTTGCCAGCCTTTTCTGACTATTTAAGACCCTCCCCAAACTTGTGAACAGCACTCATACATGGTCAACATGGGAAAGACAAAGGAGCATTCCAAGGCCATCAGAGACAAGATCGTGGAGGGTCACAAGGCTGGCAAGGGGTACAAAACCCTTTCCAAGGAGTTGGCCCTACCTGTCTCCACTGTTGGGAGCATCATCCGTAAGTGGAAGGCTTATGGAACTACTGTTAGCCTTCCACGGCCTGGATAGCCTTTGAAAGTTTCCTCCCGTGCTGAGGCCAGGCTTGTCCGAAGAGTCAAGGCTAACCCAAGGACAACAAGGAAGGAGCTCCGGGAAGATCTCATGGCAGTGGGGACATTGGTTTCAGTCAATACCATAAGTAACGTACTCCACCGCAATGGTCTCCGTTCCAGACGAGCCCGTAAGGTACCTTTACTTTCAAAGCGTCATGTCAAGGCTCGTCTACAGTTTGCTCATGATCACTTGGAGGACTCTGAGACAGACTGGTTCAAGGTTCTATGGTCTGATGAGACCAAGATTGAGATCTTTGGTGCCAACCACACACGTGACGTTTGGAGACTGGATGGCACTGCATACGACCCCAAGAATACCATCCCTACAGTCAAGCATGGTGGTGGCAGCATCATGCTGTGGGGCTGTTTCTCAGCCAAGGGGCCTGGCCATCTGGTCCGCATCCATGGGAGGATGGATAGCACGGCCTACCTGGAGATTTTGGCCAAGAACCTCCGCTCCTCCATCAAGGATCTTAAGATGGGTCGTAATTTCATATTCCAACAAGACAATGACCCAAAGCACACAGCCAAGAAAACCAAGGCCTGGTTCAAGAGGGAAAAAGTCAAGGTGTTGGAGTGGCCTAGTCAGTCTCCTGACCTTAACCCAATTGAAAACTTGTGGAAGGAGCTCAAGATTAAAGTCCACATGAGACACCCAAAGAACCTAGATAACTTGGAGAAGATCTGCATGGAGGAGTGGGCCAAGATAACTCCACAGACCTGTGCCGGCCTGATCAGGTCTTATAAAAGACGATTATTAGCTGTAATTGCAAACAAGGGTTATTCCACGAAATATTAAACATAGGGTTGTATAATAATTGACCCACACTTTTATGTTTAAAATTTATTAAAATTCAACTGAGCAACATAACTTTTGTTTTGTAAGATTTATGCTTCTGTTAATAAATCCTACTCTCGTTTGCAGTTTGAAGGCTCTAACTTATTTGCATCTTATCAAACCAGCTAAATCTGCAGGGGGTTGAATACTACTTGTAGGCACTGATATATATATATATATATATATATATATATATATATATATATAATGTATATATACATATATATATATATATATATATATATATATATATGTATATATATATTATATATATATATATATATATATACATATATATATCAAATCAATTGCCACAAGTTAAAATTTGATAATACAAAGGCCTTTACAACAACAACTAAAAACCACAATAACTATATGTAACAATGTGTTGTATTTAATAAATAGAGGCTGGCAAATAATCTAATTGCTCACAAAAAATATATATACACATAAAATGATGTATTAATGATAACAAAAAAATTAAATCAAAAAATTGTACAGACTCAATAAATATCACAGGTGCATTGGTGCATAACCTAGCTTACAAAAGGCTGAATACAACAGAATGTACACAAAAGTGCATTGGTGCAAAAAAATAATAACATGGGCTCATTAAGCTAACACAGGTGCATTAGTGCATGTCCAAACACACACTAGGCTATATACAAGGAAGTGTATAAAACAAGTGCATTTGTGCAATGAAATTAATAATACAGACCGTAAAATAAACCACAAATTGTGTAAATAAAGTGTAGCAGTGCCTATGTATAAAAGACATGTCACACTGACCATGTGATATTGCAAACTACTAATAACAGCCGAACATGGAAAAGAATTAAATCCAAATATACCTGGGAGTCGATGTGAGCAATTGCAACAGGCTAAATGAACGCGCCCCGACGCGCGTTTCGGATGTCTTATCCTTCGTCAGGGAAATACTTCCTCAGCTATATGCATAGGGGTATTTATAGTGAGTAAATCAAATATGGATCTAATATCGGCGCATGCGTCGCCGGGACGCCGGCGGAAGTCACTTTCCAGCAGGCGTCATGTGACCCAGCGTCACTGGATCAAATCCCTGACGCTGGTCACATAGAGACGCCGCTGCCAAGCAACCTTCCACGGCTCAGGCTGCGCATGCGTACTTAAGAACCGTCTCAGATAACTGATAGACCAGGTGTGAATGTATGTTTGATCATGAATGTAATGAAAAAAGCACTTATGGGGATATAAATGTGCAAATACATACATTAAGCACATGCACGAAATAGAAACCTAATCAGGCATCATAACAATTACAGATACAGACCACAATGTAAAAATGTACACCAAAATTACAAATAATAAGACAAGAATAATTTTTAGTCATAAGAATAATAATAATCTGTCAATAAATAATCATAGATGTACACTAATTAGGTGATCACAATATATTATGACAGACAACTAGGCAAAACACCGTAATTAATATGATTCAGGCCAACCGGCATACGTGATATATATAAATCATATGTATACAAATGTGAATAACAAAAATACCACTATAATACAATAAATAATAAATGTGCACATGGCTCTAAAATAAATCACAATACAATGTGGATACACATGTACATGAATACATGCAAAAAAAGAAAAATAGATCCGTACGTAACTAAATACATAAATACATTTAAGTGCAATATCTTATTACAAGTGAGTCCAAATAAATAACACATGTGTTCAATAATACAACATCACAAAAGAATACATTAATGGATCCATGATGGTACTTCTTATAGATAGACGTACCATCATGGATCCATTAATGTATTTTCTTCCTGAGATCTCGTTTCCCGAGATCTCAGGACAAGATCTCGTTGCCGAGATTTGAATGAGTTTGCGGCGGCCATCTTTCCGGAGGCCCCTGGCGGCTTTCCTCAGCACGGCACCGCGTCGCAGCTGCGGGGGGCTTTCCGGCTAGGACGAAATGCCGGCGGAGCCCCCACGCAGCACAGAGCCCCAGTATTGCAGTGGTCTACACAGAGGTCTGGTAACAGTAACATGCAGTGATAGCCTAGTAATTAAGACTTTGCATTTTGTCAGACAACAATTATTGATTCATATGCAAAAGCAATTTACGTCTGTGAGATACTCTTCACAGCAAGTTTAGAGATATTTTCATGCTATTATGTCACAAACAAGTCCGTTTAGTATGCAGAGACTACCTGTATAGCTGGAATTGGCGGAGATATCGGAGAAGGCTTTGCATTCTTTTATCTGCATTGGGGAGTCTCGTATAACTTGCTGCTTCAGTAACATGCTACTATGGCCTGAACGCCTGACCATTCTTTGTGCAGGTAGATGAACACCTACAAAACGGCTACTGAACTACACTTTATCTACCACTACCGCACCAGCCTGGACCACCGAACGACCCCAGTGACCACTCCTCTACCTGTGCTGATCCGTTCGCTGGTAAGCTGAATTCGGACTGTAAGACGGACCCCCATTTGACCCATTATTTTTTTTTCCCGATTTTCCTTCTGAAAATTTGGGGTGCGTCTTTTGGTCCGGTGCGTCTTATAGTCCGAAAAATACAGTACTTTAAGAAATGAAGGTCAGTCATTCCGAAAAATTGGGAAAACTTTGAAAGTGTCCCTAAGTGCAGTTGCAAAAACCATCAAGCGCTACAAAGAAACTGGCTCGCATGAGGACCGCCCCAGGAAAGGAAGACCAAGAGTCACCTCTGCTTCTGAGGATAAGTTTATCCGAGTCACCAGCCTCAGAAATCGCAGGTTTACAGCAGCTCAGATTAGAGACCAGGTCAATGACACACTGAGTTTTAGCAGCAGACACAACTCTACAACAACTGTTAAGAGGAGACTTTGTGCAGCAGGCGTTCATGGTAAAATAGCTGCTTAGAAACCTCTGCTAAGGACAGGCAACAAACAGAAGAGACTTGTTTGAGCTAAAGAACACAAGGAATGGACATTAGACCAGTGGAAATCTGTGCTTTGGTCTGATGAGTCCAAATTTGAGATGTTTGGTTCCAACCACCGTGTCTTTGTGCGACGCAGAAAAGGTGAACGGATGGACTCTACATGCCTGGTTCCCACCGTGAAGCATGGAGGAGGAGGAGGTGTGATGGTGTGGGGGTGCTTTGCTGGTGACACTGTTGGGGATTTATTCAAAATTGAAGCCATACTGAACCAGCATGGCTACCACAGCATCTTGCAGTGGCATGCTATTCCATCCGGTTTGCGTTTAGTTGGACCATCATTTATTTTTCAACAGGACAATGATCCCAAACACACCTCCAGGCTGTGTAAGGGCTATTTGACTAAGAAGGAGAGTGATGGGGTGCTACGCCAGATGACCTGGCCTCCACAGTCACCAGACCTGAACCCAATTGAGATGGTTTGGGGTGAGCTGGACTGCAGAGTGAAGTCAAAAGGGCCAACAAGTGCTAAGCATCTCTGGGAACTCCTTCAAGATTGTTGGAAGACCATTTCCGGTGACTACCTCTTGAAGCTCATCAAGAGAATGCCAAGAGTGTGCAAAGCAGTCATCAAAGCAAAAGGTGGCTACTTTGAAGAACCTAGAATATAAGACATAATTTCAGTTTTCACACTTTTTTGTTAAATATATCATTCCGCATGTGTTAATTCATAGTATTGATGCCTTCAGTGTGAATGTGCAATTTTCATAGTTATGAAAATACAGAAAAATCTTTTGAATGAGGTTTGTCCAAACTTTTGGTCTGTACTGTATATTTGTGTATATATATATATATATATGTGTTATTAAATGACCCCGAGCACACAATAAAGTAGAGCAAAAGGCAAAAAATATATTGCTTTGAGCATAATTTATTCCATCATATATCAATCTGGAAGTTCACAGCCAAAAGAAAGAGTTCAACAGAAGCAATAGTCCCAACGTTTCGGCTTTGGTAGCCTTTATCAAGGGTGCATTCTAATGAAAATAAATATATAACAAAATAGAAGTATAACGTTTACATAAACAATGATATAGTGTAATTCAGTGTAAACGTGATGCATCATATAACAAAAGAATATGCACCATGAGCATGAAATCTCCCTCAGGGAAATAGTATATTCATAAAGAAGGATATATTTATCTAAGAGGAGAACATTATCAACAATAATTCTGCCTGATTAAAGAGAAATTTTAACTCTGGTAGCTGGCTAGGAGGAAGAGAGATATACATGTCAGTACAACAATAAGGTCATATAGCTCAATACTACAGAATCCAAAAGACAGATCAGATCACGGATAAGGAGGTTAACTATGAAATGTGTAGTGACAACGATTAGGAATAAGCAAAAGGAAAAAATAAGATCCATAAAGATTACTTGCTTTGGTGGACGAATGAGCATGTGGCGGATACCTCCGCGTACTCAGTAAGGTTAGCGGCAAGATCGGCAAACCTCTATCGCTGCCTGTGGAGCTCTCTGGCTCAATAGCTGGCCAGGGATGCTCAGTCCAAAACTAGATTATGCTCTATTCCATGTGAAGACAAATATCTCTTTGTGCAGGCTTTGGACGATATCTTAGATAAGAAAGCAGACAGGAAGAAGGGGTTTCCTACTGTATCACTTCCGCAGTTCAAAAGTTCCTTTTGGAGGAGACTCTACAGCAGGAGCAGGCAACCCAAAGATCAGGATGACTGGAGAGATAAGAAGCCAAAGAACAAAGATTTCATGTTTGGGGGTTCCTCGTCAAGAAACCGAAAATCTTCCAAATGATTGGCCGCCCCAGGTGGGAGGAATGCTCTGCCACTTCCAAACTGCCTGGGAGTTCTCGCCCAATGCCTGGGTACGCAACATAATAAGATCAGGACTGAAGCTAGAATTTTCATCTATCCCAGGCACAGCTTCAGGATCTCATCCTCCAGATCCTGGAAGAAACAGGCCCTGGAAGCGGAGTTGTTACTCTTGCTTCAAAAGAGGGTGATAGTGGAGATACTCGTTCAGCAGCAGTGGAGGGGATTTTATTCTCCCCTGTTTGTGATAAAGAAGCCAGACCTGTCATTCAGGACCATCATCAATCTGAGAGGCCTCAAGATGGAGTCCATAAAAACGGCAATCAAGATCTTATTCCCAGTCTGTTATATGATTGTTTTAGACCTAAAAGATGGCTATTATCATGTCCCCATCCACCAGAAAGACCAGCCATTCCTATGGGTAGCGATGCATGTAAGAGTTCAGCTCAGACATTTTCAGTACAGAGCGTTGCCCTTCGGTCTGTCCATGGCCCCAAGAATCTTCACCAAGATTATTCTGGAGGTGACGGCACACTTACGGGAAAGAAACAAACTGGTGGTGCCATATTTGGACAATTTTTTTAGTGATCGGCAGGACGGAACGCAAATGCAGTGCTCAGTTAAATTTCATCTGGAACGCCATGTCCAATCTAGGTTGGATGATAAATGTGGAAAATTCAAGTTTGCAGCCCCAGAATGTTCAATCCTTTTAAGGACTTATCATAGACTAAGAGCAACAGCTCTGTCTCCTTCCAGAGGAGAGGGACAAAATGATAGCCCTAGTGTCAGCAGTCCTGTCCAACCCGATCATGTCCCTGAAGATGGCCATGTCCCTCCTTGGATCAATGATCTCATGTATTCCAGCAGTACAGTGGGCTCAATGCCATTCCAGGGCGTTGCAGCGGGATATCCTAGAAGGAGAAAAGAGGCTGTCTTGTCGTCTAGAAGGGATAATTATGCTTTCCCAGGAAGCACTAAACTCCATGACCTGGCGGTTGAATCCAATCTATCGCATGGCATCCCATGGTCCCTCCCAACATCAGATGTGATAGTGACGGACCTGAGCGTGGAAGGATAGGGGGAAATCCCAGACCATTTGATACAAGGGGTCTGGTCAGAAGCTCAAGCAGACAGTTCCTCAAATTACAGGGAACTGCAAGTAATAAAGAAAGCAGTATTAGAGTTCCTTCCCTGCTTAGAAAGGAGCCATGTTCGTATACTGCCGGACAATCGAACCTCTGTAGCCTATGTCAATGCACGATGTTGTGAATATGCTGGATGCGACTTCTGAGCTGGGGCTCCCTTTCGGTGGTTGCTGAGGGTAATGAACTGATTAATGAATGGCCTTCAGCTGGCGCTGAATGGTAGGATATAAGTGGCCTGAGTTCCCAGCAGCCTTGCCGGTTATCAATTGTTCCTTCTGCTCTTGCTTGAAGCACTGCTAGGTTCCTGCTCTCCTTCAGATAAGTGTTTGCTGTTTTTTTTCCCTGTTTGATTTTCATTGCTGGTTTGCAGCTTGCAGTGGACTGCAGCCTGTCCCCTTTTGGGGATCTAGCGCTGCAATTGTGCTCCGTTTTTGTCTGCACTTTTGCTTTGTGCCTTTGTTACTTTTTATTTGCTGAATAGCGTTTGTTACACCAGAGATCTGATTTAGGTGGATGAGATCGTGTGATCTCAGGTTTTTTGGCAATCAGAAGTGTTGGTATTTTTTTAGGGTTTTTTGTTGGATTGCAGTCAGAATTCTTTCCTGTACTTTTCTGTCTAGACAGATTGGGCCCCAGCGTTTGCTCATTCTATTTTCTGTCTGTGTCCGTGCTTTCTTGTCTAACTGCCATTACATATCAAAAATATTAAGGTTTGCACCATAACTTACCAAGAATGATTACTCTAGAGCATAGGAACTGCATTGCTGCATAGAAAAAAATTGAAAAAAGCGCTATATGATGTATATATGAAATATGTGTCTGCAAAAATTGCTATGAATTAAATGAAGGCTCTTAGCGCATAGATTGGCCAATATATGTATGCCCAATTACCACGTCACGGTATCCTTCATCAATTGGTTCACTATTCTGTTATCTCACCTCTCCTGGGCAAAAAGCCTACAATTTATGGGGCAGGAATAGACCAGCTAATCTAATTAAAATCACCTGTGGCTTTTGGGAGTGAGTGCACATGTCCAAAAGGCTTAATACAAATAGACAAAAAATGGACCAGCACATCCAAGCCAGTGGGAACAGGCGCCAACCAAAGAAAGTTTACAAATCAAAAATATTAAGGTTTGCACCATAACTTAACAAGTTTGGGGGCTTCCTATTTTCTTTGGGGATCTGCTCCGGGACAGATAGCTTTCATCTTTCTGCCTTTAGGTGTAGTTATCTCTCAGGCTGTGACGAGGCGTCTAGGATCAACGTAGGAACGGTCCACAGCTACCTCTAGTTGTGTGGTTAGTTCAGGGTACTGCAATCCAATAGGTTCCAGCCTCTCTGGTGTATTACCGTTTTTGCTATTTCTCCTCAGTTACCGAAACATAACAGTATAACCGACCTAAAAAACTGAAAATTGTATGGTACTCACAGAAGGGGAAAATAGTAATAAGAAAACTCTGTTTGTTGCATTTTTTTTTCTCCCTCTTTTCTCTGGGTGCTGAGGAGGAATTTTTTTTTTTCTCTCAATGGAGTTTGCACAGTTGTCTCGCAGTGTTGATCAGCTTGCCACTGAGGTTTGGAGTATTGCTACCTATCTTGCTGGGTTGCCAGTTGTGGAACCTAGGATCCCCATGCCGGATTTGTTTTTGGGGGATCGATCTAAATTTCTGAATTTCAAAAATAACTGTAAGTTGTTTTTTGCCTTAAGGCCTAAGTCCTCAGGGAACGCTGCACAGCAGGTTCAAATTGTCATCTCCCTGCTGCGCGGCGACCCTCAGCTTTTTCCCTGACACCTGGGGATCCTGTTTTGAATGATATTGATGTATTTTTTCAGGCTCTGGGGTTATTGTACGATGAACCTAATGTCACTGATCAAGCTGAAAAGATCTTGTTGGCATTAAATCAGGGTTTTGAAGACGCTGAGTTGTACTGTCAGAAATTTCGAAAGTGGGCAGTCCTGACCAACAGGAATGATGATGCTTTGGCACCCCTTTTTCGAAAGGGTCTGTCAGAAAAAGTAAAGGACGTTATGATGGGATTCCCTGTTCTCTCTGGTCTCAATGATTCTATGTCTTTGGCTATTCAAATTGACAGACGTTTGCGTGAGCGCAGAGGTATGCGTGAGATAGTGTTGCCTTGTGAGCCAGCTTCTGAGCCCATGCAGTGTGATGGAGTGACTACTGGGGCTCAGCGTCATGAGTTTCGTAAGCGCAATGGGTTATGTTTCTACTGTGGTGATGCTTCCCATGCTATTTATGTCTGCCCTAAGCGGAGAAAACGTTTTGCACGCTCAGTTGTCTTGGGTAGTGTTCAGACTAAATTTCTGTTGACTGTTACCCTGATTTGCTCCCTGTCCACATTTTGTGCTCAGGCTTTCGTTGATTCAGGAGCAGCTATTAACCTGATGGATTTTTAGTTTGCCAAACGTTGTGGGTTTCCCATGGTACCCCTGCGGAAGTCTATTCCCCTGCTGGACATTGATTCTACCCCTTTGGCGGAGAATAAACCCCAGTTTTCTACTCAGGTGATAATGAGAGTTGAGCCAGATCATCAGGAGAGTTGCAAATTTCTGGTGCTGCATAATCTGCATCACATTATTGTACTAGGTTTCCCTTGGTTACAGTCTCATAATCCTGTTTTGGATTGGAAATCTGTGTCTGACTGGTTGGGGCTACCAATGTGTTAATACTGACACTCCTGTTTTTTCTGCCTCTCCCCAATCTCAGGATGTTCCTGACTTTTTGACTGATTTTTCTGATGTGTTTAGTGAAAGTAAATCTGCATCCTTGCCCCCTCACAGGAGCTATGATTGCGCTATTGAATTAGTGCCTGGTGGTAAACTTCCTAAAGGTCGCCTTTTTAATTTATCTGTACCTGAACACGATGCTATGCGATCTTATATCAAGGAGTCATTGGAGAAGGATCATATCAGACCATCCTCTTCACCCTTGGGCGCCGTTTTTTTCTTTCTGGCCAAAAAGGATGGTTCATTGAGGCCGTGTATTGATTATCGCCTCCTGAATAAGATCACTGTTAAATATCAATATCCGTTACCTTTGATTTCTGACCTATTTTCCAGAGTGAAAAGTGCTAGTTGGTTTACCAAGCTTGACCTCTGGGAGGTGTATAACCTTATTCGCATTAAGCACGGGGATGAATGGAAGACGGCGTTTAACACCCCAGAGGGGCATTTTGAGTACCTAGTGATTCCTTTTGGGCTCACTATTGCCCCTTTCGTCTTCCAATCCTTCATGAAAGATATTTTCAGGGATTTTGTGGAAAAATTTCTGATTGTTTATTTGGATGATATCTTGATTTTTTCCAATGACTGGGACTCTCATGTGAAACATGTTCGGACTGTGTTCCAGATTTTGAGAGAGAATGCACTGTATGTGAAGGGATCAAAGTGTCTTTTTGGCGTACAGAAGATCTCATTTCTGGGATTCATTTTGTCTCCGTCTGTTATTGAAATGGACCCGGTCAAGGTTCAGGCCATCTGTGATTGGGTTCAACCTACCTCATTGAAGGCTCTTCAGAGATTTTTGGGTTTTGCCAATTTTTATTGTAAATTTATTAGTAATTTCTCTGGTATTGTTAAACCATTGACTGATTTGACCAAAAAGGGTTCCAATGTGGTGAATTGACTTCCTGAGACAGTTTCTGCGT
This sequence comes from Oophaga sylvatica, assembly GCA_033576555.1. NCBI lineage: Eukaryota > Metazoa > Chordata > Amphibia > Anura > Dendrobatidae > Oophaga > Oophaga sylvatica. The sequence goes on along the minus strand of JARQOD010000003.1, from coordinate 300,714,946 downwards.
TTCAGGAACTTAAGCAGAGATTCATTTCTGCTCCTGTTCTACGGCAGCCTGATGTTTCTTTGCCGTTTCAGGTGGAGGTTGATGCCTCTGAGATTGGGGCATGTGCCGTTTTGTCCCAAAGGGATCCAGAGACCTCTAAGAGTAACCCTTGTGCCTTTTTCTCTCGAAAATTTTCTCCAACTGAACGTAATTATGACGTGGGTAATCGGGAGTTATTGGCCATGAAGTGGTTCTTTGAAGAGTGGAGACATTGGCTGGAAGGAGCCAAACATCAGGTGGTGGTCCTCACGGACCATAAGAACCTGATTTATCTCGAATCAGCCAAGCGACTTAATCCTAGACAGGCCAGGTGGGCCTTGTTTTTCACACGTTTTAGTTTTGCGGTTTCTTTTCTTCCTGTCACTAAGAATGTCAAGGCGGATGCCCTCTCGAGGAGTTTCTTTACTGATTCTCCTGCGTTATCTGTTCCTACTGTTATTTTGAAAAAGGGTGTGGTTCTTTCCACCATTTCTCCCAATTTGAGACTGGCTCTGGAAGGGTGTCAGGAGGATAAACCTGAGCGCTGCCCTGTTGGGAAGCTGTTTGTTCCAGACCAGTGGAAAAAGAGTGTGATGTCGGAGATTCATTGTTCCGCGTTGGCTTGTCATCCCGTGATTTTTGGTACCAGAGACTTGGTGAGTCGCTCCTTTTGGTGGCCTACCTTGTCTCGTGATGTCAGGGACTTTGTGCAGACCTGTGGGACATGCTCTCGTTCCAAGCCTTGCTCTCGTTCTAGTGGTTTGTTAATGCCATTACCTGTACCCAAGAGGCCATGGACCCATATTTCTATGGATTTTATTTCTGACCTTCCTGTCTTTCAGAGAATGACCGTTATCTGGGTAATCTGTGATAGGTTTTCCAAGATGATATTCTGGTGCCATTACCTAAGTTGCCTTTCTCCTCCGAGTTGGTGCCTTTGTTCTTTCAACATGTGGTTCGGTTACATGGCATTCCGGAGAACATTGTGTCTGACAGAGGAGTCCAGTTTGTTTCCAGATTTTGGAGGACATTTTGTTCTAAACTTGGTGTTCAGTTGTCTTTCTCCTCTGCATTTCACCCTCAGACCAATGGACAAACCGAGAGAACAAACCAGACCTTGGAGACTTATTTGAAATGTTTTGTGTCTGCTGATCAAGATGACTGGGTCTCTTTTTTGCCTTTGGCTGAGTTTGCTCTTAATAATAGAGCTAGCTCTGCCACCTTGATGTCTCCATTTTTTTGCAATTCCTAGTTTCACCCTCGATTTTCTTCAGGACAGACGGAGGCTTCTGTCTGTCCGAGGGTTGACTCCATTGTGCAGCGTATGCAGCAAATTTGGGACCAGGTGGTGGAGAGGTTGTCTCTCTCTCTCAGGAGAAGGCCCAGCGGTTTGCCAACCGGCATAGGACTGATGGTCCTCGTTTTAAAGTGGGGGACTTGGTTTCGTTGTGCTCAAGGAATATCACTATAAAGGTTGCATCTCCAAAATTTAAGCCTAGGTTCATTGGACCTTATAAGATCATGGAAATTATTAATCCGGTTTCCTTCCGTTTGCCTTTTCCAGGGACATTTAAGATCCATAATGTGTTCCACAAGTCCTTATTGAAGAGGTTTGTCTAGCCAGTGGTTCCTATGGCTGCACCTCCCGGCCCTGTTTTGGTTGAGGGCAATTTGGAGTATGTGGTTGAGAAGATATTGGATTCTCGTTTTGCTAGACGGAAACTCCAGTATTTGGTTAAGTGGAGAGGTTATGGTCAGGAGGACAACTCTTGGTTGTTTGCTTCGGACATTCATCCTGGGAGACTTATCCGTGCCTATCATCGAGCCCATCCTGATCGGCCTGGTTGCGCAGGTGAGGGTTCGGTGACCCTCCTCAAGGGTGGTACTTTTGTAAATATGCTGGATGCGGCTTCTGAGCTTAGGCTCCCTCCGGTGGTTGCTGAGGGTAATGAACTGTTTACTGAATGGCCTTCAGCTTGTGCTGAATGGTATGATATAAGTGGCCTGAGTACCCAGCAGCCTTGCCGGTTATCAATTGTTCCTTCTGCTCTTGCTTAAAGCACTGCTAGGTTCCTGCTCTCCTTCAGATAAGTGTTTGCTGTTTTTTTTTCCCTGTTTGATTTTCATTGCTGGTTTGCCGCTTGCAGTGGACTGCAGCCTGTCCCCTTTTGGGAAACTGGCGCTGCAATTGTGCTCCGTTTTTGTCTGCACTTTTGCTTTGCTCCTTTGTTACTTTTTATTTGCTGAATAGCGTTTGTTACACCAGAGATCTGATTTAGGTGGATGAGATCGTGTGATCTCAGGTTTTTTGGCAATCAGAAGTGTTGGTATTTTTTAGGGTTTTTGTTGGATTGCAGTCAGAATTCTTTCCTGTACTTTTCTGTCTAGACAGATTGGGTCCCAGTGTTTGCTCATTCTATTTTCTGTCTGTGTCCGTGCTTTCTTCTTGTCTAACCGCCATTACATGTTTGGGGGCTTCCTATTTTTTTTGGTGATCTACTCTGGGGCAGATAGCTTTCATCTTTCTGCCTTAAGGTGTAGTTATCTCTAAGGCTGTGACGAGGCGTCTAGGATCAACGTAGGAACGGTCCACGGCTACCTCTAGTTGTGTGGTTAGTTCAGGGTACTGCAATCCAATAGGTTCCAGCCTCTCTGGTGTATTACCATTTTTGCTATTTCTCCTCAGTTACCGAAACATAACAACACAAATTGAAAAGATTAATCCAGCTTTAAGATATAAAATCCAAAATCTTTAATGATATCCAATAAAAATATGTATAGGCTGCAAGGACATACAAAAACCGGTTATACCGGTAAGAGTTCCTGTCTCTACTGACTGAACGCGTTTCGATCAACACAGTGTTTTTAAGGGTATGCCACACTAAGCGAGATCGCTAACGAGATCGCTACTGCGTCACCATTTATTACGCAGTAGCGATCTCGTTAGCGACTTAGCTGTTAAGATTCCAAACACAACTCATCAGCGATCTGTGATTCCAAACACATCTCATCAGCGATCTGTATAACGACCTCTGTGGTTGTTGGGAAAACCTAGTCCCACCTGCGACGCTGGTGAAGTCGTTCATAAAGGGTGTCACACTCAGCGATTCAGGCTCACCAGCGGGACACCAACGACCAAAAAACGGCTCAGAACGTTTATAAATGATCAGCGACATCTCAGCAGGGGCCACATCGCTGCTACATGTCACACACAGTTAAGTCGCTAACGAGATCGTTACTGCGTCATAAATGGTGACACAATTGCGATCTCGTTAGCGATCTTGTTTGCAATCTCACTTAGTGTGGCATACCCTTTAGACTCAGTTAGCATGAAGCAGGTGTGAGGGTAATTGAAGCAATCAGGTGTGATACACAAAGACAATCAATTGCACACAAGAAACAAGCAACAAATGAAAACTAAAATTAACAAGAAACTAAAAGAAAAACCGACCTAATAATAAAAAATGAATAATTAATAATGCAACATGATTTCTTTCTTAAGGTTTAATAACAGTGGAACGCGAGTATTTAACATATAAATTCAAAAAACTTCTCTATCACGTAGCTTTCTCTCCCTGTTGCCACGTCGTGGATCCAAATTGATTTGTTCTGTTGCAAATACTTGAAAGTGAGTAATTTGTTGGTTATGCACAGTAGCAAAATGATTAGAAACATTCGAGATACCACGAGTTGTGGGCTGCAGAATATCATATAAATGTTCTCTGATTCTATTTTTAATTTCCGAATTGTGAAACCAACATATTGGAGTTTGCTAGCTGAGCAAGCTATAATGTAAACCACAGACTCGGAATTACAATGCAAAAAACTTTTTATGTTAAATGAATGTTCATTTCTGCTGTCTGAGAAGATCAGGGTATTTTTTAGCATGTGTACAGGTTTTACATAGAAAATTGCCACACCTATAAAAACCTTTTGTTGTCAATCAATTCAATGGTTTTTGGTTTTTCTGAGAATTCTAAAAACTAGGAGATAAAAAAACTACCCAGTCATGTCTCGCCACTATTTTTATAACATTTTTTAGAATATTATCCAGAATATCGTCATTTTTCAATATATTTAAATTGTGGTGGACAATATTGGAAATAGCCTTAAAATGAGAGCTATATGTAAGTACTAAAATTGGCTGTTTGGAGGGGCGTAGAAAACACTGCAGACAATCAGAGCTTTTTCAGAAGTCGGCTGAGGAGCTTCAAGAAAAAACCCTGTCTAGATATAATCAATTTGTCATCCAGAGTTTTGTCTGATATTGAAATCAAGCTTCTATTGAAGGGACTTAATTTTGTTCTTACTACGGTAATTAAAATTTGGAAGTTTTTTCAACTTTAAAAGACATTAATAAATTTATAAGGGATCTCACTGTGAAGAAACATTTTTTTTTACAGGGAATGACAAAAATGCAACAAATACTTCAGCAGTTCTTAATGAATTTCACGGAAAGTATTTTTTGGAACAAAACACTCTCTTGGTTCTTACAGAACTTGACACTATAAATAATATTGAGAACAACATGAGTGTTATTTCTGGTTTTAAAACTAAATACCCTTCATTCTGTCCTGTACAAACTCGTACTGAGTCCATGGACAGATTCCAAGATAATGTGGATAAAGAAATACGCACTCTAGTGGCCGCTACTTCAGTAAATTCTTATAAAAATAATTTGTGTAAAGCTGAATCAGAAGCACTAATTAATCTAAAATCATGTAAAAATATTATTATTAGGATGTCGGACTAAGTGGGTTCACTTGATGTTCTCAATTAATTTGATTGTCACTGCCATTAATACCTTGTTATCTGACAAAGATACTTATGATTGTCCTAAATCAGATCCTACTGCTGCTTTTTCATCTGAATGTAAGCTTATTATTGATTTTGTTTTTCACAAGGGTTTTTTACTAAATCACAATCGGAGTATCTTTATGTAGAAAATCCTATCATTCCAATACTATACGCTTTGCCTAAAACGCATAAAAGCAACTTTCCCCCACCCATGCGTCCTATTGTCAGGAATAGGTTCATTAAATGAACACCTGGGAGAATGGCTTGATACTTTTTTTTTTTTAACCCCTAGTACAGAGATTGCCTGGCTATTTGAAAGATTCAAGAGATGTTCTTTTGTTTCAGGATGTTAATTGGATTTCTCGCTGGACATGGATAACATGTGATGTCATTTCACTATATACTTGCATTCCATTTAGAGTGACCATTACTGCAGTTCAGTTTCATCTAAATAAATATAGTACGTATACTGTAGATTTTATTTTTTCAGTTTTGTCCTTTTTGTTAACCCACAATTATCTTTTTGATAAAAAATAAATTTTCTTCAAAAGAATGGAGTTTTCATGGAGGCTGTCTTCCCCATCTGTGGCTAATTTGGTAATTGCATGGTGGGAGGATATTTATATTTTTACTGTTGATAATCCGTTTTTTTAAATCCATCCAATGGTACTCCAGATATATTGATGATTTATTATTGGTTTGGAATGATGATTCTAAAATTTCAGATTTTTTTGATTACATTAATAATAATCCTTTCAATTTAAAATTTACATTTTCTTTTGACAAACAGTCTATTAATTTTCTTGATCTTTATTTGTCTGGCATTCCACTCCAGCCTATTTCTAGTTGCACATATTGTAAGAAAACCGCAGGAAACACCATTGTGCATGCCCATAGTTTCCGTCTGCCACACACCATTAAAGCAATTCCTATAGGCGAGACTGAGAGACAAATGTAATTGTAGCTATGACTCCTCTTTTAATCTTGAAAAAATGAATATAAAAAAGTCTTACTAAGAGAAGTTATCCAGGTTGGAATATTAATCAAGCTTTTCAAATTGCTGATACTAAGTCCAGAGAGGATCTTGTTAACCCTAATAACAGTAATGATCGTTCAAATAATTTATCTCTCAAACAGCCAGTTTTAGTACTCATTTTAAGGCTATTTCCAATATTGTCCACTGCAATTTAAATATATTGAAAATTGATGATAGTCTGGATAATATTCTAAAAAATGGTATAAAAATAGTGGCAAGACATGCGCCTACTCTGGGTAGCTTTTTATCTCTTAGTTTTTACAGTACTCAGAAAAACCAAAAACCATTGCATTGGTTGACAAACAAAAGGTTTTTATAGGTGTGGTAATTTTCCATGTAAAACCTGTACACATGCTAAAAAAAACCCTGCAAAACACCAGAAAGAACATATAGATAAAAAACTCTTAAAAAATACCTTTTTTTTATTCATTGATTAAAATCTCATAAATATACACACAAGATAAGGGGATATAGGAAAAGTATCAAAAAGTATTCAATAATTTATCAGTTTGGGGGCAAAAAACTGCAATCACCCTAATAGGCCCTAGTATTTCCCTTCCTGACCGCGGAGGTTGGCACCCTAGTTGTTGACGACATGGCGCCCCGCTCAACGTCGGTGCCCCTAAAGATACCCTATATCACCCTTCAAGCATAAAAAGGGATACATTGAAAAAACATACACATACAAAAAACACCGAAAAATACCTTGATGAGGAGACCTTAATTGTCCCCAAAGAAAAGTGCTTAATATGCTGTAAACTTATCTCGAAGTATCCTGAAATCAGGATTCATGCAGCTAAACCCAAGTCTTATCTCGTAGGAAATATGCTGCAAAAAATGCTTAACTCAGAGACAAAAAGCAGCCTTAATATGAACTTATCTCGTAATAAAAAATGCTATTAGGCTGCAAAACCAGTCTCTTAAGAAATGCAGTCTGAATATAAACTTATCTCGTAATCAGACAATGCTGATAGACTGCAAAAAAAAAAACATCTACAGACAGGTAAATAGGTAGTTAAGCACTTTAGACACAGTGGAACACCACCAAGGATATAGTATCAGAAGATCGTATAATATATGGCACATAAAAAATGTATTAACAGGACTGGATACAATCATCCATCCATTAAGCAAGCCTATACCCTATATACCCAATATTGCACCAATTCAGAGGAGCTGATATCACTTTTTTCACAGACAAATACAGAATACCAATGCTAAATCCCACAATGATATTAGTGGTTTCCACAGTCACAAAAAACACCAATAAATGTATACAATCCCAAGAAGGATATATATATATATATATATATATATATATATATAAAAAGCATATAGAACATGACCATAGACCATATAAAGGGTACATATGAAAGCATAAGAAATGTATCACTGACTCTAGCTCAAAACCATATATTGAAAATACCCCAGACGCATTACTTTGCATATATATCTCGAGTCAGGAACACTGCATTGATCTGTCGGCCATGGGGTAATAGACCCCATTTTCTGACCCTGATGAACCCTTAAGAATTTGAAGGGGGAAACGCATCGGTTTTTCTACCACTGGCTGATAAGTATTACCTATCATTTATGTGCACATTTTTCCTGACTCTAGATATTGCCTATTATTTATATGCACATCTTTCCTGACTGGTGTTTTTTTGTGACTGTGGAAACCACTAATATCATTGTGGGATTTAGCATTGGTATTCTGTATTGGCCTGAGAAAAAAGTGATATCAGCTCTGAATTGGTGCAATATTGGGTATATAGGGTATAGGCTTGCTTAATGGATGGATGATTGTATCCAGTCCTGTTAATACATTTTTTATGTGCCATATATTATACTATCTTCTGATACTATATCCTTGGTGGTGTTGCATTGTGTCTAAAGTGCTTAACTACCTATTAACCTGTCTGTAGACCTTTTTTTTTTTTTTTTTTTTGCTGTCCATCAGCATTGTCTGATTACGAGATAAGTTTATATTCAGACTGCATTTCTTAAGAGACTGGTTTTGCAGCCTAATAGCATTTTTTATTACGAGATAAGTTCATATTAAGGCTGCTTTTTGTCTCTGAGTTAAGCATTTTTTGCAGCATATTTCCTACAAGATAAGACTTGGGTTTAGCTGCATAAATCCTGATTTCAGAATACTTAGAGATAAGTTTACAGCATATTAAGCACTTTTCTTTAGGGACAATTAAGGTCTCCTCACCAAGGTATTTTTCAGTGTTTTTTGTATGTGTGTGTTTTTTCAATGTATCCCTTTTATGCTTGAAGGGTGATATAGGGTATTTTTAGGGGCACCGACGTTGAGCGGGGGCGCCATGTCGTCAACAACTAGGGTGCCAACCTCCACGGTCAGGAAGGGAAATACTAGGGCCTATTAGGGTGATTGCAGTTTTTTGCCCCCAAACTGATAAATACATTATTGAATACTTTTTGATACTTTTCCTATATCCCCTTATCTTGTGTGTATATTTATGAGATTTTAATCAATGAATTAAAAGGTATTTTTTAAGAGTTTTTTTTCTTTATGTTCTTTCTGGTGTTTTGCTGATTTATCCCTTATAAACATTTTTCTTGAGGTGTTTTTTTTAAAAAAAACCCTGACCTTCTCAGACAGCGGAAATGAACATTCATTTAACATAAAAAGTTTATTGCATTGTAATTCTAAGTTTGTGGTTTACATTATAGCTTGCTCATCTTGCAAACTCCAATATGTTGGTTCCACAATTCGGAAATTAAAAAATAGAATCAGAGAACATTTATATGATATTCTGCAGCCCACAACTCGTGGTATTTCGAATGTTTCTAATCATTTTGTTACTGTGCATAACCAACAAATTACTCACTTTCAAGTATTTGCAATAGAACAAATCAATTTGGATCCACAACGTGGCAACAGGGAGAGAAAACTACGTGATAGAGAAGCTTTTTGGATTTACATGTTAAATACTCGTGTTCCACTGGAATTAAACCTTAAGAAAAAAATCATGTTGCATTATTAATTATTCATTTTTTATTATTAGGTCAGTTTTCTTTTTCTTTTATTTCCTTGTTAATTTTAGTTTTCATTTGTTGCTTGTTTGTTGTGTGCAATTAATTGTATTTGTATATCACACCTGATTGTATAAATTACCATCACGCCGGCTTCATGCTAACGGAGTCGAAGAACACTGTTGCTCGAAATGTGTTCAGTCAGTAGAGTCAAGCACTCTTTTACTGGTATAACCCGTTTTTGTATGTCCTTGCAGCCTACATTTATTTTTACTGGATATCATTAAAGATTTTTGATTTTATATCTTGAAGCTGGATTCATGTTTTCAATACGTGCATGTTCAAGACGTCTGGCAGAGACGTGAATCCGTGCTCAAGAGCATGTGGACCTAGCACAACGTGTCCATTAGGGTGAGCTGAAATTCTGTTTTCCTTTGTAGCCTATGTCAATCACCACCCCTAATACAGCTAGCTCAGGAAATTCTCCAGGTTGGAACAACAACTACAGATATTGGCCCTACACATAAAGGGGAAGGAAAACGAGGAGGCAACCTTGAGAAAGGGGGAATGGGAGCTAGATCCATCCTTTTTCCATCAGATTGTGAATCTTTGGGAGCAGCCAAATATAGATATATTTACCAGCAGGAAGAACAGGAAAACAACGAGCTTCTGTTCCCTACACCCAAGAGAGAAACCGTACACAGTGGATGCACTGCAGATCCCTTGGGATTTCCAACTAGCCTATGCATTTTGTCCATTAATGTTAATCATGGCAGTGCTCAGGAAGATTTGGGAGGAGAGGGCGGATGTCCTCCTCATTGCTTCCTTCTGGCCGAAGAGACCTTGGTTCTCACGGTTGAGGAGAATGTCTTTGACAGATCCCTGGGTTCTCCTGGTTGTTCCAGGTCTCCTCAGGCAGGGCCCAGCTGTTGTGAATGGGTTTGAGATGAGTTCTGAGCAGAGGCTCCCTCTGGTGGTTACAAGCGGTACTAGTGAGGATTGTGAGGACTGGGAATCAGGTGTTACTGATTGGTCTTATTTAAGGGAATCATTTTCCCATCAGGGTTGCCGGTGATCAATTGTTCTGGTCTGAATCCTTCTTTCCAGTTTCCCTTGTAGCCTGCTGTGTCGTGTCTGCATCTCCTGCTATCAGATAAGACAATTTCTTATTTTGTGTTTTTGCTATATTTTTGCATTTGGTCCTGCACTTCTGTGGGGGCCTTCTGGGTCCCCTCCGGGGGCTTTTGCCCTCTCAGTTTAGTTCAGCCACTGTGTTTTGTACTTTTGCTTTTTCCAGTTTTTTCAGTGGCTGCTGTTTTTGTTACACCAGAGAACTAATTTAGGTGGTAGAGGTCGTGTGATCTCAGGTGATTTTGAAATTAGTAGAGTTGGTGTTTTTCAGGGTTTTCTGGGATTGCAGTAAGTACCCTTCCTGTCCTTTTCTATTTAGATAGTTTGGGCCCCAGCTTTTGCTCATACTATTTTCTTTCTGTGTCAGTATTTCCTCTTGTCTAACCGCCATTACATGTTTGGGGGCTTTCTATTATCTTTGGGGTTCTGCTCCGGGGCAGATAGCTTTCCTATTTCTATCTTTAGGTGTAGTTAGTTTCTCAGGCTGTGACGAGGCGTCTAGGACCAACGTAGGAACGCTCCACGGCTGCCTCTAGTTGCGGTGGTTAGTCAGGGTACTGCAATCTCATAGATTCCAACTGCTCTGGTGTATTTCCTTTTTTGCTTGCACTCCTCAGCTACCGTAACATAACAGTATCACCGGCCATAAAAATTGTATGGTACTCACAGAAGGGAAAAAATATTTTGAAGGAAGAAAAGTTGTCAGAGATATTTTTCTGTTTGTTGCATTTTTTTTTTTTTTTTTTCCCTCTGTATCTCTGGGTGCTGGGGAGGATCTTTTCTCCCAATGGAGTTTGCACAGTTGTCTGGCCGTGTGGATCAGCTTGCCACTGAGGTTCGGAGTATTGCTATCTATCTTGCTGGGTTGCCTGTTGTGGAACCTAGGATCCCCATGCCAGATTTGTTTTTAGGGGATCGAGCTAAGTTTCAGAATTTCAAAAATAATTGTAAATTGTTTCTTGCCTTAAAATCTAAGTCCTCAGGAAACGCAGCGCAGCAGGTTCAAATTATCATCTCTCTCCTGCGTGGCGATCCTCAGGATTGGGCTTTTTCCCTGATACCTGGGGATCCTGTTTTGAGTGATGTTGATGCATTTTTTCAGGCTTTGGGGTTATTGTACGATGAGCCTAATGTCACTGATCAAGCTGAAAAAGCCTTGTTGGCATTAAATCAGGGGCTTGATGACGCTGAGTTATACTGTCAGAGATTCCGTAGGTGGGCAGTCCTGACCAAATGGAATGACGACGCTTTGGCGGCCCTTTTCCGGAAGGGTCTGTCGGATAATGTAAAGGATGTTATGGTGGGATTCCCTGTCCCCTCTGGTCTCAATGATTCTATGTCATTGGCGATTCAAATTGACAGACGTTTGCGTGAGCGGAGAAGTATGCGTGGAGTGGTGTTGCCTTGTGAGCCAGCTGCTGAGCCCATGCAGTGTGATGGAGTGGTGTCTGGGGCACAGCGTCATGAGTTTCGAAAGCGCAATGGGTTATGTTTCTACTGTGGTGATGCCTCTCATGCTATTTCAGTCTGCCCTAAGCGGGGAAGACATTTTGCACGCTCAGTTGTCTTGGGTAGTGTTCAGACTAAGTTTTTATTAACTGTCACTCTGATATGCTCTCTGTCCTCATTTTCTGCTCAGGCTTTCGTTGATTCTGGAGCAGCTATTAACCTGATGGATTATGATTTTGCTAAACGTTGTGGATTTCCCTTGATACCCCTACAGAAGTCTATTCCCCTACTGCGGATCGATTCTACCCCTTTGGCTGAGAATAAACCCCAGTTTTCTACTCAGGTGATAATGAGGGTTGAACCTGATCACCAGGAGTGCTGCAAATTTTTGGTTCTATATAATCTGCATGACATTATAGTGCTGGGTTTCCCTTGGTTACAGTCTCATAATCCTGTTTTGGATTGGAAATCTGTGTCTGTAACCAGTTGGGGCTGCCAATGTGTTAATACCAACACTCCTGTTTTTTCTGCCTCCCCCCAGGCTGAGGATGTTCCTGACTTTTTGTTTGATTTTTCTGATGTGTTTAGCGAAAGTAAATCTGCATCCTTACCTCCCCATAGGAGCTATGACTGCGCTATTGAATTAGTGCCAGGTAGTAAATTCCCTAAGGGTCGCCTTTTTAACTTGTCTGTACCTGAACATGACGCTATGCGGTCTTATATCAAGGAATCATTGGAGAAGGGTCATATCAGACCATCCTCTTCACCCTTAGGTGCCGGTTTTTTCTTTGTGGCCAAAAAAGATGGTTCATTAAGGCCGTGTATTGATTATCGTCTCTTGAACAATATTACTGTGAAATATCAATACCCGTTACCCTTGATTTCTGACCTGTTTTCCAGGGTGAAAAACGCTACTTGGTTTACCAAGCTTGACCTCAGGGGGCGTATAACCTTATTCGCATTAAGCACGGGGATGAATGGAAGACGGCATTTAACACCCCTGAAGGGCATTTTGAGTACCTTGTGATGCCCTTTGGGCTCACTAATGCTCCTTCCGTCTTCCAGTCCTTCATGAATGACATTTTCAGGGATTTTGTGGACAAGTTTCTGATTGTTTATTTGGATGATATCTTGATTTTTTCTAATGACTGGGACTCTCATGTGAAACATGTTCGAACTGTATTCCAGATTTTGAGAGAGAATGCTCTGTATGTGAAGGGATCAAAGTGTCTTTTTGGCGTACAGAAGATCTCATTTCTGGGATTCATTTTGTCCCCATCTGTTATTGAAATGGACCCGGTCAAGGTTCAGGCCATCTGTGATTGGGTCCAACCTACTTCATTAAAGGCTCTTCAGAGATTTTTGGGTTTTGCCAATTTTTATCGTAAATTTATTGGTAATTTCTCTGTTATTGTTAAACCATTAACTGATTTGACCAGAAAGGGTTCTGATGTGGTGAATTGGCCTCCTGAGGCAGTCTCTGCGTTTCAGGAACTTAAGCAGAGATTCACTTCTGCTCCTGTTCTACGGCAGCCTGATGTTTCTCTGCCATTTCAGGTGGAGGTTGATGCCTCTGAAATTGGGGCAGGTGCCGTTTTGTCCCAAAAAGATCCAGAGACCTCTAAAAGTAACCCTTGTGCCTTTTTCTCTCGAAAATTTTCTCCTACTGAACGTAATTATGACGTGGGTAATCGGGAGTTATTGGCCATGAAGTGGGCTTTTGAAGAGTGGAGACATTGGCTGGAGGGAGCCAAACATCAGGTGGTGGTCCTTACGGACCATAAGAATCTGGTCTATCTGGAATCTGCCAAGCGACTCAATCCTAGACAGGCCAGGTGGGCCTTGTTTTTCACACGTTTTAATTTTGTGGTTTCCTTTCTTCCTGGCACTAAGAATGTTAAGGCGGATGCCCTCTCGAGGAGTTTCCTTGCGGACTCTCCTGAGCTATCTGATCCCTCTGTTATTTTGAAGGAGGGTGTAGTTCTTTCCGCCATCTCGCCCAATTTGAGACTTGCTCTGGAGGGGTGTCAGGAGGATAGGCCCGAGCGCTGCCCTGTTGGAAAATTGTTTGTCCCGGACCAATGGAAAAAGAGTGTGATGTCTGAGATTCATTGTTCCGCATTGGCTGGGCATCCCGGAATTTTTGGTACCAGAGACTTGGTTAGTTGGTCCTTTTGGTGGCCTACCTTGTCTCGCGATGTCAGGGAATTTGTGCAGTCCTGCGGGACTTGCTCTCGCTCCAAGCCTTGCTCTCGCTCTAGTGGTTTGTTGATGCCATTGCCTGTGCCCAAGAGACCATGGACCCATATCTCTATGGATTTCATTTCCGATCTTCCTGTTTCTCAGAGAATGACCACCATCTGGGTAATTTGTGATAGGTTTTCCAAAATGATACATCTTGTGCCATTACCTAAGTTGCCTTCCTCCTCTGAATTGGTGCCGTTGTTCCTTCAGCACGTGGTTCGTTTACACGGCATTCCTGAGAACATTGTGTCTGACAGAGGAGTCCAGTTTGTTTCCAGATTTTGGAGGACTTTTTGTTCTAAACTGGGTGTTCAATTGTCTTTCTCCTCGGCATTTCATCCTCAGACCAATGGTCAAACTGAGAGAACAAACCAGACATTGGAGACTTATCTAAGATGCTTTGTGTCTGCTGATCAGGATGACTGGGTCTCTTTTTTGCCTTTGGCTGAGTTTGCTCTTAATAATAGGGCTAGCTCTGCCACTTTGATGTCTCCGTTTTTCTGTAATTCTGGGTTTCACCCTCGATTTTCTTCAGGACAGACGGAGGCTTCTGTCTGTCCAGGTGTTGACTCTGTTGTTGAGCGTATGCAGCAGATTTGGGACCAGGTAGTGGAGAGGTTGTCCCTCTCTCAGGAGAAGGCCCAGCGGTTTGCTAACCGGCATAGGACTGATGGTCCTCGGTTTAAAGTGGGGGACTTGGTCTGGTTGTCCTCAAAGAATATTCCTATGAGAGTAGCATCTCCTAAATTTAAGCCTAGGTTCATTGGACCTTATAAGATCATGGAGATTATTAATCCTGTTTCTTTTCGTTTGCTTCTTCCAGGGACATTTAAGATCCATAACGTGTTCCACAAGTCCTTGTTGAAGAGGTTTGTTGAGCCAGTGGTTCCTGCTGCTGTGCCTCCTGACCCTGTTTTGGTTGAGGGCAATCTGGAGTATGTGGTTGAGAAAATATTGGATTCTCGTTTTTCTAGACGAAGACTCCAGTATTTGGTTAAATGGAGAGGTTATGGTCAGGAAGATAATTCTTGGGTGTTTGCTTCGGACATCCATGCTAGGAGACTTATCCGTGCGTATCATAGAACTCATCCTGACCGACCTGGTTGCTCAAATGAGGGTTCGGTGACCCCTCCTCAAGGGGGGGGTACTGTTGTGAATGGGTTTGAGATGAGTTCTGAGCAGAGGCTCCCTCTGGTGGTTACAAGCGGTACTAGTGAGGATTGTGAGGACTGGGAATCAGGTGTTACTGATTGGTCTTATTTAAGGGAATCATTTTCCCATCAGGGTTGCCGGTGATCAATTGTTCTGGTCTGAATCCTTCTTTCCAGTTTCCCTTGTAGCCTGCTGTGTCGTGTCTGCATCTCCTGCTATCAGATAAGACAATTTCTTATTTTGTGTTTTTGCTATATTTTTGCATTTGGTCCTGCACTTCTGTGGGGCCTTCTGGGTCCCCTCCGGGGGCTTTTGCCCTCTCAGTTTAGTTCAGCCACTGTGTTTTGTACTTTTGCTTTTTCCAGTTTTTTCAGTGGCTGCTGTTTTTGTTACACCAGAGAACTAATTTAGGTGGTAGAGGTCGTGTGATCTCAGGTGATTTTGAAATTAGTAGAGTTGGTGTTTTTCAGGGTTTTCTGGGATTGCAGTAAGTACCCTTCCTGTCCTTTTCTATTTAGATAGTTTGGGCCCCAGCTTTTGCTCATACTATTTTCTTTCTGTGTCAGTATTTCCTCTTGTCTAACCGCCATTACATGTTTGGGGGCTTTCTATTATCTTTGGGGTTCTGCTCCGGGGCAGATAGCTTTCCTATTTCTATCTTTAGGTGTAGTTAGTTTCTCAGGCTGTGACGAGGCGTCTAGGACCAACGTAGGAACGCTCCACGGCTGCCTCTAGTTGCGGTGGTTAGTCAGGGTACTGCAATCTCATAGATTCCAACTGCTCTGGTGTATTTCCTTTTTTGCTTGCACTCCTCAGCTACCGTAACATAACACCCAGCGTTACATCCTCAGAAATTGTGTCTTCATTTGATGGCCTGGATTTTGAGAGGGCGTTACTAACATGGAAGGGATTTTCTCTGGCCTTGGTAGCTACTCTGATGCAGAGTGGAAAGCCCATAACAACTAGGATTTATGGTAGAATATGGGCAAAATTTTTGGCTTTCTCAGGGCAGCCTGTTGGGGGTTTCGTCCCAATCAGAGATATCTTAGAATTTCTTCAGAGGAGTATGGAAATGGGGCTGGCCACCAGCACCCTTAAAAGTGTAGGTATCTGCTTTGGGAGTTCTTTACAACTATAACCTGGCGGCAGATTGGTGGGTGATCAGATTCATCAAAGCACGCCAGAGGTCTAGACCAGTGCCAGCTCCAAAAATGCCCCTGTGGGATTTGAACTTGATCCTGGAAGCATTGACAGTCACCCTTTGAACCCTTACAGGAGGTAACAGACAAGATACTGGCACTGAAACCAGTGACTCTGGTAGCCCTAATATCGGCACTTATTGTCAGTGATTTTCAGGCACTATCCATTAATCATCCTTTCATGCAAGTGTTAGAGGATAGGGTGGTGTTGAGATCTGATCCAGCGTATCTTCCCAAGGTGGCCTCCAAATTTCATAGGAGTCAGTAGGTAGTTCTTCTCTCCTTCAGTGAACCAAAGTCTGAAGAAGAACACCGGCTTCACACGTTAGTTTCAGGAGGCCCCTGATTCAGTACCTAGACAGAACTAGGCAATGTAGAAAGGATAAGACCTTATTTATATCTTTCCAAGGAAACAGGAAAGGGTGTAGTGTTACAAGGGGAACTGTAGTTAGATGGATAAGGGACACCATTAGCTTAGCCTATTCCTCTAGTGAAAGACCAGTTCCTGGAAATCTGAGAGCCCATTCCACCAGGGCTGTGGCGACCTCCTCGGCCGAAAGAGTGGAGGTGTCCATCGAAGAAATATGTAAGGCAGCCACATGGTCTTCTCCTTCTATCTTCTATAGACACTATCGTCTCAATCTGTCCTCCTCTGTTGACCTGTTTTTGGGAGGAAGGTATTGCAAGCGGTGATCCCTCCATAGGGTGCTTTAATCTATAAATCTCTCAGGTTGTGCTGTCATGGGAGAAGGGCAAAAATCTAAGTTACTTACCGTTAATGGGATTTTACAGAGCCCATGACAGCACCCTTATATTTTCTCCGCCGCTTTGTCCCTTATGGTGTGCAATATTAAGGGTGTTAAGAAAAATGTATTTGGTGATGGTTTGTGTTAACTGTCTTGAGGTCCTCTCGTGCTCTAAAACCAAACTGATGCGGAGGAGAGGTACCACCTTAATATTCAGTAGGTTTCCTGTCCTCAGCACCCTCTCAGGTGGTGCTGTCATGGGCTCTGTAAAAATCCTGTTAACAGTAAGTACCGTATATACTTGTGTATAAGCCGATTTTTTTCAGCACATTTTTTTTGTGCTGAAAACGCCCCCCTCGGCTTATACACGAGTCATTGTATAGGCATGGAGCGCATATTCATTAATGAGAGGGGCCACTTGATTGCTCAGCAGAGGAAGTGCTGCTGGAAGCCTGCACCAGCGAGATTTTGCCAGGGCATGCTGGTCGGTGAGGAGGGTAACATAGTTAACCACTCCACATTGATCAGAGGTTCCTGTGTGCTATTTTCACCTGTTATTAGCCATTCCTCACAGATCAGAGGCTGCTGTGTGCTAATCTCCGCTGTTGTCCGCCACCTTATACCAATCAGAGGCTCCTATGTGCTATTCTCCCCTGTTATCAGCCACCTCATACAGATCAGAGGCTTCTGTGTGCTATTCTGATCAGAGGCTGCTGTGTGCTATTGTCCTCTGTTATCAGCCACGGCTGGCCAAGACTGTGATAAAGATAGGGCGAGGGGCTTTCATCTTTGTTTTTTGTTTTTTTTAGGTGTCATGCATACAAGGACGGGAGGGGGGAGCCTTGCATACCAGAATAGGGGATAAGGAGCCATGCATACAAGGATAGGGATGAGAAGACAATGCATACCCGGCTTAGGCCTCTTTCACACTTCAGTCGTGTGACGTCCACCCAAGTGTGAAAATAGCGGATCCGTCAGAAAAGTGTAAGCAGTGTAGAAGTTCCATCATTCGTCAAACTCAATCTGACAGGTCGTCACGCCCCCTATCATTTTATACGTCTCCTTATGATTTGATCTGTCTGGGAAATCAGGACTGTTGAATCTGGGAAGTTCTATCAAAGTGTTTCATGATTTTATTCGGCTCTATTTATATTTTATCCATCTCCTTGTGGATTTGATCAGTCTGTGGTGTGGGGGAAAGGTCTATCAAGGCGAATCTTGATTTTTATAAGGCTCAAAACTTTTTGTGGGAGCTCTTTTAAGTCCATCAGTAAATGTATGTAAAAGATAGCCTTTTTCTAGCATGACATTAAATCCCTATGTGAGTGTCTGCTTCACTTGCTGGAAAGTTACTGTACAGTCTATCACTTGCTGGATAGTTAAAGTTATTGTACAGGCTAAAAGGAGTTTATTGTACAGTATTATTCAGTATAAAAGAAGTTTTCCCCATAGAGAATTTAAGAAAAGATTGGAGACGTATCTTTTTAGCAGGACTGCCCCCAGGGATATGCCCGGACATGTCTAGTTCAGGACAATTGATAGAAACTCACATCTTAACAGGCTATTTAGATAGGGTAATTCTGTTTCAGTTGATAGAATAGACTATTTACGCATAGTAATTAGCACTGTGAGGGGTGAACTTTTTAGAACAATTGCTTTCTGTTCAGAATAATTTAAAATCAAGAGATGGAGCAATTAACACATAGGTGAAAATTACCACGGACTTTCTGTGAAACCTGTTTCTAGGGGAGAGATGTCATGACACGTTTAGGATATCTCAATGGCCGTCTCAGCTATATTGTGTATAGCCCAGGCATGTCGGGGCATGTTTAAACGGGCATATTATGTATATGGCCGTGTTACAATATCACACACTATAAAGCGAATGTTTTATTCGTATTTTTAAAAAAGCAATGACGCGGTATTGTAAAACATGATTACAAGATTTTATTGTAATAAATAAATACATCTCAAAGACATTTCAAGCATTGAACTAATTGTGACACCAAAATGGCGATACAGATGGCGATACAGACATGTTATGGTGTTCTCTCTAGACAGGCGCAAGTTTGGTGAATATTCCAACAGATGTAGTGCGCAGTTTTTAAATTTGATTTTCTCTCAGCAATAAAATTTCTCACAATTGTATCATTACGCGGTTTATCAGCAGAAAAGTTCTCCAATATCTTACTGAACGGCATGTTCCGAGCTAAAAAATGTAAAAAGTACACGCAGTAGTGACCGCAGACAGTGCTATACGTGTCTTGGATTTGGCTGCCTTGATAATAATAAGTCTCACAATTCTTGTTCAGGAAAGTCACAAACTCGCTCGGAAAGATAGCGCTGTCAGCACATAATCCGTAGCTATCAAAAAATATGGCGTTCATGTTTATAGCCTAGGCATGTTGGGGCATGATTAAAAAAAAAAAATGTAAAACAAGATTACAAGATTTTATTGTAATAAATAAATACATCTCAAAGACCTATTTTTAAAGATGCTAACCCCCAGATATAAAAGACAGACACCTCATTTTCAAGAAAACACGGGACATGCCTATTCCTATGCAACGATTTTGAACAGAATTCAACAAAAATCGGGTACAAACTTTTCAGCGTGCCGGTGTATCTACTCTCAGCTGCTATTTTAATAGTTACCATACGAATATTGTAGCGAATCAAGCTGTATTAAATTGATTACTAACACGATTCCAGCAACTTGATGACAAATTCAGAGCAAATTCGTTATTTCGGGACGTGTCCCGGCCTATTTTGGCACATGCCCACTCCTATGCAGCGATTTTGACCATCATTCAACAAAAATCGGGTACAAACTTTTTAGCATAGATGTGTTTCTGACTCTCAGCTGTTATTTTAAACAGTTACCATACCGATATTGTAGCGAATCAAGCTGTATTAAATTGATTACTAACACGATTCCAGCAACTTGATGACAAATTCAGAGCAAATTCGTTATTTCGGGACGTGTCCTGGCCTATTTTGGCACATGCCCACTCCTATGCAGCGATTTTGACCACCATTCAACAAAAATCGGGTACAAACTTTTTAGCATAGCTGTGTTTCTGACTCTCAGCTGTTATTTTAAATAGTTACCATACCAATATTGTAGCGAATCAAGCTGTATTAAATTGATTACTAACACGATTCCAGCAACTTGATGACAAATTCACAGCAAATTCGTTATTTTGGGACAGGCCTAGGCCTATTTTTTAACGATGCTAACCCCTCAGATATTAAAGATAGACAGCTCTTTTTCAAGAAAACTGTCACTGTGGTGCTTTTTTCTAGCCTTCATCAGTGTAGCCGCTAGGATACACAGACCCCTACAGCTCATCCCTATGGTGTAGTTTAATGTAGGGGCAAACAGATCATCGCTGGTGTTTGGAAAATACCATATTTCATAGATGGTGGTGATCCGCTGAATCATTTTTAAACATTTCACGCCGCTCATGCACCCACAGCACACTTATGGCGTACCCGCACCTCTGCAGCTATTGCTTTTTAGCTAAAAAGGCATGATATAATTGCCCGCAGGTGATGTTTGTGACCTTATTTGCATCATTTTCATTATAGCACGACGGACACCCGTGGAAAAAACAACCCTGAAATTCAAAAACTATGTGCTGGCAGTTAACATATAGGCATTGTCATCTAGAAAATATTGAGCGAGTTGTTTCACACACCCTCTCAAGGCATGCTGAATGTCAATGTTCTCGGTATGCGCTACATACATGAGCCACTGTATAGCCTGGGATGAGTAGCGTTTTTGTTGCCCCGTCCTATTTTTAAAGATGCTATGCCCCTCAGATATAAAAGACAGGCATGTTGGGACGTGTCCCGGCCTATTTTGGCACATGCCCACTCCTATGCAGCGATTTTGACCACCATTCAACAAAAATCAGGTGCAAACTTTTTAGCATAGCTATGTTTCTGACTCTCATGCCAAGCCAGAAAGGCCTATTTTGGCACAGGCCCACGCCTATGCAACGATTTTGACCAGCATTCAACAAAAAATTGGGTACAAACTTTTTAGCATACTGGTGTTTCTGACTCTCATGCCATGCCAGAAGCACCCTGTGCCATGTACTCTAGCCCTGGGTACAAACTTTTTAGCATACCTGTGTTTCTGACTCTCATGCCAAGCCAGAAGCACCCTGTGCCATGTACTCTAGCCCATAATATTTCACATCGGGTATGGGACCTACATAGCTTTGTTTTCTCAGGTATTAAAAAAGTGTGGAAAACTGAAAATCCTGAGGCCTGAGGTAATTTAGTGAGCTTCATGGGGGTAAAATTTAGCGAGTCTATGAACCTTATAGACAAATCGGGTAACGTCACACACAAGACCACGGCACCTTGGGCTATCACATTTACCGGTAGTTTTCAAAAATCACTGCCTTAACAATAAAGTAAGAATTGTGTCGACCTGCATTGTGGGCTATAAAAGTATACCCTGAAAATTTACCGTTGGTATAGAACAGTAAAAAGTCATGCGTACAACTATCACCCTCAAACTCCCAGCGCTATCACAAACACTATTACCTACAGAGGCGGCCTCACGAGAATTTCTGTAAGTGTGTATCAAGATGCTCCCTGCTTTGACCGATTGTTTTCTCATGAATGCTGCCATCTCCAGAGGCATCATAGTTGTGTAAATGGGCTGTGAGATCGTGTATCAGCCCCTAGGGTGTAATGCGTGAGCATTTTAATTATTTTTTCAATTCATAACCATACGTTCTCAGGCAGACAGGTTTATTTCACAGAAGTTGACTGTACATTTGCATAATTTTTTTGTTTAAAATCATTTGCATAATTTTGTTTAAAATCGCAGTGTTCTGCGATAATGTCGGGTGTTGGACACGCACTTATCAGTCTTTCATACGTGTCGCAGAAAGATTTTAGTCTGTTCTGCGCGAGTTTATTATGCACGTACTGTGCAGACATGTCAAGAAACATTTTGGCGTGTTCAGCAGTCCATATGGGTGTTGGTGTGTAAGGTGATCGACCATCATCCTTCTGCTTACTTACACGACGGCGCGATACCACGCGTTTCTTTGGCGGTAATGCATCGGCTGAATTGGCAGCTGCTGCTTCCGCGTTGCTATTTGCAGATTCTGTAGCTTGACACAGACGTATATTCTTACGCCTACTACTCTCCGCATTCCCGGGGTGTGCGGTTGGCGCGTCGCTTTCTTCACGATCTATGACACACCTGAGTGAAAGAGGTTCCGTTCTCACATCTGCTCTGTTCTCAAATCCATAATTGCGCTGTTGCAAAACTCGCGAATGACGATACTCCGTAACTAAAGAAAAGATACGTGGTGTAGTTAACCGCTAATCGGGCGAGATATAGGAAAAGCTACATGCTCCACTTTACTCTGATTCAACGCGATATTTGTAAAGCTACCAACACCGATTATCTGTGAAACCGATGCATGATTGTTTGTATAAGTACACTATAGAGCGGCCTAGACATATATAGTTACAAGTATGCCCCGGGTGCTGATCTACAGAGAATGCTGAATTAACAGACATCTCGCTGCCCGGTCGCCGCCGTATGGGGCTGTTTTCTCCCTCAAACTGCAACCTCACGGGCGATACTTTAGCAGCTGTAAATAAAATATAACATACATGAATGCGCAAAACACTCACAAAGCTAACTTGACACACGTAAATAAAATATATCTACTAGTTACCGCAGAAATTTTTATCTGCATGTATAAGTACACTACAGAGCGGCGTAGACATATATGCTTACAAGTATGAGACGTGTAGTGTACTTCAGAGACTGGTGAATTAAGCGGTGTGGAGTTGCTCGGTCGTTGTCGTATGGGGCTGTTTTCTTTTTCAAGCTGCAGCCTCCTGCACGCTAGTTTAACAGCTGTAAATAAAATATAACTATTAGTCGCCTCAGAAATTATATCTACACGGGCCACACGCACAAAGCTAAATTCGCAAAGCTACCGTAACGCGCGTAAATAAAATATATCCACTAGTTATTGGTGGGGGACGCAGGGTACAGAGGATACAAACACATATCACGCGTGTTTCAAGGACCCGCTACCTTTTCTATTCCAGTGCCGTGTGCTTATCGAATCACCCCATCTTTTAGGAGCGTAGGGTATCGTGCGAGTTAGAGGATTATAGTCCGGTTCTACGAACTCGACATCTGAATCCTGGGGATCCGCCACGATCTCAACATCGGAATTGCGATGCTCGAGCGGCTCAGCCGCTACAGTGTTTTCAACCGCCCAGTCCGCTTGGAGGCGAACTGTATCTGTATGAGAAAATGTATTTAATTACCCATCTAGATACATAGGTTTAAAACATCTGATATAGCTATAGGTTTCTTGCCTGTGACAGACTGGTGAGAGCTTGAGGCTCGTCGCCCGCTAGCAGAGTTGCTATCCTCTAACAGGTTCTGCGTAATGAGCCGGTTCTCATAGGAGTAGCCTGAATGGACTCCCTCTTCTTAAATAAGAAAGAATGAAATATATCATTTATATATACAAAGCTCAGACTCACAGCCCTAGACAATACGGCGTACACTATATACGGTGTAAAACTTTCACCAGAACAATCGGGTAAGTTTTACACCGTATATAGTGTACGCCGTATTGTCTCGGGCTGTCTGATTCTGAGCTTTGTATATATAAATGATATATTTCATTCTTTCTTATTTAAGAAGAGGGAGTCCATTCAGGCTACCCCTATGAGAACCGGCTCATTACGCAGAACCTGTTAGAGGATAGCTACTCTGCTAGCGGGCGACGAGCCTCAAGCTCTCACCAGTCTGTCACAGGCAAGAAACCTATAGCTATATCAGATGTTTTAAACCTATGAAAAAGAAAACAGCCCCATACGACAACGACCGAGCAACTCCACACCGCTTAATTCACCAGTAGATCAGCACCCGGGGCATACTTGTAACTACAGTTAGGTCCATAAATATTTGGACAGAGACAACATTTATCTAATTTTGGTTCTAGACATTACCACAATGAATTTGAAACAAAACAAATCAGATGCAGTTGAAGTTCAGACTTTCAGCTTTCATTTGAGGGTATCCACATTAAAATTGGATGAAGGGTTTAGGAGTTTCAGCTCCTTAACATGTGCCACCCTGTTTTTAAAGTGACCAAAAGTAATTGGACAGATTAAATTAAGAAACGAAGAGTTGTTGTCATGGGGGATTCCCTGTTGAGAGGAACAGAGGCTGCTATCTGCAGACCAGATATAACCTCAAGAGAAATGTGCTGTCTTCCAGGTGCAAAAATTAAAGATGTGTCTGACAGGATATCAGGACTCTTCAGACCTAAAGATGACTACCCATTCCTGCTAATACATGTGGGGACAAATGACACCACAAGAAGTGACCTGGAAACCATCTGCAGTGACTTTGAAAACTTAGGTAAGAAAGTGAAAGACCTGGGAGCGCAGGTGGTCTTCTCCTCCATCCTTCCAGTGGATGGCCATGGAACAAGGAGGTGGAATAAGATTCTGCAGGTGAACAACTGGCTACGTCGATGGTGCCGTCAGCAAGGATTTGGATTTCTGGATCACGGAGTGAATTACCTGTACGATGGACTACTTGCTAGAGATGGGGTGCACCTTACGAAGACTGGAAAACATGTATTTGGAAGTCGCCTTGCTACACTCATCAGGAGAGCTTTAAACTAGAACAATGTGGGAAGGGAAGCAAAACGCCAGCAAAAGCCATACACCTGACAAATGCTATTGAGAACTCTGCTATTAGAAGTGAAGGGGAAGAACAAAGACAAAAAAATCTACATAATAAAAATATTGAAGAAAGAGAAGCCAATCACAAACTAAAGTGTTTCTATACGAATGCACAAAGCATGGGCAACAAACAAGGAGAACTGGAGCTACTAACGCAGGAGAAGAAATATGATGTCATTGGAATCACTGAGACTTGGTGGGACGATACACATGATTGGAATACAAGGCTAGAAGGTTACAACTTATTTGCAAGAAACAGACTTGATAAACGAGGAGGAGGTGTTGCATTGTATGTTAGAAAAGCGTATATCTGCACAGAGATTGAAGCTTCAGAGACTGGGAGTTCTGTGGAAACTGTTTGGGTAAGAATACAAGGACAGAACAATGGAAAGGACACCATTGTAGGCATTTACTACAGGCCGCCTGTGCAAGCTGAAGATATGGATGAACTCTTTATGCATCAAATGGCCAAGTTCTCCAAAAAATATGACATAGTGGTCATGGGAGATTTCAACTATCCAGACATTTGTTGGGAATCTCTCTCAGGCAAAACTAACAGGTCCAGGAAATTCTTATCCTCTCTTGCTGACAACTTTATCTTCCAAAAGGTAATGGAGAAAACAAGGGGATCTGCTACCTTGGATCTAATCCTCATAAACAGGGAGGAAATGGTGGAGGAGGTAAGAGTGGCTGGGACCCTAGGAGGTAGTGACCATGCTATTTTAGAATTTTGGATAACAAGAGGAGGAAGACCTGTGAAGACTCAGACGTCAAGGTTAGATTTCAGAAAGGCAGATTTTAAGGAACTCAGAAAGAGAATTGGAGGGATCCAATGGCTGGATATCCTTAAGGACAAAAATGTCCAGGAAGGATGGAAAATCTTGAAAAATGAGATTCTCAAAGCACAATCGTTAACAATTCAGAAAAGAGGGAAGAATGGGAAGCATTTAAGGAAACCAGGATGGATGAACATAGAACTTAAACACATGCTAAAAAGGAAGAAAGAAATGTTTATCAAATGGAAAGAGGGAGGCATATCTAAAGAAGAATATAATGCCGTCTGCAGAACCTGCAGGGCACAAATCAGATTATCTAAAGCTGACAATGAATTAAGGCTTGCAAGTGATGTCAAAAGCAACAAAAAAGGATTTTGGGGATACGTCAAAAGTAAAAGAAAAGTCAAAGATGCTATAGGATTTTTACAGGATGAAAATGATGAAATGGTAAGTCAGGATGTTGAGAAGGCTGAACTTTTAAATTCCTATTTTGCATCTGTTTTCTCTCAGAAAGGAAATGTAACATCAACTGATCTTCACTGTCCTATTAAAGGAATAGAAGAATCCAGGATATCTATAAACAGAAAGACAGTGAGGAAACACTTAGCTAACCTAAATGAATTCAAGTCTCCAGGTCCAGATGAATTACACCCCAGGGTACTGAAGGAGATAGCAGAAGAAATTCTTGAACCACTGTCCATAATCTTTGAAAATTCTTGGAGAACAGGAGAAGTCCCAGAAGACTGGAGAAGAGCAAATGTTGTTCCTATCTTCAAAAAGGGGAAGAAGGTGGACCCAGGGAACTACAGGCCGGTGAGTCTGACTTCTATACCAGGAAAGATCTTTGAACAAATTATTAAAAAACATGTATGCAAGTACCTGGATAAGAATGAAGTGATTAAACAGAGTCAGCATGGGTTTGTAACTAATAAGTCATGTCAGACTAACTTAATTTCCTTCTATGACAGAATCACTGACTGGGTGGATCAGGGAAATGCTGTAGATATAGTATATCTTGACTTCAGCAAAGCATTTGACAAAGTATCTCACACAATCCTTATTGAAAAAATGACTAAGTATGGAATGGACAAGGCAACTGTTAGGTGGATTCATAACTGGCTTAGTGATCGGACCCAAAGAGTGGTTGTAAATGGCTGCACATCCAGTTGGAAGAATGTCTCAAGTGGGGTACCACAAGGCTCTGTTTTGGGCCCTGTATTGTTCAACATCTTTATCAATGATTTAGATGAAGGAATTGAGGGTAAACTGATCAAATTTGCTGATGACACAAAGCTAGGAGGGGTAGCTAATACTAGAGAAGAGAGAGAGAGGATTCAAAAAGATATACATAAACTGGAGCAGTGGGCAGCAACTAACAGAATGGATTTTAACAGGGAAAAATGCAAAGTACTACATCTGGGCAATAAAAATGAAAAAAGCATATACAAAATGGGAGGAATAGGGCTAAGTAACAGCACATGTGAAAAAGACATGGGTATACTAATTGATCACAGACTTAACATGAGTCAACAGTGTGATGCAGCAGCAAAAAAGGCAAATGCAATTCTAGGATGTATCAACAGAAGCATACAGTCTAGATCACGTGAGGTCATTATTGCCCTCTACTCCTCTTTGGTCAGACCCCATCTGGAATACTGTGTCCAGTTTTGG
Organism: Oophaga sylvatica; assembly: GCA_033576555.1. Classification (NCBI taxonomy): domain Eukaryota; kingdom Metazoa; phylum Chordata; class Amphibia; order Anura; family Dendrobatidae; genus Oophaga; species Oophaga sylvatica. The sequence continues at coordinate 300,687,966 of JARQOD010000003.1, read as the reverse complement.
GCACCACATTTTAAAAAAGACATCAACAAACTGGAGCAAGTTCAGAGAAGAGCCACCAGAATGGTGACCGGTCTGCAAACCATGTCCTATGAGGAACGGTTGCAGAATTTGGGAATGTTTAGCTTGCAAAAAAGAAGACTGAGAGGAGACTTAATAGCTGTCTACAAATATCTCAAGGGCTGTCACATTGTAGAAGGATCATCTTTATTCTCATTTGCGCAAGGAAAGACTAGAAGCAATGGGATGAAACTGAATGGAGGAGACACAGATTAGATATTAGAAAAAACTTTTTGACAGTTAGGGTGATCAATGAGTGGAACAGGCTGCCACAAGAGGTGGTGAGTTCTCCTTCAATGGAAGTCTTCAAACAGAGGCTGGATAGACATCTGTCTGGGATGATTTAGAGAATCCTGCTTTGAGCAGGGGTTGGACCAGATGACCCAGGAGGTCCCTTCCAACTCTACCATTCTATGATTCTATGATTCTATGAAATAATTGTAAATAAAATGTTCATTTCTAGTACTTGGTTGAAAACCCTTTGTTAGCAATGACTGCCTGAAGTCTTGAACTCATGGACATCACCAGACACTGTGTTTCCTTCTTTTTGATGCTCTGCCAGGCCTTCACCGCGGTGGTTTTCAGTTGTTGTTTGTTTGTGGGCCTTTCTGTCTGAAGTTTAGTCTTTAACAAGTGAAATGCATGTTCAATTGGGTTGAGATCAGGTGACTGACTTGGCCATTCAAGAATATTCCACTTCTTTGCTTTAATAAACTCCTGGGTTGCTTTGGCTTTATGTTTTGGGTCATTGTCCATCTGTAGTATGAAACGACGACCAATCAGTTTGGCTGCATTTGGCTGGATCTGAGCACACAGTATGGCTCTGAATACCTCAGAATTCATTCGGCTGCTTCTGTCCTGTGTCACATCATCAATAAACACTAGTGACCCAGTGCCACTGGCAGCCATGCATGCCCAAGCCATCACACTGCCTCCGCAGTGTTTTACAGATGATGTGGTATGCTTTGGATCATGAGCTGTACCACGCCTTCACCATACTTTTCTCTTTCCATCTTTCTGGTAGAGGTTGATCTTGGCTTCATCTGTCCAAAGAATGTTCTTCCAGAACTGTGCTGCATTTTTAGATGTTTTTTAGCAAAGTCCAGTCTAGCCTTTTTATTCTTGATGCTTATGAGTGGCTTGCACCGTGCAGTGAACCCTCTGTATTTACTTTCATGCAGTCTTCTCTTTATGGTTGATTTGGATATTGATACGCCTACCTCCTGGAGAGTGTTGTTCACTTGGTTGGCTGTTGTGAAGGGGTTTCTCTTCACCATGGAGAGTATTCTGCGATCATCCACCACTGTTGTCTTCCGTGGGCGCCCAGTTCTTTTTGCATTGATGAGTTCACCAGTGCTTTCTTTCTTTCTCAGGATGTACCAAACTGTAGATTTTGCCACTCCTAATGTTGTAGCAATTTCTCGGATGGGTTTTTTCTGTTTTTGCAGCTTAAGGATGGCTTGTTTCACCTGCATGGAGAGCTCCTTTGACCACATGTTTCCTTCACAGCTAAACCTTCCAAATGCAAACACCACACCTCAAATCAACACCAGCCCTTTTATCTGCTTAATTGAGAATGATATAATGAAGGGATTGCCCACACCTGTCCATGAAATAGCCTTGGAGTCAATTGTCCAATTACTTTTGGTCCCTTTAAAAACAGGGTGGCACATGTTAAGGAGCTGAAACTCCTAAACCCTTCATCCAATTTTAATGTGGATACCCTCAAATGAAAACTGAAAGTCTGAACTTCAACTGCATCTGATTTGTTTTGTTTCAAATTCATTGTGGTAATGTCTAGAACCAAAATTAGATAAATGTTGTCTCTGTCCAAATATTTATGGACCTAACTGTATATATGTCTAGGCCGCTCTATAGTGTACTTATACAAACAATCATGCATCGGTTTCACAGATAATCGGTGTTGGTAGCTTTACAAATATCGCGTTGAATCAGAGTAAAGTGGAGCATGTAGCTTTTCCTATATCTCGCCCGATTAGCGGTTAACTACACCACGTATCTTTTCTTTAGTTACGGAGGATTGTCATTCGCGAGTTTTGCAACAGCGCAATTATGGATTTGAGAACAGAGCGGATGTGAGAACGGAACCTCTTTCACTCAGGTGTGTCGCAGATCGTGAAGAAAGCGACGCGCCAACCGCACACCCCGGGAATGCGGAGAGTAGTAGGCGTAAGAATATACGTCTGTGTCAAGCTACAGAATCTGCAAATAGCAACGCGGAAGCAGCAGCTGCCAATTCAGCCGATGCATTACCGCCAAAGAAACGCGCGGTATCGCGCCATCGTGTAAGTAAGAAGCAGAAGGATGATGGTCGATCACCTTACACACCAACACCCGTATGGACACGCCAAAATGTTTCTTGTCATGTCTGCACAGTACGTGCATAATAAACTCGCGCAGAACAGACTAAAATCTTTCTGCGACACGTATGAAAGACTGATAAGTGCGTATCCAACACCCGACATTATCGCAGAACTGTGCGATTTTAAACAAAATTATGCAAATGTATGATTTTAACCCCTTCAAGACCCAGCCTATTTTGACCTTAAAGACCTTGCCATTTTTTGCAATTCTGACCAGTGTCCCTTTATGAGGTAATAACTCAGGAACGCTTCAACGGATCCTAGCGATTCTGAGATTGTTTTTTCGTGACATATTGGGCTTCATGTTAGTGGTAAATTTCAGTCGATAATTTTTGCGTTTATTTGTGAAAAAAATGGAAATTTGGCGAAAATTTTGAAAATTTTGTAATTTTCAAATTTTTAATTTTTATTCTGTTAAACTAGAGAGTTATGTGACACAAAATAGTTAATAAATAACATTTCCCACATGTCTACTTTACATCAGCGCAATTTTGGGAACAACATTTTTTTTTGTTAGGAAGTTATAAGGGTTAAAAGTTGACCAGCGATTTCTCATTTTTACAGCAAAATTTACAAAACCATTTTTTTTAGGGACCACCTCACATTTGAAGTCACTTTGAGGGGTCTATATGGCAGAAAATACCCAAAAGTGACACCTTTATAAAAACTGCACCCCTCAAGCTACTCAAAACTACATTCAAGAAGATTATTAACCCTTCAGGTGCTTCACAGGAACTAAAGCAACGTGTAAGGAAAAAATGGACATTTTAATTTTTCCAACAAAAATTTTCTTTTAGCATCAACTTTTTCATTTTTACATGGGCATCAGGATAAAATGGATCCTAAAATTTGTTGGGCAATTTCTCCTGAGTACACAGATACCTCATATGTGGTCATAAACCACTGTATGGGCGCACGGCAGGGCTCAGAAGGGAAGGAGCGCCATTTGACTTTTTGAATGGAAAATATGCTGGAATATTTAGCGGTTGCCATGTCACATTTGGAGAGTCCCTGTGTGCCTAAACATTGGAGCTCCCCCACAAGTGACCCCATTTTGGAAACTAGACCCCCTAAGGAACTTATCTAGATGCATAGTGATCATTTTGAACCCCCAGGTGCTTCACAAATTGATCTGTAAAAAAAAGAAAGTACTTTTTTTTCACAAAAATTTTCTTTTAGCCTCAGTTTTTTCATTTTCACATGGGCAACAGTATAAATTGGATCCTAAAATTTGTTGGGCAATTTCTCCTGAGTACACCGATACCTCATATGTGGTCATAAACCACTGTTTGGGCGCACGGCAGGGCTCAGAAGGGAAGGAGCGCCATTTGACTTTTTGAATGGAAAATATGCTGGAATATTTAGCGGTTGCCATGTCGCATTTGGAGAGTCCCTGTGTGCCTAAACATTGGAGCTCCCCCACAAGTGACCCCATTTTGGAAACTAGACGACCTAAGGAACTTATCTAGATGGCATAGTGAGCACTTTGAACCCCCCAGGTGCTTTACAGAAGTTTATAACGCAGAGCCGTGAAAATAAAATATCATTTTTTTTCTCAAAAAATGATTTTTTAGCCCACTATTTTTTATTTTCACAATGGTTACAGGAGAAATTGGACCCCGAAAGTTGTTGTCCAGTTTGTCCTGAGTACGCTAGTACCCCATATGTGGGGGGGAACCACTGTTTGGGCACACGTCAGGGCTCGGAAGGGATGTAGTGACGCTTTGAAATGCCAACTTGATGGAATGGTCTGCGGGCATCTTGTTACGTTTGCAGAGCCCCTGATGCGCCTAAACAGTAGAAACTCCCCACAAGTGACCCCATTTTGGAAACTAGACACCGCAAAGAACTTATCTAGATGTGTGGTGAGCACTTTGAACCCCCAAGGGCTACACAGAAGTTTATAACGCCCGGGCATGAAAATAAAAAAATCATATTTTTTCCACAATCAGGATCTTTTAGTCCCCAATTTTTTTTATTTTCGCAAGGGTAACATGAGAAACTAGACCCCAAAAGTTGTTGTCCAATTTGTCCTGAGTATGCTGATATCCCATATGTGGGAGAAAACTACTGTATGGGCACACGTCGGGGCTCGGATGGGAAGTAGTGACCTTTTGAAATGCCCACTTGATGGAATGGTCTTCGGGCATCATGTTACGTTTGCAGAGTCACTGATGTGCCTAAACAGTAGAAACTCCCCACAAGTGACCCCATTTTGGAAACTAGATCCCCCAAGGAACTCCTCTAGATGTGTGGTGAGCACTTTGAATCTCCAAGTCCTTCACAGAAGTTTATAACGCAGAGCCGTGAAAATATAAAATCATTTTTTTTCCACAAAAATAATTTTTAGTCCACAATTTTTTTTCCCAATGTTAACAGGAGAAATTAGAACCCCCAAAGTTGTTGTGCAATTTTTCCCGAGTACGCTGATACCTCATATGTGGGGATAAACCACTGTTTGGGCATACGTCGGGGCTTGGAATAAAGGGAGCACTGTTTGACTTTTTGAACGCAAAATTTGCAGGAATCAATGGTGGCGCCATGTCGCGTATGGAGACCCCCTGATGTGCCTAAATAGTGGAAACCCCTCAATTCTAACTCCAACCCTAACCCCAACACACCCCTAACGCCTACACACACCTAACCCTAATACAAACCCTAATCATAACCCTAACCCCAACACACCCCTAATCCCAACTCTAACCATAAACCTAACTACAAGCCTAACCCTAATTCCAACCCTAACCCAAATTCCAACCCTAACCGTAATTCTAACCTTAGCCCTAATGCTAACCCTAACCCTAGTTCTAACCCTAAGGCTGGGTTCATATTGCGTTTTACCAGCCCGTTCAACACGTAGCGTTGACCGGCTGGTAACGGTATAGCATAACGCGATCGCGTTATGCTATACCCGCTAGCGCAGATGAATCAGCAGATAATCAGCCGCGGATCAGCAGCAAAATCAGTCGCGGATCAGCAGCGAAATCCGCCGTGGATCAGCAGCGAAATCCGCCGCGGATCAGCAGCGAAATCAGCCGCGGATCCGCAGCGAAATCCGCCGCGGATCAGCAGCGAAATCCGCCGCGGATCAGCAGCGAAATCAGCCGCGGATCCGCAGCGAAATCCGACGCGGATCAGCAGCGAAATCCGCCGCGGATCAGCAGCGAAATCCGCCGCGGATCCGCAGCGAAATCAGTCGCGGATCCGCAGCGAAATCAGTCGCGGATCCGCAGCGAAATCAGTCGCGGATCCGCAGCGAAATCAGTCGCGGATCCGCAGCGAAATCCGCCGCGGATCAGCAGCGAAATCCGCCGCCGATCAGCAGCGAAATCCACCGCGGATCAGCAGCGATGTCCGCCGCGGATCAGCAGCGAAGTCCGCCGCGGATCAGCAGCGAAATCCGCCGCGGATCAGCAGCGAAATCCGCCGCGGATCAGCAGCGAAATCCGCCGCGGATCAGCAGCGATATCCGCCGCGGATCCGCAGCAAAATCAGCTGCGGATCAGCAGCAAAATCCGCTAGGAAAAAAAAAAAAAAATTCTTTATTTTTTTTATTTGTCCCTACCTATGATAAAGGGGGGGTTCATTTACTTTTTTTTATTTTGATCACTGTGACAGTTTATCACAGTGATCAAAATAAATTTTTGAACACTGGGGGGCGCACTGCGCATGCGCCGGCCGGCGGGCGCACTGCGCATGCGCCCGCCATTTTCCAATATGGCGGCGCCCATGAAGAGGCCCGGGCGGACGCCGGGCCCGATCGTGGGACATCGGTGGATCGGGAGAGGTGAGTAGGGGGGTCGGAAGGCTGGGGGGGGGATAGGAAGTGGGGGCAGTGGACCAAAAGAGGAGGGGAGCTGTAAGTGACGGCGGTGACCGATCGCTGCCATCTTTCGGTGGCGGCGGCCGATCACCGCCGTGACTCGGTGTGGGGGGGGTCAGGGCTCGGTCTCCAGCCATGGCTGATGCTATTGCAGCATCGGCCATGGCAGGATTGTAATATTTCACCAATTAAATTGGTGAAATATTACACATTGCTCTGATTGGCTGTTTCACTTTTAACAGCCAATCAGAGCGATCGTGGCCACGGGGGGGTTAAGCCAACCCCCCTGTCGTGAAGCACAAAGGGTCCTGTAACTGCGGGTCGGGTGACCTTTGAGTGACCCCGGTCTCCCGGCCCGCAGGGACGAGATCCTTTCATGACGCCACAGAGGCGTCATGGGTCGGATTGGCACAGGTTTTCATGACGCCTACGTGGCTTCATGGGTCGGGAAGGGGTTAAACAAAAAAATTATGCAAATGTACAGTCAACTTCTGTGAAATAAACCTGTCTGCCTGAGAACGTATGGTTATGAATTGAAAAAATAATTAAAATGCTCACGCATTACACCCTAGGGGCTGATACACGATCTCACAGCCCATTTACACAACTATGATGCCTCTGGAGATGGCAGCATTCATGAGAAAACAATCGGTCAAAGCAGGGACATCTTGATACACACATACAGAAATTCTCGTGAGGCCGCCTCTGTAGGTAATAGTGTTTGTGATAGCGCTGGGAGTTTGAGGGTTATAGTTGTACGCACGACTTTTTACTGTTCTTTACCAACGGTAAATTTTCAGGGTATACTTTTATAGCCCACAATGCAGGTCGACACAATTCTTACTTTATTGTTAAGGCAGTGATTTTTGAAAACTACCGGTAAATGTGATAGCCCAAGGTGCCGTGGTCTTGTGTGTGACGTTACCCAATTTGTCTATAAGGTTCATAGACTCGCTAAATTTTATCCCCATGAAGCTCACTAAATTACCTCAGGCCTCGGGATTTTCAGTTTTCCACACTTTTTTAATACCTGAGAAAACAAAGCTATGTAGGTCCCATACCCGATGTGAAATATTATGGGCTAGAGTACATGGCACAGGGGGTGCTTCTGGCTTGGCATGAGAGTCAGAAACACCGGTATGCTAAAAAGTTTGTACCCAGGGCTAGAGTACATGGCACAGGGTGCTTCTGGCATGGCATGAGAGTCAGAAACATAGCTATGGTAAAAAGTTTGTACCTGATTTTTGTTGAATGGTGGTCAAAATCGCTGCATAGGAGTGGGCATGTGCCAAAATAGGCCGGACACGTCCTGAAATAACGAATTTGCTCTGAATTTGTCATCAAGTTGCTGGAATCGTGTTAGTAATCAATTTAATACAGCTTGATTCGCTACAATATTGGTATGGTAACTATTTAAAATAACAGCTGAGAGTCAGAAACACAGCTATGCTAAAAAGTTTGTACCCGATTTTTGTTGAATGGTGGTCAAAATCGCTGCATAGGAGTGGGCATGTGCCAAAATAGGCCGGGACACATCCCGAAATAACGAATTTGCTCTGAATTTGTCATCAAGTTGCTGGAATCGTGTTAGTAATCAATTTAATACAGCGTAATTCGCTACAATATTGGTATGGTAACTATTTAAAATAACAGCTGAGAGTCAGAAACACATCTATGCTAAAAAGTTTGTACCTGATTTTTGTTGAATGATGGTCAAAATCGCTGCATAGGAGTGGGCATGTGCCAAAATAGGCCGGGACATGTCCCGAAATAACGAATTTGCTCTGAATTTGTCATCAAGTTGCTGGAATCGTGTTAGTAATCAATTTAATACAGCTTGATTCGCTACAATATTCGTATGGTAACTATTAAAATAGCAGCTGAGAGTAGATACACCGGCACGCTGAAAAGTTTGTACCCGATTTTTGTTGAATTCTGTTCAAAATCGTTGCATAGGAATAGGCATGTCCTGTGTTTTCTTGAAAAAGAGGTGTCTGTCTTTTATATCTGAGGGGGTTAGCATCTTTAAAAATAGGTCTTTGAGATGTATTTATTTATTACAATAAAATCTTGTAATCTTGTTTTACATTTTTTTTTTTTAATCATGCCCCAACATGCCTAGGCTATAAACATGAACGCCATATTTTTTGATAGCTATGGATTATGTGCTGACAGCGCTATCTTTCCGAGCGAGTTTGTGACTTTCCTGAACAAGAATTGTGAGACTTATTATTATCAAGGAAGCCAAATCCAAGACACGTATAGCACTGTTTGCGGTCACTACTGCGTGTACTTTTTACATTTTTTAGCTCGGAACATGACATTCAGTAAGATATTGGAGAACTTTTCTGCTGATAAATCGCGTAATGATACAATTGTGAGAAATTTTATTGCTGAGAGGAAATCAAATTTAAAAACTCCGCACTACATCTGTTGGAATATTCACCAAACTTGCGCCTGTCTAGAGAGAACACCATAACCTGTCTGTATCGCCATCTGTATCGCCATTTTGATGTCACAATTAGTTCAATGCTTGAAATGTCTTTGAGATGTATTTATTTATTACAATAAAATCTTGTAATCATGTTTTACAATACCGCGTCATTGCTTTTTTAAAAATACGAATAAAACATTCGCTTTATAGTGTGTAATATTGTAACACGGCCATATACATAATATGCCCGTTTAAACATGCCCTGACATGCCTGGGCTATACACAATATAGCTGAGACGGCCATTGAGATATCCTAAACGTGTCATGACATCTCTCCCCTAGAAACAGGTTTCACAGAAAGTCCGTGGTAATTTTCACCTATGTGTTAATTGCTCCATCTCTTGATTTTAAATTATTCTGAACAGAAAGCAATTGTTCTAAAAAGTTCACCCCTCACTGTGCTAATTACTATGCGTAAATAGTCTATTCTATCAACTGAAACAGAATTACCCTATCTAAATAGCCTGTTAAGATGTGAGTTTCTATCAATTGTCCTGAACTAGACATGTCCGGGCATATCCCTGGGGGCAGTCCTGCTAAAAAGATACGTCTCCAATCTTTTCTTAAATTCTCTATGGGGAAAACTTCTTTTATACTGAATAATACTGTACAATAAACTCCTTTTAGCCTGTACAATAACTTTAACTATCCAGCAAGTGATAGACTGTACAGTAACTTTCCAGCAAGTGAAGCAGACACTCACATAGGGATTTAATGTCATGCTAGAAAAAGGCTATCTTTTACATACATTTACTGATGGACTTAAGAGCTCCCACAAAAAGTTTTGAGTCTTATAAAAATCAAGATTCGCCTTGATAGACCTTTCCCCCACACCACAGACTGATCAAATCCACAAGGAGATGGATAAAATATAAATAGAGCCGAATAAAATCATGAAACACTTTGATAGAACTTCCCAGATTCAACAGTCCTGATTTCCCAGACAGATCAAATCACATGGAGACGGATAAAATGATAGGGGGCGTGACGACCTGTCAGATTGAGTTTGACGAATGATGGAACTTCTACACTACTAGTGTAAAAACGGATGTAAAACGGATCAGTTTTCTGACGGATCTGCCAAGAAGTTTTCACCCGGAAATGATGAAATTTTCGTTCCGGAAGTGTAAGTATGCAAGTCCGGACCGAGGAGGGGAGAGAGAGAGAGAGAGACAGACCCCGGACAGTGTTGTCAGCATTTTCAATGGTTTTCTATGGAGGCGATGGATCCGCGGGCTGATTCCGTCAAAAACGGATGCCAGCGGATCCGCCGCCCATAGGCGGCCATTATACAAAATGGCGGATGCAGCGGATCCGTCATAGCCCGCATTGGACGTTTTTTTGAAATGATGGATGCCAATTTTTTTGGCGGATCCGTCAAAAAACGGACCTAACTGACGACCATCCGTCAAAATCCGTCACTAATGCAAGTCAATGTGAAAAAAAAAACGGATCCACCAAAAAAAATGGCGGATCCGTTTTTTTCACATTTTGACTGACGTCGCACGACTGAAGTGTGGAAGAGGCCTTATACTTGAGTAAATAAGCTTACCCAGTTTTCCGTGGCAAAAGTAGGTGTCTTGGCTTATACTCCGGTCGGCTTATACTCGAGTATATATGGTAACTTAGATTTTCAGGCCCCCATTCAAGCAAATGGGATCTGAGTTTGGGTCCGGGTACTGTTACGGTAACTGAACCCTAACTTTTGGTAAATTTTCGGACGGACCAAAACAACCAGGTGTTCGCCCATCTCTGGTAATAACATTTAATATTTAGAATAGCACTTTTAAAGACCATACAGAAATTCCCATATTGGTTTGGAATCAGGGCCGGTGTTGGCAATTGAGCAAATACCGGGGCACTGAGCAGCCCGGGGGTGCCCACTCGCCGTCGGGGACACCGGCGCGCTGTGAGTGGGCCCTCCTGCCTGTTTGGGACCCTGATATCGTGATACTTGCCTCTCCACATTTCTCCACTGCAGCGCCTTCCGTCTCTCCTGACTGTTACGTTTCTGGTGAGAGTGCGCGATGTCACATCTCTGCCTGAACAATCACAATACAGAGAGCTGAAAGACACTGACTAGTCAGGAGCAGAGCAGCGGCTAGCGAGGAGAGGTGTTTCTTTTTATTTTTTGTTAAATTATGTTCTAAGCAATATATGGGGACCATCGTACACTAGCGCATCATATATGGGGCCCATTATACAGTCATGGACAAAAGTTTTGAGAATGACACAAAATTAATTTTTACAAAGTCTGCTGCTTCACTTTTTCTAATGGCAATTTGCATATACTCCAGAATGTTATAAAGAGTGATCAGCTTAACAGCAATTACTTGCAAAGTCAATATTTGGCTAGAAAATGAACTTTATCCCCAAAACACATTTCAACATCATTGCAGCCCTGCCTTAAAAGGACCAGCTAGCCTCTTTTCAGTGATTGCTCCATTAACACAGGTGTGGGTGTTGATGAGGACATGGCTGGAGATCAATCTGTCATGATTAAGGCCTCTTTCACACATCCGTTTTTTTGTGTCAGGCACAATCCGTCGAACACCTGAAGGGACGGATCCGGCGCTGAAATGAAAAAACTGATGCAACGGATCCGTTTTTTTGCTGGATCCGACCTGAACTTTTGAACCCAGAAAAAGAGGGTTTTGGATGTCTGGAGACAGTGGAAAAAGTAGTAGTAGTAGTAAGTAGTAGTAGTCCCTGATTTCCAGACTCCGGATCAGACTTTTGTCAGGTTGCACAAAAGACTGATCCGGTTCCATTGAATTGTATTATTTCCGGCCGCCTGATGTGCCGCTTCAGGCACTATCAGGCGGCTCCGGCAAACAAAAAAACGTTACATGCACCTTTTTGTCCGGCCGCCGGAATGTACTTTTCCGCCGGATCCGGACAAAAATGGATACAACGCAATGACATCAGGCACAATCCGGCGCTAATGAAAGTCAATTGTAAAAAAAAACGCTTCCGGTACCAGATCCGTTTTTTTAATAACACGCCGGATCATGCCTGAAGTCAAAAAACGGATGTGTGAAAGAGGCCTAAGTAAGAATGACACCACTGGACACTTTAAAAGGAGGCTGGTGCTTGGCATCATTGTTTCTCTTCTGTTAACCATGGTTATCTCTAAAGAAACACGTGCAGTCATCATTGCAATGCACAAAAATTGCCTAACAGGGAAGAGTATCGCAGCTAGAAAGATTGCACCTCAATCAACAATCTATCGCATCATCAAGAACTTCAAGGAGAGAGGTTCCATTGTTGCCAAAAAGGCTCCAGGGCGCCCAAGAAAGACCAGCAAGCGCCAGGACCGTCTCTTAAAAGTGTTTCAGCTGCGGGATCGGTCTACCAGCAGTGCAGAGCTTGCTCAGGAATGGCAGCAGGCAGGTGTGAGTGCATCTGCACGCACTTTGAGGCGGAGACTCTTGGAGCAAGGCCTGGTCTCAAGGAGGGCAGCAAAGAAGCCACTTCTCTCCAGAAAAAACATCATGGACAGACTGATATTCTGCAAAAGGTACAGGCAGTGGACTGCTGAGGACTGGGGTAAAGTTATTTTCTCTGATGAATCCCTTTTTCGATTGTTTGGGACATCAGGAAAACGCCTCATTCGGAGAAGACAAGGTGAGCACTACCACCAGTCTTGTCTCATGCCAACTGTTAAGCATCCTGAAACCATTCATGTGTGGGGTTGCTTCTCAGCCAAGGGAATCGGCTCTCTCACAGTCTTGCCTAAAAACACAGCCATGAATAAAGAATGGTACCAGAATGTCCTCCAAGAGCAACTTCTCCCAACCCTCCAAGAGCAGTTTGGCGATCAACAATGCCTTTTCCAGCATGATGGAGCACCTTGCCATAAAGCAAAGGTGATAACTAAATGGCTCAGGGAACAAAACATAGAGATTTTGGTTCCATGGCCTGGAAACTCCCCAGATCTTAATCCCATTGAGAACTTGTGGTCAATCATCAAGAGACGGGTGGACAAACAAAAACCTAAAAATTCTGAATAAATGAAAGCATTGATTGTGCAAGAATGGACTGCTATCAGTCAGGATTTGGTCCAGAAGTTGATTGAGAGCATGCCAGGGAGAATTGCAGAGGTCCTGAAGAAGAAGGGTCAACACTGCAAATATTGACTTGCTGCATTAACTCATTCTAACTGTCAATATAAGCTTTTGTTACTCATATGTTTGCAATTATATTTCTGTCTGTGATAAAAACATCTGTCAAACACACATAAAAACCAGAGGGCAGCAGATCATGTGGAAATAATATTTGTGTCATTCTCAAAACTTTTGGCCATGACTGTATATGGAGCATCATATATGGGGCCCATCATACACTGCAGCATCATATTTGGGGTCCATTATACACTGGAGCATTATATGAAGCCCATCATACACTGGAGCATTATATGGGGCCCATCATACACTAGAGCATTATGTGGTCCATTATATATGGAGCATTATATGGGCTCATTATTCTGGATGGAGCTGTTTGTGGTGCCCATAATAATGTATAGAGGACTGTACTGTCTGGTTTCTAAGCTATTTTAGAATTTACAATAGATACCACTCATGTAATGTAAGAAGTAAGTAAAATATTTGGCATTGTACTATACCTATATTTGTCTGCCACATCTGTGCATCGTGGTATGTTTTAAAGGGGCTCACTAAGCCTCTTTCGCCTGGCGCCCCCAATAACCTGGAGCCTGCCCTGTTTATCATTGATATGTTTAACTAGTATTCCTGTCCAGCCTTGTTTTTCTCTTTCCTAAGCTTCACAGAAATGTAATTAAATGAGGACTTTTCTCATTCTCCCATCTCGTTTCATAAGACGCTCCAATATCTGCATCAGAACGCTAAAGAGAGAGTAGAAATCACTACCATTACTACTGCCAGTAGCAGCCATCCTATTGCTTCCTGCTCCTCACAGATCTCCATGCAAGAGCTTGAAGAGTTACGCAGGCAACTTGGAAGTGTAACAGCTACAATCAGTGTCCCCCAGGTAAAAGTTGTGTATCTGACGCTATTGTCATATCATAGATGTTATATTTATAGTTGTCACGTTTGTATGAATTGCTACGGTTTTATATTTCTGTACTTTCAGCCATTGGAAGTTTTGCGGAAACAGCTCAGAGACAAACTGATTAAGAAGAATGTTGGACTATCAGTTCCAGTATTCCCGCATTGGGTGTATGAGCGACCAGCTCTGATTGGAGATTTCTCTTCTTCATCCAGTACAAGTACAGATTTCACTATGCCAATAGGTTTGTATGACTAGACTAATGTCCTGAAATCCTTTATTTAACCCCTTAGTGACAGAGCAAATTTTGACCTTAATGACCAGGTCAGATTTTTTAAATCTGACCAGTGTCACTTTGTGATAATAACTTTGGAACGCTTCAACGGATCCCAGTGATTCTGAGACTGTTTTTTCATGACATGTTGTACTTCATGATGGTAGTAAAATTTTATTTCCTACAACCTGCGTTTATTTGTGAAAGACCGGGATCACACATGCGAGCAAATCGTCCGACGCTCGCATGTGAAATCCCAGCTCTGGCGCCGGCACTCGGGAGTGGAGCGAGCGGCTGCATAGAACTACATGAAGCCAACACACTCCACTCCTGAGTGCCGGCACCAGAGCTGGGATGTCACATGCGAGCGTCGGACGACTTCGTCGCATGTGTGATCCCGGCCAAATATCGGAAATTTGATTCAAATTTCTCAGTTTTCAAACTTTTAATTCCTATGCCCTTAAATCAGAGCGGTATGTCACACAAAGTAAATAAATAACATTTCTCACATGTCTACTTCACATTTGCATCAATTTTTAAACTTTTTTTTTTTTTGTTAGGAAGGTAGACTTAAAAGTTGATCAGCGATTTCTAATTTTTCCAACAAAATTTGCATAACCAATTTTTTTTAGGAACCACATCACATTTTAAGTGAAGTCGAGGGGCCTATATGACAGAAAATACTGAAAAGTGACACCAACCTAAAACTGCGGCCCTCAAAGTCCGAAAACTATATTTAAAAAGTTTATTAACCCTTAAGAGGCTACACAGGAACTGCAGCAGTGTAGAAGGTAAAAAATGAACATTTTATTTTTTTTCACAAAATTTTATTTCGGCCCCAATTTTTATTTTATTTTCTCAAGGGAACAAGATAAAATGGACCCCAAAATTTATTGTTTAATTTCTCCTGAATACGTTGATACCCCATATGTAGGGGAAAACTATTGTTTGGACGCACGCCAGGACTTTGAAGGGAAGGTGCGTCATTTAACTATTGAAGCGCAAAATTGGCTGCAATCATTAGCCGAAGCCATGTTGCGTTTGGAGAGCCACTGCTATGCTTAAACAGTGGAAACCCCTCACAAGTGACACCATTTTGGAAACTACACCTCTCATGGATTTTTCAGCTGCAGATGAAGGAAGAGAGCCACAGTATTCATTACTGATGGGTAGGCGGAGCCCCAGATCAGGATGTTACCTCAGATCAAAAGAGTGATGACTGGCTGGCCCCTCCAGCTCGGGCTCCTCCTACTCAGCTCCAGTCTAAGATTTGAGGTCCAGAGGATGGTCGCTGCTAATGCAGCTCCTCAGAAGATTTTATTATTTTAATATTCGGACAGGAGACTTGGATCACTAGTTGGTCTAGAGGTCTCAGGGGTATCAGCGCTGCTGTACCCCAACCTCTCCCTTGGCGGATCTGTATTTACTCAAAGTCCCTGCAGAATCCTTGCCGGCCCTGGGGGATGAGGAGAGCTTCTCTGGCGGGAACGCAAACCACACGTGCGGTCACTGCGTTCTTCGCCCTGGGGGGAAGCATGGGCACTGCGCCAGAAACCCCTGAGGGTCCCTGTGGCGCCTTGGCTGGTGAGTACTCCACACAAAATTTTAATAATAATTATGTGTGAGTGCTTTAGCGTCTGAATGAGCAGCGCTATTACTAATGTCAGTATGCTTCAGCGCTGCTGTGACAGCGTTACTACATGTATGTCAGTATGCTTCAGCGCTGCTGTGACAGCGCTACTACATGTAATGTCAGTATGCTTCAGCGCTGCTGTGACAGCGCTACTACATGTAATGTCAGTATGCTTCAGCGCTGCTGTGACAGCGCTACTACATGTAATGTCAGTATGCTTCAGCGCTGCTGTGACAGCGCTACTACATGTAATGTCAGTATGCTTCAGCGCTGCTGTGACAGCGCTGTTACAAGAAGATGTGGTGATTTTTTGTCCGCAGGCAGATAGCTGCAGGACAGAGAGGGAGCAGGAGCGGGGAGAGTTCGCGCTCTTTATTTGAGCTAGCAGGGGGCGTGGCCTATCTATCCCGGTCTTTTGAGCAGGAAGACGCGCGCTCTGGCTTTTCTCCTGCGACCCCCCTCACTGTGGCGGCCATTACTCAGGCTCCTGGGCTCCTCGGAACGCTCCTCTCCTCATATAGACACCACGGCCAGCTGGGTGAGTGCGGATTCCTCACCCCGCAGCGCAGCGATCGCTATCCTGCAGCTGCAGTCTCATCAGAGACATAAAAATTGGCTGGGGCTCACAAATATATATATATTTTGGTGAGTTTGCAATATTAACCCCTTTGAGGGTTATTTCTAACAGCTAAATTTGCTGACTGAATACCGCTGGGGTAACTCTGCTTGGTGGAGCGTTAACCCTTCAGCGTTGAAAAAAAAAAAAAAAAAAAAACCGCATAGTTTTTTGCTGGTATTACCGCTTTGACCTGCTCATACAGGTGAGACATGTCTGAACAGAGTTCAGATGCCGCGGATCACGTCCCAGTGCCATTGCGGCAATCAGATACGCAGACCTCCACAGCGTCTAGCGCTGCGGTCGACAGCGGTGGAAAATTGGATGATATCGCTCGATCGATTAATAACTTATCTGACCTTTTAGGTCAATATGTGTCTGCTAATTCCTCTCAGAGGAAGCGACGCAGGCCGTTACCGGCCTCTACACGGAGCGAGTCAGATGTATCTGATATTGGGCAGAGTTCCCCTTTAAATTCGGATGGAGAAATATCCGATTCAGATACGGACGAGCCGCAGGGGCGTTCCTCTATGACGAAGCGTACGGAGGCATTAATTGAAGCCATGAGAGATATACTACAGTTACCGGAGGAGGTAACTAGTCGTCCTGGTAAATCAGCACGCATGTTCCAGGAGTCCCGTGCTTCGCGCACAACATTGCCAGCTCTGGATGAGCTTAATGGTGTAATAGAGGAGGAACGTCTATGTCCAGATAAGCGTTTTCATGGAACGCATTTCTTTGATACACTTTATCCTTGCTCTACGGAGTTAAAGTCTAATTGGACTTCTGCTCCTGAAGTGGATGTGTCTTTGTCTCAGCTTAGTAAATCCTCTCTACTCCCTATTAAGGGGAAAGCGAGCTTACAGGAG
This sequence comes from Oophaga sylvatica, assembly GCA_033576555.1. Lineage (NCBI taxonomy): Eukaryota > Metazoa > Chordata > Amphibia > Anura > Dendrobatidae > Oophaga > Oophaga sylvatica. The sequence continues at coordinate 300,670,788 of JARQOD010000003.1, read as the reverse complement.
CCTTTGGATAGAAAGGCAGAATTGGCGGCAAAAGCAAGCTATGAGGCTGCGGGTCATGGATTCCGAGCAGTGCTAGGATCCATGTGTGCTGCTAGAGCTTCTCTAAGCTGGTTGGCACGTCTGAAGACGGAGTTGCAAAATGAATCTCCGTTATCTGAGATACGGGAAACTTGTGAATGGTTAGAAACGGCAGCCTGTTATATCTTTGATGCCGGTCTGGATACGGCATCTCTGCTGGCCAAAGCGCAAGCTTCAGCGGTCACAGTCAGAAGAGCTTTATGGCTCAGACAGTGGGCCGGAGACGCAGTTTCCAAACAAGGGTTGTTGGCCTTACCTTACAAGGGTGGCCATCTTTTTGGATCCGACCTCACAGAGCTGATTTCCAAGGCTAAGGCGAAGGAATCAGCATTACCACAGCGAAGGGCCATGGCCTCGGTGTCCAGTAAGCCTGGTGTTTATAGTGGTCGGCGGTCCTTTCGGGGCCGAGGACGATCTAGTCACTCCTCGTGGGGATCGGGTCGTCCTTCTTTCTCAGGAAAGAAATCCTCTCAGAAAACTCGTACTCCCTGGAAGCAGAGTTTCCGCCAGAACAAGCGGGAACTTGACAAGAAACCCGCAAAGTCGGATTGACGCCAGGGGTCCACTCGAGGATTCTCGAGTGGGGGGTCGCCTGCTTCTTTTCAAGGAGACTTGGATGGCTCGCGTTCCAGATTCCTGGGTAACGCGGATAGTGTCGGCAGGCTATTTCATAGAGTTTGCTTCTCAACCCCCAAATGTTTTTTGTCAATCTCGCGTTCCGTCGGAACCCGAGCTTGTTGTCGCTCTACAGCGAGAGGTCGAATCGCTACTACAAAAGGGTGTAGTGATACCGGTTCCGTCAGAGGACCGAGGGAAAGGTTTTTATTCCAACCTTTTTATAGTTCCCAAAAAGGAGAACAAATTTCGCCCGATTCTGGATCTCAAGCGATTAAACCGGCATGTCCATGCCCGGAAATTTCGCATGGAGTCGCTTCGTTCCGTTGTGGCAGCTCTGTCACAGAACGATTTTCTGGTGTCAATCGACATTCGCGACGCCTATTTGCATATTCCCATCGGAAAGGCTCATCAGCGCTTTCTTCGATTTGCCATAGGTCAGAATCATTACCAGTTCGTGGCTCTGCCGTTCGGCTTAGCCTCAGCGCCAAGGGTCTTTACAAAAATTCTGGCGCCCCTCATGGCACTCCTTCGAAGACAGGGGATTACGATTCTCCCTTATCTGGACGATCTTTTGATCGTGGCTTCCTCGGAGGAGGAGGCGTTGACGGCTCGGGATTTGTCTCTTCAGTTTCTGAAAGACTTCGGGTTTGGCTGGTCAATTGGGAGAAGTCGTCCCTGGAACCATCGAGGACAATTCTCTTTTTGGGAATGCATCTCGACACGTTTCGGTCGGTAGTTTCCCTACCACCAGACAAACAGTCATGTCTTCTTCGACATGTACAGATTATGACATCCTCAACGGCAATGTCCCTACGGAAGTGTATGCGTCTTCTGGGACTGATGGTGGCGTACATGGAGGCAATTCCTTTTGCCCAGTTCCACTCCAGGACTCTTCAAAGGTTCATCTTGAGTCGATGGAATCAGTCGCAATCGCTGGATTGCAGTGTCACCATTTCTCGCGCGGTGCGGGATTCTCTAGAATGGTGGTTACGTCCAGGGGCATTCTCCCTGGGGAAGTCTTTCCTCCCTCTGAAGTGGTCAGTCATAACCACCGATGCCAGCCTGACGGGCTGGGGGGTGTTTGGAACAATCTCTGGATTCAGGGGGTATGGTCACCGGAAGAGTCTGTGCTTCCGATCAACATCCTGGAATTGAGGGCGATTTTCCTTTGCCTCCAACATTGGACGGTCCCTTTGAGCGGTCTGCCAGTCCGTGTGCAGACAGACAATGCGACGGCTGTCGCGTATATCAATCACCAAGGTGGGACAAGGAGTTCCAGACTCATGGTAGAGGTGTCCCGAATTCTGATTTGGGCAGAGGCCAATGTACCAGCCATTTCGGCGATTCACATTCCAGGGGTTCAGAATATTACAGCGGACTTTCTCAGTCGCAGAAGGATGGATCCCGGGGAATGGAGCCTCCACCCGGAAGTCTTTGCACTACTGTGCTCTCGCTGGGGAACCCCCCAAGTGGATTTGATGGCATCCAGGTCCAATGCCAAGTTACCGACATTCATGTCCAGGTACAAGGACCCGAAGGCGGTGGCGGTGGATGCTCTAGTGGCTCAGTGGGATCAGTTCGAGCTGATATATGTATTCCCGCCGATATCCTTACTTCCTCTAGTGCTGCGTCGGATCAGACTAGAGAGAATTCCAGCTATTCTGATAGCTCCAGACTGGCCAAGAAGGGTGTGGTTCTCGACAATAATGTCGCTGTTGGCGGCACCTCCGTTTCCACTCCCTCTTCAACCGGACTTGTTGACTCAGGGGCCCGTTTGTCATCCGGACTTGATGTCCCTGCGTTTGACGGCGTGGCTCTTGAGACCGAAATCTTGACCCGTAGAGGTTTTTCAGCCGAGGTCATTGCTACCCTTCGTGCTGCAAGATGTCCGGCTACTTCTAGGATTTACCACAAAATTTGGGAAACCTTCTTTTCGTGGTGTTTGGGGTCTTCTCGGAACCCGAGAAAATTTTCCATTCCCAACCTGTTGGCTTTTCTGCAGCATGGGCTAGACAAGGGTTTGGCAGTTAGCACTCTGAAAGGTCAGATTTCTGCTCTGTCCTTATTGTTCCGGAGAACCATTGCTTCGAATAGAGACGTGCTCTCCTTTTTCCGAGGTATCTCTCGTAAGTTTCCGCCGCGGAAGGCACCCGTGTCTCCTTGGCGGCTCAACCTTGTTTTGGAGGCTCTTCAGCATAAACCTTTTGAACCTATGGTTTCTGCTAGCCTTTCTTTACTTTCTTGGAAGGTGGCTTTCCTTGTTGCAGTCACTTCCTTGAGGAGAGTTTCTGAATTGGCAGCTCTTTCTTGTTCGCCTCCTTTTCTGGAGTTTTTTCCGGATCGTGTAGTGCTTCGCACTCGGGGTGATTTTTTGCCTAAAGTGGTGTCACAATTTCATGTTAACCAGGATATTGTGTTACCTTCACTCTGTCCGGATCCGAAGAATACGAAAGAGCGAGATTTACACACATTGGATTTAGTGCGGGCCTTGAAGTTTTATCTATCTATTACTCAAGGTTTTCGTAAGACGGACTCCCTGTTTGTGGTTCCGGCAGGTCGTCGGCGTGGTCAACGAGCTTCCAAGGGTTCTATAGCTCGTTGGATCCGGTCAGCTATTTTGGAAGCTTACCGCCTTCGGGGTGAATCTTGCCCGATTAAGATTCGAGCCCATTCCACGAGAGCTGTGGCTTCATCGTGGGCTTTTCATCAAGGTGCTTCGGCAGTGCAGCTTTGCCGAGCGGCGACTTGGCGCTCTGTCCACACGTTTACAAGGTTTTATAAAGTGGACGTCAGTGCTTCCGCTGATGCAGCCCTCGGACGTAGGGTCCTGCAGGCAGCTGTAGTTTAAAGTTCTGGATGAACTTGTGTTTAGCGCTGGTTGCGCTTTGTTGTTAAGGTTGTTGGGTTTCTGCCTTTTGTTGGTTTTTTCCCACCCTTATTTTTGAACTGCTTTGGGACGTCCCATCAGTAATGAATACTGTGGCTCTCTTCCTTCATCTGCAGCTGAAACACGGATTTTGGTAAAGACTTACCTGTAAAATCCTTTTCAGCGAAGGAAGGAAGAGAGACACAGCACCCTCCCACGGCAGAAGTGTGTTGATGTTTTCAGATGCAGCGCGACCCTTATCTGATAGCGATTATCTGGGCTGAGGTCAGCGCGCTAAGGCTCTGTTCCAGCATCGCCAGCTCATCGCAGTAGTCAGGTTCCGTGAGTAGTACCTGGAACTCTGTGGTTTTTGGCTTTCTTTGCATGCATAACCTGTATCCTTGTGTTTTTTCTCTGAAGTTCCTTCAGAAGGGGTTATGTTGCTCCGCTGGTGATCTTGGCTCTTTTCCTAAAAGCTTTGGTACGACTGGAGCTGAGTAGGAGGAGCCCGAGCTGGAGGGGCCAGCCAGTCATCACTCTTTTGATCTGAGGTAACATCCTGATCTGGGGCTCCGCCTACCCATCAGTAATGAATACTGTGTCTCTCTTCCTTCCTTCGCTGAAAAGGATTTTACAGGTAAGTCTTTACCAAAATCCGTGTATTTAGGTGTGTGGTGAGTACCTTGAATCCCAGGTGCTTTGCAGAAGTTTATAAAGTAGAGCCGTGAAAATGAAAAATAACTTTTTTCCTGCAAAAATATTTTTATCTTCATTTTATTTGATTCTTCACAAGTATAGCTGGAGAAGATGGACCTCAAAATTCTCTGTGCGATTTCTCCTAAGTACACTCATAACCCACATGTCGGGGGAAAATTACTGTTTGGGAGTATGGTAGGGCTTGAGCAGAAAGGAGTGAAGTTTTGGAATGCAGACTTTGATGGAATGGTCTGCGGGTGAATGCTATGTCACATGTGAAAATCCCCTGACGTGTGAAAACAGCAGAAACCCCCCCATAAGTGACACCATTTTGGAAACTAGACCCCTCAGGGAATTCATCTAGGGTGTACTTAGTCTTTGTAATTGATTCACAAAACTGTATAAGATTTAGATGTGAGAATAAAAAAAAATGTTTTTCCTCTAAAATGTTGTTTTAGCACCAAATGTATAATTTCCACAAGGGGTAATGGGAGAAATTGGACTAAACTTTTTTTATGCACTTTCTCCCAAATGTGTCAGTACCCTAAATGTGGTTGTACACTACTGTTTGAGCACATTGTGGGGATTGTATGGGAAGGCGCTCTACTTTGCTTTTAGAATGCAGATTTCAATAGACTACATTGTGGACTCCATTAGCTGAGCCCCTGAGGTGCCAGAACAGCAGGACACCTCCCCCTCCCCCAAGGTGACCCCTTTTTGGAAATTTCATTTCCTAAGGAATTCATCGAGTGGTGTAATGAGTGTTTGAACCCATAGGTGCGTCGCAGAATTTTATAACATTCAGACAAGGAAATATGACATTTTAATGGTAAAATGTAATTTTTGTATTTGCTGGCAATTTTTCAGGTACACAAGGGTTAATAGGTGAAACTGGACCCCATAATTTATTGCGCAATATTTCCCAAACATCATGATTCCTCCTATGACATCAGAAATTACTGTTAGGCCACACGTCAGAGATGAGAATGAAGGCGATGCTATTTGGCTTTTGGAGCACAGATCTTGCTACAATTTTTTACAGGTGACATTTGCGGATCCCTGAAGGTACCGAACCCCAAAAGTAACCCCATTGTAGAAATTGCATCTCTCCATAAATTAATCTACTGCTGTAGTGACTATTTGTAACATCCACGACAAGCTTTTTTCTGGAGAATTGCAAATATGCCACTTTAGTGCCCATCCATTGTGCCCACCTTGTAAATTAAGTGCTCTACACACTACAATAATTCCAAACATGTGGCCGCTTACTGTGGTTTATTCACAGTGGGGCTCATAAAGAGGACTTGAAAAGCGAAAAATTCACTGGATTTTATTTGAGGGGGTGGAAGCCATTTTGCTTTTCCTGAGACTTTATTCTACCAGTAACTTGGGAAACCCCTATAGTTCCAGTGACATATAATAGATTTGAGTGGGGCTGATTTTGTACAGGGAATAAATTAGGGTTTTTATTGTTAACATTTTTTAATCACATCCAGAATAAGGCTTGATCACATTCTTGTGTTCTGCGGTGAGCACTTGCATCTGGGTTTGCGTGTAAATCCGACAAAAATGCGATTCAGACAAAACCCCCAACGGAACCACCCTCCATAAGGCAGATGGAGACACTTCATACTCAGTTTAGTCTCTGGTCCGGTGGTATTCATCGTTTTAGGTGTGCACAGATCTATGTCGCCCACACTTGTGCACTTAAAAGATGCCTAAAATGATAAGACCCTGCCGGGACACAAACCAGTTCAAAGTGACTCCATCTGCCTCATAAGTGAGTGATTCCATCCTAGGTTTTGTCTGTATCATGGTTTTAGGGATTTACCCGGAAACCCCAAAGTAAGCACTCAACAGAGAGCTCAAGTTAAATGTGAGTCGAGCCTTATTCTGGTTTTTGGGAAGTGGAATGAACAAATACAAATAGACAGCAGTAGAAGAATAGTTCATATTTTTATTTTTGCGTGGTTCACCATGCGGTATAAGTGAGAAGGCAGATTTATTCTTCAGGTCGGAGCGATTACAACTATACCAGATTTATATAGTTTTTTCTTTTTTTAACCCCTTCATGACCCAGCCTATTTTGACCTAAATGACCTGGCCATTTTTTGCAATTCTGACCAGTGTCCCTTTATGAGGTAATAACTCAGGAACGCTTCAACGGATCCTAGCGATTCTGAGATTGTTTTTTCGTGACATATTGGGCTTCATGTTAGTGGTAAATTTAGGTCGATAATTTTTGCGTTTATTTGTGAAAAAAATGGAACTTTGGCCAAAATTTTGAAAATTTCGCAATTTTCAAATTTTGAATTTTTATTCTGTTAAACCAGAGAGTTATGTGACACAAAATAGTTAATAAATAACATTTCCCACATGTCTACTTTACATCAGCACAATTTTGGGAACAACATTTTTTTTGTTAGGAAGTTATAAGGGTTAAAAGTTGACCAGCGATTTCTCATTTTTACAGCAAAATTTACAAAACCATTTTTTTAGGGACCACCTCACATTTGAAGTCACTTTGAGGGGTCTATATAGCAGAAAATACCCAAAAGTGACACCATTATAAAAACTGCACCCCTCAAGCTACTCAAAACTACATTCAAGAAGGTTATTAACCCTTCAGGTGCTTCACAGGAACTAAAGCAACGTGGAAGGAAAAAATGGACATTTTAATTTTTCCAACAAAATTTTTCTTTTAGCATCAATTTTTTCATTTTTGCATGGGCATCAGGATAAAATGGACCCTAAAATTTATTGGGCAATTTCTCCTGAGTATACAGATACCTCATATGTGGTCATAAACCACTGTTTGGGCGCACGGCAGGGCTCAGAAGGGAAGGAGCGCCATTTGACTTTTTGAATGGAAAATATGCTGGAATATTTAGCGGTTGCCATGTCGCATTGGAGAGTCCCTGTGTGCCTAAACATTGGAACTCCCCCACAAGTGACCCCATTTTGGAAACTAGACGCCCTAAGGAACTTATCTAGATGCAGAGTGAGCACTTTGAACCCCCAGGTGCTTCACAAATTGATCCGTAAAAAAAGAAAGTACTTTTTTTTTCACAAAAATTTTCTTTTAGCCTCAGTTTTTTCATTTTCACATGGGCAACAGGATAAAATGGATCCTAAAATTTGTTGGGCAATTTCTCCTGAGTACACCGATACCTCATATGTGGTCATAAACCACTGTTTGGGCGCACGGCAGGGCTCAGAAGGGAAGGAGCGCCATTTGACTTTTTGAATGGAAAATATGCTGGAATATTTAGCGGTTGCCATGTCGCATTTGGAGAGTCCCTGTGTGCCTAAACATTGGAGCTCCCCCACAAGTGACCCCATTTTGGAAACTAGACCCCCCAAGGAACTTATCTAGATGCAGATTGAGCACTTTGAACCCCCAGATGCTTCACAAATTGATCCGTAAAAAAAAGAAAGTACTTTTTTTTTCACAAAAATTTTCTTTTAGCCTCAGTTTTTTCATTTTCACATGGGCAACAGTATAAATTGGATCCTAAAATTTGTTGGGCAATTTCTCCTGAGTACACCGATACCTCATATGTGGTCATAAACCACTGTTTGGGCGCACGGCAGGGCTCAGAAGGGAAGGAGCGCCATTTGACTTTTTGAATGGAAAATATGCTGGAATATTTAGCGGATGCCATGTCGCATTTGGAGAGTCCCTGTGTGCCTAAACATTGGAGCTCCCCCACAAGTGACCCCATTTTGGAAACTAGACCCCCCAAGGAACTTATCTAGATGCAGAGTGAGCACTTTGAACCCCCAAGTGCTTCACAAATTGATCCGTAAAAAAAAGAAAGTACTTTTTTTTTCACAAAAATTTTCTTTTAGCCTCAGTTTTTTCATTTTCACATGGGCAACAGTATAAATTGGATCCTAAAATTTGTTGGGCAATTTCTCCTGAGTACACAGATACCTCATATGTGGTCATAAACCACTGTTTGGGCGCACGGCAGGGCTCAGAAGGGAAGGAGCGCCATTTGACTTTTTGAATGGAAAATTAGCTCCAGTCGTTAGCGGACAGCATGTCATGTTTGGAGAGCCCCTGTATGCCTAAACTTTGGAGCTCCCCCACAAATGACCCCATTTTGAAAACTAGACCCCCTAAGAAACTTATGCAGATGCACAGTGAGCACTTTGAACCCCCAGGTGCTTCACAAAACTTTATAACGCAGAGCCGTGAAAATAAAAAATAATTTTTTTTCTCAAAAAATTATTATTTAGCCCCATATTTTTTATTTTCACAATGGTTACAGGAGAAATTGGACCCCAAAAGTTGTTGTCTAATTTGTCCTAAGTACGCTAGTACCTCACATGTGGGGGAGAACCACTTTTGGGCACACGTCAGGGCTTGGAAGGGGTGTAGTGACGCTTTGAAATGCCGACTTGATGGAATGGTCTGCGGGCGGGCAGAGCCCCCGATGTGCCTAAACAGTAGAAACCCCCCACAAGTGACCACATTTTGTAAACTAGACCCCTCAAGGAACTTAACTAGATGTGTGGTGAGCACCTTGAACCCCCACGTGCTTCACAGAAGTTTGTAATGCAGAGCCGTGAAAATAAAGAATCATTTTTTTCCTCAAAAACTGATTTTTTTAACCCGCAATTTTTTATTTTCACAAGGGTAACAGGAGAAATTGGACCACAAAAGTTGTTGTACAGTTTGTCCTGAGTACACTGGTACCCCATATGTGGGGGGGAACCACTGTTTTGGCGCATGGGAGAGCACAGAAGGGAAGGAGCGCCATTTTGGAATGCAGACTTGATGGAATGTTCTGTGGGCGTCATGTTGCCTTTGCAGAGCCCCTGATGTGCCTAAACAGTAGAAACCCCCCACAAGTGACCCCATTTTGGAAACTAGACCCCCCAAGGAGCTTATCTAGATGTGTAGTGAGCACTTTGAACCCCCAAGGGCTACACAGAAGTTTATAACGCCGGGCCATGAAAATAAAAAAATCATATTTTTTCCACAAACATGATCTTTTAGTCCCCAATTTTTTTATTTTCCCAAGGGTAACAGGAGAAATTAGACCTCAAAAGTTGTTGTCCAATTTGTCCTGAGTACGCTGATATCCCATATGTGGGAGAAAACTACTGTATGGGCACACTTCGGGGCTCGGAAGGGAAGTAGTGACGTTTTGAATTGCCGACTTGATGGAATGGTCTGCGGGCGTCATGTTACGTTTGCAGAGTCTCTGATGTGCCTAAACAGTATAAACTCCCCACAAGTGACCCCATTTTGGAAACTAGACCCCGCAAGGAACTTATCTAGATGTGTGGTGAGCACTTTGAACCCCCAAGTTCTTCACAGAAGTTTATAACGCAGAGCCGTGAAAATAAAAAATCATTTTTTTTCCACAAAAATAACTTTTTTAGTCCCCAATTTTTTTTCCCAACAGTAACAGGAGAAATTAGAACCCCAAAGTTGTTGTGCAATTTTTCCCGAGTACGCTGATACCCCATATGTGGGGGTAAACCACTGTTTGGGCACACGTCGGGGCTTGGAATAAAGGGAGCACTGTTTGACTTTTTGAACGCAAAATTTGCAGGAATCAATGGTGGCGCCATGTCGCGTATGGAGATCCCCTGATGTACCTAAATAGTGGAAACCCCTCAATTCTAACTCCAACCCTAACCCCAACACACCCCTAACCCCAACCCTAACCCCTACACACCCCTAACCCTAATACAAACCCTAACCATAACCCTAACCCCAACACACCCCTAACCCTAATCCCAACTCTAACCATAAACCTAACCACAAGCCTAACCCTAATCCCAACCCTAACCCCAAAACACCCCTAACGCTTATCCCAACCCTAACCCTAATCCCAACCTTAACCCTAATTCCAACCCTTACCCTAGTTCTAACCCTAACCCTAGTTCTAACCCTAAGGCTGGGTTCATTGCGTTTTACCAGCCCGTTCAACACGTAGCATTGACGGGCTGGTAACGGTATAGCATAACGCGATCGCGTTATGCTATACCCGCTAGTGCAGAGGAATCAGCGATGATTCATCTGTGCTAGCGGTGATGGAGCCCAGACGCTGCAGCCTGCGTCCAAGGCTCCGTCACTGAATGACGACACGTCGCGAACTCATGCCGCTTCATGGCATGCGTTGCGATGCGCACACAAATGGGGTGAATGGCAGCGTTAACGGACTGCGTTACACCGCGTTATACCGCGGTGAAACGCAGTCCATCTAACGGACTGCCATAATGCAATATGAACCCAGCCTGACCCTAAGGCCCCGTGCACACGTTGCGGATTCACTTGCGGATTTTTCTAAAATCCGCAGGTAAAACGACCTGCCTTTTACCTGCGTATTTAGCGCGGATTTGCTGCGGTTTTTCTCTGCGGTTTTACGCCTATAATGGAATAGGTGTAAAATCGCTGCGGAATCCGCACAAAGAATTGACATGCTGCGGATTTAAAACCGCAGCAAATCCGCGCTGAAAAATCTGCAGCATGTGCACAGCGTTTTTTTTTACCATTTATTTGCATTGTACTGTACATGGTTTCTGGATCTGCTGTGGATCCACAGCGCCAAATCCGCTGCGGATCCGCAGCAAAATCCGCTGCGGATTAGCAGCGAAATCCGCTGCGGATCAGCAGCGAAATCAGCTGCGGATCAGCAGCGAAATCAGCTGCGTATCCGCTGCGGATCAGCAGCGAAATCAGCTGCGGATCAGCAGCGAAATCAGCTGCGGATCAGCAGCGAAATCAGCTGCGGATCAGCAGCGAAATCCGCTGCTGATCCGCAGCTGATTTCGCTGCTGATCCGCAGCTGATTTTGCTGCTGATTTCGCTGCTGATGCGCAGCGAAATCAGCAGCGGATCAGCAGCGAAATCAGCTGAGGATCAGCAGCGAAATCAGCTGCGGATCAGCAGCGAAATCAGCTGCGGATCAGCAGCGAAATCAGCTGCGGATCAGCAGCGAAATCCGCTGCGGATCAGCAGCGAAATCCGCTGCGGATCAGCAGCGAAATCAGCTGCAGATCAGCAGAGAAATCAGCTGCGGATCAGCAGAGAAATCAGTTGCGGATCCGCAGCAAAATCCGCAACGTGTGCACAGGGCCTAATAGGAAAAAAAAAAATTCTTTATTATTTTTCCCTACCTATGACAGGGGGGTTCACTTACTTTTTTTTATTTTGATCACTGTGTCAGTTTATCACAGTGATCAAAATAAATTTTTTGACTATGCAGGGCGCACTGCGCATGCGCCCGCCATTTTCCAAGATGGCGGCGCCCATGAAGAATCCCGGGCAGCCGCCGGGAAGGATCCAGGGACATCGGTGGACCGGGAGAGGTGAGTATGGGGGTCGGAAGTGAGGGGGGGGGATCGGAAGGTGGGGGCAGCGGAGGCCAGGACGAGGGGAGCTTTTAGTGACGGCGGTGACCGACCGCTGCCATCTTTCGGTGGCGGCGGCCGATCGCCGCCGTGAATCCGTGTGGGGGGGTCAGGGCTCGGTGTCCAGCCATGGCAGATGCTATTGCAGCATCGGCCATGGCTGGATTGTAATATTTCACCAATCATATTGGTGAAATATTACAGATTGCTCTGATTGGCTGTTTCACTTTTAACAGCCAATCAGAGCGATCGTGGCCACGGGGGGGTTAAGCCAACCCCCCTGTGGTGAAGCACAAAGGGTCCTGTGCCGGCGGGTCGGGTGACCTTTCAGTTACCCCGGTCACCCGACCCGCAGGGACGCGATCCTTCCATGACGCCACATAGGCGTCATGGGTCGGATTGGCACTGATTTTCATGACGCCTACGTGGCGTCATGGGTCGGGAAGGGGTTAAAGTTTTGCTGCTATCACAGTAAAACGGTAAAAAAAAAATTTCTTACATAGATTTTTTTTTGTGCCATATTCTGCGAGCTGTGATTTTTTTTTTTGTGGGCGAACAGAGCTGTATGATGGCATGTTGTTTTACTGGACGAGTTGCAGATTTTTGTTTCTATCATTTTGGAATAAATAATAGTTTTCCAGGACGTCCCTCCTGACAGCACCACCAGGAGGTTGTCCTTCGTATCCTTGATAGGGACAGGAACACAGAAGAGGTTAAATAGCCCCACTCCCCATCACCCTTCAGTGTTTTTCCTGTCCCTATCAGGGACAGACTCAGAGCACCGCAGGGAGCGAAAAGAAATACCTGCAGGCCGGGGTATTCCCCGGCAGGAGTGGAACCTGGTTGAGCTGGAGCTCCCGCGTCCAGAGCGTAGGGTGCAGGAATCCTCCGCAGGAACGCTGGTACCGACGGATGTTCCCCAGCATTCCGGTCGAGCTGGCTGCTGCCGATGGCTGCCACATCCCCATGGAGGGCTCTGCACAGTGGCTGGCTGTTCCGGGCCGAACTTCCGGCGCGCCGTGTAATCGGTGGGCGCGCCGGTGACCACTTCCGGTGGAGGCAGAGCCAGAAGGCCTCAAGGCTTCAAGAAAATGGCCGTGCTGTTGTGAACACTCTGAATCTGGCTTCTGAGTTTGGGCTCCCCCTGGTGGCTGCTGGGGGCAATGATTGGCAATCAGGTGTTACTGACTCGGGAGATATACAGTAAATGAGCAACCTTCCCATGATCCTTGCCGGTCCCTTTTTGAAGTCAGCTTGCTTCCTGCTTTGTCCTGCAACTATCAGATAAGTTATTTGCTTTTTTTTTCCTGTGGCTTTTGTTTTCCCTTTTGTCTTTCTCAGTTTTCTGTCTTTCTGGAGTTAGTACAGCCAGGTTTCCCTGCGGAGGCCTGTGCTGGACTCTGTTTCTTATTTGCCACTGTTCATGTATTTTCAGTTCCCTGTTATTTCAGTATCTGCTGATTTGCTACCAGTTCACACCAGAGACAGTTTATGTATTTTCAGTTCCCTGTTATTTCAGTGTCTGCTGATTTGCTACCAGTTCACACCAGAGTTCTGATCTAGCGGGGGAGAGATCGTGTGGTCTCAGTATTTTTACATATCAGACATGTTGGAATTTAGTTTTTGCTGGATTGCAGTCAGTATTCTTTCCTGTCCTGTTCTGTCTAGACAGTTTTGGCCCCAGCATTTGCTTGCTCTATTTTTGCCTGTGTTTCATCTTGTCTCACCGCCAATAAATGTTTGGGGGCTACCTATTTCTTTGGGGCTCTGCTCCGGGGCAGTTAGCTTCCCCTTTCTCCCTTTAGGCTTAGTTAACTCTGCGGCTGTGTCGAGGCATCTAGGGCACCATAGGTACATCCCACAGCTACTTCTAGTTGTGCTGTCAGTTTAGGGGTCTGCAATCCGCTAGTTACCAACCTCTCTGGGTGTCTGGTTGCCTAGCCTATTTTTGCTACTGTCCTCCTCGGCTACCAAATCATAACACCGCGCCCTGGTACAGACGGTCTGACAGCACCAGGCCCCTTAGCAGAGCGGTGCTACCATCGGGAACAGCGTCGAGGGGGCGTACTCCTCCAGGCCCAGGAGGGGATGTCCCCAGTGGCCGGCGTGCGCTCCAGGAGGAGCATGCGCTGTAGGGCCGACAGCTGGTGACGCCGAGATCAACAGAAGCTGAGCTCAGAAGGAGACGAATCAGATGTCTTGAAGCTGGGTAAGACAGACTATTTAATGACGGACAGCTGACAGCACACTTGACTGAATAAACATGGAGAGTGTTATCTGTCCTGATGTCCAGACCCCAGATAACCCCCAGGATCCCGTAAGTATACTGTGCTAAGGGGGTCTCCAGGAGTCATGACATAGATATATAGGCCCTTCTTTATATCTGTTTTTAGGAGACGCACAAGCACTCAGCAACTGCGGTCAAACGGAAGGGCAACAAATGTCTGCTCTGCGCAGCCAGATTACCAGAGGGGCACCCCAAAAAGTTATGCGACAGATGCATAGCCAAATTACTGAAGGAGGAGCAGACCCCCCCTATTGGATAACGTTAGGTCCATGATCAGGGAGGAAGTAAAAGCGTCCGTGTCAACACTGGTTCCCGCAAAATCCCCCGTCCTAAAAGACAGCGATGGGGTGACGATCTAAGTTCCGAGGAAGGAGAACTATCAGTTTACTCCGGCTCGGATTCAGATGACGACGATGGTTCCCCAGCCGCAATTTTTGAAGGCAGGAAAAAATATCTTTTTTCCACCGAAAATACTTACATGTTGGTACAGGCTGTCAGGAACACCATGAAAGTGGATGACTCCACGGAAACCCTAACAGTTCAGGACGAGATGTTCGGTGGCTTGAATAGTCTTTCCAGTAAACCAGCATATAACAGCCGTGATTCTAGAAGAATGGGAAGATGTTGGCAAGAAACTAATGGTGCCAAGAGAGTTTAAATACCGTCTTCCCTTCGACCTGGAGGAAGCTAAAATATGGGAATCGGTACCAAAAATCGACATCCCGGTGGCTAGAGTCCCAAAAAAGACAGCCATACCGTTTGAGGATTCGTCAGGACTGAAAGACCCTATGAATAAACGATCAGAGGACCTTCTTAAAAAGGCCTGGGAGTCATCAGCGGCCATCATGAAGGCAAATATCGCGGCTACCTCAGTAGCTAGATCAATGAGCCTATCGGTGGAAGAGTTGGAAAACCAAATCAAGAATAAGACACCAAGGGAAGAGGTCCTCAGATCCTTGCCACTGTTAAAAACAGCTACCAACTTAGTGGCAGACACCTCAGCGGAATCCGTGCGCACTATCCAATGCGGCAAGGTGAGCCTTGTGGCTTAGGTCTTGGACGGGAGACACACAATCGAAGAACAAACTCTGTTCAATCCCATTCTCAGGCCTATACGTGTTCGGTCCAGTGCTGGATGACCTACTGGAGAAGGCGTCAGACAAGAACAAGGGCTTTCTTGAACAGACCAAAGAGAATGCAGTCCTTTTGGAGAACTCGCTCCCATCCCTGACCGCAATATAAAGGGAAAGGGAAATCCGGAAGATGGAGTTACCCTAAAGGTGGGAAGGGGGGAAGCTCCTTCCAGAACCAGGAACCAAGATGCAGCAGACAATGATGCTAGAATAGTGGGAGGAAGACTACAGAGATTGTCAGGACATCACCCAGAATACATGGATCTTGAATACTGTGGCAGAGGGGTACAAGATACAATTTACCCAGGGCCCCCCAAAAAGATTTTGCCTAACCCAGGCGCCCAATCTCCAGTGGTACATCAGAGACTCCTGAAAGACATCCAGGATCTCCTAGGGATGAGAGCCATAGTAAAGGTCCCAGTCTCCCAGAGATTTCGGGGGCACTTTTCAATGCTCTTCTCCATAAAGAAACCGGGAGGAGAGTTTCGTACAATAATAAATCTCAAACCACTGTACCAGTGGGGAGATTACAGACAGTTCAAGATGGAGTCACTCAAGTCCGTAATACCTCTGATAAAAAAAGACTCGGTAATGAGCACTCTAGATTTAAAGAGTGCTTACTACCATGTGCCAATCCACATTTCTCACCAGCAATACCTCCGGTTCGCCATAAGAGACCGAGGCGGAATACAGCATTACCAATTCACATGCCTGCCCTTTGGCCTATCCTCCGCCCCTCGAATCTTTACCAAACTGATAGCAGAAGTAATGGCCTTCCTAAGAAAAAGGATTCTTGTCGTCGCTTATTTAGACGACCTATTGCTAGTTGCAGACTCTCCACAGCAGATGGAAAGAGATCTCTCAGTAACAGTGTCAGTTTTGGAGACGCTGGGATGGCTAATAAACATAAAAAAAATCAAATCCCAGTCCAGAGCAGAGGAAGATGTTCCTAGGAGTTCTTCTAGATCCAGAGCAGGAACACTCCTTTCTGCGGACAAACAACAGGCAATAGCACAGGAGATCGGGAAGATACAGAGTCGGAAGTATGTCACCATAAGGAAAGCCATGAGAATACTGGGTCTGATGACCTCATGTATTCCCAGTGTCCAGTGGAGTCAACATCTTTCGAGAGGCCTGCAACAAGAGACCCTAGCAGCATGGGAAAGCAAAGAAGCATCTCTAGACAACAGAATAAGGCTGTCTGAAGAAGCAAAAGAGTCACTTTCATGGTGAACAGATACAGTGAACCTTGGAAGAGGAAAACCCTGGAGAACATCTCCATGCATCAACATCACTACAGACGCTGCATCAACATCACTACAGACTCAAGCCTTACAGGGTGGGTGGCTCACATGGAGGGATCCTACCTCCAGGGAGTTTGGCCCAGAGCCATAAGCAGCAGGTCCTCTAATTACAGAGAACTGAGAGCAGTGTGGGAAGCCCTGAAAGGATATCAGGATCAGCTAAGAGATCAGCACATAAGAATCTATTTGGACAATTCAACTACACTAGCCTTCGTTCTTCATCAAGGAGGATACGAGACACAATCAGTTACAGGTCTTATCAGATACAATATTCTCCTGGGCAGAGAGGACAGTAAGATCGATAGCAGCAGTTCACCTAAGAGGCTCCAAGAATCAGCTGGCCGACTTCTTAAGCAGAGAGAGAATCCAGCCCTCAGAGTGGTCTCTAAACCAGGAGGTCTTTTTACATCTAACCCAATGCTGGCGAAACCCAGAAATAGACCTATTTGCATCAAGAAAGAACGCAAAAGCATAACTATTTTTCTTACTAAACCCAAGAGATGTTCCAGCGGGAGTGGACGCTTTAGCACAGAGCTGGAATATGAATCTAGCATATGCCTTCCCACCACTTCCTCTCATACCGAGGGTTCTGAGAAAAATTCAGGAGAACCGAGCATCAGTGATCCTGATAGTGCCATACTGGTCCAAGAGAAGCTGGTTCTCCCTTCTAAATTGGATGGCCCTGGAGGATCTCGTCCTTCTACCAGTAAGACCAGACCTCTTAACACAAGGGCCACTACTCCATCAGAACCCAGGGATTTTACATCTATCAGCTTGGATCCTGAGAAGGAGATCCTGAGAGCAAAGGGTCTTTCAGAGCTGGTCATCTCCACCATGCAGAAGAGCAGGAAACCAATCACTTCAGCAATCTACCAGAAGATCTGGAAAAAGTTCTGCTCACAAAATCCTGCTCCAGTATCGATCTCCCAGGGTCCAGACAATCCCCGGATTCTGGATTTCCTCCAAGCAGGCTTTGACAAGGGCCTAAGGCCTAGTACTCTGATGGGGCAAATAGCAGCCCTAAGTTCCCTATTTGAATCCCCAACAGCCACTCATCCATGGGTAATGAGGTTCATCATTGCTACTCAGAGAATTAGGCCCACGCTACGCAGCTCAGTACCTCCCTGGGATCTCAGCCTGGTACTGGGGGAACTATGTAAGAGACCTTATGAGCCCTTAGATCAAGCAGACCTCTTAAGTCAGTGACTCTCAAAGCTCTCTTCCTAGTAACAATTACATCAGCTGGACGTATCGGAGAAATTCAGTCCCTTTCTATAAGGGACCCATATTTGAAAATTCAGGAAGATTGTATCGTTTTAAAATTAGACCCAACCTTCCTTCCCAAGGTAGTTACAGATTTCCATAGAAATCAGGAAATCATACTACCAACGTTCTGCCACAACTATAGCAATGACAAAGAATTTTCTCTTCACCTGCTAGATATTAAGAAGACAATCCTTCATTACCTGGAAATTACAGAAAGCTGGAGAATACTCTAATCTCTTTATTCAGATGTCCGGGAAGAACAAAGGAAAGAAGGCGTCCAGAGCTACTCTAGCAAGATGGATTAAAACAGCCATCAGTGCAGCATATGTTTCAGCAGGGAAGGTTCCACCAGAAGGCCTGAGAGCCCACTCCCTTAGAGCAATCTCAACATCGTGGGCAGAGAGTGCAGGGGCCACAATGGACCAGATATGCAGGGCAGCAACCTGGGCCACATCCAATACTTTATGTAGACATTACAAGCTGAACGTTCTGACAGGTCGTCAGACAACCTTTGGGAGGAAGGTCCACCAAGTAGTAATCCCACCCTAGTAAGGATTATTTGGTACTTCTGGTGGTGCTGTCAGGAGGGACGTCCTGGAAAGTAGGAATTAGTCCTACCGGTAATATTGTTTCCAGGAGTCCATCATGACAGCACCCCTTATATACCCCCCTAAGAAGACTGTTGTGTAACTCCTATCTGGTATGTGATGTTAACATGCAGGTAGGAAAACCTAATAAAATAGCTTTACATCCATCCTGGTGTGGTACTTGGAAAATCACTGAAGGGTGATAAGGGGTGGGGCTATTTAACCCCTTCTGTGTTCCTGTCCCTATCAAGGATACGAAGGACAACCTCCTGGTGGTCCTGTCATGATGGACTCCTGGAAACAACATTACCGGTAGGCCTAATTCCTACTTTTGATCGCTTTTTATTCAAATTTTTTAGACATCAAATGAATAAAATCTAGCACTTCAGGTATTAATTTTTGGCGCTGTTCGCCAAGCAGTAAAAGTGATAAGACCAAATTTGTTCGTCTGGTCTTTATGATTAGAGCGATGCCAGATTTATATTGTTTTTTCATTTTTTTGCTGAATGAGCCATATTAGGGCTTGTTCATTGTGGGATGATTTGGTGTTTTCACGAATACCATTTAAAAAAAAAAAAAATTACATATTACTTTTTGATCGCTTTTTTTTTCATTTTCTGGGAGTCAGTATGATGAAAGAGTGACATTTTTGGCATGATTTTTATTTATTGGTACACAAAACAGAAAAAATAACATGCCAGTTTTATAGAGCGGGTCGTTCCGGACTCGGCGATATCAATTGTGTACTTTTTGTCTAGTTTTGTTTATCACAAACACTGCGTTTTGAGTATCAATATTCATTTTGAGTGATTTATGTGCGCTTTTTTTTTTACATACTTTATTTTACTTTTTTCATGTTTTAACACTTTGTCACTGTGAGACATATAATTTTTTTTTTTATTACTGGTCTCATACACAGTGCATGAGAGCAGTCAGTGAGTCACTGTCTCCACCTGTGAGACCCAGCTTGAGTAAATAAGGCACCTTAATGACGGCCGTTGTAAAGCGTATCTGAATTCGTTAAGGGGTGAAAGGGAACCTGTCACCAGAAATAGCACTATTAACGCGCAGATATGCAGTTAATCTGCAGTTAAATAGCATTTATTATGCTGGCCAGCGCCTGCATGCAGCCGAATGCGTCGGGGACAAAATGAGGTAACTTTATTTTCCCTGCAGCATTCGATTTCAGTCATGGGGCGGGTGCGCCGCGCCGCAGGTTCATTCATCTCTCTGAGAGTACAGAGCAGACGCTGATGCAACCTTGAATGACAACACCCACCCCAATATGCATATCATTCAAGGCTGAATCATTTATCTATTAAGGTAATTCTTATGTTCATATATCTTTTGGCACAGGTTACTATTAGTGTCAGTCACTTTTTTATTATAACGATTGACACCTGTATATCTACATTGTATGGCAGAGGTCTATCTTGCACATGCACTTTACAATTGGTATACATCTGTATATGCAGCTTATTTGTGCTTAACGTACAGGCACTTTAGTAGCAGTATGATATTATGCACCAAAATTTAGGGTTTATGTTTATACTTCTGATACCAGGATATACATTATATTATGTACTATGCGTAAATTACAGCTGTCCTTTTGCCTCCTTGTGGGTTGTACATCCTTTGAGTTTGTGCCACACAATTTTTGTACATTATATACCCCCTATTGTGGGTAACTTTTGATCATTATGTGTACAGTCATGGCCAAAAGTTTTGAGAATGACACAAATGTTATATTTTCACATGTTCTGCTGCCCTCTGGTTTTTATGTGTGTTTGACAGATGTTTTTATCACAGACAGAGATATAATTGCAAACATATGAGTAACAAAAGCTTATATTGACAGTTTGAATGAGTTAATGCAGCAAGTCAATATTTGCAGTGTTGACCCTTCTTCTTCATGACCTCTGCAATTCTCCCTGGCATGCTCTCAATCAACTTCTGGACCAAATCCTGACTGATAGCAGTCCATTCTTGCACAATCAATGCTTTCATTTTGTCAGAATTTTTAGGTTTTTGTTTGTCCACTCTTCTCTTGATGATTGACCACAAGTTCTCAATGGGATTAAGATCTGGGGATTTTCCAGGCCATGGACCCAAAATCTCTGTTTTGTTCCCTGAGCCATTTAGTTATCACCTTTGCTTTATGGCAAGGTGCTCCATCATGCTGGAAAAGGCATTGTTGGTCGCCAAACTGCTCTTGGAGGGTTGGGAGAAGTTGCTCTTGGAGGACATTCTGGTACCATTCTTTATTCATGGCTGTGTTTTTAGGCAAGACTGTGAGAGAGCCGATTCCCTTGGCTGAGAAGCAACCCCACACATGAATGGTTTCAGGATGCTTAACAGTTGGCATGAGACAAGACTGGTGGTAGTGCTCACCTTGTCTTTTCCGAATGAGGCATTTTCCTGATGTCCCAAACAATCGAAAAAGGGATTCATCAGAGAAAATAACTTTACCCCAGTCCTGAGCAGTCCACTGCCTGTACCTTTTGCAGAATATCAGTCTGTCCATGATGTTTTTTCTGGAGAGAAGTGGCTTCTTTGCTGCCCTCCTTGAGACCAGACCTTGCTCCAAGAGTCTCCGCCTCACAGTGCGTGCAGATGCACTCACACCTGCCTGCTGCCATTCCTGAGCAAGCTCTGCACTGCTGGTAGCCCGATCCCACAGCTGAAACACTTTTAAGAGACGGTCCTGGCGCTTGCTGGTCTTTCTTGGGCGCCCTGGAGCCTTTTTGGCAACAATGGAACCTCTCTCCTTGAAGTTCTTGATGATGCGATAGATTGTTGACTGAGGTGCAATCTTTCTTGCTGCGATACTCTTCCCTGTTAGGCCATTTTTGTGCATTGCAATGATGACTGCACGTGTTTCTTTAGAGATAACCATGGTTAACAGAAGAGAAACAATGATGCCAAGCACCAGCCTCCTTTTAAAGTGTCCAGTGGTCTCATTCTTACTTAATCATGACAGATTGATCTCCAGCCATGTCCTCATCAACACCCACACCTGTGTTAATGGAGCAATCACTGAAAAGAGGTTAGCTGGTCCTTTTAAGGCAGGGCTGCAATGATGTTGAAATGTGTTTTGGGGGATAAAGTTCATTTTCTAGCCAAATATTGACTTTGCAAGTAATTGCTGTTAAGCTGATCACTCTTTATAACATTCTGGAGTATATGCAAATTGCCATTAGAAAAAGTGAAGCAGTAGACTTTGTAAAAATTAATATTTGTGTCATTCTCAAAACTTTTGTCCATGACTGTACAGCAGCATCCTATACCATTTTTATCTGTTATTATGATATTGCAATATGATTTGCACCTTTCTGTTCCATAACCTATTGCATTAACTACTGCACATTTAAATAAATAATATTTATTTTCCCTTCACCCATGACATCACCACCGGAGTGAGGATCTGCCCATCCAGGACAGGAAACCCACTGAAATAAGAGCGGCACCTCCCTCGCATCAATTCGGTTTCCAGTTCTTGATGGGGAAACCTCAATATGTAGGAACTGCTGATAAAAGATTTCAGACCTGACGCAGTGGCTGGAAGAGTGGCTTACCTGGCCGTGGCACTGGTGTGTTGCGCCTGGATGAACCACAACAGGGCTTGGAAGCTGGTGTGCTAGGCGAGCGTGGACAGCGGAAGCTTCGGCATGATTTCCGGTCGCCACGCCTGATTGGGGCTGCAGTCAGCACACCACGAGATGGCATGCCCTGTCTATGAGCACCAAGTGAAGAGGACACAAGTGAATGCGCAAGGTGTGCTACAAGATGGCGTGCCCTGGTGACAAGTGCACTGAGTGACGTAAACCGGAAGTGACTGCTTCCGGTGGGGAGGGTTCAGTGGAGGCAGAGAGACTTTTTGTAGGCGTCTCATTTAATATAATTGAGGGCCATGGTGAGAGCGGTAATGCTCTAGCTCTCCTCTTCGTCAAGATAGAGGAAAAGCAGCAGCATTAACCACAGCAGAAGCATCAGAGAAACAGAAAAACAGTGGTACTAGCTCAAGTAAAAGTGGCAGTAAGACCAGCCACAGGTCCTGAGACTCTAGGAAGGAACAGCCGTGTGAGTCGATCCATCCTCTGAATCCGGTACCCTTGAGTAATAATGAGTGGTGAGTGATCTTCGAGAAAGTTCACCTTGTTAATGGGTCCCCACTTGTTTTTTGTTATTTGTTGAATAGTAAAGGTCTAGAAAAGCTAACAGAAAATGTAATAGAGAGTATGCTCTTTGTAAGTCCCTATTACCGACCGATTGGCATAAAAGCCTATGTGCATTGAGAAAACTATTTGCAAAGAGGCCCCTGATTTTGCAATGAATCTGAAGTCTGTTTTTAAATCAGAGATTAAGGACTCCCTCAAAACCCTTATGCATGAGAATGGAAAAAAATCTAAATAGTTTTCCTTGGAGTCCGGCGAATCCCTTAAAAGACGGTGATTCTGATTCAGACTCCTCCTTCTCCTTTTCTTCCTCTTCAACATCTGAGGACGATGTTAGAGGTAGACCATGCTTCCCTCCCAGGGACACTAGCTGGTTGCTAAAAAGCAATAAGGGCCACAATGGGGCTTATGGAAACTGAATCCCTAAATCAATAGCGGACGTTATGGTTGGTGGCCTAGAACAGAGGAGGAAGTTTACATTTTCTGTTAATGAGAAAATCAAAAAACTCATTAAGGAACAATGGAAAAAAATGGATCGGAAAAGCTCTTTGCCCTCATATTTGAAAAGGAAGTATCCGTTTGAAGAGGACGTTGCTACATTACGGGATAAGAGCCTAAAAGTATACATCACTGTAGCCAAGTCATTGAAAAAGTCTGCCTTACCCTTTGAAGATTTGGGTATTCCTAGGAACCAATTGGACAGGAATGCAGACACTGATTTGATAAGTACCTGGAAAGCGTCTGCAGGTGCTCTGAGACCCCACATAGCAGGAACTTGTGCAGCGAGATTCGTGATGGTCTAGTTGCAGCAGTTGGAAGAACAACTGAAAGATAATGTTCCTGTGGCTAGGAGAGAGTTATGGCCCAAATGTTGGCCAGAGGGGGATGTACAATCAAAAGCTAAATTATGCTCTATTCTTTGTGAAGGAGAATTCATCTTTACTCAGGCTTTGGATGACTAACTCGAAACTTGTGATAAAAATAAAGGGTTTCCTTATTTTTCCATTCAGGCATTCAGTGTTTGGTAGGCCTTGAGAGTGGAGCTCCAGTGTGTTGTCCTGTGGAGGAAAGCTGAACCTTTTGGATGCTGATTACTCCCAAGTGGGCCGCTTTCCTGCATACTTATGGACTGTGCTATACCATTTTGTTTTGTTTTTTCCTGTTTTGCTCTAAGGGCCATGTTTATTTTTACCTCACCATGGTTTATGCCGCATGTACAGTTGGTACGGAAAGTATTCAGACCCTTTAAATTTTTCACTGTTTGTTTCATTGCAGTAATTTAAAATTCAAAAAAGTTCATTAGAAAAGAAAAACTGAAATATCACATGGTCATAAGTATTCAGACCCTTTGCTCAGTATTGAGTAGAAACACCCTTTTGAGCTAGGACAGCCATGAGTCTTGTGAATGATGCAACAAGTTTTTCACGCCTGGATTTGGGGACCCTCTGCCATTCTTTCTTGCAGATCCTCTCTAGTTCCGTCAGGTTGGATGGTGAATGTTGGTGGACAGCCATTTTCAGGTCTCTCCAGAGATGCTTAATTGGGTTTAGGTCAGGGCTCTGGCTGGGCCAGTCAAGATTTGTTCTGAAGCCACTTCTTTGTTATTTTAGCTGTGTGCTTAGGGTCATTGTCTTGTTGGAAGGTGAACCTTCAGCTAAGTCTGATATCTCTTTACTTGGCCGCATTCATATTTCCTTCAATTACAACCAGTCGTCCTGTCCCTGCAGCTGAAAAGCATACCCAAAGCATGATGCTGCCACCACTATGTTTCACTGTTGGGATTGTATTGGGCAGGTGATGAGCAGTGCCTGGCTTTCTCCACACATACCACTTAGGCCTCCGTCTTTTTTAATGTAAAACCGGATGACACGGATCCAGTTTTCGGCCGGATGCGTCGAGCAGACCTGGCCGAAAACCGAATCCGTCTTATCCGGTTCATACGGTTTTTTATCCGTTTTTTAGACGGATTACGACGGATCCGGTTTTTTAAAACGTCCCTTGGGGGCTTCCAAACGTGATTGACTACTGAAAAACTATATATACACTGTTCCTACAGCCCATCTTTGACAGGTTGTAGAGGAGCAAGTGCAGGTTGGAGAGAAGAGCAAGTGGCTGGTGAAGATGGATGTTGTGATAGGAAACATTATGAAGAATTTGGTGGATTTCACAGTGGAGGCGAATAGTCTGAAAGCGATTGTTCTGGAGAAGGAGAGAAAGATACAGCAGCGCATCATGCATCAGAGTCGACGCCGTTTGTGGATCCACCCCATCACAGCCCAGAGAATGACGCGTGGGGTGTTTTCTACACTATACGTGGAGCTACGAGGAAACCCTCAGAAATTTTTTGCATATGTTCGCATGAAAATGGAGAACTTTGATTTCTTGGTGGAGCGTATTGGAGACCTCATAAGAAGATCGGACACATATTGCCGCTTCTCCATTTCACTGGCGGAGCGTCTGATGGTGACTCTTCGGTAAGTCATATTTATTGGATCTGCTTGCTTCAGAGCACACTTGTCCTGGAATGTTGTTGCTGGTAGTTTGTATACGGCCATCTTAATCTGCTTTAACAATTGGAGATACTATAAAAATATTTTTTTTATAGTATCTCCAATTGTTATAGCTGCGGTCTGGTATGTAATGCTGTGATTTGAAACTCTTTTTTTTTTTTATTCACAGATTCCTGGCAACTGGATAATCTCTTTCCTCACTCCATTTCCAGTACAGACTTGGGATTTCCACCATCTCTGGAATTGTGAAGCGCACATGCCGTGCATTGTGGGACTGTCTAGTTGCGGAATTTCTACCAGAGCCCACAACAGTGAGTTGGATTGCAATTGCAGAAAAGTTTGAACAAATATGTCAGTTTCCTAATTGCCTGGGAGCTGTGGACGGGAAACATATCCGGATTGTCAAGCCAGCAGGATCTGGATCCGAATATTTTAACTACAAAAAATATTTCTCCATTGTCCTAATGGCCATCGCTGACGCGGAGTACAAATTTATTGCCGTAGATATTGGGGCCTATGGCCGCTCCAATAACTCTCAAGAGTTCAAACTGTAATCAATGGGCCGTCAGCTGTATGGAAACACCTTCCAGTTCCCACTCCCTAGACCACTGCCTCAAACATCTGGCCCACCGATGCCTTTTGTTTGTGAAGGGGATGAAGCCTTCCAGCTGTCAAAATACCTGCTAAAACCGTACTCCAGCAGAGGATTGACACACACAAAAAGAATTTTTAATTACAGCCTCACAAGTGCCAGAAGAATGGTGGAGTGCACTTTTGGGATTCTGACAGCCAAATGGCCTGTTCTATTGACTACTATCAACCTAAAAACTGAAACTGTGGACGAGGTAATCAAAGCTTGTGTGATTCTACACAATTTTGTTATCAACAAGGAACAGATTTCCATTGAGAAACACTCTGAACGTTACCAATAGAAGTTCTGTGACTGTTTCCCGAATGAGGGACAAATTTGCCGAATACTTTATGTCCCCTGAAGGAAGACTAGACTGGCAGGATGACAGAGTTTAATTAACTGCTCTGTGACCTTTGTACCTTGTGTACCCACAGTATACCTTTGCCAACCAAAGTGGTGTACCTTGTTGTGTATTATGTACAGTATTTTACCTTTTGGCCAAAGTTGTGTCCCTGGTTGTGTATTACCAAAGTATTTCACCTTTTAACCAAAGTTCTGTACCTTGTTGGGGATTACCTAACAATGTACAGAACTTTGGTTAAAAGGTGAAATACTTTGGCTAATACACAACCAGGGACACAACTTTGGCCAAAAGGTTAAATTATTTACCTTTTACCCAAAGTTATGTGCCTGGTTTTGTATCCCCAATAAATGTTACCTTTATTTAACCTTAGAAATAAATGACAGACAACCATTTTAATCAACCAAATTAACACTTATTTTATGAAAATGTTTAATAACATAC
>JARQOD010000003.1:300317338-300644358 GCA_033576555.1 Oophaga sylvatica | reverse complement strand
TTATTTTATAAAAAATGTTTAAATTTAAAACTTTTTTCAATGTGAAATAAATCTTTAAATATTTTTTTTTCTATTTGAAAAATCTTTATTAAACTTTTTTTTCATTTGAAATAATTTTTTTGGCATATTTTAAAAAAAAATTTAAATAACATATTTACAAAATTGGTGTAATGTGGGGTGGAGATACTACTGGCGGCACTGTGGGACCCTTCGACAGTGGGAGTGTGGAGAGCAGACGGGGATGGTGGTGGGGAAGGATCAGGAAAAGGTGAAGGGGCGGA
Source organism: Oophaga sylvatica (assembly GCA_033576555.1). NCBI lineage: Eukaryota > Metazoa > Chordata > Amphibia > Anura > Dendrobatidae > Oophaga > Oophaga sylvatica. The sequence continues at coordinate 300,644,077 of JARQOD010000003.1, read as the reverse complement.
AAAAAGAAATGGAACGGGTGGAGAGGTTGGAGGCAGAACAGGTGGGTGGTGGAGAGGAGGATTGGGCAGGGAGTAGAGGAGCAGATGTGGTTGGGAACTGGTACGGGGAAGGATGTTTAGTATGGGCAGGTTGTTTGAAGGGGGGAGGTTGTTGGGAATGGGGGAGCTTGTTGGAAGGTGGGAGGTTGCTGGAAGTGGGGGGGTTGTTGGTACTGGGGAGGTTGTTGTACTGAGGTGGTTGCTGGTATTGAATGGGAGGGGGAGGAGGGACGGTGGCTGGAGGGGGGCAGGTGTGGGATGAACGACTGGGTTGGGTGTAGGAGGTTGGGAGGTAACCTGCATGGCAAGTATGCATTACATGCATCTGCTGGCTAGGAGATAGCGATCCATGCGCTCGGCTACAGACCGGAAAAAACATTGGCTTGGCGAACTCCTTGCTTCTGAATGCATCGTTTGTAGAATTGTCGTGACCTCCAGAATGATGGAGTTAAGCTGATTAAAGCCTGCAGCCATTTGCTCTGACAAGACTTTAAGACAGTTCTGAAACGATGTATTAAGATGCAAGAATTTGGGCGCATAGCTCCTTTCCTGACCCCTCTGCCGCAGCCGCCCAGTAGCCACAGGTGTACTAGAGGTGTACTAGAGGTGGCAGTGGCAGAAGGGTGGGGTAAGGGGAAATCTATCTCCTGACCAGTAGCCTAATGCAATGCACTCGGCCCGATGCTTCAGCGCTGGTGGAGGGCACAGAGAGCTCTCGTGTCTGGGAAGGCTGGGAAGGTGCTGATGGGCCGGGGCTGTCGAAGTGTCCCTCGGTGGCGGACTCCTGAGGGATCGCTCCAGAAGGGTCCAACGCTGCAGGTTCCCGAGTGCTGGTCACCGTTCTGTGGAATAAAGAGAAAAAATACAATTAATATACTGTATTTAAATGGCCCTGGCTGAAAAAAAAAATTAGACATGTTAGCATTTTTTTTTTACATGGGGTGTGTAATATTTACCTTCTGGTGACCATTGTTGCCGGGAGGAACGACAGGGTTCTGCGTACTTGTACTTGCTCCTGCGTCCTCCAGATCCACTCGGGGTCCACATCTCCTTGTTGAACTCCTTCTTGAAGCGATCCCTCACAGACCGCCACCGCTTCACAATTCTCTCCCCTGAAACGAGAAAGCACAAATGGTTAGTATACAACATCAGTGTTTATCAACAAAAATGTTAAAGTCAAAGGTTGCAGCATTTTGGTAAACAGTTAATCCTAATAGGGTATAGTTGCTGCTGACCAGAAGGGACCCATAACTAGGTTCAAATTAATGAAATGGTAACCGATAAATATATGTGAACCTACACACAAGTATAAAAAGTCAAATATTTTATTGAAAATTACTTAATACATGAAACACGAATAAAAAAGTGGGAGATCCAGAAAAAAGTCACCACAATCCACAATATAATCTAAATGAGGTTGCACAGACAAATATAACCCCAAGAGACAAGTACCAATGCTTGTCAGACTCAAGGGACAGTGCTAGTTAGGATAATAATCCACCAAATAGTCCATGAGTAAGCACTAGAACAAAGATGAAAGTGCAAACATAATTACCTCTAGTGGGTCGTGGTGCCGTGTTCGTTTGCACTTTCTCCCACTTTTTTATTCGTGTTTCATGTATTAAGTAATTTTCAATAAAATATTTGACTTTTTATACTTGTGTGTAGGTTCACATATATTTATCGGTTACCAACATCAGTGTTTACCAAACTCCAGTCCTCACAGCCCCCACGGGTTATGTTTTCAGGATTTCCATAATGTTGCACAAAAGGAAATCCTGATAACATGACCAGTGGGGGCCACGAGGACTGGAATTTGGTAAACACTGCTTTACATCCAGCAACCTGAACTGTGTATACTTACTCATTTTACTCCGACCCCAAGCATCGAGGTCCTCCCAGCCTTCCACAAGTTGATTGAAGATTTCCTCCCAGAGCCGACGGGTCACTATGACATCAGCATGGCGGCTGTCCCCCATGTTCCACAGCGGCTCCCTTTCTCTGACCAGATCGATGAGGAGGTCCACGTTGAGAACCCCTCCTCACCGTCCGAGTCGGGAGCACGCTGTGAAGCCTGTTAAAGAAAAAGAGAAAAAAATATACATAGTCTCCAAACTACCAAGGAAAAAAAAATGTAAAAAAAAAATTAAATAAAAAAAAAATACTTACATGATGGTGACCGCCACGTTGCTCACGCCGACGACCCTGGGAGGCACTGCGAGGACCTTTTTGCCGAGCACCAGATGCAGAAGACTATAAAAAAAATCAAAAAATTATATGCTTGGATATAGGCATATGTGTTTGGGTGCAGTGTGATGTCTGTACTAAATTGTTTTCTATGTGTTGTGTGTAGTGTGATGTTGTGTTTCAGCGATGCATGCAGGAAACTTACGAACTGCGAGCCCACTCCTGGTATCTCTCCACCCCTTAGTTCTTCTACTGGAGCTCCTGTTCAGCTTCAATTTCCTGGTATAAATAAAAAGAATGCAATTAATATATAGATCACAGAGATGGATTGTGAAAAAAAACAAAAACCGTACCTGTAAACGCTGATGATGCGTGGGAGGGCTCCCAGAAGGAGAAGATGTGTCTTGCTGTGCTGCTGCAGGAGTTGAGGGCCGGCTTCTGCTGCGGAATAAAGAGAAAAAAAGGCCATGCAATATCAATTGATATTGCGTGGTCCTGGCTGAAGGGGTTGTGTGTGATATTTACCGTCTGGCCTCTGCTCCCATACTCTCCATCATCAGGCGCATTTGTTGGAGTCCCGGTGGTGTAGGTGCTCCTGCTCCTGATGACGCTGCTGCTGTTGGGCGGCTTGTGCTGTGGAATAAAGATAAAAAAAGGCCATGAATATATTGATATTGCATGGCCCTGGCTGAAAGGGGTTGTCTGTGATATTTACCGTCTGCCTTCTGCTCCTGTCTGCATCATAATGTCTTGGGGGGGTGGTGTGCTGGCTCCTGCGGCTGGCTCCTCTTTGCTTGGCTGGCTGCATGGTTATGGCTGAGGGTGGTCCCACTGGCATGGTTTTATATAGGTTGGCTGTGGGCTGGGCTACAGAGAGCATGCTCAGACCAAAAAGCCGGATCCTTTGCATTGCGTCGCCCATAGACTTTCATTGTAACAAAAAAACTTTTTCGCCGCAGACAAAAAAGTTACAGTAGATGTTTTTTCCAGACGCCGGAATGAGACAATTAGCCAGATCCGGCAATAAATGGACGCGCCGCAAAGCCATGCGGCGCGATCCGGCGCTAATGTTAGTCAATGGGAAAAAACGGATCCGGTATTAGATTTTGCTGGATCCGGTTTTAAGAAAAAATGCCGGGACTCGCCTGATTGCAAAAAACTGATGTGTGAAAGTAGTCTTAGAATTATCACCAAAAAGTTCTATCTTCATCTCATCAGACCAGAGAATTTATTTCTCATATTCTTGGAGTCATTCAAGTGTTTTTTTAGCAAGCTATGGAGGCTTTCATATGTCACTGAGGAGAGGCTTCCTTTGGGCCACTCTGCCCTAAATGACTGACTTGTGGAGAGCTGCAGTGATAGTTGACTTTATAGTAACATAGTTAGGAAGGCCGTAAAAAGATATTTGTCCATTCAGTTCACCCTATATTCCATCAGAATAAATCCCCAGATCTACGTACTTTTAATTAACCTAATAACTGTAAGATACAATATTGTTGTACTCTAGGAAGATATCCAGGCTTCTCTTAAACCCCTTGACTGAGTTTGCCATCACCACCTCAGGCAAGGAAGTCCAGATTCTCACTGACCTAACAGTAAAGAATCCTCTATGTTGGTGGAAAAACCTTCTCTCCTCCAGATGCAGAGAATTCCCCCTTGTGACCGTCACCTTCCTTGGTATAAACAGATCGTCGGAGAGATATTTGTATTGTCCCCTTATATACTTACACATGGTTGGTTATTAGATCGCCCCTTAGTCGTCTTTTTTCTAGACTAAATAATCCTTGTTTTGCTAATCTCTCTGGGTATTGTAGTTCCCCCCATCCCCTTTATTAATTTTGTTGCCCTCCTTTGTACTTGCTCTAGTTCCATTATAGCCTTCTTGAGCATCGGTGCCCAAAACTGTACATAGTACTCCATGTGCGGTCTCACCAGGGATTTGTACAGAGGTAGTATAATGCTCTCATCATGTGTATCAAGACCTCGTTTAATGCACCCCATGATCCTGTTTGCCTTTGCAGCCGCTGCCTGGCACTGGCTGCTCCAGGTAAGTTTATCATTAACTAGGATCCCCAAGTTCTTCTCCATGTCAGATTGACCCAGTGGTTTCCCGTTCAGTATGTAATGGTGATATTCATTCCTTCTTGCCATGTGTATCACCTTACATTTATCATTGTTAAACTGCATCTGTCACCTTTCAGCCCAAGTTTCCAACTTATCCAGATCCATCTGTAGCAGAATACTATCTTCTCTTGTATTGACTGATTTACATAATTTTGTATCGTCTGCAAATATCAATATTTTACTGTGTAAACCGTCAACCAGATCGTTAATAAATATGCTGAAGAGAATAGGTCCCAACACCGACCCGTGCGGTCCCCACTGGTCACAGCGACCCAGTTAGAGAATATAACATTTATAACCACTCTCTCTGCTTTCTATCACTATCATGGAATATATATACCCTGGTACGGTCACTACTAACTTGAAAATAACCAGGGAAATACTTTCTGCGACCACCAGTGGTTGATACGGGCCTATTGGATGCCTGGGTTCATGAAGTGTATGGCTTTGGGGTGCGGTTTACATAACAAAAGATCAGAACTATTAACCCCTTTCTGATCAGATGTAATAATCCGTCCATGTGACCTGGGCCAATTTGACCATGGACGGATCATTATGTCTGAGCAATATGCTGCGCTTACGAGTGCGGCCCGGTGTCTGCTGATTTTGACAGCGGGCTCCCGGCACTAGGTGCCAGGAGCGGATACAGACCGCTTCAAGCACTCTAACCCACAAAATACTGCGATCAAACTAGATCGCAGCATTCCGGAAGCCGCCACAGGGCTGACAGCCCCTCTGCCTTTGGATTGGAGACCCCTCGGCATGACAGTGCAGCATTAACAGCTTTTATGGCATATCTGCATTTTCTAGAAGCGATCAGCCTGCAAAAAATGAATGTCCCATAGTGGGACTAAGTAAAAACTTAGGAAAAGGTAAAAATTTTTTTTTTAAATGAATTGTAAACATTTAAAAAAAAAATAAAAAAAATCAATATATATTCTATCTCTAAATAAATATTTGAATAAAAAAAATATAAATAATAAAAGTACACATTTGGTATCTCCGTGTCCGCAACGACCCGACCTATAAAACTGTGCCACTAGTTAATGCTTTTCGTGAACACCATAAAATAAAAAACAAGGCAAAAAGCAATTCTTTATCATACCGCCAAACAAAAAGTGGAATAACACGCAATCAAAAAGACGTATATAAACATGGTACCGCTGAAAAAAAACGAGCCGCCATACAGCTCCATCAGCAGAAAAATAAAAAAGTTATAGCTCTCTGAATAAAGTGATGTAAAAACAATTATTTTTTCTATAAAATAGTTTTTATTATATCAAAGCGCCAAAACACAAAAATTTTTTTACCACTATCATGAAGTACAATATGTCACGAGAAAGCAATGTCAGAATCACCTTTTGGAAGCGGTCATCATACCATAGGAGGTATAGAGACCAAGACTGGGAGCCGTAGGAACCGAAGCGTAAGGATGCCTACTTCTGTGTGGCTGCATCTTCTAAGCGTAGACGCAACTATCTCTAGCCCTGATCTTTCGGTGGGCGGTAGATTGGCATATTTATATAATCAATGTGTCCTTTTGATTAATCAACTCCTTTTGATTAACAACTTTGATGAACTCCCCGACCAGCAGCAGGCCCTGGAAATAGACATTCTGCAATTGATGGAGAAAGTGGTCCTTTTGGAGGTCCCTAGAAACCAGGAAGGGAGGGGTTTTTATTTCCGTCTATTCCTGATTTCCAAACTGGATGGTTCTTTTAGAACCATTATAAATTTATGGAAACTAAATACGTTCCTGCAGTATAATTCCTTCAAAATGGAATCTATCAAGTCTGCAACCAAACTACTATTTCCCAGGTGTTTCATGATGGTCCTGCATATAAAAGATGCCTGGTACATCTACCAATAGACAGAGACCACCAGCAATACCTCAGAGTGGCAGTACGACTTGGCAGTCAGGTTAGACCTTTTCAATTTACCGCCATGCCATCTGGTCTCTCCATGGCAACAAGTTTTTACCTAGGTAATTGCAGAAGTGATGGCCAATCTGAAAGAACAGGATATCTTGGTCATACCATACCTAGATGATTTCCTGATTGTGGGGGGTCGGCCATCCAGTGTAGTACTCGGCTGAGCCATATAATATCCCTGCAGAATCTGGGTTGGCTACTCAATCTGGAAAAAGTTTTTGTTTCACTCGGCTCCCCTGTCACACCAAGTTCCAATATCTGCGATTCTAGAATTCCTGCAGAGGAGCCAAGAATTGGGGTTATCTGTGAATACCCTTAGAGTACAGGTGTCGGCGTCGGGGGCGCTGTATAACTATAATGTAGCAGGAGACAGGTGGGTCTCTAGATTCATAAAGGCCTGTGAGCGCAGTAACCAGGTGCGTGTTGCTAGATTGCATCCATGGGACTTGAACCTAGTGCTAGACGCATTGACGAGTCCCTCCTTTGAACCCCTACACTCGTCCTCGGTTAAAGTCCTGACCCTTAAAACAGCTTTGTTAGTAGCTTTAACTTCCGCAAGACGGGTCGGTGACATTCAGGCATTGTCAGTGAATGCTCCTTTCTTGATGGTCTGTCAGGATAAGATAGTGCTAAAACCAGACCCGGCCTATTTACCAAAAGTTGCTTCTAAGTTTCATAGGAGCCAGGAGATCTATTTACCTTCATTCTTTGATAACCCGTCTACAGCAGAGGAGCAAAGGTTCCATACTCTAGATGGTAAATGAACAGTATTAGAGTATTCCACCTCGATTTTAAACTTCGGACGATCAGTACTTAGTGCTGTGGTCCCTCCCAGGTGATAGTCTCTGAAAGTCTCTCGGTGGGTTCTGTCGTGGCGATAGGAAAATCGGTTGTTACGTACCGGTAATAGGATTTTACAGAGTCCATGACAGCACCTGCACGTTTCCCCCCCTCCCCCTGTAATTATTCACTGGATTTCATGCATGCTGAAGGAAAAAGTGTTATTAAAGTTTTTTAATTATTATGTACTAATCCGATGGGCGGTTCCTCTCTTACTCTGAAACACAACTGAGGAGGCGAGGGGACCTCCCCCCTTTTTAATCTGTAGGTTCCTTTCCTGATGGTGGGTGGATCCCCTCTCTCTGTGGGTGCTGTCATGGACTCCGTAAAATCTTATTACCGGTACGTAATAACCGGTTTTGATAGGTCACTGTTAACACAAAAATAGGTTTTCCCAGGGTTTAGTATCCAAACTTCTAAGAAACAGAAAACCTGTGACCTACAATGATATATGGTAGAACTTGGAAGAAGTTTCTATCTAGTTCAGGGGAGAATCTGGGCAGAGACGTTCCAATAAGATCTGTCTTAGAATTTCTTCAAAAAGGCTTAAAGCTTGGGTTGCCTACCAGCACACCTAAAGCTAAAGTTTTGGCCCAAGGGGCACTGTATAATTATAATCTGGCAGCTGATAATTGGTTAACTAAGTTTTTTAAATCTTCTGATAGATCCAGACCAATCCCTAGTTTAGATTTGTCACGGAGATTTGAATTTAGTTTTGGAAGCTTTGACCAGAAGTCTTTGAGCCCTTATAGGAACTATCCATTAAGAATCTCACCTTAAGGCCGGAGTCACACTAGCGATGAATACAGACGAGATTTAAGCGATATAACATCGCATAACACTCGGACCAGTATTAATCTATGGGACAGCTCCCATCACTATTTATTTTTTTTTCTCGGCCGTATTCTACATGCAAGTGAAATTGCAGCATGCTCCGATTGTCACCAACCCTTTGCCGAGTCTCGGCGCACTCGCACCCATATGTCTATGGGTGCGAGTGACACAGCACACATCACTCGGTTATCATCCGAGTGTTGTGCGATATACGCTGACACCGGCAATGGAGGAAATAGAGAATTAAGTTTCTCTGCCTCCTCCTCAGCTGTGCTCCAATTCGCTCTGTGCGAGAGACTCGGTGTACACTCGGTGTGCATGACACTTGGCTCCCGCACGCAGCAGAGCAGGAGCAGAGGGTCATTAGCATATCGCATCCGATGCTCTTGCATCAGATGCCTTACGCACGTGTGACCCCGGCCTAAAGGTGGTAATCATAGTGGCGTTAACATCGACCTAACTTAGAGTCAGTTATATTCAGGTTTGTCGGTTAATCCCCCATACACTCAGGTTTTAGAAGACAGGATAGTTTTGAGACCTGATCGTGACTACATACCAAAGGTGGCTAAGAGATTCCATAGGAGTGAAGGAATCATACCTCCCTCTTTTTGTAACAGCCCTAGGAGCCCAAGAGAGAATCAGTTCCACGCACTGGTTGTCAGAACGGCCCCAATTCAATACATGGAAGCAACTAAAGCGTGGAGGAAAGCCCAATTGTTATTTGAGTCTTCTCAGGAGGCTAGTGTGAGGTTTAGGCCTAAACAGGCCTTTTAGGATATCAGATGATTGCCTGATTGGATGGAGCTTCGATCGAGGCCGGATGGTGAGATGAAATGACACAGGAGACGATTGTCTTGTTCTGATGCCAAAGTCATCTGGCTTTAATCACTCCCCCAGCCAGCTTATATTGACAGCTGAACTGGGCGTGCACATACATTAGGTAATGGGGTTTTCCAGGACATATTAGCAAATCATTTATTACAGTAAATACATTTTGTCATGTACCATAGTTCATGTCAAGTTGACCAACTAATTATCTATCTAAGGAATTCACTAGTCATCATGTCTATCCTTTGATGGACCCCCAAACTGTCATCATTAACAGTTATAACTTTATTACTTTACTGATTGATTGTAGGTTTGATCGTCATTCACCTATGCTCATTATTTGCTATTCCCATCATTAAGGTGATATTACTCTGATTATCTCATAGTCCACAAGAATATGTCTCGTTGGCTAACCTTTGATACATGTCGTGTCATGTTGCTAGTTAAGTCAGCAAATAATGTCTTAGTGGAATATAGAGAAGTGATTTCTTAAAGGAATTATTGTATGAGAATATATAAAAGGGTATCAGAATATAGAAGGGTCTCCTGAATTCCCTATCACTAGTAAAGGGCTTAAATTATCAAAGGGCACCCTAGCAAGATGTTGTCAATTCCAGAAGGTATAAAAACACAGGTCACTTGAGCAATTACATCCGTTTTGACAGAGAAGACGGAGGTATCTATCGAGACATTCTTCCAACCCTCTATAGACACTATAGGCTGAACTTATCCTCTACTGATCTAACGTTTGGTAGAAAGTTTCTGCAAGCTGTGGTCCCACCCTAAGGCCGGAGTCACACTAGAGAGAAATAGGAGAAAAAATCGCATAGCACTCGGACCAATGTTAATCTATGGGGCAGCTCCCATCATCCGTTTTTTTCTTTGCCGTATTATACGTGTGCGAGAAATTGCAGCATGCTGCGATTTTTGCCGTATTACGGCCGAGACTCGCCAATGCAAGTCTATGGGTACTAGAAAAAAATGGATTACACACGGACCATGCGTGTGACTTGTGAGAAATACGCGTCAGTGTCCTTAGAAAAGCTGGCAGTTCAGTGCGCTATACTGTAAAATCACACTGACTGCTTCCTATAGAATAGATAGAATACATGTATACACATAGTATAGGTGTGTTTATGTACTGTATATATATATAGATAGATAGATATCTCTATATATAGATAGATAGGGATATCTATATCTATATATATATATATATATATATTGTATATACATATATATATATATATATATATATATGTATATACATATATATATATATGTATATATATATATATATATATTACAGTACAGACCAAAAGTTTGGACACACCTCATTTAAAGATTTTTCTATATTTTCATGACTATGAAAATTGTACATTCACACTGAAGGCATCAAAACTATGAATTAACACATGTGGAATTATACACTTAACAAAAAAGTGTGAAACAGCTGAAATTACGTCTTATATTCTAGGTTCTTCAAAGTCGCTACCTTTTGCTTTGATGACTGCTTTGCACACTCTTGGCATTCTCTTGATGAACTTCAAGAGGTAGGCACCGGAAAAGGTCTTCCAACAATCTTGAAAGAGTTCCCAGAGATGCTTAGCACTTGTTGGCCCTTTTGCCTTCACTTTGCGATCCTGCTCACCCCAAACCATCTCGATTGGGTTCAGATCTGGTGACTGTGGAGGCCAGGTCATCTGGCGTAGCACCCCATCACTCTCCTTGGTCAAATAGCCCTTACAGAGCCTGGAAGTGTGTTTGGGGTCATTGTCCTGTTGAAAAATAAATAATGGTCCAACTAAACGCAAACCGGATGGAATAGCATGCCGCTGCAAGATGCTGTGGTAGCCATGCTGGCGTATGCCTTCAATTTTGAATAAATCCCCAACAATGTCACCAGCAAAGAACCACCACATCATCACACCTCCTCCTCCATGCTTCACGGTGGGAACCAGGCATGTAGAGTCCATCCGTTCACCTTTTCTGCGTCGTACAAAGACACGGTGGTTGGAACCAAAGATCTCAAATTTGGACTCATCAGACCAAAACACAGATTTCCACTGGTCTAATGTCCATTCCTTGTGTTCTTTAGCCCAATCAAGTCTCTTCTGCTTGTTGCCTGTCCTTAGCAGTGGTTTCCTAGCAGCTATTTTACCATGAAGGCCTGCTGCACAAAGTCTCCTCTTAACAGTTGTTGTAGAGATGTGTCTGCTTCTAGAACTCTGTGTCATTGACCTGGTCTCTAATCTGAGCTGCTGTAAACCTGCGATTTCTGAGGCTGGTGACTCGGATAAACTTATCCTCAGAAGCAGAGGTGACTCTTGGTCTTCCTTTCCTGGGGCGGTCCTCATGTGAGCCAGTTTCTTTGTAGCGCTTGATGGTTTTTGCAACTGCACTTTGGTACACTTTCAAAGTTTTCCCAATTTTTCGGACTGACACCTTCATTTCTTAAAGTAATGATGGCCACTCGTTTTTCTTTACTTAGCTGATTTTTTCTTGCCATAATACAAATTCTAACAGTCTATTCAGTAGTACTATCAGCTGTGTATCCACCAGACTTCTGAGCAACACAACTGATGGTCCCAACCCCATTTATAAGGCAAGAAATCACTCTTATTAAACCTGACAGGGCACACTTGTGAAGTGAAAACCATTTCCGTTGATTACCTCTTGAAGCTCATCAAGAGAATGCCTAGAGTGTGCAAAGCAGTTATCAAAGCAAAAGGGCCACTTTGAAGAACCTAGAATATAAGACATAGTTTCAGTTGTTTCACACTTTTTTGTTAAGTATATAATTCCACATGTGTTAATTCATAGTTTTTTTGCCTTCAGCGTGAATGTACAATTTTCATAGTCCTGAAAATACAGAAAACTCTTTGAATGAGGTGTGTCCTAACTTTTGGTCTGTACTGTGTGTTTGTATATATATATATATATATATATATATATATATATATATATATATACATACAGTAAACCATTGCATAGACGTTAGATTTATATATCACTCACTAATAATGTTAGTTGTGAGTGAGCGCAGCCTAAATGACGTCAGCGGTAGTCCCTGAGGCTGCGCATACTCCCCGCCTGACCCGTGATGAGCTGACTGTGTGGGAAAATGTTCAGAAACTTCCACACGCTAATCAGTTCATCTCCGGTCAGGCGGGGAGGCTGCACAGGCAGCTTTTCCTTCATTCCTCCGTGGTTTACAGTCGAGCCGGAGGCATTAGCGCTGCTCCCGGTTGTAAACTAATTAACTTCTTCAGATGGATTACAGCATGGGACTTGACTGTACGGCGGACAGGTATGGGTATAGTGTTGCTTTTTTATTTTGGATTTTTTCCAGGAGATAGATGGCTTCGAATGGATTGGGTGTTAAATAAAGATGGAAAAAATGTGTATTTATTTAATTAAAACTCTTTAGGCTATGTGCACACATTGCGCAAATGCTCGGTAATTTTGCGGCGCATTTGCGCAACTACACGCCGTGGGTAAAATGCATACGTAATTAGTATGCGTTTTCTCGCAAAACGCAAGCATTTTGCAAGCGTTTTTAGCTTGCAGAATGCTAGCGTTTTCCAAGCGATCTGTAGCATCGCTTGGAAAACTGATTGACAGGTTGGTCACACTTGTCAAGCGTAGTGCTGACAAGTCTGACCAACTGTTTACTAAATGAGTAATGTAAAAATTAATAAAAAATATTGATATTCTCACCTTCTGGCGGCCCTCGGAGTCTTCCCGCTCCTCAGCGTTTTCTGGGGTGGCTGGTCCCTCTCTATGCTATTAATTTCTGCCCTCAGTCACCGGCTTGCCTTCCCTGGCGGAGAAAATTGCGCAGGTGCCCACGCAAGTTTTTCCGTGAATTAATCCTTTAATTTAGCACCTACAGCTCCAAAATATAACACACATACACTACTAACATTATTAGTGAGGGATATACATAAATCTAACGGACATGCAATGATTTACTGTGTGTAAACCATGTCTCATTTTCTGTCGGGTTCTGGAATGATTTCACAGAAGCCGACAATTGAAATATCGGCTATTCTGCCATCTACCTCTGTATGAAATAAATATACCATATATATAATATATATATATATATATATATATATATATATATATATACTGATCAAAAAAATAAAGGGAATATTATTTATTTATATAGCGCCATTGATTCCCTGGTGCTGTACATGAGAAGGGGTTACATATAGATTACAGATATCACTTACGGTAAACAAACTAACAATGACAGACCAATATAGAGGGGGGAGAGGACCCTGCCCTTGCGGGCTTACATTCTACAGGATGGTGGGGAAGGAGACAATAGGTTGGGGGGTTGCAGCAGCTCCAGTGATGGTGAGGCGGTAGCTCCAGTAGTGGTGAGGAGGCAGCGTGGATCAATGCAGGCTGTAAGCTTTCCTGAAGAGGTGGGTTTTCAGGTTCCATCTGAAGGATCCGAGTGTGGTTGATAGTCGGACTTGTTGGGGCAAAGAATTCCAGAGAATGGGGGCTATTCGGGAGAAGTCTTGGAGGCGGTTAGGTGAGGAGCGAATAAGTGTGGAGGAGAGGAGGTCTTGGGAGGATTGGAGATTACGTGAGTGAAGATATCGGGAGATTAGTTCAGAGATATGTGGAGGAGACAGGTTATAGATGGCCTTGTAGGTCAGTATTAGTAATTTGAATTGGATACGCTGAGGGAGTGGGAGCTAGTGGAGAGATTTGCAGAGGGGAGAAGCAGAGGAATAGCGAGGAGAGAGATGAATTAGTCGGGCAGCAGAGTTAAGGATAGACTGGAGAGTTGCGAGGGTGTTAGCAGGGAGGCCACAGAAAAGGATGTTGCAGTAGTCGAGACGGGAGATGATGAGGGCGTGCACAAGCATTTTAGTAAAGTGAGGGTTGAGGAAGGGACGGATTCTGGAAATATTTTTGAGCTGGAGGCAGCAGGATGTGGAAAGAGCTTGGATGTGCGGTTTGAAGGACAGTGCAAAGTCAAGGGTTACTCCAAGGCAGCGGACCTCCAGTACGGGGAAAGAGTGATGTTGTCAATTGTTATAGATAGGTCAGGTAAGGAAGATCTGTGAGATGGGGGAAAGATGATCAGTTCGGATTTGTCCACATTCAGTTTGAGGAAGCGGGAGGAGAAGAAAGAGGATATGGCTGATATACACTCCGGGATTTTGGAGAGCAGAGAGGTAACATCTGGGCCAGAGAGGTAGAGCTGAGTATTATCAGCATAAAGGTGGTACTGGAATCCATGGGACTTTGAGTTGCCCCAGGCCAAGTGTATAGATTGAGAAGAGTAGGGGTTCTAGAACCGAGCCTTGGGGGACTCCAACAGAGAGAGAGTGGGATGAGGAGGTAGTGTGGGAGTGGGAGACGCTGAATGTGCGGTTGGAGAGGTATGATTCGGTCCAGGATAGGGCAAGTTCTTTGATGCCAAAGGAAGAGAGGATCTGTAGTAGGAGGCAGTGGTCAACTGTGTCGAAAGCAGAGGACAGGTCTAGGAGTATAGAGTATTGTCTGTTCGCTTTCGCTGTAAGTAGGTTGTTAGTTATTTTGGTCAGGGCTGTCTCACTGGAGTGATGGGGGGAGAAACCAGATTGTAGATTGTCAAAGAGCAGGTTAGATGAGAGATGGGAGGAAAGTTCAGCGTGGACGTGCTGCTCCAGGAGTTTGGAAGCGAATGGGAGCAGCAATATTGGGCGATAGCTGGACATAGTGGTTGGGTCGAGGGTTGGCTTTTTGAGGATAGGCGTGACTGTTGCATGTTTGAAAGCAGAAGGGAAGGTACCGGAAGTTAGTGATAGGTTGAAGAGGTGGGTTAGTGATGGCATAAGAGTGGTGGCGAGATTGGGGAGGAGGTGGGATGGGATGGGGTCGAGTGCACAAGTGGTGAGGTGTGATTTGGAGAGAAGATGAGCAAGCTCCCATTCCGTGATGTTGGATAAGGAGGTTATGGGGTTTGGGCATTGGTCAGGTATACAAAGGGGTTGTGGTGGTTGACTAATAAAGACTTGCCGTGTTTGGTCTATCTTGTTTTTGAAGTGCATGGCGAAGTCCTCAGCAGAGATGAGGGAGGTAGGAGGGGGCAGTGGTGGGCGGAGGAGGGAGTTAAAAGTATTGAACAACTGTTTGGGGTTGTTGGATAAGGAAGATACAAGGGATGTAAAGTAGGCCTGTTTAGCAGAGGTGAGAGCTGATTTGAATGCAAGTGTTGCTTGTTTGAGTGCAGTGAAGTCGTCTTGTGAATGCGTTTTCTTACAGCGCCGTTCAGCAATTCTGGATGCTTGCCGAAGCTTTTTAGTGGTGTTATTGTGCCAGGGTTGTCTTGATTAGTCGCACTCTGTTATGCATGACAGGGCGACCGAGTTGATGGCTGATGCAAGAGTGGCATTGTAGAAACTAGTGGCAGTGTCTGTGTCGTGGAGTGAAGATATGGAGGGCAGTGGTAGGATAGAATCAGAGAGTGTGTGAGTGTCTAGATGTGCAAGGTTTCTGTGGGGGTGCGCGTGTGGCTTGACATTGGTGACAGGTGAGGAGGACAGGGATGAGAAAGAGAGTAGATGATGGTCAGATAGAGGGAGAGGGGAGGTTGTGAAGTTAGATAGGGAGCAGAGGCGGGTGAAGACCAGGTGTAATGTGTGTCCGTCTGTCTGGGTGGCTGAAGAGGACCACTGTGTAAGTCCAAAGGATGAAGTAAGGGCCAGGAGTTTAGAAGCTGCCGACTGGTGGGTGTCAATGGGGATGTTGTAGTCACCCATGATGATGGTGGGAATGTCAGCAGAGAGAAAGTGAAGGAGCCATGTAGAGAATTGGTCCATGAAGGCAGTGGTTTGGCCTGGAGGTCGGTACCATATTTTTCGGACTATAAGACGCACCGGACCATAAGACGCACCCCAAATTTTCAGAAGGAAAATTGGGAAAAAAAAATAATGTGTCAAATGGGGTTCCGTCTTACAGTCCGAATTTAGCTTATCACTGTGTGGGGTGGTTGGGCACTGTGGGGTGGTTGGGCACTGTGGGGTGACTGTGTTGTGTGGGGTGGCTGTGTTATGTGGGGTGGCTGTGTTATGTGGGGTGGCTGTGTTATGTGGGGTGGCCAGGGTGGCAACGAGATCTCGGCAACAAGATTTGAATGAGAGTATGCGGCGGCCATCTTGCCGGAGGCCCCAGGCGGCCATTCCTCATGCCGGCACCGCGTCGCAGCTGCGGGGGGGCTTTCCGGCTGGGACGAGATGCCGGCGGAGCCCCCACGCAGCCCAGAGGCCCGCTTGCTGCCCGAACACCACCACCGCACCACACTTTGGATCGGGACCGCCACCGGAGACCCCTGGCGGCCTTCAGCCCGGCACCGCGTCGCAGCTGCGGGGGGGCTTTCCGGCTGGGACGAGATGCCGGCGGAGCCCCTCACGCAGCCCAGAGGCCCGCTGCTGCCCGGACACCACCACCGCATCGCAGCGAAGCTGCATTGGGAGCGCCGCCGCCACTGGACTTTCCGGTATGTTGCGACCATAAGACGCACCCCAATTTTCCCCCAAAATTTTTGGGGAAAAAAGTGCGTCTTATGGTCCAAAAATACGGTATATGACAGCCACTTGCATGTTGTAGGGAGAGTAGATGCGGACAGGGTGGACTTCAAAAGAGGGGAGGACAAGGAAGGGAAGAGGTGGAATTGGGTTGAAGGTGCAGTTGGGAGAAAGGAGAAGGCCCACTCCTCCACCATGTCTGTTGCCAGGGCGAGGAGTGTGGGTGAAGGGGAGGTCGCCATAGCATAGCGCAGCAGGGGAGGCGGTGTCAGAGGGTGTCAGCCATGTTTCAGTGAGGCCAAGGAAGGAAAAATTTTGAGAGGTAAAGAGGTCGTGAATCACATGGAGTTTATTGCAGACGGAGCGGGCATTCCAGAGTGATCCAGAGAGAGGGAGCTGAGTGGCGGGCGTCAAGGGCACGGAATACTCAAATAACACATCCTAGATCTAAATGAATGAAATATTCTCATTGAATACTTTGTTGTGTACAAAGTTGAATGTGCTGTCAACATAATCACACAAAAATCATCAATGGAAATTAAATGTTTGAACCAATGGAGGCCTGGATTTGGAGAGACCCCCAAAATGAAAGTGGAAACAAGTCTAACTGAAAATCAAAACAAGACAAAATTAAAGTGGAAACAAGTCAAAAAGATGCTCAGTATTGTGTGTGGTCTCCATATGCCTGTATGACCTTCCTACAATGCCTTTGCATGCTCCTGATGAGGTTGCGGATGTTCTCCTGAGGGATCTCCTCCCAGGCTTGGACTAAAGCATCCGTCAACTACAGGACTGTGCGTGGTGCAGTGTGACGTTGGGGGATGGAATGAGACATGCTATTCCAGATGTGCTCAATCAGATTCAGGTCTGGGGAATGGGCAGGCCAGTCCATAGCTTCAATGCCTTCATCTTGCAGGAACTGCTGACACACTCCAGCCACATGAGGTGTGGCATTGTCCTGCAATAGGAGAAACCCAGGGCCAACCGCACCAGATATGGTCTCACAAGGGGTCTGAGGATCTCATCTCGGTACTAATGGCAGTCAGGCTACCTCTGGCGAGCACATGGAAGGCTGTGTGGCCCTCCAAAGAAATGCCACCCCACACCATTACTAATCCATTGCCAAACCGGTCATGCTGGAGGATGTTGCAGGCAGCAGATCGCGGAACGTCTTGCCTGCACATCATGATAGCACGAAAGCATTATACAATGCCATGTGTACGATGTGCACTGCCAGCTCATTGTACCACACCTGAGCTTTTCTCTTGACACTGTACTGCTGTTGGACATGATCAGAGAGATCAACTCCTCCCATATTTTTTATTATACCCCGGAACACAGTATCTTTTGTAGACCTGTGTAGAGGAACCTCGTACAACAGTGGGGGTGCTGCCATCGCCATGTATGGTGGTCAAGAAAAGAACATCCCTCTTGTACTTGCCCACCAGCATGTTGTCGCTATATTGGGCTCTGCTCTCACCCTTTCTGAGCAGCTGCTCAATAATTGTCCTAGGGAGTCCTCTCTGATTTTTTCGCTTAGTACCACAGGGTGCTGCAGCTCTGGCAGAGACGGACTTGAATAGTGGGTTGCTGGTATAAAAGTTATAAAGTTATCTACATAGAGGTGATCACCTTGATTCAGTAGTGGGTGCACCTGCACCAAATCCCACACAATTTTTCAACTCATTCCCAGGATGGGAATGATGGGAGTGTCCTTCCCATCATAAACCCTAAATCTGTGTATATACACTTAGGTACACTTGCACAGCTTGTATAATTTAATTATGCTCCTGGCCCTCTTACTGGGCAGGTATTTTCGGAATTCGAGCCTCACCTTGAAATGTATTAGGGGATCATCCACTCAGATGTCCCTTTCGGGAATGTACACCTTAGCAAACTTTGTTAATGAAGTGATCAATGACCAGCCGAACTTTGAGAAGTCTGTCAAAGTTGAGGAAATCGTGCATTATCATTGGAATGCAAAAATTTGTGGATGGCCTCAAAGCGTTTACGGGTCATAACATGCGGATCACTGGAGTGTTATATAAAACATCAACACTCAAATATTACTGAAGTTTTGCCTTCTTAACTAACCCCATGTGAAGGACTAGGCACCAAAACGTCATAATTTCTACTGTGTTTACAGAGGTCTAGTTACAAAATAATGATGTAAGATTTTGGGCCTAAAATTGTTGGACGAACAAATTTATCTCAGCCATCATGAAGTTTACAAAATCCTTAGAGAAAAAAAACTTTGATTTTTGTGAGTCTGGCAGTGTCAAATTTGTTTCCTGATTGTGCTGCAAAATCAGGAATCTGTGGCTCGTGGCTCATAATCTTCAGGGGGCTGAGATCCATGGGATGTCACTAACGGTTGGACCTGGTTCATTTTCTGTACTGGGGTGTCTGCGTGGCAGTTCAGTATCACTTGAGGTAGAGAAGGAGGAAAAATAAAGGTAGGTGGCATCCTCTCACTACCAGAGTCATAGGCAAGGAAGGCGTATGTGTTTGGGACCAGCGGGACACTTTTTCATGTGTGAGTGTGCAATACCAAATTTTATTCAGGTGTGTGTAAATGTGTGGTGTAAACTTTTTTTTTTTTATTCAGAAGAAAAAGAAAAATAAAGAACAGAAGTAAAGAATCCTGAAAAAAGAAATTAAAAGAATATAAAATTTAGTAAAATAAAAGACAATCTTAATAAAAAGACATCCGTAAAAAAACAAATTACTCAGCGCCTGCAACTTTCCTGATACTAACCCTGACTATATTCAGTAAAAAAATACTGCTGATTACTAGAGTATATTTTTACTGTCCCTATTCTAGCCCTATCAATTTATACAATTATTTTTATTTAATTTTTTTCACAGAAAAAAATAACCACCACATAATGATCAATCATGTGCGTTACTGATGCGCGCTCGGCGGCTGTGGGACGCACGCACGGATGTGGTGCAAAAAGGAAAAAACATAGACGGAAAAAATCCAGGCCAAAAGCGAGCTCAATCGGTGATGTGCAACCCTGATCAGTGGCTAAGCGGTTGCAGAATGCATGAAATAACTGCCAAAAAAAGATTGATCAAGTACTTATCAGTGCTCGGCGGTAGAAGGGGCGGTGGGGAAAAGGGACACAGGAGGATTGGGGTGGCTTAGGAAAAAGCAGGGGACAGTAACAGATAAGGAAAATATTTATTTTACCAAGAACAGCTGCAGCAACAATAGTGATGGAACAGACTTGAAAAAGTCTGTGACATCAGAAGACCCAGCAGTTTCACAGCAGTTCAACCCTGTTACTGCTCTGCAGCGACTCCAAGCTGGAATGAGTCAAAACAGAGCGATCACTGTAACGTCAGACATCGTCTCTATGTCATTGATTGATGCGATTGGACATCATCGTTTGATCACTCCAATCAGTGCTGGGGCTGCTGATGCTGCGATTTCGTAGCACCAGCCTATGATTGGTGCTGTTATGATATTCAGGATTGAATAGCCAATCACAACGATCGTTGTTGGGAGGCAAAACACCCCCTGACGGCGAGTCCTGGTGCCTGCTGTTAGGATCAGTAGGCACCCTAATGGGATCACCGTGCATTCCGTCACAGTGATACATTTTAGGTAGGACGTATCTATACGTCCAAGGTCTGGAGCTGCTTTTCTTCCATGATGTATGGAAACATTCAAGGTCGTGAAGGGGTTAAAGTGAGGAAGCAACCTTCCTTTTCTAATGTTTCCCAATTTTACATTAACTCCCTATACTTTTTGATCGCATTAAAAGAAAGCCTATCATCTGCACAAAATGACTGGTGGTGTTCAGTGCACCTGGGTGACCGATTAGTTCAGTGAACCTTTTCATCTATGCAAATTGAATCTTCAAACAAAGAGGACTTGTACTCTATAGCGCCACCTATTGGAAGTAGCGATCCTACAAGTCATAATCAATCCTTTAACGAGTCTTGTAATATGACTTAGGACAGTGTTTCTCAACTCCAGTCCTCAGGACCCACCAACAGGTCATGTTTTCAGGATTTCCTTAGTATTGCACAGGTGATAATTTTATCACCTGCTCAAGCATTAATTCCATCACCTTTGCAATACTAAGGAAATCCTGAAAACATGACCTGTTGGTGGGTCCTGAGGACTGGAGTTGAGAAACACTGACTTAGGATAAAAGCCAAATCAGAATCTCCTTTTCATCTATTTATTTTGCATCCATTCTTTTTGATGGACAATGCTGGCTTTCTAGAAGCCAAAGGAGGGCAGAAATACATGGAAAATAAGCAGGTTGAAAATTGCACTAAACTGTTTGGTCATGCACTGAAGTTTTTGTACTTGGTTTCCGCAGTCATTTTGTGTTGTGACAGTCACTCTTTAACCCCTTTCTGACATCTGACTTACTATCCCATCCATGAGACCTGGGTCTGTCTGACCATGGACGGGATAGTACGTCATACGCAATCAGCCATGCTCACTGATTCTCACAGCTGACACCCGGCACTAAGTGCCAGGAGCGGTCACGGACCGCTCCCGGCACTTTAACACCCGAGTGCCGAGTGTTAAATCGCAGCGTTCCGGAGCAGGAAGAGGGGCTGTCATCTCTGACAGCCTCTCTGTCTTTGGATCGGAGACCCCTCGTCATAACGCGGGGTCCCGATCTCTCCCATGGTATCCCGATGTCATGACGACATCCAGGTTACCAGAGCTCAGAGACTTTGTCATTCGCAGTACATGTCAGGAAGTCTCTGAGGTTAGTGACAAATCCCATATACACGATCAGCCTGCAGAAAATGAGTGTCCCGTAGTGGGACACAGTGTAAGAGTAATAATTAAATAAAACAAGTTTTAAATAATTGTAAAAATATAAAAAAAACGTTAAAAAAATCAATATGTATTCTATCAATAAATAAATATTTGAATTAAGAAATCTAAACAATAAAAGTACACATATTTAGTATCACCACGCCCGTAATGACCCGACCTATAAAACTGTCCCACTAGTTAACCCCTTTAGTGAACCCCATAAAAAAGGCAAAAAACAATGCTTTATCATACAGCTGAACAAAAAGTGGAA
Organism: Oophaga sylvatica; assembly: GCA_033576555.1. Lineage (NCBI taxonomy): Eukaryota > Metazoa > Chordata > Amphibia > Anura > Dendrobatidae > Oophaga > Oophaga sylvatica. Next base: position 300,622,693 of record JARQOD010000003.1, on the reverse strand, counting down.
TAACATGCAATCAAAAAGATGGATATAAATAAACATGGCACCGCTGAAAACGTCATCCTGTCCTGCAAAAAATTTGCCGCCATACAGCGTCATCAGCAGTAAAATAAAAAAGTTATAGCTCTCAGAATAAAGCAATGCAAAAATAAGTATTTTTTATGTCAAAGAATTTTTATTGTATAAAAGCACCAAAACATTAAAAAATGATATAAATGAGGTATCGCTGTAATCGTACTGACTCAAAGAATATAACCGCTTTATCAGTTTTACCACACTCAGAACGGTATAAACGCCCCCCCCAAAATAAATTAATGAATTGCTGTTTTTTGTTCTTTATGCTTCCCAAAAATCGTAATAGAAAGCAATCAAAAATGTCGTGCCCGAAAATGGTACCAATAAAAACGTCAACTCGTCCCGCAAAAAACAAGACCTTACATGACTCTGGGCCAAAGTATGAGAAAATTGTAGTTCTCGAAATATGGTGATGCAAAAACTATTTTTTGCAATAAAAAGTGTCAGCGTGTGACCGCTGCCAAACATAAAAAACCCGCTATAATTAGTAAACCCCCCTTTATCACCTCCTTAGTTAGGGAAAACTAATAAAATAAAGTAAACATGTATTTATTTCCATTTTCCCATTAGGGTTAGAGCTAAACTTAGGGTTAGTGTTGGGGCTAAAGTTAGGGTTAGGGTTTGGATTAGAATTGGGATTAGGGTAGGGGTGTGTTAGGGTTAGGTGTGTGGTTATGGTTAGGGCTGGGATTAGGGTTAGTGGTGTTTCGGGATTAGGGTTGCAGTTAGAATTTGGGGGTTTCAACTGTTTAAGGCACATCAGGGGCTTTCCAAACGCGACATAGCGTCCCATATCAATTCCAGCGAATTCTGCGTTGAAAAAGTCAAACTGTGCTCGTTCCCTTCCGAGCTCTGCTGTGTGCCCAAACAGTGATTTACCCCCACATATATCTGCGTACTTAGGACAAATTGGACAACTACTTTTGGGGTCCAATTTCTAATTTTACCCTTGTGAAAATAAAAAATTGGAGGAGAAAAGATCATGTTTGTGAAATAAATGATTTTTTTATTTTTACGGCTCTACATTATACATCACACATCTAGATAAGTTCCTCAGGGAGTCTAGTTTCCAAAATGGGGTCACTTGTGGGGAGTTTCCACTGTTAAGGCACATCAGGGGCTCTCCAAACGCGACGTGGCATCCAATCTGAATTCCAGCCAATTTTGCATTGAAAAGTCAAATGGCGCTCTTTCCCTTCCGAGCTCTGCCATGCGCCCAAACAGTGGTTTACCTGCATATATGGGGTATCCGCATACTCGAGACAAATTGTGCAAAAATTTTTGGGGTCCAATTTCTCCTGTTACCCTTGGTAAAATAAAAAAAAATGGATCTGAAGTACATTTTTTTGTGAAAAAAAAGTTAAATGTGCATTTTTTTTAACCATACCAAAAATTCTTGTGAAGCACCTAAAGGGTTAATAAATTTCTTGAAAGTGGTTTTGAGCATCTTGAGGGGTGCAGTATTTAGAATGGTGTCACTTTTGGGTATTTTCTATCATATAGACCCCTCAAAGTGACTTCAAATGTGATGTGGTCCCTAAAAAAAATGGTGTTGTAAAAATGAGAAATTGCTGGTCAACTTTTAACCCTTATAATTTCCTAACAAAACAAAAATTTGGTTCCAAAACTGTGCTGATATAAAGTAGACATGTGTGAAATGTTACTTATTAAGTGTTTTGTGTGCCATATTTGTCATTTAAGGGCATGAAAATTCAAAGTTGAAAATTGCGAATTTTTCTAAATTTTTGTCAAATTTCCATTTTTTTCACAAATAAATGCAAGTCATATCAAATAAATTTTACCACTATCATGAAGTACAATATGTCACGAGAAAACATTGTCAGAATCACTGGGATCCATGGAAGCGTTCCAGTATTATTACCTCATAAAGGGACAGTGGTCAGAATTGTAAAAATTGGCTCGGTCATTAACGTGCAAACCACCTTTGGGTGTTAAGGGGTTAACAGCTATATTCATTTTCATCTTAAGCATCTTCATTCAGACAATGCCTATGTAGGAGGATATAGTATATTATCATGTATTTTGTATTATTTGTATTAACATAGATGTTTTACTAGTGTCTCTTTATTTCCTTTAGCAACCCTTGCTTTACCCTCACAGGAAGTAGCTATAGTTGAAGATCTACTGTATATTCTGGTTGGAGTTGATGGACGATATATTACTGCGCAGCCCATAGTGGGACATCAGATACGCTCTTTCTCAGTAGACCCAAACTTGGATATGTCTGTAAAAGAACTTGTGAACAGGATACTACCTGTAGCAACGAGCTATTCCTCAATTACCAGGTACTAAAACACTGTAATCATTCAAAGAATGTAACAATGCACAAGGAATTTCATTCCCCAATATAGTGTTGATGTTTTGTTTTCAGCTGATTTTTTTAGGGAATTTTTACAATAATGGAAAGAAAAAAAAACAGTATATATCAAACAGACAATATACAGTTTTGTGAAAGTGTTTAACCCCTTCCTGATTTTATTCTTTTGCATGTTTGTCACACTTAAATGTTTCAGATCCTCAAATAAATGTAAATATTAGACAAATAAATCACAAAATGCAGTTTTAAATGAAGGTCTTTATTATTAAGTGAAAAAGAAATCCAATCTTACAGGGTCCTGTGTGAAAAAGTGATTACCCCCTTTAAACCATAAAATAACTCTGGTTTATCATATCTTTGTGAAGCTGAGTTTAAATTCCATCGCCACACTTAGGCCTGATTGCTGCCATGCTTGTTCTCAATCAATAAATCACTTAAATAGGACCTGACAAGGTGAAGTAGACCAGAAGTTCCTAAAAAACTAGATATCTTGAGGCGATCGAAAGAAATTCTTGAACAAATGAGAACGTAATTGAGATCTATTAGTCTGGATAAGGTTATAAGGCCATTTCTAAAGGTTCAGGACTCCAGTGAACCTCAGTGAGAGCCATGATCAACAGATGGCGAAAACATGGTACAGTGGGGAACCTGTCAGGAATGGCCGGCCGACCAAAATTACTCCCAAGAGCACAGTGATGACTCATCCAGGAGATCATAAAAGACCCCACAAAAACATGTAAGAAACTGCAGGCCTCACTTGCCTCAGATCATGACACCACCATAAGAAGGATACTGGGCAAAAATGGCCTGCATGGCAGAGTTCCAACACGAAAACCACTGCTGAGAAATAAGAACATAAAGGCTCTTCTCAGTTTTGCCAGAAGACAAGTCCATCTCTAAATGGCTTAAGAAAAATAAAATGTAAGACTTTGGAGTGGCCTAGTCAAAGTCCTGACCTTAATCCAATTAAGATGTTGTGGCATGACCTTAAAAAGGGTGATTCATGCACGGAAACCCTCCAGTGTGGCTGAATTACAACAATTCTGCAAAGATGAGTGGGCCAAAATTCCTCCAGAGCATTGTGAAAGACTGATTGCCAGCTATTGCAAACGCTTGATTGCAGTTGTTGCTGAGAAGGATGGCCCAACCATTTATTAGGTTTAGGGGGGCAATCACTTTTTCACACAGGGCCCTGTAGTTTTGAATTTCCTTTTCTCTTAATAATAAAAACCTTAACTATAAAACTGCATTTTGTGTTTATTTGTGTTGTTAAGGTAGGATCTAAGTGACCCTTCACGGTTGACCTAATGATTTCCAAATTAATTCATAGAACGTTGCTAGCAACATAAATAACCAAACAGACACGTGTTTCCGTCTGGGAGGATCAAGCAAGATTCCTATCCCATGTATTACATCATCATCTTTTATAGTATTTAGTGAGCTTGTACTTCAACCAATAGTATAAAACCACACCTACAACATTTAACCAATGAAAATACAAGAAAATTGACCTATAAGAATACAAGAATATTAACCTATAAGAATACAAGAAAATAGGAAACTACATATATGGTCATATCCACGTGACCATAGAAGCGAACAATAGTATCTTATATCTTGTCCAAACTGGAGCGGTCTGGATTTATTACAGCCCATGACCTTTACTCTACTTCTCTACAATGACCAGGATCTATAGCCTTGTTAAGTAACAGAATTTATCTCCTAAACCACAAGATGGAGTTACAAACACAAAATGGAACATTCAGTTTTGATCTTTCTTAATTTAGTCCTTCACGGTGTTACCGTATATACTCGAGTATAAGCCGAGGTGCCTAATTTTGCCACGGAAAACTGGGTAAGCTTATTGACTCGAGTATAAGCCGGTTATGTATTGTCCCCTGTCTCTGTTCTGGTATACATGGCTCCCCCCCCTCGTATACAGAGTAGTATATAGAGTATATACAGAGGGTTATGCACAGTATACAGCTGGTTACACCACAGTATATACAGTATACACAGCAGTATATAGATCATATACGCCTGTATACAGAGGGTTGCACACAATATGCAGCTGGTTACACCGCACAGTATATACAGTATACACTGCAGTATATAGATCATGTACTCCTGTATACAGAGCGTTACACACAGTACACCGTGGATTACATGCCCCTGTACACTGCTGGATGCCCTGCGCAGCTCCCGCACGAGCCCCTGTTCTCCTCTTACCGGATGAGCAGGAGATGAGGATGATGGCGAAGGCCAGCTTGGTGGTGACCCCCATTGCTGCGGATAGATCCACACGGACAGTGGTAGCGCTTCTGGTGGGGAGAAGGCAAACTCTACTCTCCGGAGCTGGAGGATGGGCTGTGGAAGTTCTCCTTTCAGCGCACGGGTCGAGGCCAGTCCCCCAGTCATTGCTACTGTGAAGCCGTTCAGTATCTACGCTGCGTGTACGGCCTATGAGTCGCCTCTTGCTTGTCACACCGAATCCTAACATCACTGGGCCTTCAGCAGCACGGAGTCCGGGCGGTCTGTCTCTGCACTTCCCTGCTCCTCTGGGGCCGGCAGCTTCTTCCTTTGCACAGTGGTCATGTGGTACTGCTCATTAAGGTAATGAATATGCGCTCCATGCCTTTGGGAGGCGTGCATATTCATTACCTTAATGAGCGGTACCATGTGGCTGCTGAACACAGGAAGAAGCTACCTGCCCGGGACAATGATGATGCAAGACTTGCAGAGAGGGCGCCAGGAGGGTGAGTATGATGTCACAGCTGCTGGCTCCTGCCGCTGCTCCTCCCCCCCAGGCTTTCTGGAGAGTGACTCGTGTATAAACCGAGGGGGGGGCGTTTTCAGCTCAAAAAAAATCTGCTGAAAATTTCGGCTTATACATGAGTAGTAACTGTTTATTGAGTTAACAACTGACATGGGATTCTCATGAAAGCAAATACCACTAAAGTCTGCAGTTAGCAGATAGAGTAACAGCTAAATACAACACAAACCTACACAAAAATGACGAGTGGAAAAGGATAGGAAGGATACAACAAACAAGTGCACAAAAGGAGGGCACGCTACACATTCAAAATGCACCATAAAGGGATATCAATGGATTACATTAATAGATTGCAAAATTGCCTCAAGAAACGGATTGATGCTCTAACTATAGAAAAAAAAAGGGGAACCGTGTCCATCCGTTAGATCCATAAAAGTGCCAAACATAGTGCAGAAGAATAAACAAACATAGTTCTTACCCATGTGGGAGAGAGTGGAGAGTGCCACTCCGTGCACCGGTAGCCCCAACGTGTCACGTTTGCAGGCTTCTTTGGGGGGGCCATGTGGACCACCAAAACGTGCCCAGTTTATATAGGGCTTAGCAAATGTCTGTGTTAAACAGCGGGCGCTATGCGTCACGTCCAGCCATCCAGCTTCCGGTGTGGGTCAAAGGAAAAACTTCCTGTGACGTCACTGACCCGCAGCAAAGATTCGCAGATGCCTTCTGGGACACACGTACACCACAGGGATCACAGCGCATGCTCACCCAGCATAACAAATTGCGGTAAAGTACTGCTATGATCACAAACATTCGGGGGCACATTTAGGTATTTATAAGGAAAATACAGTATGCAATTAACACACAAAAAAGGTGGAAATATTAAAAATCATATCAAACACACAGTATAAATGGGAGGGGAATATGAGATGTAAATATAAATACAGAGGACACATTGTTTAGCCAAACATGCAAAAGAGGAGGATCTTCAAAGATGGAGGGAGATCCACATAACGTCACTGTTATTTTGTATTATGACTGGGCCTCACAGGGATCCATATTTATCATACTGATACATTTCCATATCCAAATTCAATCCTTTTTCAATGTTTTTATTTGGTTTTTAACAATTTCAGTAAAATCAGCATGAGTCGAGGAATATTCGATTGGCATAGTATGAACAAACAAATGAACAAATACAATGTCCGTAATGTACATCAATCAGATAATATTCACATAACATAATATTGTTATAATATCATCTTTTGTAATTTTTAGAGTTAAGGTATAATAAAAGGAATTTAGGGGAATAGGGTGTCCCAGTGAGACCATTTTTTATTGGCCTTGGAGAGGTGGTTGTTGAGTATGGCGAACTTCAATTCGTATGATTTATGTAGAGAAAGTTTTTTCTATGAAGTCTTTGAAGACAGGAGAATTTTGACTTTTCCAAGCGTGGGCAATGACATTTTTAATTACCAGTAGAATTTGTATTATCAAAGCTTTTTTATCTGGGCATATGTCCCTTAATTCAAGGGAAAGCAGAGTAGGTTGGGGGGTTAGCTTTAACAGTTTGCCTATTATTTTATCGATAATGTCAGAGGTTTGGGTCCAGAGAGAGTTCAACTTAGGGCATTTCCAGAATATGTGGAGGAGATCTCCATGTAAACCACAATCTCTCCAGCACATAGGGGAGTTTTCCAGACCAAAGTGTGATGTTCTTGTTGGGGTGTAATACCAACGTGAAAGCAGTTTGAAGTGTGTCTCTTGAAGCGACATAGATAAAGTAAAAGTGTAAGTAGTGGTTAAAGCATCTTCCCATTCTTCACAAGAGGGGGGAAATATGCAATTCTTTTTCCCATTTGTGGATGTAAGTGGTTTTGGTGAAGTCCACATCTCGATTTAGCCAATCGTAAATGTACCCATGACTCCAGAAGATCCTGTGTTCAAGGTTGCTTAATAAGTTAAGAGTAGCTTCTGAAAATTTGGGTTTCTTCTGGAGGAAGGACACGATTTGATCTTTTAGAATCATAAATTGGAAAAACAATGACGAAGGGAGTTTGTATTTGGCTTTTAAGTCGTTGAATTTCATTATGGATGTGCCGTCATATAAGTCTCCAGAATGAAAAAATGGGCGCACTGCGAAGTATTAAACAATCAATATCAGGGGGTGCAAACAGTGGTCAATAATAGTGGGAAGACTGGAGGAAGAAAAAAGATGACCACCAAAAATGTTGCACACCACCCTATATAATAATAAAAAATGACTTTATTGGCAAACAACAATAAAAACATACTAAAAACAGTGAGAAGCCAACCGCATACATCCTGCTATACAATAGTCAATAATAAGGCAAAACATGTAGTATGAGCCATCCTATAATCAGCAATAATGCCTAATATATAATTGACAAAATGTCCACAAAGAAAACTCCCATATGTATGGTTAAATGTGGACAAAACCACAAATAAACCAGCAGCTGTGTGAACATAGACAAAAATGTTCTGTGAACCAGAATGCACCCATGAGGTAGAGAAAGACAATAATTATGCACAGCAAAAGTTGCTAAGATATACTACCAGTCAGGGAAATCCCATGCAATGTGCCCAGATGCAAGTCCAAAGAATGAAAAGCAATGAGCGGTGTAGAAATATGCTCACAAATCTGCCATGGGGAAGGAGGGCAAGTGACAAGGAAGCAGGAGGCAGAGGCGGAGGCTGCCCAACGCGTGTCGCCGACACCCGGACGGCTTCGTCAGGGGAAGGTCATATAAGTCTCCAAGTCTCCTTATTCCGTGATCTTACCAAGATGTGGGTAAGATTTGATTGTTGAGTGACAGCATGGTAATAAGCTGTAGTTTCTTTAAAATTGTCATTTTATGTGTCCCTTTTTTAGGGTTAGCTAGTTTTTTCCAGGCATACATGGTTACTAGAACGATTGGATGACTTGTGGTGTTGGGAAAATGGTTAAATAAGGTTTTAACAATCAGGTCTCTAGGGTGTTTGTTGTTATTGTAGATTGTAAGCTCTCACGAGCAGGGTCGTCTTATTTTGCTTTAATTATTGTATTCTTAACGTTGTTACTTATGACTTGTATTTTGAAACTGTTAAACTGTAAAGCGCTGTGGAATATATATAAATAAAGATGATTATTTTTATTATTATTTCTAAGTCTAGCCAGGCTGGTGGATTTTTATCTGATAGCCAGTGTAATAATCTTTATTTTTTTAATAATCTTTATTTTTATATGGCGCTAACATATTCCGCAGCGCTTTACAGTTTGCGCACATTATCGTCGCTGTCCCCGATGGGGCTTACAATCTAGATTCCCTATCAGTATGTTTTTGGAGTGTGGGAGGAAACTGGAGTACCCGAAGGAAACCCACGCAAACACAGGGAGAACATACAAACTCCTTGCAGATGTTGTCCTAGGTGGATGGAGGATTGGGAATTGTGAGACCGAAATGAGCAGGGGTATAGAGTCCAATGTGTAAAGTATTTTGGGTAATGTGAAAATTCTCATGGTGAAGATTTTACCCCACCAAGAGAGCTCCTTCTCTCCGAAGGCATTGATGTCTTTAGAAATGGTTTTGAGTAATGGCTTCTTCATAGGAGGAGAAGATCAGTGTTTTGAGATCCTGTCTCAATTTAGTGATCTCTGATTGTAGATTGACAGAAGGGGAGGTTAGTTTGAATATTAATTTTATGTTGTAGAAGGGTTTGGATATTTTCAATTTTAGCCTTTTTTTCTTTTTTTCACGAGAAGGTATTTGGATTACTAATCCCCTTATTACATCTTTATGAGCGCACCACCTGACTACTGGGTTAATATCTTCTGAAGCATTCTCTTCGAAATATAGTTTAATAGCGTTTTCTGTATGGCTTTTGTTGATGGGATTGTTTATTTGATTGGAGTTACATTTCCAAAGACTTTTGTTTTTGATTGGGGGTCCGAAAATGAGCTCTCCAAGCATCGGGGAATGGTCGGATACTGATTTGTCTTTGATTGAAATGTTCTCAAACCTAGGAAGGGAGAATACGTCCGTGATTATTAGGTCGATTCTCGAGGCTGATTGATGTGTCTCGGAGAAGTGTGTGTATTCGATAGAGGTAGCGTTGGCACATCTAAAGGTGTCGAAGAGCTCTTTATGGAACAGCCAACTATTTAAATTACTATATTGTGGTCTCTTTTTTGATGACAAGTCTAATTGGAAATCGGAGACCGAGTTAAAGTCTCCTAGAATTATCATTTCTCCTTTTTTGACTTTGTTAATTTTTTCATTACTTTATTTAGGAAATTTATTTGGTTTTTGTTTGGTGATTGATAATTGTGCAAAGTTGGTTGTTGAAGCGGCCTAGTAAAATGTGGTATCTTCCTTTTGGATCAATGTGTTCTTCAGAGAATTCATAAGGGACTGTGTTTTTAACTATTGTTATGACCCCTGCTTTTTTTTTGGGGCGGCTATCTTCGTTGATGTAGGGGAATTTCGGATGTGTGAATTTAGGATGGTTGTCTAGTTTGAACTTGATTTCCTGAATGCAGATAATATCTGCCTGATAATTGTCAACTTCTTTCCAAATGGAAAATCTTTTGCAGTGGTTGTTGAGTCCTCTGACGTTATAAGTCAAACTTTTTAAGTTCATGGTATGGGTGGAGTGGAAAGGGAGTGGTCTCACTGGGAAATGTTAGAAAAGTACCTTAAGGATAAGACAGATATATATGAATAAACAGGTAACAATAAACACAATTTATTACAATGAATATGTAAAGTAGAAACAACTGAACAAATTAGTTTTACCCACTTCAGAGTGGGGTATATTTTTCCTGAGGGATAAACTTTCAAAAGGGAAAAGAGGGAATTCCTCTTGTAGAAAGAATCAAGTCATAGTGTATTAAAGTGAAGGCCTGAAGTCATAGTTGGGAGCTTGGTTAACGGTTCTCCCTTTGCGAGTGGTTATTTTTTAGTGAGGCTATGAAGTTTGAGCCTTCTTCCACAGTAAAGGTTGGGATAGTTTTCCCATTTAGCATTGTAAGCAGTTTAAGGGGGAAACCCCATCTATAGGGTATGTTTTTGTCTCTGAGAAAGGAAGTGATATTATTCAATGTCTTTCTCGATTCCATAGTCTCTTTTGATAGGTCCGCGAAAATTTTGAATTTGTGATATGGTCCAGGGAAAGTTTTGTTGATTTTTAAGAAGTGTAGAATTTTCTCCTTAGTGGCGAAGAAATGCACTCGTAGAATTGTGTCCCTTGGGACGTCAGGGGGATTTTTGGGGGGCGCGGGAGCCTGTGAATCCTATCGATGTTCAACTCCAGATTTGTAAGGTTTGGAATTGCTTTTTTAAATATGTTTTTCACGTGATCTTGAGCTTACGTATTTTGTCCAAAATATTAACTAATACCCCACTATTTTTGAATTTTTTGCACTTTATTTTTCGGGGTGCAGCCGAGCCCAGGCACGTTTGGTCTCGCATGAGGGGTGTTCACACTGGTGCGCATTGAGAGTGTACTGGCCAGCCCGCCTAGTCGAATAGTAGGGGCGTAATTAATAGGCTGTGAACCAGACACTGTGCAGTATCCTTGTGTGAACGGCACCCTATGCGGGCTTCTATTGTGCAATTGTATACTGAGCAGTCACCCCCTCCTTGAATGGGTATGTGGAGAGTGGCTGTTTAATCTGGTATTTTGCACCTGTGCTGCTAACATCTTGCTTTATGGGCTGGCTGCATCCTGTAGTGCATTTGTTCTGAGATCTGGGCAGGTGAGTGTTGGTGCCTTTTTGTGCTGTTTATATTGAATTTTTGGAGACCTTGAGTCTCCTTAGTGTCTAATGTAGTTTTCACGTGATCGGCAAGATTTTCTGGGGAGACACTCTCAGGTATACCGCAAGTCTTTAGATTATTTCTACGGTTACGATCTTCGAAGGTCTGCCAATTTGGATTTAAGTTTTTTTACTTCAATAGTTAGGTCTTGGATTGCAGTGGATGTTTCAGTTGATATGTTTTCAACTGATTACATTCTTTTTTCGTGGTCTGACAGTTTTTTATTGACTTGTTCGTAGGTGTTTTGGAACATTTTGGCTTGTTTATCAAAGTTTTACCTCATCTTCTCATCTATTTTGTTTGCCATGTTGACCATGAGAGCTTCGATGTAAGCATTGTTTGGGTTAGAGGTGTCATGACTCGCTTGAGTTGAAGGTGGGCAGAATTTTGTAGAGATATTATCTGAGTCTTTTTTTACTTTGTTTTCAACTGGACTAGGATTAGGGGATGTGTCGCTAGAATCATATCCTTCCTCTTCTGAGCCCTCTATAGAGGAGGAGAAGCTTTGTCCCCATTCCCCAGCTTCCTTTCTCTTTGCTCATAAAGAGAGGTCCATGTCTTCTGATGGGAGATTATTTTGTGATGCCGAGGGTTGGGGAACGTTTGGATCCTCCGAAAGGGGGGACCTACGATTGTTAGTGAGTAGCTGGGGTAGATTTAGTTTTCCCAATAGTTTTGGGAATGTTGGAGGGATTAACCCCTTAACCCCCGGAGCTTTTTTCGGTTTTGCGTTTTCGTTTTTCGCTCCCCTTCTTTCCAGAGTCATAACTTTTTTTATTTTTTCATAAATATGGCCATGTGAGGGCTTATTTTTTGCGTCCCGCAACACCATTTTGAACAACACCATTGGTTTTACCATTTAGTAAAAGCAGATGAGCAGATCGCCCATATGTATTAGATTTACTGCATTGCTATGAGCGCCGACCACTGGGTGGCGCTCACAGCAATGTTCCGGCAACAACCATAGAGGTCTCAGACCTCTGGTTGTCAAGGCAACGCGTTGCCCGATCACGTAACGGGGGTCGGCGATGGGCTCATTTCCGGTCCGGTGGCCGAAAGCGCTAGTTAAATGCCCGCTGTCAGCTTTGACATCCGGATTTAATTAGTTAATAGGTGCGGGCGGATGGCGATTCCGCTCGCGCCTATTGCGGGCACATGTCAGCTGTTTATAACAGCTGACATGTCGCGGCTTTGAGGTGGGCTCACCACCGGAGCCCACCTTAAAGCGGGGGATACTGCCAGATGACATACTATTCCGTCATCTGGCAGTAAGGAGTTAATGTCCAGTTTCAGAGGGGATCTGGACCTTGTAGGACTTAAGGTGTTGACCAGATCTTTGGACGGGTTGCATTGGGAGTGGGTTTTGCTTTCTTTTGATCATTTAAGATATTTAGAAGGAGATGGGTTATTAGTTTTAGAGGCATTACTCCGACTACTCATTTTGATGGAGGTGTGAGACACCGTGTATACTTTGAGTTATGACTTTAGGGAAGGACTGAATAAGCTTTGTTTAGGTTCAAAGTTTGGGGAAAATGAACAATATTCAGTTCAGAGCAAAATGGAGAGAGATCAGTGAGAGGTTACAATTGTTACAAATTACAAATTATTTGCAAGGCTAAAAGGTCTTAAGACCTATAAAATTTTTTGATGAAATCTTGAAAAATCTACCTGTTAAAAGAAAACAGATAAATGTCTATATATATCCTGCGTAGGAGATGAACATTTGAAGCTCAATGACAAACGTTAAGCTTTAAATAGAGTGCCAAAAAAAAATTTAATTAATAAGAAAGAAATGGGTTCGTCAATAATATGAGCTCTCAGCCCACATCAGTATATAAGACCAGTAAGCTTGAGCAGTTTATTTTGAGGAAGGAAGATTAATCACTTCTGCCCACAGTGTTAATGAAGGCGGCGGTGGTAAGCTTTCCTAACGTTGTCCAGTACCTGAACACAGTAGGGTGAGTAACTGTGGAGCTTTGTATAGTTTATAATGTAGATCCACATAGTCTGCTCTACTAAATAGCTGCAATGATGCAAAAGATTAGATAAGATCTTTGAAGACAAATTTACTACTAAGAGTAAACCGTATCCAGTTATTGAAGACAGCTGGGATTCCTAAGGTTAATTTGGAGTAAATCTTTATTTCTTGTTCTTGATGGAATATATAAGGTGGACCGCAATCTTAGAGGCGAAGAATCCAAAGTTTGGTGTGTTGGTGCCAGTAGCGATTCCTTTGTAGTCGCAGTGTTCCTCTTTAGGGAGACTGTCGCTGAAATTAGCCTTGGTAGCTTTTGTAGAGGGGTTTGTAACCTAGATATTAACAGCTAGCGGTTGCCACTCACAAAGACCAGGGAGTAGTGGTGATATTATAAATTGGTATATGTGAGGGGTTTGAGGCTACAGTCAGTAGGCTCTTTGTGTCCACTCTGTCTCCTTTCCTGGGGAAGACAAGCACCCGCGCTAGATGGGACCGGGGGGAAAGAGTAGGGGAGTGGGGATGGATGAATGAAGCCGCTTACCCCTGCTGTAGATGGGCTGAAAATGTAAGAGCAGGGAATGAGACCTGTAGATTGGAATACAGTTATTCAATAAAGAAGCAGCTTCTTAAGGCAGAGTACATTTAATGAGGAGTAATGAGACTCTGTCATTGGCGTCAATGAGCTTATTGTGGAGTGAACTGATGTCTGAATCGATCGCTGGCGTCAGCCAACGGTCACCCCTCGCAAAGTGCAGGAAGCAGCGGCACTTATAGGAAATACTGCTTAGAAGCGCTGGGGAATCCCTGAGCTTTTTCCTATTCTCCTTATCGAGTGGCAGATGACAGCGTTGTTTGTGGCTGGGAGGAGGGGGTGAGGGAAGCGGACCGCCCCCGGCTCAGCCGCGTCTGGGCTGACAGGCTCTGGAGTGGACGTTACCCTGCCGGTGGCTGACACAGAAATGCCAGTAGGAACAATGGAGTATCTGGAATCCTGTCGGTTCTTGAGTTGGAGGTGAGTATCGCGGTGTCTAGAGAAAGAGTTGCCGGCGGCGGGTCCCGTTGATAATCGCGGTAGTCAGCGGCGCTTGAATGAAATGATCCCTGAGTTTTCTCCTTTTCTCACAGTGGAGCGACGGATACGCCTGCGCTGTTTGTGGCCGGGAGGAGAGGGTGAGCGAAGCGGTTCGTTCCCTGCTCAGCAGCGGCTGGATTGACAGGCTCAGGGGTACGGACGCTGCGCTGCAGGCGGCTGTCACAGAATACCAATAGGAACAACAGAGTACCTGGTATCCTGCCGGGTTTTGGAATGGAGGTGGGTATCGCGGTGTCCTGGATGTAGAGTTGCCGGCGGAGGGCCCCGCTGGAGATCGCGGCAGTCAGCGGCAAGGAAGCTATTGTTCGCTGATTTCAGCCAGCAGTCACTGCAGCTTTGAGGTGAGTATCGGCGCCGTCTCGGCAGCGCGACAGCCCCGCTTTGCTTGGGACAAGGATCCGAATGAGTCTCGGTCCTTGTATTAGTGACGGCTGGTAAGTTTAAAGATCTGGGCTTACTGGCCAGAGGTAACACACTCCTGCAGCCGCGTCGGGTCTCTCACTAGTCTCCTGACAGGTGCTGGGTCCCGAAGATCAAAGCTGCTCTGTGGAGCGCTTGCTGAAGCCGGTAATGAGCTCGATGTGTGGTCCAACAAAGTGGAATCTGTGTCAGCGGTGTAGGGGAGTCCTCTGCTAACTGGGCTTTAGGAGAGGCCAAGGAAAAGCCCAGATGGTGCCGCAGATGCAGCGGTTGGGCCTCAGGCAAGCCTTATAGGCCTCAGAATTTCACGGGCCAAAAAGATGCTTAAAGGAAGGGCTGAGAGATAAAATTTAGTTCTCTAAATAGTCCTGGAGGGATGTGTAAACGGCCCCTTAGGCTGATGAGGGAGGATTACTTGATCTAGTTGATTGTTGTAGATTTGGAGGAATATCCTCAGGAGCTCCCTAGAAACGTGTCTCACATATACTGAGACCTAAGCCACGCCCCCCCATCCAAATTCAATCCATATAGCTGGCACAAGTTGTGTCAGTGATGGATACAAAACCCTCTCCCAAGTGTCTCTGTTGATTCAACAATACATAAAAGAATATAAGAATTTAGCACATACAGTATTAAAAAAAAAAAAAAAAGAAAACGGATTAGCAGTTGGCAAGCAGATCTATTTAGAGGAAGGGAACAAAAGATAATTTCTCATTTAACCTATGTGGGGACATTGTGCCCAAGGTGGCGATCCAGCAGCATTCCAGCTGCGCCAGGATATGCTTGAGATCTCCTCCTCGTGTCCCACAATGCACCTTATCTATGCCGTTTACCCGCAGTCCAATTGGATTGCAATCGTGGCACAGTCTAAAATGTCTAGGGAACGTCTTTAATTCTGAGATGTCATCACTATTTCTTGCGGCCACAATGTCCCCCACATGTTCCCTCGTTTGAGTCCTCAGCTCCTTTGATGTGAGACCCACATAAATTAGATTACAGGGACAGATGGCGTAATACACCACATAAGTGCTGCTGCAAGTGATATAACTAGTTATCTGGTACTCCCTACCTCCATCCGATGTTGTGAAGGATGTAGCCCGATCAATATTTCAGCATGCCAAATAAGATCCACAAGGATAACAGCCCCATTTCTGCTTAGATGCCCCCAAAATGTTTGGGGAGTTAGCCACATAATGACCCTAGTCCTAACCCTAACGGGAAAATGGAAATAAATATTTTTTTTTTATTATTATTTTTCCCTAACTAAGGGGGTGATAAAGGGTGCTTTGATTTACTATTTATAGTGGGTTTCTATATCTGGTTTTTATGTTTGGCAGCTGTCACATGCCAAGACACTTTTTATTGCAAAAAATAGTTTTTGCATCAACACATTTTGAGAGCTATAATTTTTCCATATTTTGTCCCACAGAGTCATGTGAAGTCTTATTTTTTGCGGGACGAGTTGACCTTTTTATTAGTACCATTTTTGGGCACATGACATTTTTTGATCTCTTTATTACGATTTTTGGGAGGCAGAACGAACAAAAACCAGCAATTCATGAATTTCTTTTGGGGGGGGGGGCGTTTATACTGTTCCGCGTGTGGTAAAATTGATAAAGCCGTTTTATTCTTCGGGTTAGTACAATTACAGCGATACCTCATTTTGTATAATTTTTTTATGTTTTGGCGCTTTTATACAATAAAAACGATTATAAAAAATTATTTTTGCATGGCTTTATTCTGCAAGCTATAACTTTATTTTTTTGCTGATGATGCTGTATGGCGGCTCTTTTTTTGCGGGACAAGATAACATTTTCAGCGGTACCATGTTTATTTATATTCGTCTTTTTGATCGCGTATTATTCCACTTTTTGTTCGGCGGTATGATGATAAAGCATTGTTTTTTTGCCTTGTGTTTTTTTTTTTTAATGGGTTCACTAAAGGGGTTAACTAGTGGGACAGTTTTAAGTCTTATAGCTCACCCCGTGAGCGCGGCTGATCTAGTTTTTAAGTACTATTCCATCCTTGGGAATTAAGTCCCAGGTCGCATGGACTGAATAGTACGTCCAATGGCAGAGAGGGGGTTATTCCTGTGGAAGATACAATGTGCCCGAGGAAAGGCAAAGAGAATTGCTCAAAGAGGCATTTCTCTAATTTGGCATAAAGCCTGTTCTCTCTGAGTCTTTGTAAGACCAAGCGTTCTTGCCTCCGGTGCGAGGCCAAGTCTGCAGAGAAGATCAGAATGTCGTCCAGGTAGACAACGACACAAGTATAGAGCAGATCCCTGAAAATTTCATTAACAAATTCCTGAAATACTGCGGGTGCATTGCTTAGGTCAAACGGCATTACCAGGTATTCGTAGTGGCCATCACGGGTGTTGAAGGCTGTTTTCCATTCGTCTCCTCGGATTCGGATCAGGTTGTAGGCCCTTCTGAGATCCAGTTTGGTGAAGATCTTGGCCCCTCGGAGACTATCAAAAAGCTTTGAAATAAGAGGTAATGGATACCTGTTTTTTACAGTTTAGGCCTCGGTAATTGATACAGGGCTGCATGGATCCGTCCCTCTTCTTCACAAAGAAGAATACTGCTCCTGCCATCGAAGATGACTTTCGGATAAATCCTCTTGCCAGGTTCTCTTGGATGTAGTCCCACATGGCCTCAGTCTCTGCTTGAGAAAGAAGATAAACTCCCCCGCAAGGAGGAGATGTTCCCAGGGAGAAGATCAATCGGACAGTCATACGACCTGTGTGGAGGTAGTCTCTCAGCCCAAAGACATCAGAGAAGGACCACTAAGAGGAAGGCAACCCTGGCAGTGTAACTGGTTGGACTGGAGGTGAAACAGGTTGAATCCGGGTTAGGCATCGATTCATGCAGCAATCTCCCCAACGTAGAACCTCTCCATTTCTCCAATTTAGGACCGGTTCATGCATCTGAAACCATGGTAGACCTAAAAAAGCAAGGGATGAGACAAACCAGGGTACACATAAAAACGGATTCT
This sequence comes from Oophaga sylvatica, assembly GCA_033576555.1. Taxonomy (NCBI): domain Eukaryota; kingdom Metazoa; phylum Chordata; class Amphibia; order Anura; family Dendrobatidae; genus Oophaga; species Oophaga sylvatica. Next base: position 300,605,209 of record JARQOD010000003.1, on the reverse strand, counting down.
TTCAGAATGCGTTAGACCTACCAGAGTTCCACAGGCTCGGGCTGAAACTGGACGGGCTCGGTCAGTGGTTTGCCATCTACGGAGGTCACCTGTAACTGATCAGGAATTCACTGGACTGGTAAGCGATAACGATCCACAACCGCCTGCTGGATGAAGTTCCCTGCGGCTCCAAAATCTAGCAAACAGAGTTCAGAGAATTTTATTGCTCAGAGATTTGCAATGATGGAGAGGAACGTTCTCTACCTAGGTTGGCCTCTCCAGCCGAACCTAGGCACTGGAATTTCCCAACCTCTTTGGACAGATACGAAACAGGTGCTCAAGACTACCACAGTAGAGGCAACTTCCCTCTTTGCGACGCGCTTCCAGGTGGTGGCTGGCTAAACTTACACGATCAACATCCATGGCTTCAGGGGAGGAAGACGATGTAGCCGACTTAGGTGAAGTAGAGCCCAGGTTGTAGGGCCTTTTGTCTCGTTTGATCTCCTTGGAACATTCCAAAAACGCAGATCTATTTGGGTTGCAAGGGATATCAGATCATCCAAGGTAGTAGGCCTGTCCCGTCCCACCACCTCATCCTTGATTCTTCCCGACAAACCCTCCCAGAAGGTAGCCAGCAAGGAATCGTTCCAGAATAATTCGGACGAGAGAGTGCGGAACCGAACAGCATACTCAGCCACCGTGAGTGTTCCTCGGTCCTGGGGCTCCGAAGGGGGCGTAACTAGTGATCCCCAGGTATCTGTAGTAAGATCCCTCGAACAGGACCAGAGTGGAATACCTGGGGGACACAGGTGCAACCTCCAGTTAGACCCCGGACACGTGGCAGCTGTCCCAGCGGGACAAACGGGTAAACAGATATCACAGATATGGTGGAGCTGACCGACGGACACCGGGTATGTGAGGTGAAGCTGGCTCTGGCGAGGATAGACAGGTTCTGGGTAGACGGAAGGAAGCTGGCTCCAGGAACTTTAGCGTTGTCCACGAGTTCAGATGGTGAGTGGCTGAACGGGATGGCACTTGAGTGTATATGTACAGATGTTGTCTATGATAGCCGAACAACAGGCCACTGATATTCTGCGAAAACAAACAGTATAAGCAGAGTGCCAAATGGAATGCTGTAACAGCGCAGACAGAGCAGGGACAAAACCAGATTTAGCAAGAGTAGATTTTCGTTGCTCCGGCACTCCCCCTATGGCGAAGTGGCCAGAAATAATCAGTGCGCTGCCATTGGTTAATTGATATTTTCAAAAAATGCATGCTGTTCCTTTAAGAGACCAGAGGGAAGCATTCTCCCTGGAGGCCTGCTGACAGCGTGCCAGGAAGTGGGGGACAGAGAAGCAGCAGCAGGATGCCGAGGGACAGAGTTGTTACATACTTTTTTGTTAAGTATATAATTCCACATGTGTTTTGATGCCTTCAGTGTGAATGTACAATTTTCATAATCATGAAAATACAGAAAAATCTTTAAATGAGAAGATGTCCAAACTTTTGGACTGTACTGTGTGTGTATATACATATATATATATATATATGTGTGTGTGTGTCAGCACCCGATCACTAAGCATCTTTCATTTCACCAGAGCTGTTTAAATGAAGCTGAGCTGTGATTGGTTGCTATGAGCAACAGTTTTCCCACTCCACAACACCTCAGCAGACACTGGATGGGAGAAATCTAGCATCCTCTGGAACATAAGCTCCCAGCCATTGTTTGCCCCCCAGAAAGGATCAGAGAGGACATGACAGAACTGAATCACCCCCTCCTCCATTACTGCCACGCTCTATTGTTACCGGCGTAGAAAAAAATACTGATTAAATACTGAGGTAAAATACTGACCAAATACTGAAGTAAAATACTGATCAAACACTGAAGTAAAATACTGATTAAGTACTGAGCTAAACCACTGACCAAATACTAAAGTAAAATAATGATCAAACACTGAGGTAAAATACTAAAACACTAAGGTAAACTACTGACCAAACACTGAGGTAGAAGTCTGACCAAAAACTGAGGTAAAATACTGACCAAATACTGAGGTAAAATACTGACCAAATGCTGAATTAAGATAATGATCAAACACTGAGGTAAAATACTAAAACACTGAGGTAAAATACTGACCAATTATTGATGTAAAATACTAAAAATACTGAGTTAAAATGCTGACCAAACACTGAGGTAAACCGCTGACCAAACACTTAGGTAAAATGCTGACCAAACACTAAGGTAAAATGCTGACCAAACACCTAGGTTAAATGCTGACCAATCACCTAGATGAAATGCTGACCAAACACTAAGGTAAAATGCTGACCCAACACTAATGTAAAATGCTGACCAAATGCTTAGGTAAATACTGACCAAATACTGAGGTAAAATACTGATCAAACACAGATAAAATACTAAAACACTGAGATAAAATAAAGACCAAACACTGAGGTAAAATACAGACCAAACACTGAGGTAAAATACTGACCAAACACTGAGGTAAAATACTGACCAAACACTGAGGTAACATAATAATCAAATACTGATCAAGCACTGAGATAAAATACTGACCAATTACTGAGGTAAAATACAGACCAAACACTGAGGTAAAATACTGAGGTAAAATACTGAGGTAAAATACTGAGGTAAATTACTGAGGTAAAATACTGACTAAATACTGAGGTAAAATACAGAGGTAAAATATTGACCAAATACTGAGGTAAAATAGTGACCAAACACTGAGGTAAAATAGTGACCAAACACTGAGGTAAAACACTGACCAAACACTGAAGTAAAATACTAAAACACTGAGGTAAATCCCGTAGACCTGTGCCCATATACCCATCATACATATCCTCCATCCCATAGTCCCATGCCCATATGTGATGAAAAACGGAGGCACGGAGGTCACTGTTTATGATCCCACCGCTGCCACCAAATGTGATGAACAAAACAGCAAACAAGTCTATTGACCTTACACTTTACTGCGGGGGGGCTTATTTTAGTTATCCCTCCGCCGCCATTAAACTCATGAATTACAGGGATTTATGTATATCCCACTTTCGAGTACCGCTTAGGAACTCGCAGCTCTCCGGCGCCCCCTTTTCCCTCAGGTCAGTCAGGGAACTGCACCTAGGATAATTAGTCGCCGGATAGGCCTGCTTGGATGTATACTGGCTATTGGGCACGCTGCAGTGAGGGAATTATAACTACTCCTTGCCGCAGCCAGGCAATATGCTTAAAAAAACTCTCTCCTTCACTGCTAGCCTTACCCAATGTCCAGCACATACTTGCTGCCACAAGCCTCTGGTTCTAGAATGTGGGGCAGAGGCCACCCCAATTTAGTAGCTTAATTCCCTTCGGGGGAAGTGACAGTATGTTATAGAGTAAGGAGAAACAGAACTAGTAATTTTATATATTTTACTCAAAAAAAAAAAGGGTAGGCAGTGTTCATAAAAGGTCTAAAAGATATTACAGTATGAGACAATTAAAGTATGTACAAGACGATTACAAAATAAAAAGGATTAACATTAGGAAGAAACTTACAGTTGCTTAGATCATTTCAGGCAAACCATGCGGTTGGGAGATGGGAGACACGTCGCAGTGCATTACTGAATTTCACTGCATCAGGTTTCCAGGGCAAATCTGAAGAAAAATGACCTGACACTACCTTATACCCCCTGGTCGTGACATCACTGAAGGGGATGGAGCTATGGAAGCACTCCTCTTTCCTCAGAATGCACATTTTGCTCCAAAACTTATAAGTTACATAACTACGCGAGGGAACCTCGTACGGTGACGTGTAGGGTACCATTTTACTCAGCCGGACGCTGGCGTTCCTTTAAGCCTAAACTCGAAGTATCGGGGTGGCCCGGCTGCGCAGGAATCCATTCATTGGATTCTGCTGGTGCCAGACCTTAGAAAAAGGCGCTTAAACCTTGCAGGTCCTAAATATGTACTTCTAATACTCATAACATAATCTGTTGTCAAGATATGCCCTCATATTAAATTTCTACAGGAACAATAGAGCACATGTTCTTTAAACTGCCTTCAGCCAGCTTGGCCCCTAACTACTCAGTGGGGGCAAGCAACCTAGTATCAGGTTACACAGAGTGTGTGTGTGTGTAGCTGCAGGAAGAGGGGAGAGGGGTCTGATGCCCACATCGTGAGTCTGCATTAACCTAAGGGATGTAGCAGAGCTCACTGGGTACGGAAAGTTCTGGAAGGGAATTTTTTATGTGGGCAAAATGGGGGTATCATTACATTATATACCTATCATACATATATATGGGAACTGAAGTATGGGATGGAAGATGTGTGATGGGTATGTGGGCACTATTTTTTCGGGGTGCAGCCAAGCCCAAACACGTCTGATCTCGCATGAGCGGTGTTCACACTGGGATGCATTGAGCATGTGCTGGCCAGCCCGCCTAATCGAAAAGTAGGGGCGTGACTAATAGGCTGTGAAGCAGACACTATGCAGTACCCTTATGTGAACAGCGCCCTATGCAGGCCCTTATTGAGAGTCCAAGTTTAATAGTCCTATACAAAATGCATTCCTATACGACAATCAAACCTTATCCCCAATCTTAAAAATCAGACCCAACGAACTTCTTCTTTCGGCCTTTTGTTTTTGTTGAATCTGAGCAGTCCCAATTTTTTATTTTTTTTTTTGAATCTCCCTCCAGACATCTTCAAGTCTCTGTTCGGCAGAATCCACCCCAGGGCATTCAGAGCTAATCATAGAAAATTCACCAAAATGGGGATGTAATCCATAATTACAGAAGAATGGTGAGGTTTCGGTAGACTGATTTACTCGACTATTAAACGCAAACTTAGTGAGAGGTAAAAAGGAGACTCAAAGAATGAAGAAAAAAAAGGGTACTCCAGCATAGAAAAATATAAGACTATGTCTTTAATGGAAAAAATTAATAAAAACAGGCACAATGCGGACAACATATAGATCCCAGAGAGCTACCAACCGATGTGTTTTGACACTCCGGTCTTAATAATGGTTAGCATAAGCTGTCAGACTTTTATGAATTGTTTCCATTAAAGACGAAGTTTTATATTTTTCGATGCGGGAGTACCCTTTATTTTCTTCATTCTTTGGAACTTGCACGTCAAAGCCCAGGCGGCTCCGTGCGTGGAACTCGTTCTTGGAAAGAGACTACAAATCGTGAATTGACTTCCCATGTTCCCCATTCCCCTTTTTTTATATATTTCTTAAGAAGACTAGTTCTCTTGCCGAGCTGCCACAAAGCACCTTAAAATTTGTGCCAAAGATTGATGTGTACTCTCACTCTGACCATTGGTTTCAGGGTGGTAAACAGATGAAAATGACAAGTCAATCACAAGTTTACTACAAAAAGCACTCCAAAATTTAGAAATAAATTGTACTCCCCTATCCAACACAATGTTCAGAGGGATCCCATGTAACCTTACAATATGAGAAAAACCTGGAGTTTCTCTGCATTAGGTAATACTGACAAAGAGGCAAAATGAGCTTGTTTGCTGAATTGATCAACTATCACCCAGATAAGTTTGCCTATCAGACAGAGGCCAGTCTGCAATGAAATCCATGGGCAGCACGGTGGCTCAGTGGATAGCACTGCAGCCTTGCATCACTTGAGTCCTGGGTTCGAATCCCACCAAGGACAACATCTGCAAGTAGTTTGTATTTTCTCTCCGTGTTTACGTGGGTTTCCTCCGGGTACTCCGGTTTCCTCCCACACTCCTAAAAAAAAAAACATACTGATAGGGAATCTAGATTGTGAGCCCCATAATGTGTGCAAACTATAAAGCGCTGTGGAATATGTTAGGGCTATATAAAAATAAAGATTATTATTATGGGCAAATCAGTTCATAGTCTTTATAGAATTGGCAATGGAGCCAATTCCCCAGCCAGCCAGCCATGACTGACTTTGGCGTGTGCGCAGACATCACAAGCAGATAATCTTTAACATCATTATACATGAATGGACACCAAAAAAGTCTAGCAACGGCTTTTCGTGTAGCAGTAACCCCAGTATGACTAAAAACGTAGTCATGAAATTCCTGTAACACTTGCAATCTTAGGTACACAGGCACAAATAATTTGCACCCTGAGGAAGCTGAAGGAGCCTGTCTACTCTTACAATTCAGAGGTTACCATAGAAACCACAATATCCTGAAGAATAATGGAGGATGGAGTTTCTGGAGGAGAAATTGAATCAAGACTATGAGAATGCATCAGCTTTCATATTCTTAGACCCTGGCCTGAATGTAATAGAAAAATTAAACTGACAGAAAAACAAGGACCAACTTGCTTGTCTAGGCCTGACCTTTTAGCTGATTCAATGTAAGCTAAATTCTTGTGAACAGTGATCAACGTAACTTGATGAACTGCTCTCTCCATAAAATGCCTCCATTCCTCAAAGGCAAATTTGACAGCAAGTAGCTCTCGATTCCCAACATCATAATTTCACTCCTGGTGAAGACTCTTTAGAAAAAAAAAGCTCATGGACGCAGGCTAGTCAGAGTTTTTGGCCCCTGTGAAGACTGCCCCCCCTCCGATCTCTGAAGCATTCACCTCCACAATTAACGGTTCTTGGAGATCAGGTTAGAGCAAAATTGGTGCAGATTTAAAACACTTTTATCTTTTGAAATCCCTGATAGCACCCGGTGACCAAACCTTGAGATTCGCTCCCTAATGTGTAAGGTCAGTAAGTGGTTTAGCAAGCTGCAAAAAACGCTTCATTAACTTAGAATAATAGCTGGTGAATCCCAGAAAACGCTGCAAAGCCTTAAAATCACGAGGTTGAACCCAATCAATTAAGGTCTGCACCTTCACATTGTCCATCTCAAACCTTTCTGCTGGCAAGATAAACCCTAAGGAAGGGATTGCCTGAACAGAAAAAAACATTTCTCTAAGCAAACAAAGAGTTCCCCAATCTCTGTAACACAGCACAAACATGTTTTTGGTGAGTGTCCAAATCTGGTGAGAAAATTAAAATATCATTGAGGTAAATCAGCAGGTGCATTAGAGAATCCAAAAGGCATGACAAGATTTTCAAAAAGACACGCAGACGTTAAAAACTCCATTTATTCGAACGTCCATGACAGCACTACAGAGAGAGGGGATCCGCCCCTTAGGAACAGGAAACCTACAGATACAAAAAGGGCGGCACCTCTCCCACGCATCAGTTGGTTTCCTGTTCCTGAAGGACGGGTTTCCTACAGATGAAGATCTTCAGGAGGACCCAGGCCGGCCGGTCGACCCAGGTAGCGGGGGGATCTCCTACCTCGACTGGTGCGGAGCCCCTGGAAGCGCCACGGTGGGTCCGGGTAGGATTTCACGACAGTGTGCGGAGCAGGTGGAGCAGTATCCAGAGGATCCCTGTCTCCCAGCCAGCGCCGGTTGGTAAGTATCCCCCCCTCTCCCTGGTCCCCGGTGCCTGCTCCCTGTCTTCTCCTGCGGTCCTGTCATGGTGGGGGCCTGCTAAGGTGGTGCAGCCATGGGTATACAGTCATGGCCAAAAGTTTTGAGAATGACACAAATATTATATTTTCACATGATCTGCTGCCCTCTGGTTTTTATGTGTGTTTAACAGATGTTTTTATCACAGACAGAAATATAATAATTGCAAACATATGAGTAACAAAAGCTTATATTGACAGTTAGAATGAGTTAATGCAGCAAGTCAATATTTGCAGTGTTGACCCTTCTTCTTCAGGACCTCTGCAATTCTCCCTGGCATGCTCTCAATCAACTTCTGGACCAAATCCTGACTGATAGCAGTCCATTCTTGCACAATCAATGGTTTCATTTTGTCAGAATTTTTAGGTTTTTGTTTGTCCACCCGTCTCTTGATGATTGACCACAAGTTCTCAATGGGATTAAGATCTGGGGAGTTTCCAAGGCCATGGACCCAAAATCTCTGTGTTTTGTTCCCTGAGCCATTTAGTTATCACCTTTGCTTTATGGCAAGGTGCTCCATCATGCTGGAAAAGGCATTGTTGATCACCAAACTGCTCTTGGAGGGTTGGGAGAAGTTGCTCTTGGAGGACATTCTGGTACCATTCTTTATTCATGGCTGTGTTTTTAGGCAAGACTGTGAGAGAGCCGATTCCCTTGGCTGAGAAGCAACCCCACACATGAATGGTTTCAGGATGCTTAACAGTTGGCATGAGACAAGACTGGTGGTAGCGCTCACCTTGTCTTCTCCGAATGAGGCGTTTTCCTGATGTCCCAAACAATCGAAAAGGGGATTTATCAGAGAAAATAACTTTACCCCAGTCCTCAGCAGTCCACTGCCTGTACCTTTTGCAGAATATCAGTCTGTCCATGATGTTTTTTCTGGAGAGAAGTGGCTTCTTTGCTGCCCTCCTTGAGACCAGACCTTGCTCCTGAGCAAGCTCTGCACTGCTGGTAGCCCGATCCCGCAGCTGAAACACTTTTAAGAGACGGTCCTGGCGCTTGCTGGTCTTTCTTGGGCGCCCTGAAGCCTTTTTGGCAACAATGGAACCTCTCTCCTTGAAGTTCTTGATGATGCGATAGATTGTTGACTGAGGTGCAATCTTTCTAGCTGCGATACTCTTCCCTGTTAGGCCATTTTTATACATTGCAATGATGACTGCACGTGTTTCTTTAGAGATAACCATGGTTAACAAAAGAGAAACAATGATGCCAAGCAGCAGCCTCCTTTTAAAGTGTCCAGTGGTGTCATTCTTACTTAATCATGACAGATTGATCTCCAGCCATGTCCTCATCAACACCCACACCTGTGTTAATGGAGCAATCACTGAAAAGAGGTTAGCTGGTCCTTTTAAGGCAGGGCTGCAATGATGTTGAAATGTGTTTTGGGGGATAAAGTTAATTTTCTAGCCAAATATTGACTTTGCAAGTAATTGCTGTTAAGCTGATCACTCTTTATAACATTCTGGAGTATATGCAAATTGCCATTAGAAAAAGTGAAGCAGTAGACTTTGTAAAAATTAATATTTGTGTCATTCTCAAAATTTTTGGCCATGACTGTAGATAAAAAAAAAAAAAAAAAAAAAAAAAAAAAAAATTTTTTGAATTTCCCGCCGCGCGTCACTGCTATGGACAGCGCGGCGGGGTTTTTTTGAATTTCCTGCCGCGCGTCGCTGCTATGGACGGCGCTGCGGGGGTTTTTTGAATTTTTTGGGATCTCCCGCTCGCGTCCCTGCTGGGGGGGGCGATGCGGCGGGAGACTTCACTCGGGTACCTTTGACGGTGCGGCCGGGTCTGCGGGATCCCCCGTGGGAGCGCTGATCCTGTCGGCGTTGAGAAAGGGGGCGGAGTCTCCACCGCCGGAACCGGAAGTGGGACACCGGCCGGCGTTTTTGAAAGTTTTGGCGGCTTCATCATACATCGGGCGGCGCCTGCTGTGGGGACAGCGGGGAGGTGCTGTGGGGCGGGGAGCAGGAGGGGGTGGACCCCTGGCCACATCTGCTGACCCGGATATCCGGGGGAGGATATAATGAGCCTATGAAGCAGGTAAAGCGCTTCTGCCCCATTTTCTGACGATGGACACTGCAGAAGCTCCCTCGGTGCAGCAGGAGAGCCAGCAGCAGACAGAGCGCTCCTCTTCAATGGCCAGGGGCGCCAGCCGCAGGAGTTCCTCAGCTGGGAAAAAGACCCCTCCCCGTGATCCGGTACCTACTGCTGTATGGACTGGGTAAGAGATCGTCAGACTTAGAATACCCAGTAATGCAGTTTTTCCCCCATTCTGTGTTCCGTTACTAGGGGAAGAAGTGTTCGGTGAAAAGCAAGCACAGGGAATGTGCCTTTTGTGCTTGCCCTCTGCCAGACGCTTGCCCTAAAAGGTTATGCCAGCCGTGCACGCGACAGACGGTAGGGCATTAAAGGGGGAAGGGCAGGGGCCTGGGATGAGATAGTAACCCACCCCCCCCTGCCCCTTCCCTTTTTAGATAGCGGAGGAGACTCCAGATTTCACCGAAAGCCTGAAGGAGATAATAAGGGCGGAAATGAAGGCGTCCTTAAGACACGGAGAATCTTCCAGGCGTAGGACTGTACCAGTGTTATCTGATTCAGATTCACCCGCCGCCCATGACAAGGGTGACGTTTTTTCAGGACCCTCTTCGCCTTCCTCTTCGACTTCTTCCTCTTCTTCTACAGAAGACGCTACTCGATTTTGTTTTCCCTTGGACCAGATGGACAAACTTGTCAAATCAGTTAGGTCCACCATGGGGGTAGGGGAGGCGAGACCAGAACTCTCAGTACAGGATCTGATGTTCGGTGGTCTAGATCCAAAAAAAACGCAGATCCTTTCCACTAAACAGTAGCATCCAAGGCCTTATAGACAGAGAGTGGAAGAAGCCAGAAAAAAGATGCTCCTTACCCCAAGCGTTTAAACGGAGATATCCCTTTGAAGATCCCTTGACAGGTAGATGGGATAAGGCCCCGAAGCTGGACGCAGCAGTGGCGAAGGCTTCCAAAAAATCCTCCATCCCATTCGATGATATGGGGTCTTTGAAAGATCCACTAGACAAGAAGGCATACTCCTTCTTGAAAGGGACATGGGAGATGTCGGCAGGTGCCCTGAGGCCAGCGGTTGCAGCCACTTGTACAGCCAGATCAATGATGGTCTGGCTGGACCAATTGGAGTCCCAGTTAGCAGATGGAACCTCTAGGGGGTCAATTCGGAAGACCTTGCCGATAATTCAGAACGCGGCGGCTTTCCTGGCTGATTCCTCAGCGGACTCAGTAAGAATGGCTGCCAGAGCGGCAGGTCTGTCTAATGCAGCGCGAAGGGCGTTGTGGCTAAAATGTTGGCCGGGCGATATTCAAGCCAGATCTCGCCTCTGCTCCATTCCATGTGACGGAGAATATCTTTTTGGCCCGGTCCTGGATGAACTTTTGGAAAAGGCAGGGGACGACAAGAAAAAGTTTCCCAGTCTATCGACTCCTTCCTACAAGAGACCTTTTAGCAGAAGGAGGTTCAGCCGCAGAAGGTCGTCCAGGGAGCGAGCCAAATGGGATGAAAGTAGGCGAAGAGGTACAGGGTTTATGTTTATGGGTCAGCCTGGGGAAACCAAAAAACCCTCACAATGACTAGCGATACCGGTAGGAGGCAGATTAATGGCCTTCTACCCGGCCTGGTCGGAAATCTCAAGCAGTAGCTGGATCCTTAGTCTCATAGCTACAGGGCTGCGGTTAGAATTCTCCTCGGTACCTCGGGATAACTTTAAAATTACCCTCCTCAGGTCATCCCCATCGGAGCAGGCCGCTCTGGAGTTGGAAGTTCAGGAGCTTTGCGCTAAAAAAGTCTTAGTGGAGGTGCCGGAAGCAGAGTGAGGTAAAGGGTTTTACTCCCCTCTGTTTTTGATCCGTAAACCGGACGGTTCTTTTAGAACAATTATTAATTTAAGAGCCCTCAATAAATTCCTTGTTATTCACCCATTTAAAATGGAAACGGTCAGCTCAGCAATAAAGCTTTTGTTTGAAAATTGCTTTATGGTGGTGTTAGATCTGAAAGACGCTTATTACCACGTACCGATCCATGTGGACCATCAGCGTTTCCTCAGAGTAGCAGTCCAGATGGGGAATCGCTGCGACATTTTCAATATAGCGCTCTTCCCTTTGGCTTGGCGGTTGCCCCACGAGTGTTCACTAAAGTTATTTCGGAAGTCATGGCCCACTTACGTGAATCCAATATGCTCATAGTCCCCTACCTCGACGACTTTCTTATCATTGGAAAGACGGCAGAGCATTGCCTAGAGCAGCTGCAAAGAGCAATATCTACCTTAGAGCGGCTGGGATGGCTAATATATACCAAAAAGTCTCGTTTGAATCCAATGAGAGTTAAGCAGCTTTTAGGGCTAATTCTGGATTCACGGAATCAGAACTGTAGTTTACCGTCAGACAAGTTGATTCGCTTACGTTACCAGGTCCTAAACGCTTCCAATAACCCCTCCATGTCTCTTAGGAAGGCCATGTCTCTTTTGGGCTCCCTCTCGTCCTGCATCCCCGCGGTTCAGTGGGCTCAATTTCACACAAGAACACTACAAGCTGAGGTCTTGTTATATCAAAATTTTCTAGGTGGTTACCTAGAAGGCCACCTATCCTTGTCCCAGGCTACTTTAAGATCTCTGGATTGGTGGAAGGAGGAGACGAACCTGTCTAGGGGGGTTCCCTGGGAATATGAAATATCCCGGATAGTCACGACAGATGCAAGTTCTTCTGGGTGGGGGGCTCATATGGGAGATGTTATGGTTCAGGGCTTATGGGAGCTGGATCAAATACAAATGTCTTCTAATATGAAGGAGTTAACGGCGGTAGAGCAAGCGATTAAAAAGCTCCTTGTCTATCTACAGGGTCACCACGTTCGAGTGCTCTCCGACAATCGTGTCACAGTCGCTTACGTCAACCACCAGGGTGATACTCGTTCCGATCCTCTCATGGAAGTGGCAAGGCGCCTACTCCAGATAGCAGAACGACATTTTCTTTCTCTAACGGCTCTACATATAAGGGGAGAAGAAAATACCAAGGCGGACTTCTTAAGCCGCAATCTCCTGAGTCAGGGAGAATGGTCGTTAAAGACTTCCATCTTCGACCTGATTGTGCAGAAATGGGGTCAACCGGAGATAGATCTCTTTGCTACCAAAAACAACAGGAAAGTGAGACGGTCTGCTCTCTGAATCCCAAAGAACGCCCTCTGGCAGTGGACGCTCTTCTGTTAAAGTGGGATTTCAATCTAGTCTACGCCTTCCCTCCCTTGTCCTTACCTCCCCTAGTATTGAGGAAGGTCAGGAAAGACAGGGCGAGGGTAATAGTAGTCGCTCCCTTCTGGCCCAGGAGGGCATGGTTTTCATGTCTCAGGAACATGTCAATAGCCGACCCTTGGGTCCTGCCGGATGTTCCTGATCTGCTCTCCCAGGGTCCAGTCTACCATCCTCGGGTAGCGGGCCTCCACCTGACGGCGTGGATTTTGAACGGTCGCTGCTGAGAGATAAGGGGTTTTCTGCTAATCTAATTAATACCCTCCTTAAGAGCAGAAAGGAGGTTACAACTAGAATCTACGCTAGGACTTGGAAAAAATTTCTTCAGAGCTCGGGGGTGGTAGCAGGGGATCCAACACCAATAGCCCAGATTCTAGAATTCCTACAAAAGGGTCTGGACTTAGGTCTCTCCACGAGCACCCTTAAGGTGCAGGTTTCAGCTTTGGGAGCACTCTTCAGTTGCAACATCGCCAATAATTACTGGGTCAGTAGATTAATTAAGGCTGCGGGTAGGTCGAGACCCATAGTAAAGGACAGAATCATGCCATGGGATTTGAACCTTGTTCTCACTGCTTTAACAGAACCCCCATTTGAACCTATTTCAGCAGCATCAAAAAAATTCTTTCCCTAAAAACCGCCTTCCTGGTAGCATTAACTTCGGCTAGGAGGGTAAGTGACATCCAGGCACTATCTAGACTGTCTCCTTACACTCAGGTCCTGGATGACAGGGTAATACTTAGACCTGATCCGGCATACCTACCTAAGGTGTCTTCCGCTTTTTCACAGAACACAGGAAATTGTTCTCCCTTCTTTCATCCCTAATCCATCTAATCAAAAAGAGATACAACTCCATACTCTAGATGTTAGAAGATGTCTCCTGCAATATTTGGCAGTCACTGACCCCTGGAAAAGGGACAATGCATTGTTTGTCTCTTTTCAGGGAATTAACAAAGGCCGTAGAATAACAAAAAGCTCATTGGCCAGATGGATTAGGGAAGCAATTTCTCTGGCATACACCTCGAGGGGCAAGCCGGCACCTGAGAGGCTAAGAGCGCATTCCACCCGAGCTGTCGCGACTTCATGGGCAGAGAGGGCAGAAGTCTCCATTGACCAGATATGTAAGGCAGCTACGTGGTCTTCTCCCACACACGTTTTACACTCATTATAGGTTAGATTTGGGTGCTTCCTCAGACCTTTCTTTCGGACTAAGGGTGCTGCAGGCTGTAGTCCCTCCCTAAGTAGTTATTACTCTCTGTAATTCTCTTTGTAGTGCTGTCATGGACGTTCGAATAAAGTCTTAGTTACTTACCGTTAACGGTATTTTTCGAAGTCCATGACAGCACCCTTAGATTCCCACCCGTGTTCTATGTGCACTTCTTCCTCTTATATAGTCCACATGTAATAAACAATTGATCAATGTTACTGTGTGATGCATAAATTTTTTGCTGTATACCATTTAACCTGGCTAGTCCTCTTATGCTCTGTAATCCAACTGATGCGTGGGAGAGGTGCCGCCCTTTTTGTATCTGTAGGTTTCCTGTTCCTAAGGGGCGGATCCCCTCTCTCTGTAGTGCTGTCATGGACTTCGAAAAATATCGTTAACGGTAAGTAACTAAGACTTTTCCACTCATCACCCTTCTGGATGCGTATAATTTGTAAGCCCCTCTAAGATCAAGTTTAGAAAATACCGTGGCCCCGAGAAGCTGATTATGCAGGTCAAGGATAAGTGGAAGTGGGTAATTATTTTAAACATGTTCTTGTTTAGTTCTCGGAAATCGAAGCAAGGATGGAGACCCCATCTTTCTTTTTAACAGAGACAAATCCAGCAGCTATAGGGAGGAGGAAGGACAGATGTGACCCTTCTGTAAACTTTCGTTAACTTATTCTTTCATAGTGGTCCGTTAGGACCTCGACAAATTGTAAAGACAAGCTTTGGGCGATTTGGTGCTAGGAATAAAATCAATAGCCACAGGGACGATGGGGAGGTAGAATCTTCACCTCTTCTTCTGAGAACACATCTCCAAAGTCTTTCAAGTACCCAGAAGACCCTTCAGACTAGCGGAGCCTGTTTGTACGTTTAAGACATTTCTTGTAACAATTGGGGCTCTTTTCACAATCTCCTTCTGACATCAATCATAACAAGATTTTGAATCTGCAACCATGGAATCCCCAGTACCAATTCAGCAGGTAAATTATCCAACACAAACAGGAAATGGATTCAGAGTGGAGTGCTCCTACTTGGAGAGTGAAATCCACCGTTGCTCTCTTGACAAAATTGTAAGCCAACAGTGTCTTATCAAGGGCAACAACTTTAATGGGTCTTTCTAAACTAACCATCTCTAACCTTAACTTCAGAACCAGTCCCAAATAAATAATTAGCAACAGACCCACAGTCAGTGAATGCCAAGGTTGATAACACCTGGTTCTAGAAGGATAACATGGTATTTATCAGTACTTTATCAGAGGAACAAAAAGGTACCTGGGAGTCTGGATAACCTCCTCGGTCGTCACCCAGACTCCGATGTTCTCCTGATGGTTTAATAGCTTGAGGACGAGTTGGGCAATTCTTAAGAAAATGTCCAGAGAGTCCACAGTATAGACAATCCAAGATCTTCTCTCCGCAACACGAAGACTGGCAACTCTAACCTCGGGTAAATGGGCCTGCTTCAGGGAAGTATAATGAGCAGCCTGCTGTTCACCACGTCTCTCACAAATTCTGCAGTCCATTCGAATGGCCTGAGTAATGGCCTCCATCAAAGAACAAGAATCAAAGAACTGCACCACATCCTCACCAATCAAACATTAACAGTTCCCATCACCAGATCACATACATAGCCAGCAGCTTTTGTAGACTCTTCTGGCCAGGCTCTACACTACTGTAACTTATTAAACATTTGTTAAAATATCCAATACAATTTTAGGTATTTTTATTTATTTTTCAATTTTTAAAATGACTAATAATATCACATACAAGCGACAAATACCACCGCACCATGACCGAATCACATTATCACCACATGGTGACCAATAATACCACATACAAGTAACAAATACCACCACGCCATGACCAGATCACATATTACCACCAAATAGTGACCAATTACTACAATACTGATCATTAATAAAAAAAAAACCCACGATACTGATATCACCATAAGTGTCATTACACACAGGAGATCTGTACTTAGTATACAGTGTCCACGCACAGGTAATACAGTGATCACCAGTGAGATTATACACAGGAGCTCTGTATATAGTGTCAGTGTACAGGTAATACAGTGATCACTGGTGACAATATACACAGGAACTCTGTATATAGTGTCAGTGGACAGGAAATACAGTGATCACTGGTGACTAGAGTTGAGCGACTTTGGTCGGATCGGGTTTCGTACCACCCGACTGAAACAAAATTTGAGTTGGACAAAACTGGTCCGACTAGGGCAAAAAAAAGTCAGAGTTTCGTCCAAAACCCGACCTCAATGCGAGTCAATGGGGAATAAAAGTTAGCATTGAGCGGATAAATGCGAGTCAATTGGGAATAAAAGTCAGCATTGAGCGGATGAATGTCATCCGCTCAATGCCGACTTTTATTCCCCATTGACTCGCATTGGGGTCAGTTTTCGGACGAAACTCAGACTTTTTTTGCCCTAGTCGGACTAGTTTCGTCCGACTCAAATTTTGTTTCAGTCGGGTGGTACGAAACCTGATCCGACCAAAGTTGCTCAACTCTACTGGTGACATTATACACAGGAGCTCTGTAAACATTGTTGGTGTACAGGTAATACAGTTATCACTGGTGCATTACACACAGGAGCTCTGTATACAGTCATGGCCAAAAGTTTTGAGAATGACACAAATATTATATTTTCACATGATCTGCTGCCCTCTGGTTTTTATGTGTGTTTGACAGATGTTTTTATCACAGACAGAAATATAATTGCAAACATATGAGTAACAAAAGCTTATATTGACAGTAAGAATGAGTTGCAGCAAGTCAATATTTGCAGTGTTGACCCTTCTTCTTCAGGACCTGTGCAATTCTCCCTGGCATGCTCTCAATCAACTTCTGGACCAAATCCTGACTGATAGTCCATTCTTGCACAATCAATGCTTTCATTTTGTCGGAATTTTTAGGTTTTTGTTTGTCCACCCGTCTCTTGATGATTGACCACAAGTTCTCAATGGGATTAAGATCTGGGGAGTTTCCAGGCCATCGACCCAAAATCTCTATGTTTTGTTCCCTGAGCCATTTAGTTATCACCTTTGCTTTATGGCAAGGTGCTCCATCATGCTGGAAAAGGCATTGTTGATCGCCAAACTGCTCTTGGAGGGTTGGGAGAAGTTGCTCTTCTGGTACCATTCTTTAATCATGGCTGTGTTTTTAGGCAAGACTGTGAGAGAGCCGATTCCCTTGGCTGAGTAGCAATCCCACACATAAATGGTTTCAGGATGCTTAACAGTTGGCATGAGACAAGACTGGTGGTAGCGCTCACCTTGTCTTCTCCGAATGAGGCGTTTTCCTGATGTCCCAAACAATCGAAAAGGGGATTCATCAGAGAAAATAACTTTACCCCAGTCCTCAGCAGTCCACTGCCTGTATCTTTTGCAGAATATCAGTCTGTCCATGAAGTTTTTTCTGGACAGAAGTGGCTTCTTTGCTGCCCTCCTTGAGACCAGGCCTTGCTCCAAGAGTCTCCGCCTCACAGTGCGTGCAGATGCACTCACACCTGCCTGCTGCCATTCCTGAGCAAGCTCTGCACTGCTGGTAGCCCGATCCCGCAGCTGAAACACTTTTAAGAGACGGTCCTGGCGCTTGCTGGTCTTTCTTGGGCGCCCTGGAGCCTTTTTGGCAACAATGGAACCTCTCTCCTTGAAGTTCTTGATCATGCGATAGATTGTTGACTGAGGTGCAATCTTTCTAGCTGCGATACTCTTCCCTGTTAGGCCATTTTTGTGCATTGCAATGATGACTGCACGTGTTTCTTTAGAGAAAACCATGGTTAACAGAAGAGAAACAATGATGCCAAGCACCAGCCTCCTTTTAAAGTGTCCAGTGGTCTCATTCTTACTTAATCATGACAGATTGATCTCTAGCCATGTCCCCATCAACACCCACACCTGTGTTAATGGAGCAATCACTGAAAAGAGGTTAGCTGGTCCTTTTAAGGGAGGGCTGCAATGATGTTGAAATGTGTTTTGGGGGATAAAGTTCATTTTCTAGCCAAATATTGACTTTGCAAGTAATTGCTGTTAAGCTGATAACTCTTTATAATATTCTGGAGTATATGCAAATTGCCATTAGAAAAAGTGAAGCAGTAGACTTTGTAAAAATTAATATTTGTGTCATTCTCAAAACTTTTGGCCATGACTGTATAGTGTCAGTATACAGGTAATACAGTGATCACCAGTGACATTATACACAGAAGCTCTGTATATAGTGTCAGTGTACAAGTAATAAGGGGATCACCAGTGACATTATAGAGAGGAGCTCTGTATATAGTGAGAGTACAGGTAATATGGGGATCACTAGTGACATTATACACAGGAGCTCTGTATATAGAGCCAGTGTACAGGTAATACAGTGATCACTGGTGTCATTGTACACAGGAGCTCTGTATATAATATACAATGTATACTGTGCATGTACAACTCACCAGTGACGTCTCTAGATGAAGTCCACCATCTTTTTTTTTTTTTAAATTTGTTTATTAAACAACAAACAGACATATACATTATATAAATAGCCAATGCAATGTATACACAATTATCATGACATCTGTCATGGAAGAAAACCATCCAGCTTATACATTGAATTATTAGTATAGATTTTGGTGTCACAGGGCCTCTTTCTTTTGCGAGGCTTATGAATAAACTGGAAGTAATTACAAGAACCCATTATTCATCTATACACATGCTTGGCTCCGCATACATCTGGATAATGCATTACAACCAACATATTTAACTTCCTATCATGCTGCCAAAACAACTTTCATAGTATTGATGACGTAATAACCTGTAAAGTAGAAGCCGACATATATTCTCTACAGCAATTGTACTAATAATAACAAACTACTATCTACGCACTGATATAGTGTGGTGAGATGCATTCCATACATCCCAGATCTTATTAAATTTCCCCAAGCAACCCCTGTTCTGGTATAGTGTCCGCTCATATGGTATTATTGAATTTACCAGTTCAATCCAAGCTCTAAGACAAGGATGCTGATTACCCATCCAGCGTAGGGCCAATATTTTCCTGGCTAAGAAAAGTGCCTCCCACGAAAGAATTTTTATGTGGTGTCCCCATATCTCTTCCTCCAGCACACCAAACAAACATACCAATGGAGTAAGAGGAACAGGAATGCCTAAAAGGGAGGTTAACAACGAGGTTACCTCGCTCCAATAAGATATGATAATTGGGCATCCCCACACCATATGTATGAAATCTGCATTCATTGTATGGTATCTTAAACATTCTGAGGATTGAGACCACCCCATCTTAACCCCTTCACCCCCAAGGGTGGTTTGCACGTTAATGACCGGGCCAATTTTTACAATTCTGACCACTGTCTCTTTATGAGGTTATAACTCTGTAACGCTTCGACGGATCTTCACGATTCTGAGACTGTTTTCTCGTGACATATTGTACTTCACGTTAGAAGTAAAATTTCTTCGATATAACTTGCGTTTATTTTTAAAAATAAACGCAAATATGGCGAAAATTTTTAAAATTTTGCAATTTTCAAACTTTGAATTTTTATTCCCTTAAAACAGAGAAATATATCACACAAAATAGTTAAGAAATAACATTTCCCACATGTCTACTTTACATCAGCACAATTTTGGAACCAAAATTTTTTTTTGTTAGGAAGTTATAAGGGTTAAAAGTTGACCAGCGATTTCTCGTTTTTACAACAAAATTTACAAAGCCATTTTTTTTAGGGACCACCTCATATTTGAAGTCACTTTGAGGGGTCTATATAGCAGAAAATACCGTATATACTCATGTATAAACCGACCCGTGTATAAGCCGACCCCCCTAATTTTGCCACAAAAAACTGGGAAAACTTATTGACTCGTGTATCAGCCTAGGGTGAAAAATGATTATGCCCCCATATGATGCTCCACAGATTATGCCCCCATATGCTGCACAGATTATGCCCAATATGCTCCACAGATTATGCCCCTATATGCTCCAGATTATGCCCCCATATGCTCCAGATTATGCCCAATATGCTTCAGAGATTATGCCCCATATGCTCCAGATTATGCCCCCATATATTCCACAGATTATGCCCCCGTATGATCCACAGATTATGCCCCCATATGCTCCAGATTATGCCCCCATATGTTCCACAGATTATGCCCCCATATGCTCCAGATTATGCCCCATATGCTCCAGATTATGCCCCATATGATCCACAGATTATGCCCCCATATGCTCCAGATTATGCCCCATATGCTCCAGATTATGCCCCATATGATCCACAGATTATGCCCCCATATGTTCCACAGCTTATGCCCCCATATTCTCCATATTATGACCCCATATGCTCCAGATTATGCCCCCATATATTCCACAGATTATGCCCCCGTATGATCCACAGATTATGCCCCCATATGCTCCAGATTATGCCCCCATATGTTCCACAGATTATGCCCCCATATGCTCCAGATTATGCCCCATATGCTCCAGATTATGCCCCATATGTTCCACAGCTTATGCCCCCATATTCTCCATATTATGCTCCCATATGCTCCAGATTATGCCCCCATATGTTCCACAGCTTATGCCCCCATATGTTCCACAGCTTATGCCCCCATATGCTCCATATTATGCCCCCATATGTTCCACAGCTTATGCCCCCATATGCTCCAGATTATGCCCCATATGCTCCACAGCTTATGCCCCCATATGCTCCATATTATGCCCCCATATGCTCCATATTATGCCTCCATATGCTCCATATTATGCCCCCATATGTTCCAGATTATGCCCCATATGCTGCTGCAAGAAAAAAAAAAAGACATACTCACCTCTCGTCGCTGGGGGACAGGTGCCGGTGTCACCGATCGCTCAGGACCCCGGCACCTGAGATATTCACCTGTCCTCTCTGCACCGCAGCGCTGCTCCCTCTTCCTGGTCCTCGGCAGTGAATGATCAGGCAGGGGGCGCGGCGCTCACTAATGACGTCATCGCGCCCTCTGCCTGAACATTCACAGCCAGGGGAGTCAGGGAGCAGCGCTGCGGTGGACCGAGGGACAGGTAAATATCGCTGTACTCACTCCTCCGCCGCGCGTCCCTGCAGCCTCTCCTCTTCTCCTGGCGCTCTCCACAGCGCTTCCTTCCTACAGCGGTCACATGGCACCGCTCATTAAAGTCATGAATATGTGCATATTCATGACTTTAATGAGCGGTGCCATGTGACCGCTGCAGGAAGGAGCCGGAGATCGTGGGAGAAGCAGGGGGGCTGCAGAGACCGCGCCGGCGGAGAGGTGAGTATAATCCGACACCCCCGCTCCCCCCTCCCCCGCCGAACCCATATATGACCCGCGTATAAACCGAGAGGGGGACTTTCAGCCCTAAAAAATGGGCTGAAAAATCTCGGCTTATACACGAGTATATACGGTACCCAAAAGTGACACCATTCTAAAAAAAGCACCCCTCAAGGTACTCAAAACCACATTCAAGAAGTTTATTAACCCTTCAGGTGCTTCACAGGAGCTGAAGCAACGTGGAAGGAAAAAATGAATATTTAACTTTTTAGCCACAAAAATGATTTTTTGCAAACTTTTTTTTTACTTTCACAAGGGTAAAAGGAGAAAGTGGACAGATAAGGTTGTTGTGCAATTTCTCCTGAGTACGCCAATACCCAATATGTGGGGGAAAACCACTGTTTGGGCACACGGCAGAGCTCGTAAGGGAAGGAGCGCTGTTTGAATTTTTCAAACTTAAATTAGCTGGAATTGAGATTGGACGCCATGTCGCGTTTGGATAACCGCTGATGCGCCTAAACAGTGGAAACCCCCCACAAGTGACACCATTTTGGAAACTAGACCCCCTAAAGTACTTATCTAGATCTGTTGTGAGCACTTTGAACCCCCAAGTGTTTCTCAAAAGTTTATAATGCCTGGGTGTGGAAAAAAAAAAAACAATTTTCCACAAAAATGATTTTTTAGTCCCAAATTTTTGAATTTTCCCAAGGAAGTAGGACCCCAAAAGTTGTTGTCCAATTTGTCCTGAGTATGCTGATACCCCCTATGTGAGGGGGGGAAACTGCTTGGGTGCACGGCAGGGCTTGGAAAGGAAGTAGTAACGTTTTGGAATGCAGATGTTGATGGGGGTCATGTTCCGTTTGGAGTGCCCCAGATGAGCCTAAACAGTGGAAACCCCCACAAGTGACCCCATTTTGGAAACTAGACCCCCTAAGGAACTTATCTAGATCTTTGGTGAGCACTTTGAACCCCCAAATGCTTCACACAAGTTTATAATGCCCGGGCATGAAAATAAAAAATCCAAATTTTTTCCCACAAAAATTATATTTTAGTCACTAATTTTTTATTTTCCCAAGGGTAACAGGAGAAATTGGACCACATAAGTTGTTGTCCAATTTGTCCTGAGTACGCTGATACCCCATATGTGGGGGAGAACCACTGTTTGGGCGCACGGCAGAGGTCGGAATGGAAGGAGCACCATTTGACTTTTTTCAACCAAAATTGGCTGGAATTGAGATTGGATGCCATGTTGCATTTGGAGAGCCCCTGATGTGCCTAAACAGTGGAAACCCCCAACAAATGACCCCATTTGGGAAACTAGACCCCCTAAGGAACTTATCTAGATCTTTGGTGAGCAATTTGAACCCCCAAGTGCTTCACACAAGTTTATAAAGTAGAGCTGTAAAATTAAAAAATCATATTTTTTCCACAAAAATGATCTTTTCACCTCAATTTTTATTTTCCCAAGGGTAACAAGACTCAAAGTTATTGTGCAATTTGTCCTGAGTGCGCTGATACCCCATATGTGGGGGTAAACCACTGTTTGGGTGCATGGCAGAGTTTGGAAGGGAAGGAGCGCCGTTTGACTTTTTCAACGCAGAATTGGCTGGACACCATGTCGTGTTTGGAGAGCTCCTGATCTGCCTAAACAGTGGAAACCCCCACAAATGACACCATTTTGGAAACTAGACCCCTCAAGGAACTTATCTAGATGTGTGGTGAGAACTTTGAACCCCCAGGTGTTGCATTTGGAGAGCCCCTGATGTGCCTAAACAGTGGAAACCCCCAACAAATGACCCCATTTGGGAAACTAGACCCCTAAGGAACTTATCTAGATCTTTGGTGAGCAATTTGAACCCCCAAGTGCTTCACACAAGTTTATAAAGTAGAGCTGTAAAATTAAAAAATCATATTTTTTCCACAAAAATGATCTTTTCACCTCAATTTTTATTTTCCCAAGGGTAACAAGACTCAAAGTTATTGTGCAATTTGTCCTGAGTGCGCTGATACCCCATATGTGGGGGTAAACCACTGTTTGGGTGCATGGCAGAGTTTGGAAGGGAAGGAGCGCCGTTTGACTTTTTCAACGCAGAATTGGCTGGACACCATGTCGTGTTTGGAGAGCTCCTGATCTGCCTAAACAGTGGAAACCCCCACAAATGACACCATTTTGGAAACTAGACCCCTCAAGGAACTTATCTAGATGTGTGGTGAGAACTTTGAACCCCCAGGTGTTTCACTAAAGTTTATAACGTACAGCCGTAAAATAAAAAATCTTTTTTTTTTTTTACAAAAATGATTTTTTTCGCCCCCAATATTTATTTTCACAAGGGTAACAGGAGAAATTAGAACCCAAAAGTTGTTGTCCAATTTGTCCTGAGTACGCTGATACCCAATATGTGGGAGAAAACTACTGTATGGGCGCACGTCGGGCTCGGAAGGGAAGTAGTGACGTTTTTGATTGCAGACTTTGATGGATTGGTCTGGGGGTGTCATGTCGCATTTGGAGAGCCCCTGATGCACCTAAACAGTGGAAACCCCCCACAAGTGACCCCATTTTGGCAAATAGACCCCACATGGAACTTATCCAGATGTGTGGTGAGCACTTTGAACCCCGAAGTGCTTCACAGAAGTTTATAACGTACAGCCGTAAAAAATAAAAAAATCTTTTTTTTTTACAAGAATGATTTTTTCGCCCCCAATATTTTATTTTCACAAGGGTAACAGGAGAAATTGGACCCCAAAAGTTGTTGCCCAATTTGTCCTGAGTACGCTGATACCCAATATGTGGGAGAAAACTAATGTATGGGCGCACGTCAGGGCTCGGAAGGGAAGTAGTGATGTTTTGGATTGCAGACTTTGATGGAATGGTCTGGGGTCGTCATGTCGCATTTGGAGAGCCCCTGATGCGCCTAAACAGTGGAAACCCCCACAAGTGACCCCATTTTGGAAAATAGACCCCACAAGGAACTTATCTAGATGAGTGGTGAGCACTTTGAACCCCGAAGTGCTTCACAGAAGTTTATAACGAACAGCCGTAAAAATAAAAAATCTTTTTTTTTTTTTACAAAAATGATATTTTCGCCCCCAGTTTTTTATTTTCCCAAGGGTAACAGAAGAAATAGGACAAATTGCACTATAACTCTTGGGGTCTAGAGTACGCTAATACCCCATATGTGGGGGTAAACTACTGTTTGGGCGCATGGCAGAGCTCAGAAGTGAAGGAGCACCATTTGATTTTTTCAACGCAGAATTGGCTGGAATTGAGATCAGAAGCCATGTCACATTTGGAGAGCCCCTGATGTGCCTAAACAGCAGAAACCCCCCAATTCTAACTCCAACCCTAACCCCAACACACCCTAACCCTAGTCCCAACCCTAACCACAAACCTAATCCTTACACTCCCCTAATCCCAACCCTAACCCTAATCCTAACTTTAGCGCCATCCCTAACCCTAACTTTAGCCGCAACCCTAACCCTAATGGGAAAATGGAAATAAATATATTTTTTTATTTTATTATTTTTCCCTAACTAAGGGGGTGATAAAAGGGGGTTTTGATTTACTATTTATAGCAGGTTTTTATGATTGGCAGCTGTGGTCACGCTAAAAGACGCTTTTTATTGCAAAAAATAGTTTTTTGCATCGCCACATTTTGAGAGCTATAATTTTTGCATATTTTGGCCCACTGAGCCATGTGAGGTCTTATTTTTTGCGGTACGAGTTGACATTTTTATTGGTACTATTTTTGAGCACGTGACATTTTTTGATCGCTTTTTATATCGATTTTTGAGAGGTTAGAATGAACAAAAATCAGCAATTCATGAATTTCTTTTGGGGGAGGTGTTTTTACTGTTCCGCGTTTGGTAAAATTGATAAAGCAATTTTATTCTTCGGGTCAGTACGATTATGGCGATACCTCATTTATATCATTTTTTTATGTTTTGGCGCTTTTATAGAATAAAAACAATTTTATATAAAAAATAATTACTTTTGCATCGCTTTATTCTGCGAGCTATAACTTTTTTATTTTTTTGCTGATGATGCTGTATGGCAGCTCGTTTTTTGCGGGACAAGATGACGTTTTCAGCGGTACCATGTTTATTTTTATCGGTCTTTTTGATCGCGTGTTATTCCACTTTTTGTTCGGCGGTATGATGATAAAGCATTGATTTTTTGCTTTGTTTTTTTTTTTTTTTTTTAGCGGTTTACTAAAGGGGTTAACTAGTGGAACAGTTTTATAGGGGGGTCGTTACGGACGCGGCGATACCAAATATGTGTACTTTTATTGTTTTGTTTTTTTTATTTACAGGAAGAAATTAATTTATTGGGGAATATTTTTTTTTATTTAGTTTAGAATTTTTTTTTATAACATGTTTATTTTTATTTTTTTAACTTTTTTACTTTGTCCCAGGGTGGGACATCACTGTATTTTATCAGATCGCTGGTGTGACAGTGTGCACAGCACTCTGTCACACCAGCGATCGCACAGGCATAGCTGCAGGCTTCTCAGTGCCTGCTATCAGCAGGCACTGAGGAAGCCGCCTCCCTGCAAGACCCGGTGGCCATCTTGGATCCGGGTCCTGGGAGGGAGGAAGCCCTCAGAACAGCGCGATCACATCTCGCTGGTCTGAGGGTCTCAGGGGGGCGCGCAGGGAGCCCCCTCCCTGCGCGATGCTCCCCTGTGCCCCCGGTACACCGCGATCATGTTTGATCGCGGTGTGCCAGGGGTTAATGTGCCGGGAGCGGTCCGTGACCGCTCCTGACACACAGTCACGGGTGTCAGCTGTGATAATCAGGGAGCGCAGCTGATCGCCTATGACGTACTATCCCGTCCATGGTCAGATTGGCACGGGTTTCATAGACGGGATAGTACGTCTGATGTCAGAGAGGGGTTAAATAGCCGTAGTGGGGTCAAATATGACTGGTGTACTATGTACATTTGCGTCATTTTGTTATTAGCTGATGGTGACACTCTGATTGAAGAACTAAGAATCTCCTCCCAATCTTAAGTTTGAATATCTGGAACTAGAGACCTCCACCTCTCCCTTACTGACGATAGAGCAGAATCAGAGCCCGCAGACAGCATATAAGTGTACAGGGTAGAAATAAGCCCCTGAGGGCCTTGCATTTTAAGAATCCCTATCAAGGAGAAGGATGATATTGATTGGGTCATATTTCTGTTGCGCAGATATGATTGAATTGCTGATCTAAGCTGTAGATATCGGAAAAATTGTGACCTTGGGACACTATATTTAAGCTGTATTTGTTCAAAGGACAATAGGACATTATGATCATATAAATCTTTAATCAAGGAAATATTATATGAGGTCCAGAATTGAGTGGACGGGTGGTTCAGTAGCGTCGGCAAATAGGGATTATTCCATAATGGCATTTCAGCCATAACGTCAACAAAGTGAACCACTCATTTAAGTTGTCTCCAGATTGACCGTGCCACCCGGAGTAAGGGTAATAAACCAGAGACTTTAGGTTTATCGGTTTCTAAAAACCCCAACAAGCAATCAGTCCCTGCAGCATGAGCCAGATGACTCTCCGAGTTAGGCAGATAATTACCAGGCATCCATCCTTTCAGAGCTCTGACCTGCCCCGCCAAGTAGTATAAGAAGAAATCTGGCAGTGCCACCCCACCCATCTGTTTAGACCTATGCAGGGTGGACAGTTTGAGTTTAGGCCTAGTCTTCCCCCCTATAAAGGATGAAGTTAATGAATTAAGTCCTGAAAAAAAAGATTTAGGGATCAGTACTGCACTATGTTGGAGGGAATAACTGAGTTTGGGGAGTAGGATCATTTTAATCAAATTGATACGCCCGGAGACAGATAATGGCAATTTACTCCAGATAGCAAATTTAAATTTAAGTCCAACAGCGGAGAACATTTATTTTAAAATCTAGTTTACTGTTTTTTGAAATATTTATTCCCAGATACTTAAAGTTAGTTACGACCGGTACTGGGGATAACGTTTCAAGGTGATTTATTGGACCTAGGGAGAGAGGCATTAAGGCGGATTTATCCCAATTTATGTACAATCCTGAATAATTACTAAATTTGTCTATAGTAGCAATCACATGGGGCAGTGTTTCTTCAGCTTTGTCCATGAATATCACCATATCATCGGCATATAAGCCAATGGTATCCAAACGGTTCGCTATTTCTATACCTTTAATGACAGGAGTTGATCTTATGCGGATCACCAGTGCTTCGATTGCAAGCGGGGAAAGGGGGCACCCGTGGCGTGTTCCTCTTGCTAAGGAGAATGACTCAGATACAGAATTATTTATTATTATTCGAGCTTTTGGTTTCATATACATTATACATATCCACTTTCTGAATTTGGGACAAAATTCATATTTTTGTAAGCATGCAGATAAAAAAGACCATTCGAGAGAATCGAAGGCCTTAGCCACGTCCAGCGAAGCCAAGGCCCATTCATTATCTGGCACTAGGGAGCTGTACTGGACCACTGACTGAACTCTCCTGATATTGATGGATGTACTTTTCCCAGGCATGAATCCAGTCTGGTCTGGTTTCTACTATCACCGAATTTAATCTAGTGGCCAGGATTTTAGTGAAGATCTTATAGTCCACGTTTACCAGCGATATGGGGCGATCCACATTCAAGAGGATCTTTTCCCTCCTTCTTAAGTACTATTATATTTGCCTCATAAAAGGAATCTGGTAGAGAGCCCCCCTCCCAGGTCTCTTGAAACACCCTCAGAAGGAGTGGTGCCAAAACATCTCGGTACTTCCTGTACATTTCTATGGGAAATCCATCCGGCCCAGGTGCCTTCCCAGATGCCATTTCTGCTATGGCTTCATTTATTTCCTCTATCGTGAAGTCTGCATCTAGAAAGGCTTGTTGGGCGGGACTCAATGAGGGAAATTTAACGTTTGACAAATATTCAAGGCAGTCCGAAGTGCTAAAACCCCCTCTGGAGCTATATAACTTTTTATAATCTTCGTGGAAGCTTTGAAGTATATCATCCGTTGAGGTCACTATCGATTTATCTGGTTTCCGAATTTGAAGTATGGTATTAGATGCATTGTGTTGGCGCACCATAAATGCTAACAATTTACTGGCCTGGTTTCCCAGCTCAAAGTATGACTGGCGGGTAAAGAATAATTTACGTTTAGATTTGGTATCCATATATTGAGTTTATAATATATGGGAGTTTAGCCATTCATTTCTATTTTCATTTGTTTGATTAGCTATATATTTTGTTTCCGAATCGCTTAATCACTTCTCTATTTCCTCATCTTCCCTAGATGTCACCTGTTTAATATAGGAGATTGTGGAAGATAAACATCCCCTTAGATATGTTTTAAGGGCATCCCAAAACAAGTTAATATTCTGGGGTTCAGGGTGGGAGGAAATGAAGCAGTCTAATTGGTCTAGCGTTCTGTCATTGGGGCCTATCAGTTTCAACCAAAATGGGTTCAGCTTCCAAAATAAAGTACGACTCCTTTGGCCAAATCTAAGTGTGAGTATTATATTACTATGATCCGAGATGCCTTTATTCCCATGTTCCACATCCCCCACCCACATTACCAGATTACTAGATCCAAATATATAGTCTATACGAGATAGAGTACGTCTAATGGACGAGTGGCAAGTGTATTCTTTCTCATCAGGATGACTTATCCTCCATAAATCCAACCAACCACTGCCCTCAATGAGCAGCGATAGCGGAGATGGAGAGCAGGTCGTCCCAGCCACTTCATTGTCTAATCTAAGCCTATCCAGACCATTATTCATGACTAAGTTAAAGTCCCTCATGCACATAAGTAATGCATCTGGATAGTTTAAAGCAAAGCTTACCGCCTTTCTGACAATTGATATATTAGCTTGAGGTGGGTTATAAAGACACATTATGACGTAATTTTTCAAATCTATCAACGCATGCACAAAAACAAAGCGCCCTTCAGGATCTCTCCGAGCCTCCTTGCCCTCCCATCTAGTATCTTTGTGGATTAATAAAGAAACCCCTCTAGAGTAACTGGTGTGAAAGGCATGTATAGACCATTGCACCCATGGTTTCTGCACATAACGAGCCGAATCTCTGGTCAAATGTGTTTCAACCAAGGCCACAACGTGAGGACAATATTGTTTATTCTGGGAAAAAACCTTAATTATCTTTCGGGGAGACCCAAGACCTCTCACATTCCAGGTCTTACATATTAATTCAGACCCTATTGTCCTTTGTGTTGAAATGGTATACAGTGTTGCACAAATTGAACCTTACAGGCAGCATAATTAATATTTTGGCACCAGTATCTACATAAACTATAATCAAAAATAGTGAAAACAAGAGAAAAAATAAACAATTTAAAGCGCAAAGAGGAGCATAGTCCCACACTCTTGTAAAAAATAAAAAAAAACAAAAAACCACAAAAAAAGGCTCAAATATGAAGGAGCAAAATCTTGCGCTCCCATCATGAGGTAAACAAGGGGATACCCTCACTGAAAACAGCGTCCGGTATTGTTAGATTTGGACGCTGGTGGAGAGAGCTTCAATTTTATAGCTAATAGGAGAATTTCCAAACACCCACATATAAATCATGACTCCTTTCCATAAGATCCCAGGTGGATCTGCAGCCATTCAGATGCCTCGGTCGGATCCGTGAAAAATACAGAAGAACCTTCATGGACAATTCGGAGGCAAGCTGGGTAGATCATGGAATAAGGAACATTCTTTCCTCGAAGCTGCTTCTTGACCTCCATAAATTGTGCCCTCTGCTTCTGGAGTTCCATAGAAAAATCAGGGAATATCGAAATTGTGGCGTTGTTAAATTTGATGGGACTTCTTTGTCGCGCTATATGCAATATAGCATTCCTGTCCAGAGGATGGGTTTTTACATTGATCTCCAGTTTTGAAGTTATTCCTGAGGGAGCGTGCGTTACCAGACGGGTCAGACCTTGCAAATTCCTTTAACTTATCTGCCATGCTTGACCCCCTTGAGCAATTCATGATCAACAGCAATAAAGTATGGCAGGTTCAATAGCTATATAATAAGAAAGTCCCTTTATCCAGGGGTAAAAGCACCACTATTAGGGAATATGTGATATGGATGTGTCCGTTATGCAAATGACTACAGAGGGTTCTCTTTCTCACAAATAAATAATGATGCAATTCAACGACCACGTAGATAAATTCCTCTCCTCCAGAAGCAGAAGTACTGCTTCAGATAATATATATATTCTCTCTGCTCCGTATAGGAATATTAATGGCCACAGATAGATTATTGAAGTAATATGTTAAGTGCCACAGAATGTTAGAAGCGCCATACAGATTCTGTGAATCAGGCTGAGTTGCTGCGTCACAGTTCTCGTAGGGGCAGCGGCAAGTGATCAGAAATCCCCAAGATGGCAGGGGAAGTATGAGAACCAGGGGAAGCTAAGCTGTCAGCAAGGGAGCTCAGGGCTCATTTTTCAGAGCTCACACTGCGTCTCCCAACAGTACCTCCAGTGAAATATTCGTGCCTCTCCAGCGGCTCCTCCGAGATTGAGATCCTCAGCTTGAGCGTCCTTCCTGTTGGATCGCTCAGTAAGATGGCCGCCGCCTTCCTCAGGCCCGCGTTCCCTCCGACTCCTTCAGCGTCCCGCTCACAGGGATCGCACAGCACGTCTCCCAGGCACCGGGCGTCTCCGCGCGTCCCCTCCGCCAGGCCGCCGGCACCCTCTCTGCCCGCAGCGAAGCAACACAGCCCAGCGTCGCAGCTCCCAGCAGCAGAGCCGCGCTCCCAAAATGGCCGCCGCCTCGCTGAGGAGCAGGACCTGCCACTCACTCCAGACTCCTGAGCCGCCCAACCACAGGTACCACTTCCTCCTGCGGCGTACCAGGGGGGGTCCCGACTTTCAGGGGAACCAGACCGCCGCCAATGAGTCACTTGGAAGGGGTCTAGGTGTCAGGATTTTGCAGGATTTTGAGGAGCTCTCACGGCAGTGTCCTCTCCTGCTTGCTACATAGCCATGCCCCAAGTCCTCCATCTTTGCTTTTCATCTTCATCCAGCACAGGCCACCATCACTTCTTCCAGCCAGGACTCGTGTCTGGAGGAAATAAGTTATCTAGATCACCATTTGCAGAGCACATTACTTTATTTTTCTCTAGTCACCTTCCACAACGACATACGGAGGTTACCTCTTTGCCCTAATGCGGAACAGGAAATACAGAGAGGTTAAAAGGCCTTCCCACTTCCCATTTGCCAGTGTCATTCCTGTTCCCCATGGGGCATTGAGAGGTCTCCATGTGCTGTGGTGGCCGGTGACTGCAGTACCTTGTTGCAGGCAGAGTCTGTATTAGCCGGGCAGCAGGTGGTCACTCCTTGCCTCCTCCAGGCTGCTCCCGTCGTCCCCTGTTGCGGTGACCTCAGGACCCCCTCCTGGCCTTCCCGTGCCCCCAAGAGGGAAAGCTGGCCAGAGATCCTGACCGGGGGCCCCCCGGAGCTCCCCTGTCTTCTTCCTCTCCATACGCTCAGCGTCCCGGAAGTGACGTCAGCGCAGTAAGCGCGTCACTTCCGGGGACCTTACGTTCTAGTCTGGAGCGCATGTGCATTTCCGGGAGCAGCGCGTGGTGCTCGTGGTTGATAAGAAGACCGCCTGCACATGGACCCAGGAGAGGGAAGGGGAATCTACCAACGCTGGGGGGGCAGGTGCTGGCTATCAAACCGCTTAAAACCTGCCCAAAGTCGCCACAGAGGTAAGGCTATGACCTACAGCATGAAAGGCACTTCATGCCCTGCGTCTGCAGAGCCCAGCACTGCACCTGCCGCAGTAAGTGTATGCAGGGATGGGGTCCTCGGGTGGATAGTTAGGGGGTCCTTATTTCTGACACCTCTCTCTCGTTCCAGGGAGAATAATCTACCTCCAAAGCCACAATAAGAAAAAACCATTTGCAATATAAAGCTTCCCTCAATATGAGATAAAAAGTCCTGCCAGTCATGCATAGACAAAGTAGTTAGAGCAGAGCAACCCTCCCTGTTGGAAGAGGTTCGCTCGCTGGTCAAGCAAGAGGTGCAATCTTCCCTAGCGGCTTTTACCGCCCAACCCCCACCACCCCCCTCTCCAGGGAAGAAAAGGAAAATGCAGGTTGAGGATTCTGAGTCAGACCTATCCTACACTTCGTCCTCTGGTAGATGGGAGGAACCCGTGTCACCCAAAACCGCTGGAATTAGAAAATATCTATTTTCCTCTGACCAAATAGAGGAGCTGGTATCGGCTGTACGCAGCACTATGGGGCTGGAAGAGGAATCAGAGCCTCAGTCCATTCAGGACCAGATGTTTGGCGGCCTAAAAACAGGGAAACGGGTAGGGTTCCCGGTACATGCTAATATACTGGACATGATTTCTCTGGAGTGGGAACTGCCGGAGAAACTCCTCAGCACCCCTTCAGAGATTAAACACAGATTCCCCCTGGAAGGTGATTCTGTTAAATGGGATATTCCCAAAGATGATGTACAGGTGGCTAGGGTTGCGAAAAGAACCACCCTCCCATTTGATGATTCTTCACAATTGAATAATCCAATGGACAGAAAAATAGTCTCTTGAAGTCCTGGGAGACATCTACATCTACGGCTAACATTGCTTCCACCTGCGTAGCTAGGGCCCTCTCCTGCTGGTTAGAGGAACTAGAAACCCATATATCCCAGGGTACCTCTAGAGCTGAGCTGCTAGACTCACTGCCTATCCTTCACATGGCTACTAGGTTTTTAGCGGATGCCTCCATGGAGTCCATCAGAGTTTCCGCCAGGTCTCTTGTGTAATCCAATTCAGCGAGAAGAGCTTTCTGGCTCAAGTTGTGGTCTGGTGACATCACCTCCAAAGCCAAGTTATGCACCATACCCTTTAAGGGAGAATATGTCTTTGGGCTGGCCTTAGACAAGATCCTAGAAAAGGCCACCGACAAGAAAAAAGCCCTTCTGAAACAAAAGCCCCCTAAAAAGCGGCTTTTTCGTGCCTCACAGCCTCAAACCTTCCAGAGGGAGAAAGGGAAGACCAGGAGGTGGAGCTACGCAAAAGATGGGGGAAAAATGTTTCTTGTCCCTCATCAACAGCAGTCCCAACAGGAGAAACGGTGACTCCGACCCGGTGGGGGAGAGACTCTCAAAATATATATATCAGTGGCAGAACATCACCAGTTGTCACTGGGTCCTCAATGTCATCAGGGAGGGCCTATTGATAGATTTCATCTCCTCCCCTCCACAGGGTCTAAAAATCACCTCCCTTCCAACCACAAGAAGTCAAACAGCACTGCTGGTAGGTCTCAGAGACCTTGTAAGATTAAAAGTGATCTCCCAGGTTCTGAAATTGGAATGGGGTATGGGCCACTATCGGTTATTTCTGGTAACCAAACCCTCAGGCGAGCCTCGTATTATTATAAATCTGAAGGGACTGAACCAACATGTTAAATACCACAGGTTCAACATGGAATCCATAAGATCAGCCATTCCTTTGATCGGGCCTCACTTCTTCATGTCGACCATGGACTTGAAGGACACCTAGTTCCATATTCCAATCCACCAGAGACACAGAAAATACCTTGGGTTTGCGGTACAGGGAAGTCTGCAGGTGGAGCACTATCAGTTCAACGTCCTTCCGTTTGGCATCTCCTCAGCGCCAAGAGTCTTCTCCAAGGTAATGGCAGAAGTGGTGTCCTTTATCCGGAGTAAAGGCGTCGTATAGTGAATATAATAAGGATCTACCAATCAAAAATGAGGTGTATAAAGCAAGGTAGAGGTACAGGCTAAAATTTAACTTTTAATAATTGCCTTTAAAAACGAGGTTTTCGTTCAGTATATATAACAACAACCAATAAGTGTATCCTAACCACCAATAACTTGTGAGAAAACAAAAAATTGTTAAAACCGTCAGTAAAACAGACTTGACTTAATCATGGGATAAATAAGGATAGATCTATCTAGAAACTATCCACAATATTCAATAAATCTAGGTACATATCAATGACTGTATGTGCTTTTTTTCTCATAAATTGCACATCAAAAAAATAGAACAGTCTTACCACATGTTGATATCCACCGTGTACTTGTAAATGGGGGAGGCTTTTTAAATAACGCCATACATTACCCCAAACCAGGTGGACACATATGAACCAAGGACTGACAGTCTCCCAACGCGTTTCTCTGGCTAGTTCATCAGGGGAGAGTTATGCCATTTTTGTCAGCTGTTATAGTATATGTCACCCGCAGCGCCTGTGTAGACTGTTGGACGGTGTGCGCGTGTCTGAACCACGTGCGTTCTTAAATAGAACGCTAAAGCGGTCATACAGTGACGTCAGATCCTGTGCGTTCTCATTAGCGACGTAATATCCTATGCGCTCGTCATCTGGAACGCATATTTGGAACGCAAACTATCATACAGGTGCACGTTAATGAATCAAATAATTTCCACTATAGAACGCTGAAATAACGTCATATCCTAAGCGCTCTCCATAGTGACGTCATCTCATATGCGCTCCTGATCTGGGACGCTTGAATGGAACGCAAATTTACAAGCAGGTGCACACTAATGAATTACATGAATTCTAATCCAAAAACAACGTCAAAACCTATGCGTTCCCCATGACAACGCAATATCTCATGCGCTCCCATATGGAACGCAGAAATGGAGCGCATAGGTCAAATCAAAGATTCCAATATATTCAATATTCATGTAATTCCTCTGTGGAACGTCACATTGTAGACATCGTGCCCATAATATATTTAAAGATGATACCATCCCATTTTTTAATGTTTTCAAAGCTGATCTGAAAATTATTTTTCAAAAATTTATTGTGATATTTCACAAGTTCCACAAGAGACCGGTATCAGTTCAATCATAATAATATTGGGGTATTATACAAATTCACCATATGTCATAATGTACTCAGATATGGATAAATGGTCAATATATCCTTCATCATTTCAAAACTGTATATCGACACTGTTATCATAAATTATTCTAGGGGAATTTTTGAGTACATAGAGTTATTTAAAGACAAGACAAAAAAACCCATTTGATGATACATCTCTATAAGATCAGCAGCTACAAAAAGTATGATGGTAAGAATTCTTGGATTAATTCCATAGATAATGTGTAACAGGTCTGGGAGGCGGAACCTCTGAGCTTTTATACAAGGAGGCGGTCCTTGTAAGGCAGCGGGTGGCGCCCGGGGAAGACGGGCAGGAAGTCACGGCAAGTGACCGGGGCAGTCTCTGGACAAACAGGCAGGAAGTCACGGCAAGTGACCGGGGCAGTCTCTGGACGAACAGGCAGGAAGTCACGGCAAGTGACCGGGGCAGTCTCTGGACAAACAGGTAGGAAGTCACGGCAAGTGACCGGGGCAGTCTCTGGACAAACAGGCAGGAAGTCACGGCAAGTGACCGGGGCAGTCTCTGGACAAACAGGCAGGAAGTCACGGCAAGTGACCGGGGCAGTCTCTGGACAAACAGGCAGGAAGTCACGGCAAGTGACCGGGGCAGTCTCTGGACAAACAGGCAGGAAGTCACGGCAAGTGACCGGGGCAGTCTCTGGACAAACAGGCAGGAAGTCACGGCAAGTGACCGGGCAGTCTCTGGACAAACAGGAAGGTACGACCTGTGATGGCTGAGCCTCCCGGTAGGCTAGCAGGCAGGTAGCAGATGAGCGTCCCCAGATGAACGGGCTGGCTGGTCCATAGACAGACTGACAGGTGATAGTGGACAGACTGTCGGACGGCAGAGCCTCCAGGACGGCTAGCAGACAGGAAACAGGTGAGCGTCCTCAGGTGAACAGGCTGGCTGGTCCATAGACAGACTGACAGGTGATGGTGGACAGACTGTCGGACGGTGGAGCCTCTAGGACTGTCACGCTGTATAGCAGATATATATATATGTGATGTCAGTAATCTATATCATAAGGGCAACATACTATATAACATGCGCATAGATATATGATAACATAGAATTACCTGACAGAATGTCCAGTGGGTCAATACGGAATCCGTTATACGCTGTCTCCGGCTAGAGGGTGACCGGGGTCTATGCTGACCCTAAACTGGGGTCCTAACTAATCCCTCTACCTGGAGGTACTGTTAAAGGTACAGAGGTCCAGGCCACCAGCGTAAACCCTGTCTCCTATCAATCCCTGCCAACTGTAATCTAGTCCTAAGAAGGACCCTGATTACCACCAAAGGGAATGAACAGGTAACGGTTAATGAACAGAAAGACATACAAGAAAGACAAGAAATAAAGTAAATAAAGTCTTACATACAACACTCACACACAGTAGGAACACCTAAGGTCTCAGAGATAAACTATAAGCTGTAAGAGTAAAAACAACTAAGGAGCTCTTAGCTTAAGTATTCTCAGAACCGATCCAGTCTGCTAGACTACATGAATGCTTTCACCGGCATCTAACAAGCAGACTGGCAGGTATATGAAGGAATCTAATTAGAACATAATCAAAAGCAGCCGGGCGAGGCTGGACCTAGTCTTAGCAAAGAGCTAGGTAAAATTAACTCCCTCATTACCAAACACAAAGAAACAGCAACTCAGCTGTGAGAAGTCAGAGTGTGTAATCGCGACGATCCTCGTGGCGATACACCCATGACAGTACCCCCCCCTCTACGAGGGGACTCCGGACCCTCAGGGCCAGGTCTGCCCGGGTGAGTTGTGTGAAAGGTCCGAACCAATCGATCTGCGTTACCATCAGACGCAGGGACCCACGTCCTCTCCTCAGGATCATACCCCCTCCAATGAACCAAGTACTGAAGGGATCGGCGACTGAGACGTGAGTCAATGATTTTCGACCCATGAAATTCCACGTTATCATTGACCACCACTGAAGGAGGAGGTAGAGGTGACGGTATGACTGGTGCCACATACTTTTTAAGTAATGACTTGTGAAACACAATATGAATTTTAAACGTAGGAGGGAGGTCCAGACGAAATGCCACAGGATTAATTATGGAACTGATCCTGTACGGCCCGATGAATCTGGGACCCAACCTCCAGGAGGAAACTTTAAGTTTTATATTCCTGGTAGACAACCAAACCAGATCGTTCACCTTCAGATCTAGACCAGAAACTCTCCCCCTATCAGCCATCCGTTTGTAACGGTTCCCCGTAACCTTCAGTCTTAACCGATCTAGAACTATCAGTCTCCCTGGAAGTCCCACAGGGGCATCCCCCTGAGCCCCCATTACCTCCCCCTCAAGCACAGAGCATACAGCTGACACTACAACTCCCTCCTGAGGAATAGGAACCGGATCATCCGTCTTCCCGGCCCCTGGGAAAGTACGAGATAAGGCATCAGGAAGCAACTTTATTGAGCAGTCATATGCGCGATGAGGAGGTAACTCTTTACACCCCTCCTCTGAGAACATCTCCCCAAAGTCCTCCAGAAAAGGAGACAAAGTCCTAGGCACAACCGCACCGATGACCGTACTCATGCAGTTATTCCTGCAAAATTCACCCCACTGGCTTATCTTTCTGGATTGCCAATCAATCACTGGGTTATGTTTAGCCAACCAAGGAAGTCCCAACACAATAGGAGTAGGTAGACCCTCCAACACATAACAAGACAATTGCTCTTTATGTATTGCCCCTACTCGAAGATCTATGTTATGAACAGCTTGTACCAAGCTACCTTGACCGAGAGGTCTAGAATCAATAGAGACTATAGGGACCGTTTGGCCAATACACTCAGTTGCATACCATGCACCTGGGCAAACCGAGCGTCCACCAGATTAGCCCCGGACCCACTATCAAGAAAAACAGAAATCCTCTCAGTTCTAGTACCAATCACCACCTCCGCAGGCACGAGAAACTGAGAGGGATTTGGGGACGAAATACACACTCCCAGGTTAACTCCTTTGCTCAAAGAGGCCCGGGATGGACACCCCCCAACAAAATGTCCCTCTCTCCCGCAAAAGAAACACCTTCTAGTCTTGCGGCGCACCGCCGATTCCCTCCTACAACAAGATGTCCCTCCCAACTGCATGGGTTCCTCAGAACAGACCAGGGGAACCTCAGTATAAGGGACTTTAGTAGTAGGTGGAGTCATCACGGGAGGCGGAGTTACCTCGCGTCTTCCCCGAATTCGTCTATCAATGCGAATAGCGAGGGCCATAGCAGCCTCCAGTGATGGAGGAGAATCATACTGAGCCAAAACATCTTTTAATTTGTCAGACAACCCTTGACAAAACTGGCTCCTAAGAGCTGGGTCATTCCACTGAGTATCTGTTGCCCATCTACGGAACTCAGAAGAATATTCCTCCGCTGGACGATTTCCTTGCCGTATTTTACGTAACTTTGTTTCAGCAAGGGAAACTCGATCCGGATCATCATATACCAGACCCAGGGCAGTAAAAAATCGATCCACTGACTGGAGATCTGGGGAGTCTGGAGGAATAGAGAACGCCCAAGATTGAGGGTCCCCTTGTAAGAGCGAGATAACAATTCCCACCCTCTGCTCTTCACTCCCAGATGACCGAGGCCGCAGCCGAAAGTACAATTTACATGCCTCCCGGAAAGTAAAAAATTTGTCCCGCCCACCAGTGAACCTGTCCGGGAGAGCAACCTTAGGTTCAGATCTGGTTTGCTCCGGGGGAACAAAACCTTGGACTTAATGTCTGCAAACTCCATGGACAACCCCTGCAACTGCCGGGCCAGCTGGGCTACTGGATCCATGACAGCTGGGGAGAATCTTTAGTATGGGCCGGTGAAAATGTCACGCTGTATAGCAGATATATATATATGTGATGTCAGTAATCTATATCATAAGGGCAACATACTATATAACATGCACATAGATATATGATAACATAGAATTACCTGACAGAATGTCCAGTGGGTCAATACGGAATCCGTTATACGCTGTCTCCGGCTAGAGGGTGACCGGGGTCTATGCTGACCCTAAACTGGGGTCCTAACTAATCCCTCTACCTGGAGGTACTGTTAAAGGTACAGAGGTCCAGGCCACCAGCGTAAACCCTGTCTCCTATCAATCCCTGCCAACTGTAATCTAGTCCTAAGAAGGACCCTGATTACCACCAAAGGGAATGAACAGGTAACGGTTAATGAACAGAAAGACATACAAGAAAGACAAGAAATAAAGTAAATAAAGTCTTACATACAACACTCACACACAGTAGGAACACCTAAGGTCTCAGAGATAAACTATAAGCTGTAAGAGTAAAAACAACTAAGGAGCTCTTAGCTTAAGTATTCTCAGAACCGATCCAGTCTGCTAGACTACATGAATGCTTTCACCGGCATCTAACAAGCAGACTGGCAGGTATATGAAGGAATCTAATTAGAACATAATCAAAAGCAGCCGGGCGAGGCTGGACCTAGTCTTAGCAAAGAGCTAGGTAAAATTAACTCCCTCATTACCAAACACAAAGAAACAGCAACTCAGCTGTGAGAAGTCAGAGTGTGTAATCGCGACGATCCTCGTGGCGATACACCCATGACAAGGACGGTAAGCAGACAGGTAACAGACTGCAGGCTGGCAGGAATCTGGCAGGTATCTAGAAACGGAGCCTAAGGGCTGAAGCAGAGTAGTGAACAGTGCAACAACATTGCTCGGGCACCTCCATTTTGGAGGAGGTGCCTTATATATGGTGAAGTCCTCCGGCCATTGGCCGGGGACTACTTAGGAGGACGCGCGCGGCCCCTATAAGAGGAAGGGAGCGCGCGCGCGCCCTAAGCACAGTGGCCGGAAAGGAGCGCGCGCCACCAGCAGAGCGGGAGGAGGAAGACGGACCCGGAGCAGAGGGGTGAGGGGAACAGCGTCCCTGCCTAGCAGAAGGCAGGGACGCCGACGCTACATAATGACTCAGATAAATCATTGGTAGAGTCACAAGAACATAAAGCAAATAATTTAAGTCTCCTGAAAAATTACAGGTTCCTTGCAGTGGAATTGGTGGTTATTTGAGTGCAAGGCACCGATATTGACAATCACGATGTAATAGAGGACACTGGAGATAGGTAAAAGGAGAGGGAAACAAAAGAACAAAAAATTGGGGCTATACATCCCTATCAGACCTGGTATACCCTACCTAACCGTGGAGGTTGGCACCCTAAGAAGATACGAAATTTGGCGCCCCCACTCCTCGGCGGCTGACCCTGTGTTTCCCTATGACGCCCTACTCTAAGCCTAGAATAGGTGTGGAAAAAGAGATTACATCAATAGTAAAGGAATACATGGAAGAAGAAGAGGGGAAAGAGGGGAGGCTAATAATGGGAGGCGAGAATATCAGAGTTCATACAAAGCAGCTATATGTTAAAATTTCATTGAGACCCAAAGGCTGTTGTGTTTTTAGCTGATAGATCCATTTTGTTTCACTCTGTAAAATTCTCCTATCCCAGTTGCCGCCCCTCTTTGGTGCTCCTATTTTATCAATGCCGATGAATTTGAGACCCGTCGTTTCCCCCTCATGTTGGCTAACCATGTGCCTGGCTAGGGTGTGTCTCTCTTTAAGGCTATATCTCGCAGATGTTCACCTATTCTTCTTCTGAATTCTCGAATGGTCTTTCCTACGTATTCCAGATTACATGGGCAGGTAGCTTTATAAATCACACCCTTGGTGCGACAGTTAATGAAATGTCGGATTTCATAGGTTTTGTTCGTTACACAGCTCGTAAATGATCCTCCTGTAGCTAGAACCGGACAAGCAATACATCCACTGCATTTATAACAACCTTTTATATTGCTGGTAAGCCATGTTTTTTTTCTTTTGGGGATTAAAATGGCTATGTACAACTCTGTCCCCAATAGATCTACCTTTCAAAAAGGTCATTTGCGGGAAATCTCCCACCAAATCTCCAATGTCCTCATCCATCTGTAGAATTGACCAATGTTTCTGGAGAATCGAGCGAACCTGCTGTGCTCCAGAATTAAATGTGGTGATGAACCTACAGGTGGGAGATTCATTTTTAGGTTGTTTAATATTCAGTAGTGATGTTCTATCCAAGGATTTTATATCATTATATGCTTTCCGTAGGACCCCATCCGGGTATCCCCTATTTAGAAATCGCTGTCTCAAATCTGCTGCCTGTGTCTGATAATCACCATCAGAGGAGCAATTGCGTCGCATCCTCATATACTGTCCCTTTGGAATGCCTTTTTTGAGGGGAGTTGGATGGTGACTTTCCCATCTCAATAGGGCATTCGTTGACGTAGGTTTTCTGAAAGTCTTAGTTTCTATATTCCCATTTTCCATTTTTTTGATGTATATATCCAAGAAGGGCAGTTCAGACATATGGTGCTCAAAAGTAAAGGAAAGTCCCAATTGGTTAACATTCAATTTAGCCACAAAAGTCTCTAGTTCAAGAATGGTCCCATTCCATATCATGAATACATCATCAATATATCTTGACCAAAAACTTATCCTTTCACATTCCTGAAGATGCATATCACTAAAAACAATAGTCTCTTCCCACCAGCCCAGGAGCAAATTAGCGTAGGATGGAGCACATGGATTCCCCATCGCTGTGCCCCTGAGCTGGTGGTACAATGCATTGTCAAAAAGAAAAAAGTTTTTGGTCAAAGAAAATTCCAGTAGTTTGAGCACAAAGGTGTTATGATCACTACATTGTTGACCCCTCCTTTTTAGGTAGAATCCCACTGCTTCCATGCCATTCACATGATTAATGGAGGAATACAATGCCTCTACATCAATACTGACCAGAATGGAGCCTGTCTCAATGTTCAACCCATCCAGTTTTCTCAATAAATCTGTTGTGTCTCTAGTATATGAATTCAATGAGACAACAAAAGGTTTCAAAATAATGTCTAGATATATCCCAATGTGATGGGTCAGATTGTCTATCCCTGAGACTATTGGTCTCCCCTTCAGGGAGACAAACCTTTATGAATTTTAGGAAGACAATAAAAGGTTGCTGTTAAAGGAAACCTGGGAAAAGATAGTCATATTCATTTTTATCAATTAAGTTCATTCCCATACCTCCGTCCAAAATCTCTTTTAGTTGGTAGAGAGATTCATTCATCGGGTTATTTGATAATTTTTCATAAAACACTGTGTCTTTCAAAATCTTTTGACACATCTCCCGGTAATCCAACAGATTCATCACAACCGTATTCCCACCCTTATCTGAGGGTTTTATCACAATATTGGGATCCTTTTCTAGACATTTC
Organism: Oophaga sylvatica; assembly: GCA_033576555.1. Lineage (NCBI taxonomy): Eukaryota > Metazoa > Chordata > Amphibia > Anura > Dendrobatidae > Oophaga > Oophaga sylvatica. Next base: position 300,562,836 of record JARQOD010000003.1, on the reverse strand, counting down.
AGAGCCTCCATTTCATTTTTAGATAGATTAAAGCGTTTATTGACCTTAGTGCTCAAGCCTTCTAAATCCTTTGTTACTACCTCCAAAAATACATCAATGGTGGACTTATCTCCCGATGATGGAGGCATCTTAATACTTTTGGGCTTAAGTTGGGTGAAAGGGCCCTCACCTGTAAGTTCAGGAATAGGGTCAGCCAGACCATATAATAGTCTGATATCTGGTAGTAGTGATTCTGGGACACTTAAATCTTGACTGGTCCGTTTGTCTTCCCTCAAAAAATGTTTTTTCCACTTTAACTTTCGAACAAATAGGTGAAGATCTTTAATACTCTCAAATGCCTGAAAGTCTGAAGTTGGTACAAAGCTTAAACCTCTACTCAAAACTTGCACCTCAGTGTCTGTAAGAGATCTGGATGAAATATTGATAACTTGAGTAGTTTCGGTATTAGTCAGTTGTTGACTCCTGGTCTGTTTCTCAGGTAATAACCCTGGTCTAAAACGTGAACTCCCCAATCTGTCACCAGGGCGCCCTCTCTGATTACCTCTTCCTCTCTTTCTACCTCTAGAATTCCTAGAGCGAGTTTCAGAATCAGACAGATCCGTGTCAGTAGAGGATATGTCTGTTTCCACATTTCTACCAAAATTAGAAAAACTTCTGTTGGTGGGAATGTGATATGCCTTATTCTCTTTAAACTCCTGAAGGTCACGTACAAAATTGCGATGCTTACGTTCCTTGAGATTATATTGATATCTTTCAATCGTATTTTGTAAGATTGTTTCTTTTGCAGAAAAATCTGTTTCTGCTGAAAATTTCTTTGTTATTTCGATTTGTTCTTTTAGTAAATCACTTTGCAAATTTAGTGTTTTCTTCTCTTCTTCCAAAAGAAGATTCATAAATCTCAAGGAACTAGCAGTCGCCTCTTTTTCCCATTGATCACTCAGGGTGCTATTCCTATATCTGAAACCTGGTTGTAAGGTGATTCTTAGATGTCGAGGGACAATACCAGTTTTGATATAATTTTCAAGGCTTTGAACCTCCCACCAACTAGAGATTTGGTTTTTATACACTTTAGTTAATTCTTTGAATGCATTACTATAAGAAGGGGTGTATTTTGGTTGGACAAATGTTTTATCAGAAAAGACCTCTTTTGCCTCAGCCGTCCAGGTGTCAATATTAATGCCCTTAGTCAAAAAACCAGCCATAACACTGAATAAAGTAAATATAATAAGGATCTACCAATCAAAAATGAGGTGTATAAAGCAAGGTAGAGGTACAGGCTAAAATGTAACTTTTAATAATTGCCTTTAAAAACAAGGTTTTCGTTCAGTATATATAACAACAACCAATAAGTGTATCCTAACCACCAATAACTTGTGAGAAAACAAAAAATTGTTAAAACCGTCAGTAAAACAGACTTGACTTAATCATGGGATAAATAAGGATAGATCTATCTAGAAACTATCCACAATATTCAATAAATCTAGGTACATATCAATGACTGTATGTGCTTTTTTTCTCATAAATTGCACATCAAAAAAAATAGAACAGTCTTACCACATGTTGATATCCACCGTGTACTTGTAAATGTATTTATCCCATGATTAAGTCAAGTCTGTTTTACTGACGGTTTTAACAATTTTTTGTTTTCTCACAAGTTATTGGTGGTTAGGATACACTTATTGGTTGTTGTTATATATACTGAACGAAAACCTCGTTTTTAAAGGCAATTATTAAAAGTAAAATTTTAGCCTGTACCTCTACCTTGCTTTATACACGCGTCTGTATAGTGCCTTACCTGGACGACTTGCATTACAGTAGCCTCCACCAAGACGACCCTGGAAACTCATGTATCAAAGACTCTCAATATACTAAAGGTCTCTGGGGTGGATCCCGAACCTGAAAAAATCTCATCTACGGCCTTCCAAAACCAGGAAATTCCTGGGAGTACAACTGGACTCTGCAAAACAGATGTCTTTTCTTCCAGAAGACCACTGTCTGACCCTAATAACAAAGGTCAAGAGGTTCAGGGACATGAGATCCCCTACACTCCGGGAAGGCATATCGGTCTTGGGCTCCATGACAGCCTGCATACAGTCGGTAGCCTGGGCCCAAGCCCACTCCAGAGTACTCCAAGCCCATATTTTGGGGAACTGGAAAGGCCACTCCAGTACTCTAAACAGAAAACTACACACGCCAGGTCGAGTAAGAGCCTCCCTGGCATGAGGGATAAGCTCCAAAAAACCTCCACAGAGGTGTGAGTTAGACACAGGTCCCGCTGACTACAATTACATCAGATGCCAGCAGGAGAGGCTGGGGAGCCATGGTAAGCAATATCCTGTTTCAAGGACTCTGGGACCAGACAACGAGCGGAAAGTCATCCAGTTTCAGAGAGCTGAAAGCTGTAGAGGAAGCACTTCTAGCAGCAGGTCGCCAGATTGCTGGACAGCACATCCGAATATATTCGGACAACATGACTACAGTGGCTCATATCAACCATCTGGGCAGTGCAAGATTCAACAACCTAAAAAGTATTTTTGAATATTCTGTTGGGCTGAAAAACACCTATTGTCGCTGATATCAGTCCATTTAAAAGGCTGTTCCAACACCCAGGCGGACTATCTGAGTCACCAAGACATCCAGCCGGGGAATGGAACATGAACAGTCAGAGCTTCAAGTTCTGGTAAACAGGTGAGGCCTACCAAGAATCGATCTTTTTGCATCTCGCCAAAATGCGCAGGTCGAAGCCTTCTTCCTAAACCCCAAGTACAATTCCAGGGGAGTAGCTGTTCTAGCCCAGGATTGGGACTTTCACTTGGCCTATGCGTTTACACCAATTCCGATTTTGGCGAAGGTTCTATGGAAAATCCGAGAAGATCTGACCCCAACTATCTTGGTAGCCCCGTTATGGCCAAGAAGAAGTTGGTTCAACCTGATCGTCGATCTGCAGTTGGACGGCCCGATCCTGTTTCCAGTAGAAAACGACCTCCTGTCACAAGGGCCCATTCATCACGTGGATCCTCAGAAGTGGAACCTAGTGGCATGGTTACTGAAGCCAAGGTGCTAAGAGCCAAGGGTTGTCAGACCCAGTAATTGCTTCTCTACAGAGGTCCAGAAAGCCAGTAACCAATGCTATCTATAATAAGGTCTGGAAGAAATTTTCATCCTTCTGCCTTCCTAACCTACCGATCCTCTTAGCCCAAATATGTCACAAATTCTAGATTTCCTACAAAAGGGCTTAGAAATCGGCCTTGGGCCTAGCATCCTAAAGGTCCAGGTCTCTGCTCTCAGCACTGTTTTTAACAAGGATCTGGCAGATCATCGCTGGATCAAGAGGTTCATGACATCAGCCCTCAGAATGAACCCTTAGACAGTTGGTAGTTTCCTCATGGATCTTAACTTAGTGCTCCAGTGACTTACAGTTACACCGTTTCAACCTTTTGTCTTCCTGTTCTCCTCAAAACCTTGCATCCAAGGTGTTTTTATAACCATGACTAGGAGAGTAGGAGAATTACAGGCCTTGTCAACGAGGCAGCCCTGTTAGTCAATTAGAGACGACTCAATAGTCCTTCGTCTCGACCCTTCCTTTCTGCCAAAGGTAGTCTCTGAATTCCACCGTTCCAGCGAAATCGTTCTACCATCTTTTTGCCAAAATCCAGCCAACTCGAAGGAGGAAAAATTCCACACTCTCTCGATGTCCGACGCATTGTCCTACACTACTTAGAGCAAACCAGCTCTAATAGAATTGACTAGAATCTGTTTGTCCATCTATCGTGTCAAACTACCGGTAAAAAGGTGGCAAAGAGTACTGTCTCTAATTAGATAAAAAGAGCTATAGCAAAAGCATATCTTGCTCAAGATAAATCACCTCCAGTGGGGAGCAAGGCCCACTCAACCAGGTCCACATCAGTCTCCTGGGCTGAAAAAACAGGCGCATCTACACAGCAGATCTGTAGGGCGGCAACATGGTCTTCACTACATACTTTCTCCAATCATTATAGATTGGACTTATCATCCAATAAAGATCTAGTCTTTGGCCGGAAAGTACTCCAGGCCGTTGTCACACCCTAGCGCCAATTTTGTTGGTATTCCTCTATATGCCGTCGTGGCAGGTGACTAGAGAAAATAGTATTAGACTTACCGGCAATTTTGTTTCTTAGGAACCTTCCACGACGTCGCTAATTCCCTCCCTACATTCCTGGATAAAAATCTGGGATTCAGCAGGTAAACCGGTGCTATAGGTTTCAGTTATAAGTCACTGGGAGGTGGGAGGGCCTTTTAACCTTTCTGTATTTCCTGTTCCCCATCAGGGCAAAGAGGCAACCTCCGTATGCCGTCGTGGAAGGTTCGTAGAAACCGAATTACCACTAAGGCTAATTCTATTTTTCCCAACTTCTGTTCTACACCAGATGAAGAAAAAAGGCGACATAGTGTTGCTCACTGCACTAATAATATCCCTTAATTAGCACCTACAGTAATAGTATTCCCCATCCTGGACCCCTTGTGTCTCATTCCTGGCTCCAGCCATATGTTCTCTCATTCTACTCCCATATGAGCACACATCCTGTCTCCATATGAGCTCCCATCCTGTCTTCATATGAGCTCCCATCCTGTCTCCATATGAGCTCCCATCATGTCTCCATATGAGCTCCCATCCTGCCCCATATGAGCTCCCATCCTGTCTGCATATGAGCTCCCATCATGTCTCCATATGAGCTCCCATCCTGCCCCATAGGAGCTCCCATCCTGCTCCATATGAGCTCTCATCCTGCCCCATATGAGTTCCCATCCTGCCCCATATGAGTTCCCATCCTGCCCCATATGAGCTCCCATCCTGCCCCCATATGAGCTCCCATTCTGTCCCCATGAGCTCCCATCCTGCCCCCATATGAGCTCCCATCCTGCAATATATGAGCTCCCATCCTGCCCCATATGAAATCCCATCCTGCCCCCACTTGAGCTCCCATCCTGTCCCCATATGAGCTCCCATCCTGCTCCATATGAGCTCCCATCCTGGCCCATATAAGCACCCATCCTGCTCCATATGAGCTCCCATCCTGTCTGCATATGAGCTCCCATCATGTCTCCATATGAGCTCCCATCCTGCCCCATAGGAGCTCCCATCCTGCTCCATATGAGCTCTCATCCTGCCCCATATGAGCCCCCATCCTGCCCCATATGAGTTCCCATCCTGCCCCATATGAGTTCCCATCCTGCCCCATATGAGTTCCCATCCTGCCCCATATGAGCTCCCATCCTGCCCCCATATGAGCTCCCATTCTGTCCCCATGAGCTCCCATCCTGCCCCCATATGAGCTCCCATCCTGCAATATATGAGCTCCCATCCTGCCCCATATGAAATCCCATCCTGCCCCCACTTGAGCTCCCATCCTGTCCCCATATGAGCTCCCATCCTGCTCCATATGAGCTCCCATCCTGGCCCATATGAGCACCCATCCTGCTCCATATGAGCTCCCATCCTGGCCCATATGAGCTCCCATCCTGCCCCCATATGAGCTGCCATCCTGCCCCCATATGAGCTGCCATCCTGCCCCCATATGAGCTGCCATCCTGCCCCCATATGAGCTGCCATCCTGCCCCCATATGAGCTGCCATCCTGCCCCCATATGAGCTGCCATCCAGTCCCCATATGAGCTGCCATTCTGCCCCATATGAGCTGCCATTCTGCCCCCATATGAGCTGCCATCCTGCCCCCATATGAGCTGCCATCCTGCCCCCATATGAGCTGCCATCCTGCCCCCATATGAGCTGCCATCCTGCCCCCATATGAGCTGCCATCCAGTCCCCATATGAGCTGCCATTCTGCCCCCATATGAGCTGCCATTCTGCCCCCATATGAGCTGCCATCCTGCCCCCATATGAGCTGCCATCCTGCCCCCATATGAACTGCCATCCTGCCCCCATATGAGCTGCCATCCTGCCCCCCATATGAGCTGCCATCCTCCCCCCATATAAACTCCCATTCTGTGGCTTTCAGTACAATAACGCGCTCTCCCTAATTTATTTGAGGTACTGATGCGCTACACATGAGTGTCGTCATACGCCGGCGACATGTGTGCCGATGTCAGCTGCTGGCCTGTGATTGGCTGGCAGCTGGTAACTATTGCTGTGCAGAAAGATGGTAGCTTTCTGTACCACAATATATTGCAGCTGAATGTGCGTCCTCAAATGCACATTGAGTTGAAAATTGCGGGCCAGAAAACCGGATTGCGGCATTGCTTCTTGACGGTTCGTGCAACCGCCTGCTATTTTTTTACAAGCAGTTTCACCAGTGCCGCAATCAGGGCATTAATGCCCTTGCTGGCGTATGGGTCCCGGTGAGCAGAGAGGGGCCTGTAGCTGATACACCGATCATGTGATAGACACTTCCGGAGTGGGCTACATGTCACATGCGCTGATATACCGGACAGTATTCTGATTATATGTAAATTGCAGACAGGGCATGTTGTGTTATGGGAGTACAGGACATGAAACTTCCTTCCTTCTGCCCAAATCCCTCCAATGCAGAGGAAGATGTCTTCCACACCCTTGATGTCCGTAGGGTGGTTCTTTTCTACCTCCAGTAGACTGAAAGTTGGAGGATTGACCAGAATTTATTCATTCAATTTTCCGGTCGGAATAAAGGCAAAAAGGCGGCAAAAAATACTATTGCTAGGTGGATCAAGCAAGCTATCGGCCTGGCGTATTCATTGCAGAATGTTCCACCTCCTACGCAGCTGAAAACCCATTCCACTCGTTCAATATCAACGTTGTGTGCAGAGAGAGGGGACGCATCCGCTGAGCAGATATGCAGAGCCGCCACCTAGTCGTCCGTCCATAAATTCACCAGACATTATAGACTAAATTTCAATAGAGATTTGACGTTCGGCAGATGAGTTCTGCAGGCTGTTGTCCCTCCCTAAGAAATTTGTTGTTGGTACTACTCCAGTATGGCTGTCGTGGAAGGTGACTAGAGAAAATAGAATTAGACTTACCGGTAATTCAGTTTCTAGGAACCTTCCACGACAGCACTAATTTCCATCCCTATCTGATGTTCTTATTGGATGATTCCTGCACTTTGGTGGTAACTATACATGCTACTGTGTACAGAAAAACCACTGATGGTGCAGGAAGGGGAGGGTTATTTAACCTCTTGTGTGTTTCTGTCCCTTATTAGGGCGGGGAGACATCCTCCAGTATGGCTGTCATGGAAGGTTCCTAGAAACCGAATTACCGGTAAGTCTTATTCTATTTTTAGATTGCAGTGAATAAGTATTTATATCCTGTGAACTTTTCCACATTTTTTTCATGTTGTAATGGGATTTTATGTGATACACCAACCTAAAGTAGGAACTATTTGTGATGGGTAAAGGAAAATTGAGAGGTTGTTTGTATTGGAAACATACAACTCTGATTCATTGTGGCTCGTTTACGGAAGACACATTACTGTGTGGAATAAAGGCTTGGCAATCAACTTCCACATCACAATCAAAGTTAGGACACCGCAAAAATATAGTAAATTGGGATGAGAACATAGCCTACTAGTATAGAGTTCCCCTAAAAAGTATTGCAGTAATAATGATGATGTATTTCCTTATATGTAGAAATGCAGAAATAAAAAAATTGAGTAAACTACTCTCACCAAAAGGATTATGGAAAGTTGTTTATAAAACCAAAATACTTGCATATAAAATTAAAACATTACAAAAATTGACCGTGAGGTCAATCAAAAAACAATACAACACTGGAGCAAGATGATCCCCCACATAAAATTAGAGAAATCATAAATATTATGCACAGAAAGACATTCAAAGCCAGTATGAAAGGTATGACCATGTCTGTTAGAAAGCATTATATCTTAAATCCGTTTATAGAAACCAGTGCAAGTACAAAGAACATTATCATAAGGCATATAATTCAACCCATTTGATATGCAAATGTGTATAATACTGTCCAAAATCCTTAAGAAAAAAAGTGATAAGTGCAGCAGGATTATGCAGCCATTACATGTCGGCAAAACAGTTGACTCCACACCATAAATTGGAAAAAGTGAAAATTAGGCAAATTGATATGTAACTGATGCTCACAATTCCAAAAGAAGAATAAAGTGACAATTACAACTTGAAATGAATGAATAGAGGGTAAACTTAAAACATCAACATGAATAAAGTATTCACAAAGAAAACCTACATTGGCAAGTGTACAGCATCTACAGCGGTATAAACAGCATGATTACCCATGTAGATGCAGGGGGGATCGCCTGCCCGTGCCCCCTATGTGCGTTTGACCTGGTCACCCTCATTCCAGCTCAAAGAAAAGAGAGGCCACCCCCTTTCCGGTACTGGGTGCATAGACTGAAACAGAGAGCAAAAGAAATGAACTGGAAGTTAAATTGGTGTGCATGCAATATGTAATTGCATGTTCACACTGGCCATTAAAAGCAAAAATAAAACTTGGCACTCATTATGCGGAAAAAAATTGTCTCCACTTTATTATGCATCCAGACAAAATGAAATTAAAAGTTTTCGGTCTGGCATAGGACCTTCATCAGAATATTCTTATTAGTGAAAACTAGAATATACATAAAATAAATAAAACAAAGTAAGCATGTTGTCACAAAATGCAGAATTGGTAACAATGCATAGTAAAATGCAACTTGTCAAAAAAGGGTTAAAGTGACGTGAAGTGGCTAGAAGGCATTTTGTTCTATCCAAGCGTGCTCGTTGTGTATGAGAAATCCGATGGGGTCTCCATCTGTGCTAAATTAGCCGTTAAGGGAAGATAAGAACATTGACATAGTTATAGATCAGCAAAATTTAATCAAAAGTTGTGTATACTGTGGGACGGTCAGGTGTAGAAAGAGGATATGATGGTTTCTCCCAGACTAGAAAAGCCTGGAATGTTTCAGTGCAGATATAGTGACAAGGTGACAAGGTATGAGAACATAAAAATACCTAGAAGAGAGATCCTTAGATGTTAGGTTACTTTCACACTTGCGTTTTATCGCGCAGCGCATCGTGCGCTATCTGTCGCATGCGTAATGTTCCCCTATCTTTAACATAGCGGGCACAGGGTCTAGCGCTTGTACGCGTTCATCAGCGTTTGGCGTGCGCTGCGAATTTTCCAGTTGTGCGCCCAGACGCGCTAGACGCTACATGTTGCATTTTGTTTCCGGCCCACCACTTTAAAAAGCGCGTGCGCACGCTATGCGCAAAAACATAACATTGCAGTATATGGGGACGCTGGCGGGCGCGTGGCTGTGCGCTCGTCAGCGCTTGTGCGCGCAAGCGATTTTTGAGTAAACAATGTCTAGACACTTGTCTAAAACACCCCTACACAAGCAATATTGTTTGTGAGGGGTGGAGATAAAGGAAGGTGTCTTCAGTCCCAGACAGACCCCCTACTCAGACTGCCTGGAGACACTGCATGCTGATACAGCCTGAATATACAGCCTGGACCCCTACTAGATTGCCTGGAAGACACAGCCAAGACAGTACAAACTTTGGATGCAAAGTGCAAGAATGTGAGTATTCTTAACCAAATGACTGCCTGTCCTTTCCAATGTAATATGTACTAATGCTTTGTATTTTTTTTTATTGCAGCATGTCATCTTCTGGATCACATTATTCCCCATCCCGGCAAGAACTGGCCCAAGCAGAGCGTGATGTGAGTATCTTCCTGCCTTTGTGTAAGTATAGCTGCTGAATCTACAAATGTCTAAAAAATTTTTTTCCTTTTTCAGACATAAGCGTCGGACACGACGATTGAGGAGCCGGAACAGCAGGAGCAGTCGCAGCCAAGACAAGTCCCGGTGGCGAGACGGAATGTAAGTATATAGTCTTTGAATGTCTCTTTTTTTTTTGGTCTCTTTTTAGTTCTGAAATATATCCAAGATTGTAATGTTTTTTTCTAGGTTCCACAACAGGACGAGGACCTCTACGTGGACAATGAGGCCCTCATCTGCTTGGTCCATGAGTGTGTCCCATTGTGGGACAGCCGTAATCCGCAGTACAAGGACAATGTTGTGAGCTGGCGGCTATGGAGCGAGGTGGCCGCAGCGTTGATGGATGGCTGGGACAGCGCCTCTCCAATCACCAAAAAGGCGTTTAGTAAGTATTTCCATGCTCTGTAATGCCGCCGTGACTCTTGTTCCAGATGGCACTGATGGGTTTACTGGCAGATATATTCTACCGGCAAACCCAACAGTGTCATCTGGTTCAACAGTGACTGCCCTGTGTATGGTATTGCCATGTTGTGTATTGTATTGCTTTTTTATGCTGCATTCACTCTTGTTCCAGATGGCACTGATGGGTTTACTGGTAGATATATTCTACCGGCAAACCCACCAGTGTCATCTGGTTCAACAGTGACTGCCCTGTGTATTGTATTGCTTATGCTGCTTTCACTCTTGTTACAGATGGCACTGATGGGTTTACTGGTAGATATATTCTACCTGCAAACCCAACAATGTCATCTGGTTCAACAGTGACTGCCCTGTGTATGGTATTGCCATGTTGTGTATTGTATTGCTTTTTTCAGCAGCAGATGAAGGAAGGGAGACACACTAGTCATTACTAGTGGGTAGGCGGAGCCCACATAGGATAGAAACACCTCAGATTAAAAAAGTGTTGACCGGCCCCTCCAGCTTATAGGGCTCCTCCTACTCCAGCTCTCCAGTCTAAAATTTGAGGTCACAGAGGATAGTCGCTGCTGGAAGCAGCTCCACAGAAATTTTTTTTTTTTAGTCGGACAGAGACTTGGACCGCCAGTGGTCTAGAGGTCTCAGGGGTCTCAGCGCTGCTGGACCCCCACCTCTCCCTTGGCGGATCTGTATTACCCTGTAAGGTGGTCCCTGCAGAACCCTGCCGGCCCTGGGGGATGAGGATTGCTTCCCTGGCGGGGACGCAAACCGCGCTTCTGGGGTCACTGCGTTCCCCGCCCTGGGGGGAAGCTACGGCACAGCGCCACAAATCTCTCAGGGGTCCCTGTGGCGCTCAGCTGGGTGAGTACTCCACATTTTAATGTGTTTTGAGTGCTTCAGCGGCTGCTGCGGCAGCCGCTGCTACATGTATTCATGTGTGGTGATTGTGTACTTTTGTCCGCAGGTGGATACCTGCAGGACATGGGAGCGGAGTGAGTCGCACGCTTTTTTTAAAATCGGCGGGGGGCGTGGCTTCCCTGCCTTTTTCTCTTCCGGCTTCTCTCCCTAGCGCGGCGGCCATTACTGAAGGCCTTCTGGGCTCCTCATTCTCCGCTCCCCCCGACCGACCGAAAGGAAGACACTACACCACGGCCAGCTGGGTGAGTCGCTTCTACCTGTCAGGGCAGAAGCTTGACCCCCTCACACCCACAGCGCAAGAGGTACTGTCACACGGAACGCTCCCGCTACGATCACAATAGCGTCACTTAGTTTTGCGATCATTTTTTTTTTTTTTTGTGATCGTTTTTTGTCGCTAGTAGCTGCCACAGTGGGCGATCTCATTGACGACGCATAAGTGGTTAGCGATCTCCTTAGCGACTTTGGCGGTCATTGCGATGTACAATTCAGCGCAATATGTTAGCGATCTTGTTGGCGTTCTTGTTTAAGTGTGGCATACTTTTGAAACACTGTCCTGCAGCTGTTACCTCATAAGAGGCACCTGGGGCTCGCACACCCTTTTCATTACACAAGGGTTGTGGGGAGTCTGCGACATTAACCCCTTCTTTGGCGGTTAACCCTTTATTGGGAGACAGCTGGGGTAGCTCTCTCTTTAAGAGCTTAACCCTTCAGCGTACGTTTTGCCTTTGAAAACCACATTGTTCTAGTGCTGACAGGTTTTTGACCTGCCATATACTGTGTGAGGGCATGTCGGATCAGGGTCCAGGAGGTGCGGACCGTCTCCCAGATCCGCTACATGATCAGTCTCGCGTATCTGACACACAGACCTCGACGGCATCAAGCGCAGCGGTCGGAGGTGTCAGTGATGACAAAATGGAGGCCCTCACTTCCCCGCTTAGCGACTCGGAGATTTCGGGCATGGAGGTTTCCCCTTCAAGCTCGGATGGGGAGGTGTCCGATTCGGATAAGGAGGATCGGCAGGGACACTCTGCCTCTCTTTTGAGCCGAACAGAGGCTTTTATTGGAGCCATGAGGGAGGCGTTACAGTTACCGGAGGAGGTAACTAGACGTCCTGGTAAGTCGGCCCGGATGTTTCAGGAGTCGCATAGGTCGCGATCAGCCTTACCATCTCTGGACGAGCTTAATGAGGCAGTGGAGAAGGAACGCCTGTGTCCAGATAAACGTTTTCAGGGGACACGGTTTTTTGAGACGCTATATCCGTGTATGACGGAGTTGATTGATAATTGGATTCCTTCTCCTGAAGTGGATGTCCCTTTATCCCAGTTTAGCAAATCCTCATTGCTTCCTGTTAAAGGGAAGGCGAGTCTGCAAGATCCGCTGGACAGAAAAACGGAGATGGCAGTGAAATCCATCTACGAGGCCGCGGGTCATGGATTCAGAGCAGTGCTAGGATCCATGTGTGCTTGTAAAGCTTCCCTGAGCTGGTTAGACCGTCTACGGACGGCGTGGCAAGATGGATCCCCACTATCCGAGGTAGAGGGGCTTTTCAAGTCATTGGAGGATGCAGCACGATATGGCAGTGATGCAGGTTTGGATACTGCCTCACTGCTGTCCAGGGCACAATCCTCGGCGATCACAGTCAGGAGAGCTCTGTGGCTTAGATAGTGGACTGGAGACGCGGTTTCCAAGCAAGGTTTGCTTTCTTTAGCTTACAAGGGTGGTCAGCTATTTGGATCTGACCTCACGGAGCTGATTGCCAAGGCAAAGGCAAAAGAAACGGCTTTACCGCAGCGAAGAGCTGTGTCTTCTGCGGCTGGCAGGCATAGTGCCGGTACTAGTCGGCGGTCCTTTCGGTCCAGGGGACGGTTCGGTCAGCCCTCTTGGGGATTGGGGCGTCCCTCTTTTTCGGGAAAAAAGAACGTTCAGAAATCCCGCACTTCCTGGAAACAGAGCTTCCGCCAAGACAAGCGGGAAGCTGACAAAAAGCCCGCTAAGGCGGACTGACGCCAGGGCCTCACTCGAGGGCTCTCGAGTGGGAGGTCGCCTGCTCCAATTCGAACCGATTTGGGCTTCCCGCGTGTCGGACGTCTGGGTGACGCGGGTTGTGTCGGCAGGCTATTTCATAGAGTTTCTTTCTCGACCCCCAGTCAGTTTTTGCCAATCCCGCATTCCGTCAGAGCCCGAGATATATGCCGCTCTACTGCGGGAGGTCGATTCCCTTCTACAGAAGGGTGTGGTGGTACCAGTTCCACCGGAGGACCGGGGAAGAGGGTTTTATTCCAACCTCTTTGTGGTCCCCAAAAAGGAGGACAAATTTCGCCCCATTTTCTATCTCAAAAGATTGAATCGGCATGTCCGCTCCCGGAAATTCCGCATGGAGTCACTTCGCTCCGTTGTGGCGGCCTTGTCGCAGAACGATTTTTTTTGTGTCAATCGACATTCGCGACGCTTATTTGCATGTCCCCATCGGAAGGGCCCACCAACGCTTCCTTTGTTTTGCCATAGGCCAGGACCATTACCAGTTTGTGGCTCTGCCATTCGGGTTGGCCTCGGCACCCAGAGTTTTTACAAAAATTCTGGCTCCTCTTATGGCGATTCTTCGAAGAAAGGGGGTTACGATTCTTCCCTACCTGGACGACCTTTTGATTGTGGCGTCCTCAAAGGAGGAGGCGGTGACGGCTCGCAATCTATCCCTTCAGCTCCTGGAGGACTTCGGGTGGCTGGTCAATTGGGAGAAATCGTCTCTGGAACCGTCACAGTCAATCCTGTTTTTGGGAATGCATTTCAACACAATACGAGCAGTGGTGTCTCTGCCTCCAGACAAGAAAGCGAGTCTTCTTCGTCATGTACAGGTTATGAAGTCTGCGACAGCAATGTCCCTTCGAAGGTGTATGCGCCTTCTGGGTTTGATGGTGGCGTCAATGGAAGCAATTCCGTTTGCCCAATTTCATTCCAGGGCTCTCCAAATGTTCATCTTGAACCGTTGGGATCGATCACAGTTTTCACTGGATTGCAGTGTCATCATCTCCCACAGGGTCAGAGAGTCTCAAGAATGGTGGTTACGTCCGGAAGCGTTATCCCCGGGGAAGTCCTTCCTTCCTCCGTGGTGGTCGATCATAACCACCGATGCCAGCCTGACGGGCTGGGGGGGTGTCTGGAACGATCTCTGGATTCAGGGAGTATGGTCGTTGGAAGAGTCTGTCCTGCCGATCAACATCCTGGAATTGAGGGCAGTTTTCCTTTGCCTCCAACACTGGACGGTCCCTTTAAGCGGTCTACCAGTCCGAGTGCAGACAGACAACGCGACGGCGGTCGCGTATATCAACCATCAAGGTGGGACGAGGAGCTTCAGGCTCATGATGGAAGTGTCTCGAATTCTGGTATGTGCCGAGGCCAGAGTGCCAGCCATCTCTGCGATTCACATTCCAGTGGTTCAGAATATCACAGCGGACTTCCTCAGTCGCGAAAAGATGGATCCCGGAGAATGGAGTCTTCATCCGGAAATTTTTGCACTGCTTTGCTCCCGTTGGGGAACGCCCCAAGTGGATTTGATGGCATCCAGGTTCAATGCCAAGTTACCGACGTTCATGTCCAGGTACAAGGACTCGAACGCTGTGGCAGTGGATGCTCTGGTGGCTCCTTGGGACCAATTCGAGCTAATCTATGTGTTCCCGCCGATATCCTTACTTCCTCTGGTGTTGCGTCGGATCAGACTGGAGAGAGTCCCGGCTATGTTGATAGCCCCAGATTGGCCGAGGAGGACGTGGTTCTCGACACTGGTGTCGCTTCTGGCAGCGCCTCCACTTCCACTCCCTCTTCGCCCGGACCTGTTAACCCAAGGGCCTGTTCGTCACCCGGACCTGAAGTCCCTGCCTTTGACGGCGTGGCTCTTGAGACCGAAATCTTGACCCGTCAAGGTTTTTCAGCCGAAGTCATTGCCACTCTGCGAGCTGCCAGAGGTCCGGCTACTACTAGGATTTATCACAAGACTTGGGAAGCCTTCTTCTCGTGGTGCTCGGGTTTTTCTAGGAACCCGAGGATTTTTTCTATTCCCAATTTGTTGGCCTTTTTGCAGTACGGGCTGGACAAGGGTTTGGCAGTTAGCACCCTGAAAGGACAGGTTTCTGCTCTGTCCTTGCTGTTTCGGAAGACTATCGCCTCACGTAGGGACGTACGTTCCTTTTTTCGCGGGGTAACCCTTCAATTTCCGCCGCGGAAGGCGCCTGTGTCTCTGGCCACAAGTAAAAAGTGTCTCCTTGGCGGCTCAATCTTGTCTTGGAGGCTCTTCAACATGGACCTTTTGAGCCTATGGACTCTGTTAATCTTTCCTTTCTCTCTTGGAAGGTTGCCTTCCTAGTGGCGGTCACTTCTTTGAGAAGGGTTTCTGAGTTGGCGGCTCTTTCTTGCTCGCCTCCTTTTCTGGAGTTTCTCCCAGATCGTGTAGTGCTTCGCACACGGGGCGACTTTCTACCTAAAGTGGTGTCACAGTTTCATGTTAACCAGGATATTGTGTTGCCCTCGCTCTGTCCGGAGCCAAGGAATGCGAAGGAACGGGCCTTGCACACATTGGATTTGGTGCGGGCTTTGAAGTTCTATTTGTCTATTACTCAAAGTTTTCGGAAGTCGGATTCTCTGTTTGTGATTCCAGCAGGTCGTCGACGTGGGCAACGAGCTTCCAAGGATTCTATAGCTCGTTGGATTCGGTCGGCCATTTTAGAGGCTTACCGACTTAAGGGCGAACCTTGCCCGATGAAGATTCGAGCTCACTCCACAAGGGCTGTGGGTTCATCGTGGGCTTTCCATCAAGGAGCCTCGGCAGCTCAGCTCTGCCGGGCGGCGACCTGTCGCTCCGTCCACACATTTACAAAATTTTATAAGGTGGACGTCAGTGCCTCCGCTGATGCGGCCTTAGGACGTAGGGTCCTGCAGGCGGCTGTAGTTTAAAGTTCTTGTGAACTTGTAGTTAGCGCTAGTTGCACATTTATTTAGGTTGTTGGGTATCTGCCCCTTTTGGTTTTTTTGCCCACCCTTATTTTTGGACTGCTTTGGGACGTCCCACTAATAATGACTAGTGTGTCTCCCTTCCTTCATCTGCTGTTGAAACACGGATTTTGGTAAGAACTTACCTGTAAAATCCTTTTCAGCGAAGATGGAAGGGAGACACACATCCCTCCCATGGCAGAAGTGTGTTGTTGTGTTTTCAGATGCGGCGTGACCCTTCTCTGATAGCGATTATCTGGGCTGAGGTCGGCGCGCTAAGGCTCTGTTCCAGCATTGCCAGCTCATCGCAGTGGTCAGGTTCAGTGAGTAGTACCTGAGACTGTGTGTTTTTTTCTGTTATATGCATAACCTGTCTCCTTGTTTTTCTCTCTGAAATCCTTCAGAAGGGGTTATGTTGCTCCGCTGGTGATATTTACTCTTCCTTAGCTTGGGTACGACTGGAGAGCTGGAGTAGGAGGAGCCCTATAAGCTGGAGGGGCCGGTCAACACTTTTTTAATCTGAGGTGTTTCTATCCTATGTGGGCTCCGCCTACCCACTAGTAATGACTAGTGTGTTTCCCTTCCTTCTTCGCTGAAAAGGATTTTATAGGTAAGTTCTTACCAAAATCCGTGTTTATGCTGCATTCACTCTTGTTCCAGATGGCACTGATGGGTTTACTGGTAGATA
The DNA here is from genome assembly GCA_033576555.1 of Oophaga sylvatica. NCBI lineage: Eukaryota > Metazoa > Chordata > Amphibia > Anura > Dendrobatidae > Oophaga > Oophaga sylvatica. Next base: position 300,546,112 of record JARQOD010000003.1, on the reverse strand, counting down.
TATTCTACCGGCAAACCCAACAGTGTCATCTGGTTCAACAGTGACTGCACTGTGCATTGTATAGCTTTTTTATGCTGCATTGACTATTTGCCATTTTCACTCATGTGTGTGTGATGAGACGGATTCTGCACTGAGTGCATTGTATAATATTTTTTTTTTCCAACAGTGAACAAAGTCCGATGGCGCTCGATGAAGGACCGCTTCAACACTGATGTTCGCGCAGAGGGACAGGTTCGCAGTGGTTCAGCGGCAAGGACCAGAAGAAAATATCTCTAGCACGAGTTGGCGTTCCTGAGACCGGTCCTTGCCAGCAGAGCGTAAGTTTTTTAATTTTTTTTTAACCAGTGCTTTTCTATTCCACAGCTGATGCTTCTTGTACATGCATTATAGTAATGTTTTTCTTTTCTTTTTTTCACTCATGGAACGCGGTTTTACCCACATGGAACACCGCTTCCACTCTTTCGACCAGCGCCTTGATCGGCTGGAGGCCGACCTCAACAGACCAGAGCACCATTTTTTTCAGTAAAATTGAACGGGGCATGGCGGAAAACCTTAGTCCTGAGCAACAGTTGAGTGTGTTGCAGGCCTGCAACACTGCTTACTTGCAGGCTATGCAGCAGAATCGGTACGTGCAGCAGTCAGTGGTTGCATATCCAACTGTGCCACCACTGACTCGCCACACATCACTACCTACTTCTGCTGCATACCACTGCACGGCCACCAGCATTCCGAGTCACCACTACACCACCACAAGTCCGAGTACTCCTGGACACTCCACCGTCGCCACCACCATGGCAAGCGCTGCTCCTGTCTGGAGCACCACCACAGACACTGGTCCACGCTCTTGGACTACCGCCACCGCAGTGCCTGCTTGGGCCACCGCCACCACTTCTCCTTCTAGGAGCACTGCCACCACTACGCACCATTTTCGGAGCACAGCCACCACTTCTCCTTCTAGGAGCACTGCCACCACTACGCACCATTTTCTGACCACAGCCACCGCTTCTCCTTCTAGGAGCACTGCCACCACGCCGCACCATTTTTGGAGCACAGCCACCGCTTCTCCTTCTAGGAGTACCGCCACCACTATCCACCATTTTAGGAGCACAGACACCACTTCTCCTTCTAGGAGTACCGCCACCACTGCACCAGTTTAGGAGCACAGACACCACTTCTCCTCCTGGGACCACCGCCACCACTTGTCCTCAGAGCACCTCCACCACTTCTTTTCCTTCTCCGAACACCGCCACCACAGAGCATGAGACTGGTGACCGACATTCCGTATTTTATGTTTCAAGGCCACGGTCCACCAGCTCAAGGCGGTCACACGGAAGTTGGTCCGTGCAGGGGACTCCTGCCCCCAAGAAGAGAAAAACAAAGACTTTGTTTGTCCATCCCCCCTCTCCTCCTAGTGTGTCTCAACCTGCCTCTACTTCCATCCCTGATATTCCTTCCCCCACTACTTTCGTCGCCCCTTCCCCTCGAACACCTTCCTCGCTTTCCAGCCGTTCCTCATCTCTCCACACCCCCAGAGTATCCCAATCTCCCCCAAAACGGTCCTTCTCAATAAAAATGTTTTTTTTTTTTTTTGCACAAAATAAATGTGCAATTCTGCTTTTAGTAAATCCGGTCTGATTAATGTGTCTTTCGCCGCCTACACACACTGCGCCGTACACACACTGCACCGTACACTTTGCGTTTTTGACTACACATAACTCTAGGAATGACACATGTTTCTTGTATTTTTCCTGGAGATTTGTGTACAGTCATGGCCAAAAGTTTTGAGAATGACACAAATATTAATTTTTACAAAGTCTGCTGCTTCACTTTTTCTAATGGCAATTTGCATATACTCCAGAATGTTATAAAGAGTGATCAGCTTAACAGCAATTACTTGCAAAGTCAATATTTGGCTAGAAAATTAACTTTATCCCCCAAAACACATTTCAACATCATTGCAGCCCTGCCTTAAAAGGACCAGCTAACCTCTTTTCAGTGATTGCTCCATTAACACAGGTGTGGGTGTTGATGAGGACATGGCTGGAGATCAATCTGTCATGATTAAGTAAGAATGACACCACTGGACACTCTAAAAGCAGGCTGGTGCTTGGTATCATTGTTTCTCTTCTGTTAACCATGCTTATCTCTAAAGAAACACGTGCAGTCATCATTGCAATGCACAAAAATGGCCTAACAGGGAAGAGTATCGCAGCTAGAAAGATTGCACCTCAGTCAACAATCTATTGCATCATCAAGAACTTCAAGGAGAGAGGTTCCATTGTTGCCAAAAAGGCTCCAGGGCGCCCAAAAAAGACCAGCAAGCGCCAGGACCGTCTCTTAAAAGTGTTTCAGCTGCGGGATCGGGCTACCAGCAGTGCAGAGCTTGCTCAGGAATGGCAGCAGGCAGGTGTGAGTGCATCTGCACGCACTGTGAGGCGGAGACTCTTGGAGCAAGGCCTGGTCTCAAGGAGGGCAGCAAAGAAGCCACTTCTCTCCAGAAAAAACATCATGGACAGACTGATATTCTGCAAAAGGTACAGGCAGTGGACTGCTGAGGACTGGGGTAAAGTTATTTTCTCTGATGAATACCCTTTTCGATTGTTGGGGTCATCAGGAAAATGCCTCATTCGGAGAAGACAAGGTGAGTGCTACCACCAGTCTTGTCTCATGCCAACTGTTAAGCATCCTGAAACCATTCATGTGTGGGGTTGCTTCTCAGCCAAGGGAATCGGCTCTCTCACAGTCTTGCCTAAAAACACAGCCATGAATAAAGAATGGTACCAGAATGTCCTCCAAGAGCAACTTCTCCCAACCCTCCAAGAGCAGTTTGGCGATCAACAATGCCTTTTCCAGCATGATGGAGCACCTTGCCATAAAGCAAAGATGATAACTAAATGGCTCAGGGAACAAAACATAGAGATTTTGGGTCCATGGCCTGGAAACTCCCCAGATCTTAATCCCATTGAGAACTTGTGGTCAATCATCAAGAGACGGGTGGACAAACAAAAACCTAAAAATTCTGACAAAATGAAAGCATTGATTGTGCAAGAATGGACTGCTATCAGTCAGGATTTGGTCCAGAAGTTGATTGAGAGTATGCCAGGGAGAATTGCAGAGGTCCTAAAGAAGAAGGGTCAACACTGCAAATATTGACTTGCTGCATTAACTCATTCTAACTGTCAATATAAGCTTTTGTTACTCATATGTTAGCAATTATTATATTTCTGTCTGTGATAAAAACATCTGTCAAACACACATAAAAACCAGAGGGCAGCAGATCATGTGAAAATATAATTTTTGTGTCATTCTCAAAACTTTTGGCCATGACTGTAGTCCAAAACACAAATATATGACTTGTATTTTCGCCACCAGACTCTTCTGTCTGCTAATATTGCACAGACTGAATAGAGGATGGTGTTGAGTGCAAGGCATATCTATTTTATCTTGCCAGGTATCATAAAAAGTTAAATGAGTATGGTGTGTTTTTACCATCATTTCACTTTGTGATACAAAGCCAGGGATTCTAGATATACCTTGTAATTAACCACATCCTCTATTCCGTGTGTGTTGAATAAACTGAGGAGATGAAGGTGAAAATACACGTTATATGTACAATACCCTGGCCTTGTATCATTACTATCACACCTGGGTTGGTGAATATACATGAGTTTTAACCTGCAGCGTCGCTGCAGTCTGCAGATATTTCAAGCATATTGTAGCAATGCTGCAGTTTATAACTCATATGTGTATTCACCTGCCCAGGTGTGATACTTTCTGAAGTGAGGATGCATTATTTTGGGCGTCCTCACTTCAGCATGACACCAGGCCTGGGGATTGTAGAAGATGTATAAACTTTACTATCTGTCCAGTCTGCGTTCAAAATCAAGTCCCAGTGATGATACTACAAATAATATTTATAGTCTCATGGTCAGGTATAATAAAGAGTGACAGATGCTAGTGCATCCACAGTATTTGTAACATCAGGCCAGGTGATACAAATATTAGTTGTTTTATCTCCACCGTCGCTGCAAATTGAACCCAAACTGGAGAGATGATAAAGGTCATACAACTTGTGTGTGTATGTATAGTCACCTGGTCAGGATTACTAGTAAATTAATGATGCACAAAAAACACAGCATCATGAATTCACTGGTAAACCTGGCCAGTTGATTATTGTATTTGAGTGTAAAAACACAGACTGCACTCAGTACAGGTATAAAAACAGGCATTTTATTAACATACAGACAAGAACACTTTTTTACACCATTTGCTTTTGCCATTCCACCCGTCCTACATCTGACATGAAGTAGGCCGCAAATTGGTCCCTCATTTGGCAGACTTCAACAGAAGACCTGAGAGGGTGCTGAGTGAACTCAGTCAATGGGTTAGGAGCTGCATTATCAAGTTCAAAGTTTGGGTGCTCTTTAGACATCACAAAATTATGTAGCACCACACAGGCCTTCACGACTTCATCCACTGTTTCCAGTTTTAGATGAATAGCTGTGCCCAGAATGCGCCATCTGGAAACAAGTATACCAAAGGCACACTCTACTGTTCTTCTGGTCCTGGTCAGCCTGTAATTAAATTTTTTTTTGTTGTGGTCCAAGTCCCGGCTGGAGTAGGTTTTGAGCAGGTGTTGGCACATCTGGAATGCCTCATCCCCAACCATGACAAATGGCTGTGGCGGACCTTCGGTGTGGGGAAGAAGCCGTGGCATCGGGAAATTGAACTGGTTTCCATACAACCTCCGGCCCATGTCCGAATTCTTAAAATCCTGTGAGTCATTTCCATGGCCAAATGCCCCAATGTCCACTGCAACAAACATACAGTCTGCATCCGCAATGGCCATGAGAACTGTAGAGAAGTACTTTTTGTAGTTGTAGTACTCCGAGCCTGTTCTTTTGGGTTTGATAATCCGGATGTGTTTCCCATCAACCGCTCCCAAACAGTTGGGGAAATTGCAGGCTGTCCAGAATTTTTCAGCTATTTCTAGCCACTTTTCTGTGGTGGGCAGGGCCATAAATTCTGGACAGAGAACATTCCACAATGCCCGGCAGGTGTCCACAACAATTCCTGACAAGGTGGAGATACCAATCCTGTACTGGAAGTGGAGTGAAGAGCGTCTCTCTCCAGTAACCTGGAATCTGAGAAAGAAAAAAAAAATGTATTATTGTATATGTTTTTTTAAAACATTTAACTAAAGAAAAAAATAGTACATGGCATGCAAATAATTCTGCAGGTCTTTGTTTACTATATGGCAGAACAATAATTCTGGCAGCTTTGGAATAGTACATGGCAGAACAAATAAAATGATGCAGGCATTGGTTTCGCAATATTACGTACCGTAATGTCACCAGGAGTCTTTCCTCCGGAGGAATCGCCCGACGGAGCTGTATGTCCTGTCTCTGGATGAATTGTTGGACCCGACCAAGTAAATCCCTGAAGGTTTCTTTGGACATCATTGTATAGTCCGTAAATTTCTCAGGGTTTGCCTGCAGCTCGCTATAGAGGGTGTGGTACGCTCCATGGCTCGCCCGGAGTTCAACAATGGGATGTACCTACAAACGCCGCCTCTGCCGTCTTCGCTGTCTCTCTCTTTCCCTTTCCTCATGGCAAGCAACTGCATAAGCCTGAGCCATCTTGGTGTCCAGATCCAAGTTGAAGTGGAAACTCTTCCAGCGCAGATCCATGTTCACAAAGGCAAATGCAAGCAAATGTGAAGAATGGCTGTAAACAGACTCTATATAAAGATTTCCCATAACACACGCCCACTGGTGTCCCATTTGTGGAGTCTGTTGCAAGAATTTTTCAAGGATTTTACTCCTGTGAAATGCGTCGAGCAAACGCATGCAAAAACGCTTGAAATCGCATCCAAGCGCTGCGTTTTTGTCGTAATGCACACACTTATGCGTCTAAATATCGCAGCATTTACAACCGTTTGCACACATTTTTTTAGTGAGTTTTATGTGCGCTCGAAACGCATCGCAAAAAAGCGCAAGTGTGAAAGTAGCCTTATATCCCAGTAGAGTAGCGTATATCCACAGTAAACTTAGTTTTGTACTAAAAAGAGGATGACACAATTAAGGATATCATGAAAAAGAGGGATATATGGCAGAGATGCAGTAACTAGTGACCAGTGAGTAGGTACCTGGATGTCATATGTTATAATGCGGGCGTCATTATATGCTCCGATGTTAGTGGCACTGGCTGTGGGGGATGAGAGACATGAGGGATAAAGTTTTACCGAAATAAGAGCAATAAAGGAGCACAGCATAGCAGCTATGAGGCATAGATTAGTACCGTATTTTTCGGACTATAAGACGCACCGGACCATAAGACGCACCCCAAATTTTGGGGTGGAAATAGCAGAAAAAAAGATTTTTACAATATGGGGGTCCATCTTATTGTCCGAATTTTAAGGTACCTGTGGGCCGGCGGTGGTACAGCAGGGGTTGCGGCAGAGGTGCAGTGATGCTGATACTGTACTCACCTTCCTCAGGTGAGGTGACGCTGCGGCACGGAGAGCAGAGCCGGGTTTGTGGCTGTGGTATGGCCGTGGCAGAGGTGCGGCGGTGGCTGAGATGCGGTGGTGGCAGAGGCGCGGTGGGCGGCGTGCACCTGAGCAGGGTCTCTTTCTCAGGTGTGGTGACGCCGCGGCACGGAGAGCAGAGCTGGGTTTGTGGCAGAGATGCGGCGGTGGCAGAGGCGCGATGGGCGGCGTGCACCTGAGCAGGGTCCCTTCCTCAGGTGGTGAGGTGACACCGTAGCAAGGAGAGGAGACAGGACAGCAGAGCCGGGTTTGTCGGTGGTGGCGGCCATCTTCCTAAGGCGGCGCGTGCGCAGAGTACTCTGCTTCCTGGGGGTCAGGAAAATGGCCGCCGCGATCTGTATCTGCGCATGCGCGGCCTACCGCGGCCATTTTCCTGAAGCCACAGGAAGCAGAGTACTGTATCTGCGCATGCGCCGCCTCAGGAAGATGGCCGCCACCACCGACAAACCCGGCTCTGCTGTCCTGTCTCCTCTCGTTGCCGCGGCGTCACCTCACCAACTGAGGAAGGGACCCTGCTCAGGCAGGTGCACGCCGCCCACCGCGCTCTGCCACGCTGCATCTCTGCCACCGCCACACCGCTGACGCAACCCCCCGGTAAGCTGCGGTCGGGCCATTTTCCTCACAATTTTTTTTGGGAAAAAGTGCGTCTTATAGCCCGAAAGATACTGTAATTTACCTGGACCCAATGGGGCTGTATGGGTAGTGTGAGGTAAACAGCGCTCCAATGTTATGCACAGAACTTTTGCTTTTAGAAATGGAGCTGTAAATGAGGCAGAGGAATGCTATAATGCTAATTAAAGTTATAGGAGTACGGTTATAGCAGCCTCGTCTCCTAATTTTTACCTTAGGGAGTCCCGATCCATAGGTGGCATGCAGGGTGTACTTCCTGGAGCGAGGACGCTGGGTGACTACACTGCTTCCGGGTTTAAGTACCTGCCCGGAGCGTGTCACCGCAGCATCATGGGGCGTCACATGCTGTGTGGAGGCAAGCCTGCGCAGGGGGGAACTCATCATGCATGTGAGGGCTTAGGTGTTACATGCTGTGTGATGCGGTGTAGAGCCAGTGGGCATGCGCAGTAGCTCTTATGTAGATACAGACTGAGCTGTTATGGGCCGGGAGAGCCGCCATGTGCTCTGAATAGAGGAATGGGCATAATAACAAAAGCGAAACTTAGATTATATAAAACATGGGAGGGGACCTGTCTTTAACCCCTCAGGGTCACTAAGTGATAGCAATAAGCAGGCATGAAATGTAAAAGCGCATGGGAAACTGGTATTAACCCCTGAGTATAGACAGGACTATCAGACTGGGTATGCAGTGACTAAAGAGGTGGCATGTATTTAACCCCTCAATGTCCTTAAGTGATAGCGCCAAGAATGCATTAAAAGTATAAGCGCAGGAGGGGACTGGTAATAACACTTAAGTGTAAACAGGACTATCAGAGGTATGTGGTAACTAAAGAGTTGGCATGATTTAACCCCTCAGAGTCATTATGAAAGCCAAGTAGGCATAAAACGTGTAAGCACTGGAGATGACTGGTATTAACCCCTAAAGTGGAGACAGGATGTCATGTGTGCATCGCCACGAAGATCGTCGCGGTTGCACATTCTGACTTCTCACAGCTGAGTTGCTGTTTCTTTGTGTTTGGCAGTTAGGGAGTTAATTCTGTCTGTGCTCAGTTCTGGGACTGGGTGCAGTTTCTCCCGGCTGCAATTAATTATTTGTTGATTGGTTTCCTTTAAATCTCTGGTTGTCTGTGTTGGGAGTTGCCAGTGAAATTCTTCATGCAGACCACAGATAGGATTGTATCTGTATAGACTTAAGTTAAAGAGCTCCTTAGTTGTTTTAAGCTTACCTTGCTTAGAGTTTAATATCCCAGATCATTTATGTTCCTTCTGTGTTTGAGTGTGTATGCAAGTCTGTGTTTTCTCCAGTCTGTCTTATATGTCTAATCTGTGTATTTAGCAGAGATCAGCCCATATCCCTTTGGTGGTAATCAGAATCCTTCTTAGGACTGATTACAGGGTTCAGGGACTGATAGGAGACAGGGTAAAGGGTATGCCACACTAAACAATATCGCTAACGGGATCGCTAAAAAACGTCACTATTTAGCGATCCCGTTAGCGATATTGTTCAGTGCAGCAGCTTCCAGCGACGAGCTTCCTGCTGTGATCTCGCTCGTCGCTGGAATCGTTCCGGACCCTATTTCATTGCTGGCGCTCCCGCTGGGTAAGTATCTAATCGCTGTGTGGCACCTTTTCTTAGCGATTTAGCGGTACTTTTGTACCGCTAAAGTCGTTAAGAAGATCGCTAACGGCGATAGCGTCGTTAACTATATCGCTAAATGTGGCCGCATTTAGCGATATAGAAACAATCCCGCTAGCGATCTCATTAGTATGCAACGCTAACGAGATCGCTAGCGGGATAGCTTAGTGTGGCAGTACCTTTAGGCTGGAGACTTGGACCTCTGAACCATTATCAGTACCTCCAAGGTGAGGGATTAGTTAGGACCCCAGTTTAGGGTCAGGTTAGACCCCCGGTCCTCCTCTTTCCTGTGACAGTGTATCAAGTCCTCAAGATTAACCCTGAGTTCAACGGATATCGTGTCAGGTAAATCTATTCTATATTTACATGCTGATGTTGCTAATCTATATGTTGTATAGAGTGTTGTTCTTTTAAGAATAGTTTACTGACATCGTACACATATCATAAGACCGCGTGACATTTTCACTGGCCCATAAAATTATTCCCAGTTGCCATGGATCCAGTAGCCCAGCTGGCTCTGCAGTTGCAGGGATTATCCATGGAGCTGACGGACATTAAGTCCAAAGTTTTGTCTCCCTCGGAGCAAACCAGATTTGAACCTAAAGTAGCTCTCCCGGACAGGTTCACTGGTGGGCGAGACAAATTTTTTACCTTCAGGGAAGCATGTAAATTGTATTTTCGGCTTCGGCCTCGATCATCAGGGAGTGAAGAGCAGAGAGTGGGAATTGTTATCTCGCTCCTACAAGGGGACCCTCAATCCTGGGCCTTCTCCCTTCCTCCGGGATCCCCGGCTCTACAGTCAGTAGATCGATTTTTTACTGCCCTGGGTTTGGTATATGATGACCCAGATCGGGTCTCTCTTGCTGAGACAAAATTACGTAAGATACAGCAGGGAGATCGTCCGGCGGAGGAATTTGCTTCTGAGTTCCGTAGATGGGCCACAGATACTCAGTGGAATGACCCAGCTCTTAGGAGCCAGTTTTGTCATGGGCTTTCTGACAAATTAAAGGACGTTTTGGCTCAGTATGATTCTCCTCCATCACTGGAGGCTGCTATGGCCCTAGCTATCCGTACTGATAGACGGCTCCGGGAGAGGTGCGAGGTAACTCCGCCCCCTGTTGTTACTCCACCTACTACTAAAGTCCCTTATGTTGAGGTTCCCCTTGTCTGTTCGGAGGAGCCTATGCAGTTGGGAGGGACATCATTTCGTAGGAGGGGATTGGCGGTACGCCGCAGGACTAGAAGGTGTTTCTTCTGCGGGAAAGAAGGACATTTTGTTGGGGGATGTCCATCCCGTGCCTTGTTGAGCAAAAAGTCGCCGGAAAACTGTTAATCCCAGGTTGTGTGGTGGACGACAACCTGGGAGTATGTATTTCGTCCGCTAGTTCTTCTCAGTTCCTTGTACCAGTGGAGGTGGTGGTTGGTACGAGAGTGGAGAGATTTTCTGTTCTTCTTGATAGTGGGTCCGGGGCTAATCTGGTTGACGCTCAGTTTGCTCAGGCTCAAGGTATGCATCTGAGTGTATTGGTCAAACCGATCCCTATATTCTCCATTGACGCCAGGCCTCTCGGCCAAGGTAGCTTTGTTCATGAGGTTCATAACATTGACCTTCGGGTAGGGGCAATACATAGGGAACTATTATCTTGTTATGTGTTGGAGGGTCTACCTACTCCTATTGTGTTGGGACTTCCTTGGTTGGTTAAACATAACCCTGTGATTAATTGGCAGTCCAGAGATATAAGCCAATGGGGGGAGTTTTGCAAAAGTAACTGCATGAACACAGTCATCAGTGCTGTCGTGCCTAGTACTTTGCCTCCTTTTTTGGAGGACTTTGGGGATGTGTTCTCTGAGGAGGGGTGTCAGGAGTTGCCTCCTCATCGTGTGTATGACTGCTCTATTAATTTACTTCCTGATGCTAAGTTACCTAAAGCTAGGTTATATAACCTTTCTGGTCCTGAGAGGCAGGCTATGAAAGATTATATTTCGGAAAGTCTGGCCAAAGGGCATATTAGACCTTCATCTTCCCCAGTGGCCGCGGGGTTCTTCTTTGTGAAGAAAAAAGATGGAGGCCTACGCCCTTGCTTGGATTTCCGCGAACTTAATCGGATTACTGTTCGAGATCCGTATCCACTCCCTCTTATTCCTGATCTCTTCAATCAAATTTTTGGCGCCAAATGGTTCTCTAAATTGGATCTCAGGGGGGCGTATAATCTGATTAGGATAAAAGAGGGGGATGAGTGGAAAACAGCGTTTAACACGCTGGAGGGACATTATGAGAACCTTGTCATGCCTTTTGGTCTGACTACTGCACCAGCAGTATTCCAACATTTTGTTAATGGCATTTTTCGTCATCTGGTGGGGCTGTTTGTGGTCGTATATTTGGATGACATTTTAATTTACTCACCAGATCTTGTGTCTCACCAGGAGCATGTGAGACAGGTGTTGCAGATCTTGCGAGACAATAAACTATACGCCAAACTGGAAAAGTGTGTATTCGCCGTACAGGAACTTCAGTTTTTGGGTTTCTTGGTGTCAGCCTCCGGTTTCCGTATGGACCCTGAAAAGGTGAGAGCAGTGCTTGAATGGGATCAGCCAGAGGATCTTAAGGCTCTGCAGCGTTTTCTGGGGTCTGCTAACTACTACCGGAAATTTATTTGTAATTTCTCATCTGTTGTCAAACCTCTCACTGACATGACAAGAAAAGGGACGGATTTTTCTAAATGGTCGGACAAAGCTTGCCAAGCTTTTTCCTCTTTGAAAAAATGTTTTGCTTCGGCACCCGTTCTCATCCAACCAGATGCATCACAGCCGTTCGTTGTGGAGGTGGACGCGTCTGACGTAGGGGTGGGTGCAATATTGTCCCAGGGTCCGTCCCCTGGTAAATGGCATCCGTGCGCTTTCTTTCTAAAAAATTGTCGTCCGCCGAAAGGAATTATGATATCGGCAATAGGGAACTTTTGGCCATTAAGTTGGCTTTTGAAGAATGGCGTCACTTTTTGGAGGGGGCAGTCCACCCGGTCACCGTCATTACTGATCACAAGAACCTGCTGTATTTGGAATCTGCTAAGCGTCTGAATTCCAGACAAGCTCGATGGTCGTTGTTTTTTACCAGGTTTAATTTTGTTGTCACTTATCGCCCTGGATCTAAGAATGTTAAGGCGGATGCCTTGTCTCGCAGTTTCCCAGGGGCCGGGAAAATGGATGACCCGATTCCTATCCTTCAGGAGGGGGTGGTAGTGTCGGCTGTATGTTCTGAGCTTGAGGAGGAGGTGTTAGAGGCTCAGGGGGACGCCCCTGCAGGACCTCCAGGGAGACTGTTTGTCCCAAATCAGTTGAGACAAAAGGTTATTGAGGCACATCATAATTCTGCTTTAGCAGGACATCCAGGGAGTAAGGCTACTTTAGATCTCCTTTCTCGCCGGTTTTGGTGACCTAACGTTAATAAAGATGTTTTAACTTTTGTCGCGTCCTGTGGGGTTTGTGCTCGCTCTAAGACCCCTCATACCCGTCCGTCTGGGACCCTCTTACCCTTGAAACTTCCGGAGCGTCCATGGACTCATTTGTCTATGGACTTCATCACGGACCTTCCTCAGTCGTCAGGGAAGACTGTCATACTGGTGGTTGTTGACAGGTTCAGTAAGATGGCACATTTCATTGCTCTTCCTGCCCTCCCTAATGCTAAAACTCTGGCACAGGTGTTCATTGGGGAGATTGTGAGACTTCATGGGTTGCCTTCTGATGTGGTGTCAGATAGGGGGTCTCAGTTTGTGTCCAAGTTTTGGAGGGCATTTTGTTTACGTCGGGGGATGCAATTGTCATTTTCCTCGGCTTTTCATCCGCAGACCAATGGTCAGACAGAGCGTCTGAATCAAAGCCTAGAGACTTATCTTCGGTGTTTTGTCTCAGAGAACCAGGAGGACTGGTCTTCTTTCTTGCCTCTGGCAGAGTTCGCTCTTAACAACAGGCGGAGCGAGTCCACTGGTAAGTCCCCGTTTTTTGGGGCATATGGTTTTCATCCCCAGTTTTGTACATTCAATGGGGGGGGCCCTTCTGGGGTTCCTGAGGAGGAGCGTTTCTCGTCGTCACTTGCTTCAGTGTGGAGAGGTGTATTGAATAATCTGAGTGCTATGGGGAACCGTTATAAACATATGGCTGATAGGAGGAGAGTTTCTGGTCCAGATCTTAATGTGAACGATCTGGTATGGTTGTCTACCAGGAATATAAAACTTAAAGTTCCCTCCTGGAAGCTGGGCCCCAGATTCATCGGGCCATACAGGATCAGTTCCATAATTAATCCTGTGGCATTTCGTCTGGACCTCCCTCCTACGTTTAAAATTCATAATGTGTTCCACAAGTCATTACTTAAGAGGTACGTGGCACCAGTCATACCATCACCTCTACCTCCTCCTCCAGTGGTGGTCAATGGTAACTTGGAGTTTCAAGTGTCAAAGATCATTGACTCACGTCTGAATCGCCGGTCCCTTCAGTACTTGGTGCATTGGAAGGGGTATGGTCCAGAGGAGAGGACGTGGGTTCCTGCGTCTGACATTAACGCAGATCGTTTGGTGCGGACCTTCCACAGAACTCACCCAGGCAAACCTGGCCCTGAGGGTCCGGAGGCCCCTCGTAGAAGGGGGGGTACTGTCATGTGTGCATCGCCACGAAGATCGTCGCGGTTGCACATTCTGACTTCTCACAGCTGAGTTGCTGTTTCTTTGTGTTTGGCAGTTAGGGAGTTAATTCTGTCTGTGCTCAGTTCTGGGACTGGGTGCAGTTTCTCCCGGCTGCAATTAATTATTTGTTGATTGGTTTCCTTTAAATCTCTGGTTGTCTGTGTTGGGAGTTGCCAGTGAAATTCTTCATGCAGACCACAGATAGGATTGTATCTGTATAGACTTAAGTTAAAGAGCTCCTTAGTTGTTTTAAGCTCACCTTGCTTAGAGTTTAATATCCCAGATCATTTATGTTCCTTCTGTGTTTGAGTGTGTATGCAAGTCTGTGTTTTCTCCAGTCTGTCTTATATGTCTAATCTGTGTATTTAGCAGAGATCAGCCCATATCCCTTTGGTGGTAATCAGAATCCTTCTTAGGACTGATTACAGGGTTCAGGGACTGATAGGAGACAGGGTTAGGCTGGAGACTTGGACCTCTGAACCATTATCAGTACCTCCAAGGTGAGGGATTAGTTAGGACCCCAGTTTAGGGTCAGGTTAGACCCCCGTTCCTCCTCTTTCCTGTGACAGTGTATCAAGTCCTCAAGATTAACCCTGAGTTCAACGGATATCGTGTCAGGTAAATCTATTCTATATTTACATGCTGATGTTGCTAATCTATATGTTGTATAGAGTGTTGTCCTTTTAAGAATAGTTTACTGACATCTTACACATATCATAAGACCGCGTGACAATTGGACTGACTACTAGAGAACTGCATGTTAGGGTTAGAGAACATATTTTGGACATTGAGAAGGCTGTAAGTACAAGATGTGTCTCTTCTAAAGACGTTGCCTCGGAATTTTAAACGTTATCATGACTGCAACCCAAGGGATTGAAAATTAAAGGTATTGATCAGGTGAATCATGGCCTTCGAGGGGGAGCTACAGCTAAAATCTTCGCACAGCTAGAAAGTAAGTGGAATTTCTTATGGCTGCCATTTTAAACCCAAGCCTTAATGAGATCTTGGTTTTGCGGCATATTATAGTTTAAGTGTCATTGTTTTTTTAGGTTGTTTTTTACTTTATTTGTCTGTTGAAATTTATATTGTTGTGTATTGATCTGTTTTTTTGTATTTTCATTTAGGCTCAGTGTGGCTTATGTATGTACCATCTTTACCTTCCATTTTGGGGTTTAACCCGTTCCCGACCCATGACGCCTACGTAGGCGTCATGAAAACCTGTGCCTTCCCGACCCATGACTCCTACATAGGCAAAATGGTATAAATCCCGTTCCTGCTGGTTGGGTGACCAGGTTCACTGAAAGGTCACCCGACCCGCAGGCACAAGACCCTTTGTACTTTACTACAGGGGGGTGGCTTAACCCCCCGTGGCTACGATCGCTCTGATTGGCTGTTTCACTTTTAACAGCCAATCAGAGCGATTAGTAATATTTCACCATTGAAATTTGGTGAAATATTACAATCCAGCCATGGTCGATGCTGCAATAGCATCTGCCATGACTGGAGACCGAGATCCGACACCCCCCTCACACCGAGTGTCGGGGGCGATCAGCCGCCGCCACTGATTGATGGCGGCGATCGGTCGCCGCCGTCACTATTTGCTCCCCTCCGTTCCGCTCCCCCCGCCTTCTTATTTCCCCCCCTCACCTCACCCTGTTTCTGCGATGTTCAAGTGGCCGTCCCGGGGTCCCTCCGGGATTCTTCATGGGCGCCGCCATCTTGGAAAACGGCGTGCGCATGTGCAGTGCGCCCGCTGGCCGGCAGATTCCATTCATTTATTTTGATCACTGTGATCAAAATAAAAAAAAAAGTAAATAAACGCCCCCTTTATCACCTCCAAAGGTAGGAACAAGTAATAAAATAAAGAAAATATTTTTTATTTTTCCATTAGGGTTAGCATTAGGGTTAGGTTTAGAACTAAGGTTAGGTTTAGCGTGGGTTCATTCACTTTGCTTATAGAGAGCTGTCTGTAATCAAGCATCCGAAATTGACCGACAGCTGGCTCTGCACTAGGGCCTGCTGTCAGTCAGTGTTGAGGGTGCGGTTACCTCCTTTGCTCGCTCTCTGTAGTCTCAGTGGTGACTGAACCAGTGCTGGCGCCATCCCTACGACTGAAACCCAAACGCTGCTGGAGGTAATAATGTTAATCTGCTCCCGGCAGCATGTTCTCTCTGTGCTGGTGCCACTCTGTGTAAGGCTAGTTTCACACTAGCGTTTGGCAGGGCTGCATACTTTCTCCGTCAAGCCCCGCCCACTGTCACACCTCTTCCTTTCAGTGCCACCTACCTCTGCATGCGTCCTGCCTACCCTATCTTTAACATTGGGTACACAGGCCACATGGATGTTTGCAGATGCCACCGCATGCGTCGTTTTGACGCTGCATCGAACGCAACATGTTGCATTTTGTTGCGGTCGGCGCAGCGTCAAAACGACACATGCGGAGGCATCCTCATACATCCGCATGGCCTGCGTACCAAATGTTAAAGATAGGGTACGCAGGATGCATGCAGAGGTAGGCGGCGCTGAAAGGAAGAGGTACGGCAGTGGGCGGGGCTTGATGGAGGAAGTGCGCAGCCCTGCCGAACTCTAGTGTGAAACTAGCCTTAGAATGCTATTAACCTCCAGATTAACCCCATATCTGCAGGCTATTAATATTATTTTACATGACTGGATCCATTTAAGATGGTGATAGGCCAGGTACCTCAGACAAACCCATTCCATATGCTTTATAGAAATACTGTTTTTGTTCCCAAATACTGTAGATCGAATCTGTATTCCCAGTTTTGGTATTAAATCGCTCATCTGCTGTTCAACTTCAAGTTTTGTCTTACATAGGCAAAAGTGAAAAAGTTATTCAGTGTATTATTACTTATTACTATGACAGCATATATCATATTGCAAGGTCTGATATGTATATTGATCCTTGACGAAAGAAAGTATACTTAAAAAAAAAATAAAATGCTACATAAAATCAAAAAATATTTAGACTTGAGAGTCCTCAGTGGTTGATACCTTTTAATGGCTAACTGAAAAGATGGTAACAAATTGCAAGCTTTCGAGACTACTCAGGTCTCTTCATCAATGATGAGGGTACCATGCACATCAGGGTTGGGGGGTGAGAGGACCATGCACATCAATGATGAAGAGACCTGAGTAGTCTCGAAAGCTTGCAATTTGTTACCATCTTTTCAGTTAGCCATTAAAAGGTATCAACCACTGAGGACTCTCAAGTCTAAATATTTTTCTATCTACTGGCTAACACGGTACGAAGATACACATCTTTCCTACATAAAATCACATTTTTTTTTAGATTTTTTTTTAATACATTAACATATATACTGCATTTACTTCCCCACTATATATCACAGATTCATTGAAGAAAAGTCTTCCTTTGAGTATGGACAAGTGAATCATGCTTTGAGTGCTGCTATGAGGACACTAGTAAAAGAGTATATGATCCTGGTTACACAGCTGGAACACCTACAGAGGCAAGGACTGCTTTCTTTGCAGAAATTGTGGTTCTACATTCAGCCCACTTTAAGGACAATGGAGGTGTTAGCATCACTTGGTAAGTATTAGTTTTCTGTATATATCCCATCTATAAAGAAATCTTAAAATGAATGCACCTCTCACAGTTCTGTTCTGCAGTAGGCTTGCTAAAGTATCTGCTTTGATTTGGTCAGGCAGTTAGCTATGTGCAGAGCAATCAACAGCTGTGACAGGAGAACAAACAAGTCTGGGTCAATAAATGAGGACTGAAAGATGGTAGAGAAGTGAGCAGTGTAAAGACTTTCAAACATGCCTGGGGGAAATGACTTGTACTAGGCCAGTGAGGTGTTTACTCACCAAGTCTAGGCTCAGTATTTAATTTGCTTACAGAGAAAGGCTGTATGTTAGTTAATTTTACACAAATCTCTACACTTGTATAAAACACTATACACATAATTTAAAATGGAATCTGTCAGCAGGTTTTTGCTATGTAATCTGACAGCACCATCTATAATATAACGGTAGGAGCGTCCCTCTGTCGAAGCCTTTATAGATTGCGCAAGCGCGACACACCTGCGCAGTCTGGCTCCGGACAGATTGAGGCATCCAGCGGTGAGTACTCTGTATGGCGCCGGAGATCGCGGTATGCGTACTGGATTCATACCGCGATTTCCGGCGCCATACTCACATACTTACCTGACCTGGAGGAGCGTTGCTGCGGCGCTTCTCTTCTCCCGGGGCAGGAGACCAGGAGTCGCGTCGGAATCGCGCATAGCGCTATCCGGCGCCATTTTGCTGAAGAAACATTTACAGCGTGTCTTTAGCAATATGGCGCCGTACCGCGCGTACTTCGGCGCCACTTTCCTCCCCCGGCGTCCAGCAGAACGGAACAGCACTGAAGCACAGGGAAGAAATGTGAGTATAAATGTTTGGTTTTTTTGGGGGTATGTGTGCAGTTTAATAGGGGTGAAGGGGACCATGCATATCAGGATAGGGGGGTGAGGGGACCATGTACATCAGGATTGGGGGGTGAGGGGACCATGCACATCAGGATTGGGGGGTGAGGGGACCATGCACATCAGGATTGGGGGGTGAGGGGACCATGCACATCAGGTTTGGGGGGTGAGGGGACCATGCACATCAGGATTGGGGGGTGAGTGGACCATGCATATCAGGATTGGGGGGTGAGAGGACCATGCGCATCAGGATTGGGGGTGAGGGGACCATGCACATCAGAGTTGGGGGTGAGGGTACCATGCACATCAGGGTTGGGGGGTGAGAGGACCATGCACATCAGGGTTGGGGGGTGAGAGGACCATACATACTTGAATTGGGGGGTAAGGGGACCATGCATTCCAAGATTGGGGGGTGAGGGACCATGCATATCAGGATTGGGGTGGAGAGGGGACCATGCATATCAGTATTGGGGGTAAGGGGACCATGCATTCCAAGATTGGGGGGTGAGGGGACCATGCATACCAGGATTGGGGGGTGAGGGAGCCATGCATACCAGGATTGGGGGTGAGGGGGCCATGCACATCAGGGTAGTGAGGTGAGGGGACCATGCACATCTGGATTGGGGGGTGAGGGGACCATGCACATCAGGATTGGAGGTGAGAGGACCATGCACATCAGGGTTGGGGGGTGAGAGGACCATACATACCAGGATTGAGGGGTAAGGGGACCATGCATTCCAAGATTGGGGGGTGAGGGGACCATGCATATCAGGATTGGGGTGGAGAGGGGACCATGCATATCAGGATTGGGGGTAAGGGGACCATGCATTCCAAGATTGGGGGGTGAGGGGACCATGCATACCAGGATTGGGGGGTGAGGGGGCCATGCACATCAGGATTGGGGTGAGAGGCTCATGCACATCAGGATTGGGGGTGAGGGGACCATGCACATCAGGATTGGAGGGTGAGGGGATCATGCACATCAGGATTGGGGATGAGGGTACCATACACATCAGGATTGGGGGGGTGAGGGTACCATGCACATCAGGATTGGGGGGTGAGGGGACCATGCACATCAGGATTGGGGGGTGAGAGGACCATGCACATCAGGATTGGGGGGTGAGAGGACCATGCACATCAGGATTGGGGTGAGGGGACCATGCACATCAGGATTGGGGGGTGAGGACCATGCACATCAGGATTGGGGGGTAAGGGCCATGCACATCAGGATTGGGGGGTGAGGGGACCAGGCACATCAGGATTGGGGGTGAGATGACCATGCATTCCAAGATTGGGGGGTGAGGGGACCATTCATACCAGAATTGGGGGTGAGGGGACCATTCATACCAGAATTGGGGGGTGAGGGGACCATGCATTCCAGGATTGGGTGGGAGGGGACCATGCATACCAGGATTGGGGGGTGAGGGGACCATGTATACCGGGATTGGGGGGTAAGGGGACCATGCATATCAGGATTGGGGGCTGAGTGTGTACCATACATCCTACGATAGGGATGAGGGGGACCATGCATACCAGGATTGGGGGGTGATGGGACCATGCATTCCAGGATTGGGGGGTGAGGGGACCATGCATTCCAGGATTGGGGGGGTGAGGGGACATGCATACCAGAATTGGGAGGTAAGGGGTGCCATGCATACCAGGATTGGGGAGTGAGGGGGTACCATACATCCTACGATAGGGATGAGGGGACCATGCATACCAGAATTGGGGGGTGAGGGGACCATGCATACTAGGATTGGGGGCTGAGGGGACCATGCATGCCAGGATTGGGTGGTGAGGTGACCATGCATTCCAGGATTAGGGGGTGAGGGGACCATGCTTACCAGGATAGGGGGAGAGGGGGACCATGCATACCAGGAAAGGGGGGTGAGGGGACCATGCATATCAGGATTGGTGGTGAGGGACTGTGCATTCCAGGATTGGGGGGGAGGGGACCATGCATTCCAAGATAGGGGGTGAGAGAACCATGCATATCAGGATAGAGGGTGAGGGGACCATGCATAACAGGATTGGGGGTGAGGGTAGCATGCATATCAGGAAGGGGTGAGGGGACCATGCATACCAGGATGGGGGGTGAGAGGACCATGCATACCAGGATTGGGGGATGATGGGACCATGCATATCAGGATTGGGAGGTGAGGGGACCATGCCTACCAGAATTGTGAATCAAGAAAGGCACATCCAGCCCATGAATGGCAGCGCTTCCCAGGACTCACATCCAAAGATGATATTTCATATTTTTTTATTTAATAAGTTAAAATGGAGGAGATACAACGCGTTTCGGATACAGTATATATCCTTCATCAGGTATCATAAAAACAGTACAAATCCTGCCATTCATGGGCTGGATGTGCCTTTCTTGATTTACTCATCCTGTGTGAGCCTGAATCTGGCTCTTTCACTTGGATCCACCTGAGGCAAGCTGCAAGCCCTGTCTATTGAAAAGTATCCCAGAAGGATTTTTGAGGATACACAATCTAAAGCCATATTAGTCTTCTATCAGGTGAGTGCATAAAATTGTGCACACTCTAAAGACTATAATATTGTTTTTACGCACTTAGGGCACCGCAATTTGTCTATTCTTCTCTCCCAAACAGGTTTTTTTTGTTTTTTTTTTTGTACCAGAATTGTGAGGTAAGGGTTGCCATGTATACCAAGATTGGGGATAAGGGGACCATGCATACCAGGATTGGGGGGTGAAAGGTACCATACATCCTACGATAGGGATGAGGGGGGACCATGCATACCAGAATTGGGGGTGAGGAGACCATTCATACCAGAATTGGGGGTGAGGGGACCATTCATACCAGAATTGGGGGTGAGGGGACCATGCATTCCAGGATTGGGCGGGAGGGGACCATGCATACCAGGATTGGAGGGTGAGGGGACCATGTATACCGGGATTGGGGGGGTGAGGGGACCATGCATATCAGGATTGGCAGGTGAGGGAACCATGAATACCAGGATATGGATGACCAGGTACCGTGCATACCAGGATAGGAATGATGGGGTACCTTGCATACCAGGATTGGGAGATGAAGGGACCATGCATACTAGGATGAGGAATGGGGTGCCATGCATACCAGATTTGGGTGGGGGTGAGGGGACCATACATACCAGGATAGGCATGAGGGGTACCATGCATACCAGGATAGGGATGAGTGGTGCCATGCATACCAGGATAGGAGGGGGGCAGCACATACCAGGATAGGAGACCATATACCTATAAAAATGCTTGCCACCCGAGCGTAGAACGGGTTCATAGCTAGTAATTTATGAACGGAGAGCCTAACCTCAGGGATGTATAATTTACTAGGCTGTGCGTTTGTTTGAATATAGTCTTTGTTTTATCAGCAGGAGATTATCACTATCTCTTAATCCAACTCTTCCTGGACCACTGTTAAGCAGGGTTCTGTCTCTATTCAAAGTACACAGGCAGCTGGCAATCCGTGATGTTAGCTGGGACACACAGGGCTGAGCATTTAGAGCTCTGCTATATCAGCAGCAGAGAAAACTGTATATTAAAGCGGCAGCACACATTAAACTAAGTGATATGTTTCTGGAATCTGGGTCTCTGTCCTTTCATCATGCTAGTGTCAGATTAGATAGCAAAAACCTGCTGACAGATTCTTTTAATGACAAAATAAATGTATAAAGCCAGAATAAACTTAGAGAACCTTCCCTAAGTGGTTCCCTGTTATAACTGAATACTGGATAGAACTGGGATGCAATATGCTA
Source organism: Oophaga sylvatica (assembly GCA_033576555.1). NCBI lineage: Eukaryota > Metazoa > Chordata > Amphibia > Anura > Dendrobatidae > Oophaga > Oophaga sylvatica. The sequence continues at coordinate 300,524,419 of JARQOD010000003.1, read as the reverse complement.
TTTTGAGCGGAGCTGTGGGCAAACATGCAGTGCTGTTCTGTTCAAAGTCCTTGGACTTAAGAGGTTGTTGAGCACTGTGTTCAGATTTTTGGCTGTATACCTCTTATGACAGGTGTCTCGAAGATTGCTTTCTTCCGTGATCTAGAAACACATACGTTTCTTTTCAGCATGATATGTGCGGATGGAGTTAAGCGGCCATGTTCTGGGTGGGTTTGTAGGTGAGTAGTTAAGTGATGGGCGTGTTGCTTACTCACCACATCTCCACCTCAAGGGTGTGACTGGGATGTTAAATATCCAGTCAGTGTTTTTCTTTTTTTTTTTGGTCTGTGTTGCTTGGAGGGAAGGAGCCTCCAGACTGAAGCTACTGCGAGAGCTTCGGTATGGGTTTGTCCCAGAAGGCGGGAGCCATACTGGGAAAGACTTTATATGGACTGTTACTATTTTGGGCATTTTGGTTTATGAAGCAATAAACCACCCAGTGATTTTAAACAAACGTGTTCCTGTGTCTAACTTGGGAGCAGCTAAGTGAGCCGACCATCCACAATTAGTGTTTCAGAAGCAAGCAAACATTCCAAGAACACGGGTAGCCGCTGTGGACAAATCATATGTTCTGGTTTAAGGCGGCTACGAAGATAGAACAACAGTCTGACAAAATGGAGGAGCTAATCAAGCACCTGATCCTGAGTCAACAGCTGCAACACCAATTGCATCATGAACCGCAGCAGCAGGTACAGCAGGAGCCAGACAAACTCCTGATGGAGCAGATCCAACAACAACAGAGGCAGATGGAACTGCTGCAGGGAGATGTTCGCAGCAAAGAAACCGCCCCTCCCTCATATCAAGGTGATGACTCCAGAAAGTGTCCGGAAAGCATTAGGGTGAGCCATGCAAAAGATGACCCTATAGAGGCGTTTTTGACTGTTTTCTAATGGGTTGCAGAGCGGGAGAGGCTGTCCCTGGAGCTGTGGGCAGAGTTGCTGGCCCCCTATCTGAATGTAATAAGGATCTACCAATCAAAAATGAGGTGTATATAGCAAGGTAGAGGTACAGGCTAAAATGTAACTTTTAATAATTGCCTTTAAAAAAAAAAAAACGAGGTTTTCGTTCAATATATAACAACAACCAATAAGTGTATCCTAACCACCAATAACTTGTGAGAAAACAAAAAATATGTTAAAACCGTCAGTAAAACAGACTTGACTTAATCATGGGATAAATAAGGGTAGATCTATCTAGAAACTATCCACAATATTCAATAAATCCAGGTATATAACAACGACTGTATATGCTTTTTTCTCATAAATTGCATATCAAAAAATTAGAACAGTCTTACCACATGTTGATATCCACCGTATACTTGTAAATGGGGGAGGCTTTTTAGATAACGCCATACATTACCCCAAACCAGGTGGACACATGTGAACCAAGGACTGACAGTCTCTCAACGCGTTTCTCTGGCTAGATCATCAGGGGAGAGTTATGCCATTTTTGTCAGCTGTTGTGGTATATGTCACCCGCAGCGCCTATGTAGACTGTTGGACGGGTGCGCGTGTCTGAACCACGTGCGTTCTTAAATAGAACGCTAAAGCGGTCATACAGTGACGTCAGATCCTGTGCGTTCTCATTAGCAACGTAATATCCTATGCGCTCTTCATCTGGAACGCATATTTGGAACGCAAGCTATCATACAGGTGCACGTTAATGAATCAAATAATATCCACTATAGAACGTATAGAAATAGCGTCATATCCTAAGCGCTCGCCATAGTGACGTCATCTCTTATGCGCTCCTGATCTGGGACGCTTGAATAGAATGCAAATTAACAAACAGGTGCACACTAATGAATTACATGAATTCTAATCCAAAAACAACGTTATAGCCTATGCGTTCCCAATGACGACGCAATATCTCATGCGCTCCCATATGGAACGCACAAATGGAGAGCATAGGTCAATTCAAAGATTCCAATGTATTCAACGTTCATATAATTCCTCTGTGGACGTCACATTGTAGACATCGTACCCATAATATATTTAAAGATGATACCATCCCATTTTTGAATGTTTTCAAAGCTGATCTCAAAATTATTTTTCACAATAAACTTTTGATATTTCACAAGTTCCAAAAGAGACCGGTATCAATTCAATCATGATAATATTGGGGTATCATATGAATTCACAATATGTCATGTTGTACTCAGATATAGATAAATGGTCAATATAACCTTCAACATTTCAAACTGTATATCGACACTGTTATCATAAATTATTATAGGGGAATTTTTGAGTACATAAAGGTATTTATAGACAAAAAAACATTTGATGATACATCTCTATAAGATCAGCAGCTACAAAAAGTATGATGGTAAGAATTCGTGGATTAATTCCATAGATAATGACTCAGATAATTCATTGGTAGAGTCACAGGAGCATTAGGCAAATATTTTGAGTCTCCTAAAAGATAAAGGTTCCTTACAGTGGAATTGGTGGTTAATTCTGTGCAAGGCACCCATATTGACAATCTTGATGTAATAGAGGACACTGGAGATAGGTAAAAAGAGGGGAAACAAAAACAAAAAGAAATTGGGGCTAAAATTCCCTATCAGACCTGGCACAAAAAAAAAAAAACAAATATCCAAAAATGAAATAAAAAATCTTTTTGCTAAATACCCTTATTATTATTACTACCTTCATGCATTTTTGCAAAAAGATTTTTTATTTCATTTTTGGATATTTGTTTTTTTTTTTTGTGCCTGTTTTTCTGTGTAATGGTCATGTGTTAATATGCATTTACATTTTGCATACACATTAACTTACTTTTTCAGTTCAGATCTAGTTTCCTATCAGACCTGGTATACCCTACCTGACCGTGGAGGTTGGCACCCTAAGAAGATACGAAATTTGGCCCCCACTCCTCGGCGGCTGACCCTGTGTTTCCCTATTACACCCTACTCTAAGCCTAGAATAGGTGTGGAAAAAGAGATTACATCAATAGTAAAGGGATACATGGAAGAAAAAGAGGGGAGGCTCATAATGGGAGGCGAGAATATCAAAGTTCATACAAAGCAGTTGTATGTTAATATTTCATTGAGACCCAAAGGCTGTTGGGTTTTAAGCTGATAAATCCATTTTGTTTCACTCTGTAAAATTCTCCTATCCCAGTTGCCGCCCCTCTTTGGTGCTCCTATTTTGTCAATGCCGATGAATTTGAGACCCACCGTTTCCCCCTCATGTTGGCTGACCATATGCCTGGCTAGGGGTGTATCTCTCTTTAGGGCTATATCCCACAGATGTTCACCTATTCTTCTTCTGAATTCTCGAATGGTCTTTCCTACGTATTCCAGATTGCATGGGCAGGTAGCTATATAGATCACACCTTTGGTGCGACAATTAATGAAATGACGGATTTCATAGGTTTTGTTCGTTACACAGCTCGTAAATGATCCTCCTGTAGCTAGGACCGGACAAGCAATACATCCACTGCATTTATAACAACCTTTTATAATGCTGGTAAGCCATGTCTCTTTCTTTTGGGATTAAAATGGCTATGTACAACTCTGTCCCCAATAGATCTACCTTTCAAAAAGGTCATTTGCGGGAAATCTCCCACCAAATCTCCAATGTCCTCATCCATCTGTAGAATTGACCAATGTTTCTGGAGAATCGAGCGAACCTGCTGTGCTCCAGAGTTAAATGTGGTTATGAACCTACAGGTGGGAGATTCATTTTTAGGTTGTTTAATATTCAGTAGTGATGTTCTCTCCAAAGATTTTATATCATTATATGCTTTCCGTAGGACCCCATCCGGGTATCCCCTATTTAGGAATCGCTGTCTCAAGTCTGCTGCCTGTGTCTGATAGTCACCATCAGAGGAGCAATTACGTCGCATCCTCATATACTGTCCCTTTGGAATGCCTTTTTTGAGGGGAGTTGGATGGTGACTTTCCCATCTCAATAGTACATTCATTGACGTAGGTTTTCTGAAAGTCTTAGTTTCTATATTCCCATTTTCCATTTTTTTGATGTATATATCCAAAAAGGGCAATTCAGACATATGGTGCTCAAAAGTAAAGGAAAGTCCCAACTGGTTAACATTCAATTTAGCCACAAAATCTTCTAATTCAGGAATGGTCCCATTCCATATCATGAATACATCATCAATATATCTTGACCAAAAACTTATTCTTTCGCATTCCTGAAGGTGCATATCACTAAAGACTATAGTCTCTTCCCACCAGCCCAGGAGCAAATTAGCGTAGGATGGAGCACATGGATTCCCCATTGCTGTGCCCCTGAGCTGGTGGTACAATGCATTGTCAAAAAGAAAAAAGTTTTTGGTCAAAGAAAATTCCAGTAGTTTGAGCACAAAGGTGTTATGATTACTACATTGTTGACCCCTCCTTTTTAAGTAGAATCCCACTGCTTCCATCCCATTCACATGATTAATGGAGGAATACAAAGCCTCTACATCAATACTGACAAGAATGGAGCCCGTCTCAATGTTCAACCCATCCAGTTTTCTCAATAAGTCTGTTGTGTCTCTAGTATATGAATTCAACGAGACAACAAAAGGTTTCAAAATAATGTCTAGATATATCCCAATGTGATGGGTCAGATTGTCTATCCCTGAGACTATTGGTCTCCCCTTCAGGGGAGACAAGCCTTAATGAATCTTAGGAAGACAATAAAAGGTTGCTGTTACAGGAAACCTGGGAAAAAGATAATCATATTCATTTTTATCAATTAAGTTCATTCCCATACCTCCGTCCAAAATCTCTTTTAGTTGGTAGAGAGATTCATTCATTGGGTTATTTGATAATTTCTCATAAAACACTGTGTCTTTCAGAATCTTTTGACACATCTCTCGGTAATCCAACAAATTCATCACAACCGTATTCCCACCCTTATCTGAGGGTTTTATCACAATATTGGGATCCTTTTCTAAACATTTAAGAGCCTCCATTTCATTTTAGATAGATTAAAGCGTTTATTGGCCTTAGTACTCAAGGTTTCTAAATCCTTTGTTACTACCTCCAAAAATACATCAATGGTGGACTTATCTCCCGATGGTGGAGGCATCTTAGTACTTTTGGGCTTAAGATGGGTGAAAGGGCCCTCACCTGTAAGTTCAGGAATAGGGTCAGCCAGACCATATAATAGTCTGATATCTGGTAGTAGTGATTTTGGGACACTTAAATCTTGACTGGTCCGTTTGTCTTCCCTCAAAAAATGTTTTTTCCACTTTAACTTTCGAACAAATAGGTGAAGATCTTTAATACTCTCAAATGCTTGAAAGTCTGAAGTTGGTACAAAGCTTAAGCCTCTACTCAGAACTTGCACCTCAGTGTCTGTGAGAGGTCTGGATGAAATATTGATAACTTGAGTAGTTTCGGTATTGGTCAGTTGTTGACTCCTGGTCTGTTTCTCAGGTAATAACCCTGATCTAAAAAACGTGAACTCCCCAATCTGTCACCAGGGCGCCCTCTCTGATTACCTCTTCCTCTCTGTCTGCCTCTAGAATTCCTAGAGCGAGTTTCAGAATCAGACAGATCCGTATCAGTAGAGGATATGTCTGTTTCCAGATTTCTACCAAAATTAGAAAAACTTCTATTGGTGGGAAGGTGATATGCCTTATTCTCTTTATACTCCTGAAGGTCACGTACAAAATTGCGATGCTTACGTTCCTTGAGATTATATTGATATTTTTCAATCTTATTTTGTAAGATTGTTTCTTTTGCAGAAAAATCTGCTTCTGCTGAAAATTTCTTTGTGATTTCGATTTGTTCTTTTAGTAAATCACTTTGCAAATTGAGTGTTTTCTTCTCTTCTTCCAGAAGAAGATTCATAAATCTCAAGGAACTAGCAGTCGCTTCTTTTTCCCATTGATCACTCAGGGTGCTATTCTTATATCTAAAACCTGGTTGTAAGGTGATTCTTAGATGTCGAGGGACAATACCAGTTTTGATATAATTTTCAAGGCTTTGAACCTCCCACCAACTAGAGATTTGGTTTTTATACACTTTAGTTAATTCTTTGAATGCATTACTATAAGAAGGGTGTATTTTGGTTGGACAAATGTTTTATCAGAAAAGACCTCTTTTGCCTCAGCCGTCCAAGTGTCAATATTGATGCACTTAGTCAAAAAAACAGCCATACCACTGAATAAAGTGAATGTAATAAGGATCTACCAATCAAAAATTAGGTGTATATAGCAAGGTAGAGGTACAGGCTAAAATTTAACTTTTAATAATTGCCTTTAAAAAAAAACGAGGTTTTCGTTCAATATATAACAATATGATAATATTGGGGTATCATACAAATTCACCATATGTCATGTTGTACTCAGATATAGATAAATGGTCAATATAACCTTCAACAAATCAAACTGTATATCGACACTGTTATCATAAATTATTATAGGGGAATTTTTGAGTACATAAAGGTATTTATAGACAAAAAAACATTTGATGATACCTCTCTATAAGATCAGCAGCTACAAAAAGCATATACAGTCGTTGTTATATACCTGGATTTATTGAATATTGTGGATAGTTTCTAGATAAATCTATCCTTATTTATCCCATGATTAAGTCAAGTCTGTTTTACTGACGGTTTTAACATATTTTTTGTTTTCTCACAAGTTATTGGTGGTTAGGATACACTTATTGGTTGTTGTTATATATTGAACGAAAACCTCGGTTTTTTTAAAGGCAATTATTAAAAGTTACATTTTAGCCTGTACCTCTACCTTGCTATATACGGCCCCCTATCTGGCAGGTGAACTCCAGAAAACTTATTTTGACTTTGCCTTGCAAGATGCCCAGGAATATGCCAAGTTAAAATGGAGATATTAGCATGCTCAGGGGTCACTATGTCTTTCAAAGCCCAACGGGGTTCATCACTGGGCGTATTAATGGTGACAAACCTTCCCGCTCACAAATGTTTGACTTGTTTAATTTGGTCCAAAAATGGTTACAGCCAGAGTCCTCCACTCCAGCCCAGATGATAGATCGGGTGGTCATGGACAGGTTTATACACTCCTTCCCCAGGCCAGTATAGACTTGGTTTTCCCAAGGATATCTCCAGATGGCCTGGTGTGCCTCATAGAAAGGTTCCAGGTGGTCGAGAGGTCCCTAAGGAAGCCGGGGATGGTACGTCTCCATACTGGGGTGCCCTGTGGGAGCCCGAATCCCAAAAGAGGGGTGGGTAACAGAAAAACCATTGAGGGGAGTCAGAGGTCCCCTGGAGCCGCTGAGGTGCTACCAAAGGCTGCTGGTAAAGACCTGATCAGCTGATGGTGTCATGGTCCTGGAAACATAGCTGCCTGTTGTCCAATGTCTTCCAAGCAGATGGATTGTAGCCTAGGCAGGCGCTGCTTGGATTATTATACACACAAAAAACCCCACAGGCAAATGAGCCGATTGGTACAGTGCCAAAAGTCCCAAATAGGGAGAGAAAGACACCTGCTCCGATTAGACTGCTTGTATTATGCCTACCCAGCCTGCTGTGTGGACTATGAGCCGGGAGAGGGGCCTCAGTCATGTTCCATGACCATAAATGGAGTACTAGTGTCAGGACTTTTGGACTCAAGGAGTTTGGTGACCCTGATAAGAGCCAAACTTCCCCATCGGTTGACCCCAGGGAAATATGTGGGCGTCCGCTGTATCCACGGGTACGCCAGAGACTACCCTATTGCCAGAGTATTGATAAAAACAAGCCGTGGTACGGAGTCCCATGAAGTCGGGGTAGTCGGAGACTTGCTACAACCTGTGATAATTGGGCGGGACTTCAGTCTGTTCTGGGACTTGTGGTGAAAGGCAGGGGTGCCAAGTGACTCAGACAGGAGCCAGCTCAACCCTGATGAATCCTTGTCGGAGGTGGAGGAGTTCCTCTTATGTGTCCTAGCTGGTGATGAGCATGAAACAGTGACCAGTGACACCGAGGTTTCTGAACTGGAGGTTTCTGGGGAAAATTTTGGGACTGCTCAGAACTAGAATCTTACCCTAAAGAGGACATTTAAAAATGTGTCTGTGATCGATGGGGTTACTCAAGAACCAGGTGCTGATACCAGGTACCAACACTTTGTGGTCAATGGCAAATTATTGTATCGGGTGACCACACCAGGGGAGGTGAGATAATAGAGCTGCTGTTGTTCCAGGACCCTACCGGCAGAGTGTTTTTGACATGGCCCATTCACATATTTTGGCAGGACATCTGGGGGTAGAGAAAATGCAGGAGAGGATGTTGCAGAGGTTCTATTGGCCGGAATGTTATCAGGAGATCCTGAATTATTGTAGGTCCTGCCCCACCTGCCAGACATCTGCTCGCTTTTCTCACTTCAGAAGTCCCCTGGTGACATTACCCGTAATAGAGATTCCATTTGAGAGAATTGCCATGAACTTAGTAGGTCCTCTATTTAAGCCTGCATGAGGGCACCGATATATCCTATTATCCATGGACTATGCAACCTGGTACCCCAAGGCAGTAAGGAACTCTTTGGCTAAAAGTATTGCCTGGGAACTTTTCCATGTTTTTGCAAGGAAGGGCCTGCCAAAGGAGATTTTGACTAGTGATGAGTGAACGTGCTCGCCACTACTAGTTACTCACCCGAGTATCTCGGTACTCTGTGTACGTGGCGAGCACGAAGCCTTTCCGGGTTTACTTGAAGGGAACTCTGGTATCCACCCAGCTTTTTTGGCGGACTTTACAGACCCAATCACGATGCAGGGATGGTCTGCCAGGCAATGAAACGCCGCAGCCATCTTTGTTGTGGTCGTGCAATGATTTGCCGGCCGCACGGAATCATCAGGGGTATAAGAGACCGGACGCCGCCCTGCTCGCCGCATTCAGCTCCGGATTGTGATAGTATAAGGAGCGCTGCTGCCGAGATAGGGTCAGATTTGGGGATTTAGTCAGTGTGGGGACTAATTCCGGAGTATTTAGGTTCCAGTGTTAGGTAAGCAGGGTAGTGTACGTTGCTCTATACACATCAGTGCAGGCCTGCAGGCACTGTATGTGTGTATATAGATCATTGCATACATCAAGAGGGTCCTTTCACTTCCTATGTTCTGGTGCTGCTGCTGTTACCTGTAGGATATATTGGCTGTATATAGCTAGCCCCAGGTGTAATTGGAATACAGGCCACGCATTTTTTGGTGTGGTATCTCTGTGCCAGCTCATATCTGTGTGTGCTCAAAGTTTTCCCAGTTTACGGCTGTTTTCTTTTTCTCTAGTCACCTTTCTAGACAGCATAGGAGGTTGTCTCCATACCTTAATGGGGACATGAAGCACAAAGAGGTTAAAAACTCCTCCCACCTCCCATTAGCTAGTGTCTTTGCTGTCCCCATGGGGCATGGAGAGGTTCCGGGCATGCTGCGTGGCAGTGTACCTTACAGAGAGCTGCAGCCGGACAGTGGTGGTCAGGGCTTAGCCTTCCTCCTCCGTTCTGCTCCCTTCTCCCCTTTGGGTGGATTCTGGGACCGTTTCCTGGCCCTCCTGTGTCCCCTTGCGGGGGTAAAGCGAGCCAGTGATCCCCATCCCGGAGGCCTTCCTGAACTCTCTGGGCTCTCCCCGTCCTGTGCATGCTGTTCGATGACCTGAAAGTCGCGTCATCAGCGCGCGTCAGTTCCGGGTCCTGCGTTCCAGCGTGGAACTCTGTCTCTGTATTACGAAGGCTAAATCTTCTTGATGAAATCATGCCTGGAAGAGCCATAGCAAGATAGCGTTGAAAATCATGATGACAGGATTGCAACTACTGAAGCCTGGTGTCATTGGGCAGGATTCTGACAAGCCCTCACCTACTAATACTGAACTGGTTTGACGCTGATGTTTAAAAGGAGCCCATGCATTTTCTATAACTGAAGCTAGAGATTTTGACATTTCAGATGCTTTTCCAGAGATGTCAATTGGAGAGCGTGGTGGTCGGAGATATGACTTCTACACCACCACACAAGCTGCCGCCTCTCCACCACCCGAGGTGCCGCACCCACCACCTTCTGTCTCTTTCCCATTCTCCCGCAGGATGAAAGTCAGCAAGGGGTGGGTAACAGAAAAACCATTGAGGGGAGTCAGAGGTCCCCTGGAGCCGCTGAGGTGCTACCAAAGGCTGCTGGTAAAGACCTGATCAGCTGATGGTGTCATGGTCCTGGAAACATAGCTGCCTGTTGTCCAATGTCTTCCAAGCAGATGGATTGTAGCCTAGGCAGGCGCTGCTTGGATTATTATACACACAAAAAACCCCACAGGCAAATGAGCCGATTGGTACAGTGCCAAAAGTCCCAAATAGGGAGAGAAAGACACCTGCTCCGATTAGACTGCTTGTATTATGCCTACCCAGCCTGCTGTGTGGACTATGAGCCGGGAGAGGGCCTCAGTCATGTTCCATGACCATAAATGGAGTACTAGTGTCAGGACTTTTGGACTCAAGGAGTTTGGTGACCCTGATAAGAGCCAAACTTCCCCATCGGTTGACCCCAGGGAAATATGTGGGCGTCCGCTGTATCCACGGGTACGCCAGAGACTACCCTATTGCCAGAGTATTGATAAAAACAAGCCGTGGTACGGAGTCCCATGAAGTCGGGGTAGTCGGAGACTTGCTACAACCTGTGATAATTGGGCGGGACTTCAGTCTGTTCTGGGACTTGTGGTGAAAGGCAGGGGTGCCAAGTGACTCAGACAGGAGCCAGCTCAACCCTGATGAATCCTTGTCGGAGGTGGAGGAGTTCCTCTTATGTGTCCTAGCTGGTGATGAGCATGAAACAGTGACCAGTGACACCGAGGTTTCTGAACTGGAGGTTTCTGGGGAAAATTTTGGGACTGCTCAGAACTAGAATCTTACCCTAAAGAGGACATTTAAAAATGTGTCTGTGATCGATGGGGTTACTCAAGAACCAGGTGCTGATACCAGGTACCAACACTTTGTGGTCAATGGCAAATTATTGTATCGGGTGACCACACCAGGGGAGGTGAGATAATAGAGCTGCTGTTGTTCCAGGACCCTACCGGCAGAGTGTTTTTGACATGGCCCATTCACATATTTTGGCAGGACATCTGGGGTAGAGAAAATGCAGGAGAGGATGTTGCAGAGGTTCTATTGGCCGGAATGTTATCAGGAGATCCTGAATTATTGTAGGTCCTGCCCCACCTGCCAGACATCTGCTCGCTTTTCTCACTTCAGAAGTCCCCTGGTGACATTACCCGTAATAGAGATTCCATTTGAGAGAATTGCCATGAACTTAGTAGGTCCTCTATTTAAGCCTGCATGAGGGCACCGATATATCCTATTATCCATGGACTATGCAACCTGGTACCCCAAGGCAGTAAGGAACTCTTTGGCTAAAAGTATTGCCTGGGAACTTTTCCATGTTTTTGCAAGGAAGGGCCTGCCAAAGGAGATTTTGACTAGTGATGAGTGAACGTGCTCGCCACTACTAGTTACTCGCCCGAGTATCTCGGTACTCTGTGTACGTGGCGAGCACGAAGCCTTTCCGGGTTTACTTGAAGGGAACTCTGGTATCCACCCAGCTTTTTTGGCGGACTTTACAGACCCAATCACGATGCAGGGATGGTCTGCCAGGCAATGAAACGCCGCAGCCATCTTTGTTGTGGTCGTGCAATGATTTGCCGGCCGCACGGAATCATCAGGGTATAAGAGACCGGACGCCGCCCTGCTCGCCGCATTCAGCTCCGGATTGTGATAGTATAAGGAGCGCTGCTGCCGAGATAGGGTCAGATTTGGGGATTTAGTCAGTGTGGGGACTAATTCCGGAGTATTTAGGTTCCAGTGTTAGGTAGGCAGGGTAGTGTACGTTGCTCTATACACATCAGTGCAGGCCTGCAGGCACTGTATGTGTGTATATAGATCATTGCATACATCAAGAGGGTCCTTTCACTTCCTATGTTCTGGTGCTGCTGCTGTTACCTGTAGGATATATTGGCTGTATATAGCTAGCCCCAGGTGTAATTGGAATACAGGCCACGCATTTTTTGGTGTGGTATCTCTGTGCCAGCTCATATCTGTGTGTGCTCAAAGTTTTCCCAGTTTACGGCTGTTTTCTTTTTCTCTAGTCACCTTTCTAGACAGCATAGGAGGTTGTCTCCATACCTTAATGGGGACATGAAGCACAAAGAGGTTAAAAACTCCTCCCACCTCCCATTAGCTAGTGTCTTTGCTGTCCCCATGGGGCATGGAGAGGTTCCGGGCATGCTGCGTGGCAGTGCACCTTACAGAGAGCTGCAGCCGGACAGTGGTGGTCAGGGCTTAGCCTTCCTCCTCCGTTCTGCTCCCTTCTCCCCTTCGGGTGGATTCTGGGACCGTTTCCTGGCCCTCCTGTGTCCCCTTGCGGGGGTAAAGCGAGCCAGTGATCCCCATCCCGGAGGCCTTCCTGAACTCTCTGGGCTCTCCCTGTCCTGTGCATGCTGTTCGATGACCCGAAAGTCGCGTCATCAGCGCGCGTCAGTTCCGGGTCCTGCGTTCCAGTGTGGAACTCTGTCTCTGTATTACGAAGGCTAAATCTTCTTGATGAAATCATGCCTGGAAGAGCCATAGCAAGATAGCATTGAAAATCATGATGACAGGACTTGCAACTACTGAAGCCTGGTGTCATTGGGCAGGATTCTGACAAGCCCTCACCTACTAATACTGAACTGGTTTGACGCTGATGTTTAAAAGGAGCCCATGCATTTTCTATAACTGAAGCTAGAGATTTTGACATTTCAGATGCTTTTCCAGAGATGTCAATTGGAGAGCGTGGTGGTCGGAGATATGACTTCTACACCACCACACAAGCTGCCGCCTCTCCACCACCCGAGGTGCCGCACCCACCACCTTCTGTCTCTTTCCCATTCTCCCGCAGGATGAAAGTCAGCAAGGGGTGGGTAACAGAAAAACCATTGAGGGGAGTCAGAGGTCCCCTGGAGCCGCTGAGGTGCTACCAAAGGCTGCTGGTAAAGACCTGATCAGCTGATGGTGTCATGGTCCTGGAAACATAGCTGCCTGTTGTCCAATGTCTTCCAAGCAGATGGATTGTAGCCTAGGCAGGCGCTGCTTGGATTATTATACACACAAAAAACCCCACAGGCAAATGAGCCGATTGGTACAGTGCCAAAAGTCCCAAATAGGGAGAGAAAGACACCTGCTCCGATTAGACTGCTTGTATTATGCCTACCCAGCCTGCTGTGTGGACTATGAGCCGGGAGAGGGGCCGCAGTCATGTTCAATGACCATAAACGGAGTACTAGTGTCAGGACTTTTGGACTCAAGGAGTTTGGTGACCCTGATAAGAGCCAAACTTCCCCATCGGTTGACCCCAGGGAAATATGTGGGCGTCCGCTGTATCCACGGGTACGCCAGAGACTACCCTATTGCCAGAGTATTGATAAAAACAAGCCGTGGTACGGAGTCCCATGAAGTCGGGGTAGTCGGAGACTTGCTACAACCTGTGATAATTGGGCGGGACTTCAGTCTGTTCTGGGACTTGTGGTGAAAGGCAGGGGTGCCAAGTGACTCAGACAGGAGCCAGCTCAAACCTGATGAATCCTTGTCGGAGGTGGAGGAGTTCCTCTTATGTGTCCTAGCTGGTGATGAGCATGAAACAGTGACCAGTGACACCGAGGTTTCTGAACTGGAGGTTTCTGGGGAAAATTTTGGGACTGCTCAGAACTAGAATCTTACCCTAAAGAGGACATTTAAAAATGTGTCTGTGATCGATGGGGTTACTCAAGAACCAGGTGCTGATACCAGGTACCAACACTTTGTGGTCAATGGCAAATTATTGTATCGGGTGACCACACCAGGGGAGGTGAGATAATAGAGCTGCTGTTGTTCCAGGACCCTACCGGCATAGTGTTTTTGACATGGCCCATTCACATATTTTGGCAGGACATCTGGGGGTAGAGAAAATGCAGGAGAGGATGTTGCAGAGGTTCTATTGGCCGGAATGTTATCAGGAGATCCTGAATTATTGTAGGTCCTGCCCCACCTGCCAGACATCTGCTCGCTTTTCTCACTTCAGAAGTCCCCTGGTGACATTACCCGTAATAGAGATTCCATTTGAGAGAATTGCCATGAACTTAGTAGGTCCTCTATTTAAGCCTGCATGAGGGCACCGATATATCCTATTAGTCATGGACTATGCAACCTGGTACCCCAAGGCAGTAAGGAACTCTTTGGCTAAAAGTATTGCCTGGGAACTTTTCCATGTTTTTGCAAGGAAGGGCCTGCCAAAGGAGATTTTGACTAGTGATGAGTGAACGTGCTCGCCACTACTAGTTACTCGCCTGAGTATCTCGGTACTCTGTGTACGTGGCGAGCACGAAGCCTTTCCGGGTTTACTTGAAGGGAACTCTGGTATCCACCCAGCTTTTTTGGCGGACTTTACAGACCCAGTCACGATGCAGGGATGGTCTGCCAGGCAATGAAACGCCGCAGCCATCTTTGTTGTGGTCGTGCAATGATTTGCCGGCCGCACGGAATCATCAGGGGTATAAGAGACCGGACGCCGCCCTGCTCGCCGCATTCAGCTCCGGATTGTGATAGTATAAGGAGCGCTGCTGCCGAGATAGGGTCAGATTTGGGGATTTAGTCAGTGTGGGGACTAATTCCGGAGTATTTAGGTTCCAGTGTTAGGTAGGCAGGGTAGTGTACGTTGCTCTATACACATCAGTGCAGGCCTGCAGGCACTGTATGTGTGTATATAGATCATTGCATACATCAAGAGGGTCCTTTCACTTCCTATGTTCTGGTGCTGCTGCTGTTACCTGTAGGATATATTGGCTGTATATAGCTAGCCCCAGGTGTAATTGGAATACAGGCCACGCATTTTTTGGTGTGGTATCTCTGTGCCAGCTCATATCTGTGTGTGCTCAAAGTTTTCCCAGTTTACGGCTGTTTTCTTTTTCTCTAGTCACCTTTCTAGACAGCATAGGAGGTTGTCTCCATACCCTAATGGGGACATGAAGCACAAAGAGGTTAAAAACTCCTCCCACCTCCCATTAGCTAGTGTCTTTGCTGTCCCCATGGGGCATGGAGAGGTTCCGGGCATGCTGCGTGGCAGTGTACCTTACAGAGAGCTGCAGCCGGACAGTGGTGGTCAGGGCTTAGCCTTTCTCCTCCATTCTGCTCCCTTCTCCCCTTCGGGTGGATTCTGGGACCGTTTCCTGGCCCTCCTGTGTCCCCTTGCGGGGGTAAAGCGAGCCAGTGATCCCCATCCCGGAGGCCTTCCTGAACTCTCTGGGCTCTCCCCGTCCTGTGCATGCTGTTCGATGACCCGAAAGTCGCGTCATCAGCGCGCGTCAGTTCCGGGTCCTGCGTTCCAGCGTGGAACACATGTCACTTCCAGTCTCGGCCCTGGAATGCCGAATGGTGTGCTAAACACACTGAAGACACTGACGCCTGCTGTGGACCCCGGAGGGGGAGGTCTCCAAGGTAAGACTGATACCCTGTCAGCATGGAGAGTACGTCCTGCCCTTCGCCTGCAGAGCTCAGCGCTCCCCCAGCCCCAGTAAGTGTGGTGGGATGGGTCCTAATTGAAGGTATGGGTATTATAGGCTCCCCTACTTCTTCTCTCCCTTTATTTTAGGGAGACAAGTCTACCCATAAAGCATCCACTAGAAGCAAATGTGCCATCTGTAATCTAAAGCTGGGAGAAATAGCTGTGCCAATCTTGTACAGATAAGGTAGTCAGAGCGGAGCATCCCTCTCTAATCGAGGCGATATGTACGTTCGTCAGACAAGAGGTTCACAGGCCTCATTAGCCACATTTACCCCTCCCCTGCTGCCTCCCTCACCTGGTCCATTGCTCCCTATGAAGAGAAAGTTTCAGGTGGAAGACTATGATTCAGAGTAAGACATCTCTTAAGAGTTGTCCTCAGGTAGATGGGAAGAGTCCGTGCCCTTAGAAACCCGGATGTCAGGAAATATCTCTTTTCTTCAGAGCATATTGAAGAATTGGTGAACGCAGTGTGAAGCTCTATGGGGCTAGAGGAGGAACCTGTCCCTCTTTCCATACAGGATGAGTTGTTTAGTGGGTTACATACGGACAATCAGATCGGCTTTCCCGTACATAAGGGTATTGTGGATATGATCAATCAGGAATGGGAGCTTCCAGAAAAACAGTTAACCACCCCATCAGACTTCAAACATAGATTCCCCCTTGATGAAGATCTGATTAAATGAGGTATCCCCAAAGTGGATGTTCAGTTGGCAAGAGTGGCGAAAAAGACTGCCCTACCCTTTGAAGACTCCTCCCAGCTAAGGGATCCCATGAATAGGAAGATTTAGAGTCTTCTAAAAAAAAAATCATGGGCAACTTCTACCACTGCTCTGAGATCTAATATTGCATTCATCTGCGTAGCCAGATTCCTCTTCCGTTGGCTGGATGAGTTGGAGAACCAAATCTCCCAGGGTACTCCTAGAGAGGATTTATTGGACTCTGCCCATTCTCCAGAAGGCGACTGGGTTTCTGGCTGACACCTCTATGGAGTCAATTCGTATTGCCGCCAGATCTCTGGTCCAGGCTAACTCGGCCAGAAGGAGACTCTGGCTCAAAATGTGGAGGGGTGATGTAACCTCAAAAATAAAGCTATGTTCCATTTAAGGGCGAGTACGTGTTTGGGCCAGCTCTGGATGAAATCCTGGAGAAGGCCACAGATAAAAAGAAAGCCCTTCCTGAACAAAGACAAGCCAGGAAGTGTTTTTTTCGGCCTTCCCAGTCTCAGCCCTCCCAATCCAATGGGAAGGGGAAATCTGGGAGCTGGAGCTATGCCAAGGGTAAACACAGGAATATTCTTGTCCGCCAGCAACCACTGCAAAAAAAGCAATGACTCCGATCCTGTGGGGGGGAGGCTCTTGAGGTTCTTTCTCAGTTGGCAGTCCATTTCCAGCAGCCACTGGGTCCTAAATGTCATCCGAGATGGCTTTCTAATAGAATGCGAGGCTTCCCCTCCCCAGATCTTGAGAGTCACCTCCCTTCCATCTCTGGAGGCTCAGGCCCTAATGATGTCAGGGCTTCAGGAGCTGTTGGTCTCAAGGGCAATATATCCTGTTCCAGTGAACGAACAGGGAAGAGGTCATTATTCCTGTCTTTTCATGGTAAAAAAAACAATGGGGCAAGCCCGGATTATCATAAACCTAAAGGCTCTCAATCATTACATCACTTAGCGCAAATTCAAGATTGTGTCCATAAAATCAGCCATCCCTCTGATATGCCCACACTCCTTTATGGCGACTATAGATCTAAAGGACACCTACTTCCACGTTCCCATACACCCTCAACACAGGAAGTACCTTTGTTTGCGGTTCGGCTGAATCAGAGTGTCACATTTTCAATACAATGTGCTTCGCTTCGAGATCTCAGCCCCAAGGGTCTTCTCCAGGGTCATGGCAGAATCTGTAGCATGTATACAAAGACAGGGTAGCTCGATCGTACCCTATCTGGATGACCTACTGATTATTGGTCCTTCCGCCGAGGTCCACAGGGACCATGTGTCCAGAACCCTAGACATTCTACAAAGCCTGGGTTGGGTCCCCAACCTAAAAAAAAATCCCAACTCCAGCCTTCAAGGTCAATAATGTTTTTGGAAGTCCTTCTAGACTCAGTGAGTCAGAGATCTTTTTTTCCGGAGGACCATTGCCAAATTCTGATAGCAAGGGTCATGAACTTCAAAAAAAAGAGGTCACCTACCCTACGGACGGCTATGTCTCTCCTAGGGTCAATGACGGCCGCATTCAGTCGGTGTGTTGGGCTAAAGCCCACTCCAGAGTTCTGCAGACACACATTCTGGAAAACTGGAATGGGAATCCCAAATCGTTAAACAAGAAGACCCTAACGACGGGGAGTGTTAAAGCCTCCCTAACCTGGTAGTTAAATCAGGCAAATGTACGCAGAGGCGTAGACTGGTTACAATCCCCCTGGTGACAGTAACAATGGACGCCAGCAGAAGAGGCTGGGGGGCAGTGGTTTCTCATATACCGTTCCAGGGTCTCTGGAGTCAGCAAGTAAGTTTCAAGTCCTCCAACTTCAGTGAGCTAAAGGTAGTGGAGAAGGCTCTTCTAGAAACAGACAGTCTGATCTCGGGGCACCACTTCAGAGTATACTCAGACAATATGACTACTGTAGCCCATCTCAAGTGTCAGGGAAGCACGAGATTCGACAGTCTGAGGGATCTCAGGCCGAATTTTCTGCTTGGCCGAAAATCACCTCCTTTCCTTGACAGCAGTACACCTGAAGGGGTCTGCAAACCTACAGGCAGACTTTCTAAGCCGCCGAGACATTCAACCAGGAGAATGGAGTCTGAAGAAGGAGGTCTTCAGTATGTTGACAGACAAATGGGGCCTACCAGAGGTCGACCTAGTGGTCTCGAGCCAGAACCCGCAAACCGAGGCTTACTTCTCCCTAAATCCCTGGGACACTTCTCAGGGAGTGGATGCCTTCGCCCACACATGGAACTTTCGGCTGGCATATGTCTTTCCTCCGATACCGTTTCTCGCAAGGACCCTTCGAAAAATTCGGGACGACCAGGTACCAACTATCCTGGTAGCCCCAGTATGGCCGAAGAGGAGCTGGTTCAATCTCATCATAGAACTCCAGGTGGACGGACTGATTCACTTACCACTGTTGGACGACCTTCTTCTGCAGGGTCCTCTTCGTCACCCAAATCCCCGAAGGCTGAACCTGGCTGCCTGGTTACTGAGGCCCAAGTATTACGAGCTAAGGGACTCTCAGAATCAGTAATTTCTACCTTGCAAAAACAAAGAAAACCTGTTACCAACGCCATCTATAATAAGGTATGGAAGAGGTTCTCCTCATGGTGTCACCCTAATACACCTCATCCCTTCCACCCAAACATATCTCAAATACTGAACTTTTTGCAAAAGGGGCTAGAATTGGGCCTTAAAACAAGTACACTAAAGGTTCAGGTTTCTGCTTTAAACTCTGTTTTTGACCAGGATCTAGCCAACCATTGGTTGCATGGTTTCAGCTCTTAGAATTCATCCCAAAAGACAAGTCGTTGTCCCATCTTGGGACTTAAACTTGGTCCTCAAAGGCCTCACGGGTTCTCCATTCGAACCCCTATCTTTGTGTGCTCCTCAGCCCTCTCGTTCAAGGCAACGTTCTTGGTGGCCATGTCTACAGCAAAACATGTAGGGAGTTACAGGCTGTATCCGTCAGAGAAACGTACTTAAGCATAAGAGATTACTTTATTATATTTCGTCCTGACCCATCCTTTCTTCCAAAGGTAGTATTGGAGTTTCACCGATCACATTACGTAGTCTTTCTGCCAAAACCCAGCGAATTCAAAAGAAGAAAAGTTTCACACTCTGGATGTCCGACGTATAATCCTACACTTCGTGGATCAATCCAAACCCTTCAGGCTTAATCAAAACCTCTTTGTACATTTGTTTGGTCGAAACAAAGACAAGAAAGTAGCAAACAGTACAATTGCAAACTGGATAAAAAAGTCCACAACTGAAGCTTATCTGGCCCAGAGCATGATGGCACCTGCTGGTTTAAAGGCTTATTCTACCAGATCCACCTCGGTCTCCTGGGCTGAAAGAGCTGGCGCATCTACAGAGCAGATCTGCAGAGCTGCAACGTGGTCTTAAACACATTTACCAAGCATTATTGGTTGGGCTTTTTATCCAGTCGGGATCTAGTCTTTGGCCGAAAAGTGCTCCAGGTCGTGGTCCCCTCCTAGTGCAGAATTGGATGGTATTCCTCCTACGCTGTCGTGGAAGGTGACTAGAGAAAATAGAATTAGACCTACCGCTAATTCGGTTTCTAGGAACCTTCCACGACAGCACTAATTCCCTCCCGACATTCTTGGATAATTCTCTAAGAAGTTAAAGGTAACCAGTGCTATGGTGTTGGTTTTAAGTCACTGGCTAATGAGAGGTGGGAGGGGTTTTTAACCTCTTTGTGCTTCCTGTCCCCCATTAGGGTATGGAGACAACCTCCTATGCTGTCGTGGAAGTTTCCTAGAAACCGAATTACCGGTAGGTTCAATAAATTTTTTTTGTCCTGGGTGTCACTGTACTTGTATACAGCAGTATTTACCCCCCCCAAAAAAAAAAAAAAAGATAAGAACCCACACATTTTTCGTAGTGGTATCACCGTGCCAGCTGATTTCTGTGCTTGCTGAAACTTTGGCCAGTGTAGGCCAGTTTTCCATTTTTTGTCCTTTTTTTGTCCTTGGTGTCACAGTACTGATATACAACACTGGTTAGCCTCCCCCCGAAAAAAAACACAAAAAAAACAGGGCACACATTTGTCGTAGTGGTGCGTGCTCAAAGTTTGGCCAGCTTACGGCAGTTTTCTTTTTTTTTTTTTTGTTCTGGGTGTCACTGTACTTATATACAGCAGTATTGCGCAAAAAAATAAAAAAAATACAGGCCACACATTGATTGTACTGGTATCTCTGTGGCAGCTCATATCTGTGTGTGCTCAAAGTTTGTCCAGTTTATGTCGGTTTTCTTTTTTTTTGTCCTTGTTGTCACAGTACTTATATACAGCACTATGTTGCATTATTTTAATAAAACAGGCCACATTTTACAGTGGGGTCTATCTCTGACAGGCCTCATACATCCGTGTGCCAATTGAAAAATATTTAGCTGGCTAACACGGTACAAAGATATACAGCTTTCCTGTGCCAAAAATTGAGGCAATTTAGGCCTAAATTCCCTTTTTTGGACATTCTGTCACTCTCGGTATATCCAGCACTCTTTTTTGCCTCTTTTGCATCCGCAAAAAAAAAAGTTTACAGTGTTGTATGTCGGTAAAAAGATTTGTGTTTCAAGTTGTTATGGCTGCTTCTTGACTGTGTTAAATGCTCCAACTACTACCACCATCATCATCTTCAGCCTAGTGGCAGTCACTGCGCAGATAGAAAGTCTGAGTAGCAGAGGGTGAACGCTTAGGTGGTGTTGTACTCTGTCTCTGTATTACGAAGGCTAAATCTTCTTGATGAAATCATGCCTTTAAGAGCCATAGCAAGATAGCGTTGAAAATCATGATGACAGGACTTGCAACTACTGAAGCCTGGTGTCATTGGGCAGGATTCTGACAAGCCCTCACCTACTAATACTGAACTGGTTTGACGCTGATGTTTAAAAGGAGCCCATGCATTTTCTATAACTGAAGCTAGAGATTTTGACATTTCAGATGCTTTTCCAGAGATGTCAATTGGAGAGCGTGGTGGTCGGAGATATGACTTCTACACCACCACACAAGCTGCCGCCTCTCCACCACCCGAGGTGCCGCACCCACCACCTTCTGTCTCTTTCCCATTCTCCCGCAGGATGAAAGTCAGCAAGGACAAGGTCCTCTCCCTCTGTAACAGTCTGTCATTGTAATTTTTTTTGGGTAAACGGTATCTGTTACTATGTATGTAACCCCTTGTCATGTACAGCACCATGGAATTAATGGCACCATATAAATTTCTAAATAATAATATGCAAATTGCCTCTTCAAACAAGGGGAACTTGTACTCTGTAGCGCCACCTATTGGAAGTAGCAATCCTACAAGTTACAATCAACCCTTTAACGAGTCTTGTAATATGACTTAGGATAAAAGCCAAATCAGAATCTCCATTTGCAGACACGGTGTTTCGGACTATTGGTCCTCGTCAGTGCAAAGTAGGAGAGATCTGATTTGGCTAGATGAGAGGCTCTGGACTGGGGTCTAGGGGGTAAGGTTTCTCCTTATGGAGAGTGACATACCAGCTCTGGCGTGTCGAGGTAAGGAGGCTTATTCGCCATGCAATGCTCCTCTGGGAAATTTTAATATGCAAATTGCCTCTTCAAACAAAGAGGACTTGTACTCTGTAGCGCCACCTATTGGAAGCAGCGATCCTACAAGTCACAATCAACCCTTTAATGAGTCTTGTAATATGACTTAGGATAAAAGCCAAATCAGAATCTCCATTTGCAGACACGGTGTTTCGGACTATTGGTCCTCGTCAGTGCAAAGTAGGAGAGATCTGATTTGGCTAGATGAGAGGCTCTGGACTGGGGTCTAGGGGGTAAGGTTTCTCCTTATGGAGAGTGACATACCAGCTCTGGCGTGTCGAGGTAAGGAGGCTTATTCGCCGTGCAATGCTCCTCTGGGAAATTTTAATATGCAAATTGCCTCTTCAAACAAAGAGGACTTGTATTCTGTAGCGCCACCTATTGGAAGCAGCGATCCTACAAGTCACAATCAACCCTTTAACGAGTCTTGTAATATGACTTAAATATTAAATATTAATATTATTATTAAATAATAATTATAATAATTATAATTATAATATAGTATTATAATAATACTATATGGGTGTTTCCACTAGACGATCCATCAAACATGTTATTGAAGGATTTTTCTCTGACAAGTCTATTCAGCTGTGCACAAACTATGTCAACTTGGTAGCTATACCCCAATGGGTGTTGGCATAGTGTCATGTTGACTACAGTCCCCAGATGCCATGTACAGTAGGTCTCTAATCTCACCTCTACTTCAGCAACATGATAAATTAATAGGAAAAGCACGTGGTATTTTGTGTAGCTGTTGTTTTTTTGACAAAGAAACTCAATAACATCAATGAGGTGTTAAGCCGCACACGGAATGGAGAAATAGTAAAGATGACAATTGACAAGTAGTTTCACATTTGAGGTAAAACACACTTCATTGAGTTGCTTCAGCTCTTACAACATTATATTCCAAAGCATTGAAGAAAAAGATGAATATATTGTGAACCAAATAGGTATGAATAATTAATCACACAAATTATGTAACATAATTCTAAACATACACAAGCTATCAGTGGGGAAATTATATTCCATAAAATTTTTTAACCCCTTTCTGACATTAGACGTACTATTTCATACATGGTACCTAGGCCCGTATGACCATGGACGGGATAGTACGTCACATGCGATCGGACGCGCTCACGGGGTGATCACGGCCGGGTGTCAGCTGATTATCACAGCTGACACCCAGCACATTAACCCCCGGAACACTGCGATTAAACATGGCGGTATAGGGAAGAATCGCACAGGAAGGGGGCTCCCTGCGTGCTTCCGTGAGACCCTTAGAACAGCACGATGCAATCGCGCTGTTCCGAGGGTCTCCTCCCTACAGTCCCCCGGATGCAAGATGGCCGCGGGGTCCTTCCGGGTCCTACGGGAGGTGGCTTCTCATTGCCTGCTGGGAGTAGACGCTGAGAAAGCCTCCTGCAGTGCCTGTCAGATCGCAGATCTGACACAGTGCTGTGCACAGTGTCAGATTGGTGATCTGACAATATACAGCTATGTCCCACCCTGGGATAAAGTAAACAAAAAGTAGCATGTGTAAAAAAAAAAAAAAAAATCCTAAATAAAGAAAAAAATAAGTATTCCCCAATAAATTCATTTATTTATGTAAATAAAAAAACAATAAAAGTACCCATATTTAGTATGTCCGTAACGACCCGCCCTATAAAACTGTCCCACTAGAGTGAACCCTTTAAAAGAAAAAAGCAAAAAAAAAACAATGCTTTATCATCATACCGCCAAACATACAGTGGAATAACACGCGGTCAAAAAGACGGATATATAAAAGCATGGTACCGCTGAAAACGTCATCTTGTCCCGCAGAAAACCAGCCGCCATACAGCATCATCAGCGAAAAAATGAAAAAGTTATAGCTCGCAGAATAAAGCGATGCAAAAATAATTGTTTTATATAAAATTGTTTATATTGTATAAAAGCGCCAAAACATAAAAAAAATATCAGTGAGGTATCGCTGTAATTGTATTAACCCTAAGAATAAACTGCTTTATCAATTTTACCACACGCTGAACGGTATGAACACCCCCCCCAAAAGAAATTCATGAATTGCTAGTTTTTGTTCATCTAACTTCCCAAAAATCGTAATAAAAAGCGATCAAAAAATGTCATGTGCCCAAAAATGGTGCCAATAAAAACGTCCACTTGTCCCCGGAAAAAATAAGACCTCACATGACTCTATGGACCAAAATATGCAAAAATGATAGCTCTCAAAATGTGGTGATGCAAAATCTTTTTTGTGCAATAAAAAGCATCATTTAGCGTGTGACAGATGCCAAACATAAAAACCTGCTATAAATAGTAAATCAAACCCCCCTTTATCACCCCCTTAGTTAGGGAAAAATAATACAATTTAAAAAATGTACACTGTGTGCAGAATTATTAGGCAAATGAGTATTTTGATCACATCATCCTTTTTATACATGTTGTCCTACTCCAAGCTGTATATGCTTGAAAGCCAACTGCCAATTATGTAAATCAGGTGATTTGCATCTCTGTAATGAGGGGTGTGGTCTAATGACATCAACTCCCTATATAAGGTGTGCTTAATTATTAGGCAACTTCCTTTCCTTTGGCAAAATGAGTCAGAAGAGAGATTTGACGGACTCTGAAAAGTCAAAAATTGTGAGATGTCTTGCAGAGGGATGCAGCAGTCTTGAAATTGCCAAAGTTTTGAAGCATGATCACCGAACAATCAAGCTTTTATATGGCAAATAGCAAACGGGGCGCAAGAAGCGTGTTGATTAAAAAAAGCGCAAAATAACTGCCCATGAATTGAGGAAAATCAAGCATGAAGCTGCCCAGATGCCATTTGCCATCAGTTTTGCCATATTTCAGAGCTGCAATGTTACTGGCGTATCACAAGGTGTGCCATACTCGGGGACATGGCCGAGATATAGAAGGCTGAAAAACGACCACCTTTGAACAAGAAACATATGATAAAACGTCAAGAAATATGTTAAGACTGATATTTCAGCAGCAGATTGGAAGGAAGAGAGACACACTAGTCATTACTAGTGGGTAGGCGGAGCCCAGATAGGATTGACACCTCAGATTAAAAAGAGTGTTGACCGGCCCCTCCAGCTCGGGCTCCTCCTACTCCAGCTTCTCCAGTCTAAAATTTGAGGTCTCAGAGGATAGTCGCTGCTGGAAGCAGCTCCTCAGAAGATTTTTTATTTTCATCGGACAAGAGACTTGGATCACCAGAAGTGGTCTTGAGGTCTCAGGGGTCTCAGCGCTGCTGGACCCCCACCTCTCCCTTGGCAGATCTGTAATTACCTTGTATGGTGGTCCCTGCAGAACCCTGCCGGCCCTGGGGGATGAGGATTGCTTCCCTGGCGGGGACGCAAACCGCGCATCTGGGGTCACTGCGTTCCCCGCCCTGGGGGGAAGCGATGGGCACAGCGCCACAAACCCCTGGGGGTCCCTGTGGCGCTCAGCTGGTGAGTACTCTGCATTTTTAATGTATGTGAGTGCTTCAGCGGCTGCTGCGGCAGCCGCTGCTACATGTGAATGTGACATGTTTGGTGACTGTATTTTTGTCCGCAGGCAGATACCTGCAGGACAGGGGAGAGCAGAAAGCGAAGGAGTTCACGCTCTTTTTTGAAGCCGGCGGAGGGCGTGGCTTCACGCTTCCCGGTCTTCTTGTGCAGAAGCGCGCGATTTTTATGTGCTTCTCTTCCGGCTTCTCTCAGCGCGGCGGCCATTACAAGGCTTCCCGGGCTCCTCATGCTCCGCTCCTCCCGACTAGCAAGTATACATCACCGCGGCCAGCTGGGTGAGTGAAACGTCCTCACCCCCACAGCGCAGGACCTTTCTGTGTGACAAGTGGCAGATAGCGCTATCCTGCAGCTGCGGTCTCATATAGAGACCTTGTTTTGTCTGGGACTCGCACACCCCTTTTATTTTAATAAGGGAGTTGTGGGGAGCCTGCGACATTAACCTCTATTGGAGGGTTAACCCTTTCAGCAAGAATCCAGCAACTACCCGCCATAGGTTCTATTCCAGTTTGGATCAGAACATATAAGGGTTAATTATATCGCTGACATATTCTGCTGATACAGCTGGGGTAGCTCTCTCCTTTAAGAGCTTTAACCCTTCAGCGTGCTTGTTCCGTCCACTTAAGAAACCACACTTTTTTCTGGTTACTGACGGGTTTTGACCTGCCATATACTGTGTGAGGGCATGTCGGATCAGGGTCCAGAAGGTGCGGACCGTTTTCCAGATCCGCTTCAGGATCAGTCGCGCGTATCTGATACGCAGACCTCGACGTCGTCAAGCGCAGCGGTCGGAGGTTACAACGATGCCAAATTGGATGCCATCGCTCGTTCTATTGATGGCCTGTCTGACCTTTTAGGTCATTGGGTGTCAGCTAGATCCTCTCATGACAGGAAGCGACACAGGCCGGTACCATCCTTCCCGCGTAGCGAATCAGAGGTCTCTGATATGGATTACGGAGAGGGTTCCCCTTCAGGCTCAGATGGGGAGTTATCCGATTCGGATAAGGAGGATCGGCAGGGGCATTCTGCCTTTTTTTTGGGCCGAACAGAGGCTTTTATTGAAGCCATGAGGGAGGCGTTACAGTTACCGGAGGAGGTAACTAGACGTCCTGGTAAGTCGGCCCGAATGTACCAGGAGTACCGTAAGTCGCGATCGGCATTGCCAGCTCTGAATGAGCTTAATGGAGCAGTGGAGAAGGAACGCCTGTGTCCAGATAAACGTTTTCAAGGGACACGGTTCTTTGAGGCACTATATCCGTGTTCTACGGAGTTGATTGATAATTGGATTCCTTCTCCTGAAGTGGATGTTCCTTTATCCCAGCTTAGTAAATCCTCATTGCTTCCTGTTAAAGGGAAGGCAAGTCTGCAGGAACCGCTGGACAGAAAAACGGAGATGGTGGCGAAATCCACCTACGAGGCCGCGGGTCATGGATTCATAGCGGTGCTAGGATCCATGTGTGCTTGTAAGGCTTCCCTGTGCTGGTTGGTCCGTATACGGACGGCGTTGCAGAATAGATCTCCATTATCTGAGGTAGAAGGGCTTCTCGAATTGTTGGAGACTGCAGCCCGATATAGCTATGATGCAGGTCTGGATACTGCGTCACTGTTGTCCAGGGCGCAATCCTCGGCGGTCACAGTCAGAAGAGCACTGTGGCTTAGACAGTTGACCGGGGACGCGGTTTCCAAGCAAGGTTTGCTGTCTTTAGCCTACAAGGGTGGTCAGCTATTTGGATCTGACCTCACAGAGCTGATTGCCAAGGCAAAGGCAAAAGAAGCGGCTTTACCGCAGCGAAGGGCTATGGCTTCTGCGTCTGGCAGGCCTAGTGCCGGTAGTGGTCAGCGGTCCTTTCGGTCCAGGGGACGATTCGGTCAGTCCTCTTGGGGATCGGGTCGTCCCTCTTTTTCGGGAAAAAAGTCCTCTCAGAAATCCCGCACTCCCTGGAAACAAAGTTTCCATCAAGACAAGCGGGAAGCTGACAAGAAGCCCGCCAAGGCGGACTGACGCCAGGGTTCCACTCGAGGGCTCTCGAGTGGGGGGTCGTCTGCTCCAATTCAAAGCGACTTGGATTTCCCGCGTTCCGGACGCCTGGGTAACGCGGGTCGTGTCGGCAGGCTATTTCATAGAGTTTTCTTCTCGACCCCCGGACAGTTTTTGCCAGTCTCGCATCCCGTCAGAGCCCGAGCTATTTGCCGCTCTGCTGCGAGAGGTCGAATTCCTTCTGCAGAAGGGTGTGGTAATACCGGTTCCGCCAGAGGACCGGGGAAGAGGATTTTATTCCAATCTTTTTGTGGTCCCTAAAAAGGAGGACAAATTCCGCCCTATTCTGGATCTCAAAAGATTGAATCGGCATGTCCACACCCAAAAATTCCGCATGGAGTCACTTCGCTCCGTTGTGGCAGCCCTGTCGCAGAACGACTTTTTGGTGTCAATCGACATTCGCGACGCATGTTCCGTCGGAAGGGCTCACCAGCGCTTCCTTCGTTTTGCCGTAGGTCAGGACCATTACCAGTTTGTGGCTCTGCTATTCGGCTTGGCCTCAGCGCCCAGAGTTTTTACAAAAATTCTGGCGCCTCTCATGGCAATTCTTCGAAGACAGGGGGTTACGATTCTTCCCTACCTGGACGACCTTTTGATTGTGGCGTCCTCAAAGGAGGAGGCGGTGACAGCTCGCAATCTATCCCTTCAGCTCCTGGAGGACTTCGGGTGGCTGGTCAATTGGGAGAAGTCGTCTCTGGAACCGTCGCAGTCAATCCTGTTTTTGGGGATGCATTTCGACACGGTACGGGCAGTGGTGTCCCTACCTCCAGACAAGCGGGCATGTCTCCTTCGACATGTACAGATTATGAAGTCTTCGACAGCAATGTCCCTTCGGAAATGTATGCGCCTTCTGGGTTTGATGGTGGCGTCCATGGAGGCACTTCCGTTTGCCCAGTTTCATTCCAGGGCCCTCCAAAGGCTCATTCTGAGTCGTTGGGATCGATCGCAGGCTTCGCTGGATTGCAGTGTCATCATCTCTCGCAGGGTGCGAGAATCTCTAGGATGGTGGTTACGTCCAGGATCGTTATCCCTGGGGAAGTCTTTCCTCCCTCCGAGGTGGTCAGTCATAACCACCGATGCCAGCCTGACGGGCTGGGGGGGTGTCTGGAACGATCTCTGGATTCAGGGAGTATGGTCATCGGAAGAGTCTTTTCTACCGATCAACATCCTGGAATTGAGGGCAATTTTCCTTTGCCTCCGACACTGGACGGTCCCTTTGAGCGGCCTGCCAGTCCGAGTGCAGACAGACAACGCGACGGCGGTCGCGTATATCAACCACCAAGGCGGGACGAGGAGTTTCAGGCTCATGGTGGAGGTGTCTCGGATCCTGATTTGGGCCGAGACCAGAGTGCCAGTCATCTCTGCGATCAACATTCCAGGGGTTCAGAATATCACGGCGGACTTCCTCAGTCGCGAGAAGATGGATCCGGAGAATGGAATCTTCATCTGGAAATTTTTGCACTGCTGTGCTCCCGTTGGGGAACTCCCCAAGTGGATTTGATGGCATCCAGGTTCAATGCCAAGTTACCGACCTTCATGTCCAGGTACTAGGACCCGAAGGCTGTGGCGGTGGATGCTCTGGTGGCACCGTGGGACCAATTCGAGCTAATCTATGTGTTTCCGCCGATATCTTTACTTCCTCTGGTGCTGCGTTGGATCAGACTGGAGAGAATCCCGGCTATGTTGATAGCCCTAGATTGGCCAAGGAGGACGTGGTTCCCGACACTGGTGTCGCTTTTGGCGGCACCTCCATTCCCACTTCCTCTTCGCCCGGACCTGTTAACCCAGGGGCCGTTCGTCATCCGGACTTGAAGTCTCTGCGTTTGACGGCGTGGCTCTTGAGACCGAAATATTGACCCGTAGAGGTTTTTCAGCCGAAGTCATTTCCACTCTGCGAGCTGCCAGAGGTCCGGCTACTACTAAGATTTATCACAAGACTTGGGAAGCCTTCTTTTCGTGGTGTTCGGGTTCTTCAAGGAACCCGAGGATTTTTTCCATTCCCAATTTGTTGGCCTTTCTGCAGTACGGCCTAGACAAGGGTTTGGCAGTTAGCACTCTGAAGGGTCAGGTTTCTGCTCTGTCCTTGCTGTTTCGGAGGGCTATCGCCTCGCGTAGGGACGTGCGTTCCTTTTTTTCGCGGAGTAACCCGTTAGTTTCCGCCGCGGAAGGCGCCTGTGTCTCCTTGGCGGCTCAACCTTGTCTTGGAGGCTCTTCAGCATGGGCCTGTTGAGCCTATGGATTCTGCTAGCCTTTCTTTACTTTCTTGGAAGGTTGCCTTCCTAGTGGCGGTCACCTCTTTGAGAAGGGTTTCTGAGTTGGCGGCTCTTTCCTGCTCGCCTCCCTTCCTGGAGTTTTACCCGGATCGAGTAGTGCTTCGCACACGGGGCGACTTTCTACCTAAGGTGGTGTCGCAATTTCATGTTAACCAGGATATTGTGTTGCCCTCGCTTTGCCCGGGCCCGAGGAATGCAAAGGAACGGGCTTTGCACACATTGGATTTAGTGCGGGCCTTGAAGTTCTATTTGTCTGTTACTCAAGGTTTTCGGAAGTCAGACTCTCTGTTTGTGATTCCAGCAGGTCGTCGACGTGGTCAACGAGCTTCCAAGGACTCTATAGCTCGTTGGATTTGGTCTGCCATTTTGGAGGCTTACCGACTTAAAGGCGAACCTTGCCCGATTAAGATTTGAGCTCACTCCACGAGGGCTGTGGCTTCATCGTGGGCCTTTCATCAAGGGGCCTCGGCAGCTCAGCTCTGCCGAGCGGCGACTTGGCGCTCCGTCCACACGTTTACAAAGTTTTATAAGGTGTACGTCAGTGCTTCCGCTGATGCGGCCTTAGGACGTAGTGTCCTGCAGGCGGCTGTAGTTTAAAGTGCTAGTTAACTTGTATTTGGCGCCTGTTGCGCATTTATCAAGGTTGTTGGGATTCTGCCTCTTTTGTTTTTTTTCCCACCCTTAATTTTTGGACTGCTTTGGGACGTCCCACTAGTAATGACTAGTGTGTCTCTCTTCCTTCCAATCTGCTGCTGAAAGACGGATTTTGGTAAGAACTTACCTGTAAAATCCTTTTCAGCGAAGGAAGGAAGAGAGACACAGCTCCCTCCCATGGCAGAAGTGTGTTGTTGTTTTCAGATGCGGCGTGACCCTTCTCTGATAGCGATTATCTGGGCTGAGGTTGGCGCGCTAAGGCTCTGTTCCAGCATCGCCAGCTCATCGCAGTAGTCAGGTTCAGTGAGTAGTACCTGGAACTGTGTGGTTTTTTCCTGTTACATACATAACCTGTATTCTTGTTTTTTTCTCTGAAGTCCTTCAGAAGGGGTTATGTTGCTCCGCTGGTGATATTTGCTCTTCCTTAGCTTGTGTACGACTGGAGAGGCTGGAGTAGGAGGAGCCTGAGCTGGAGGGGCCGGTCAACACTCTTTTTAATCTGAGGTGTCAATCCTATCTGGGCTCCGCCTACCCACTAGTAATGACTAGTGTGTATCTCTACCTTCCTTCGCTGAAAAGGATTTTACAGGTAAGTTCTTACCAAAATCCGTCTTTCTAAGGTTTTATGGACTGCTGAAATGATAGTGACTCTTGATGGGCCAAATGGATGGGCCCGAGGCTGGATCAGTAAAGGGCAGAGAGCTTCACTCCGACTCAGACGACAGTAAGGTGAAGGTGGGGTACTGGTATGGGCTGGTATCATCAAACATGAACTTGTGAGACCTTTTCGGGTTGAGGATGGAGTGAAGCTCAACTCCCAGACCTACTGCCAGTTTCTGGAAGACACCTTTTTCAAGCAGTGGTACAGGAAGAAGTCTGTATCGATCAAGAAAAACACGATTTTCATGCAGGACAATGCTCTATCACATGCATCCAAATGCTCCACATCGTGGCTGGCCAGTAAAGGTCTAAAAGAAGAAAAATAATGACATGGCCCCCTTGTTCACCAGATCTGAACCCCATAGAGAACCTGTGGTCCCTCATAAGATTTACAAGGAGGGAAAACAGTACACCTCTCGGAACAGTGTCTGGGAGGCTGTGGTGGCTGCTGCACGCAATGTTGATCGTAAACAGATCAAGCAACTGACAGAATCTATGGATTGAGGGCTTTTCAGTGTCATCGTAAAGAAAGGTGGCTATATTGGTCACTGATTTTTTTCCACTTGTTTTCCAGTGGGGATTCCACTGTTTAGGCACATCAGAGGCTCTCCAAACGCGACATGGCGTCCAGCCAATTGTGTTGGAAAAAGTCAAACGATACTCCTTCCCTTCCAAGCTCTGCCATGCACCCAAACAGTGGTTTACCCCCACATATGGGGTGTCAGCGTACTTAGAACAAATTGTACAATTGCACAATAACTCTTGGGGTCTTGTTACCCTTGGGAAATTAAAAATTGTGATGAAAAGATTATTTTTGTGGAAAAAAATGATTTTTTAATTTTACGGCTCTACGTGATAAACTTGTGTGAAGCACTTGGGTGTTGAAATTGCTCACCACACATCTAGATAAGTTCCTTAGAGGGTCTAGTTTCCAAATTGGGGTCACTTGTGGGGGATTTCCACTGTTTAGGCACATCTGGGGCTTTCTAAATGCGACATTGCGTCCAATCTCAATTCCAGGCAATTTTGGTTTTAAAAAATCAAATGACGCTCCTTTCCTTCCGAGCTCTGCCGTGCACCCAAACAGTGGTTCACCCCCACCTATGGGGTATCAGCGTTCTCAGGACTAATTGGACATCCACTTTTGTGGTCCAATTTCTCCTGTTACCCTTGGGAAAATAAACAATTGGTGACTAAAAGATCATTTTTGTGGGAAAAAAAGATTTTTTATTTAAATGTCCGGGCATTATAAACTTGTGTGAAGCACTTGGGGGTTCAAATTGCTCACCACAGATCTAGATAAGTTCCTTATGAGTACTAGATTCCAAAATGGCGTCAGTTGTGGGGGGTTTCCACTGTTTAGGCACATCTGGGGCTATGCAAACAGAACATGACACCCATCAAGTCTGCATTCCAAAATGTCATTACTTCCTTTCCAAGCCCTGCCGTGCGCCCAAACAGTTTGCCCCCCACATATGGGGTATCAGCGTACTCTGGACAAATTGGACAACAACTCTAGTGGTCCAATTTCCTTGGGAAAAATAAAAAATTGGGGACTAAAGAAATCATTTTTGTGTAATTTTTTTTTTTTTCGCACCCAGACATTATAAACTTGTGTGAAGCACCTGGGGGTTCAATGTGCTCACCACAGAATTAAATAAGTTCCTTAGGGGGGGTCTAATTTCCAAAATGGTGTTGCTTATGGGTGATTTCCACTGTTTAGGCACATCAGGGGCTCTCCAAATGCAACATGGTGTCCAATCTCAATTCCATCCAATTTTGGTTTGAAAAAGTCAAACGGCGCTCCTTCCCTTATAAGCCCTGCCGTGCACCCAAACTGTGGTTTTCCCCCACATATGGGGTATCGACGTACTCAGAAGAAATTGCACAACAACTTTATCTGGTTCATTTTCTCCTTTTACCCTTGTGAAAATAAAAAAATGTTTGTAAAAGATCATTTTTGTGACTAAAAAGTTAAATGTTCATTTTTTTCCTTCCACGTTGCCTCAGCTCCTGTGAAGCACATGAAGGTTAATAAACTTCTTGAATGTGGTTTTGAGTACCTTGAGGGGTGCAGTTTTAAGAATGGTGTCACTTTTGGGTGTTTTCTGTCATATAGACCCTCAAAGTGACTTCAAATGTGAGGTGATCCCTAAAAAATGGCTTTGAAAATTTTGTTGTAAAAATGAGAAATCTCTGGTCAAATTTTAACCCTTATAACTTCCTAACGAAAAAAAAAAATTGGTTCCAAAATTGTGCTGATGTAAAGTAGACATTTGGGAAATGTTATTTAGTAACTATTTTGTGTAACATATTTCTCTGTTTTAAGGGAATAAAAATTCACAGTTTGAGAATTGAAAAATTTTCGCCATATTTCCATTTTTTCAAAATAAACGCAAGTTATATCGAAGAAATTTTACCACTATCGTGAAGTACAATATGTCACGAAAAAATATTCTCAGAATCGCGAAGATCCTTTAAACATCCCAGAGTTATAACCTCAAAAAGAGACAGTGTGTCAGAATTTTAAAATTGGCCCAGTCATTAACGTGCAAACCACCCTCAGGTGTAAAGGGGTGAAGTATGAGACTAGTGTCGTCTTGTGGAATGATATGAGCCACAAAGTCCTTCAAATTGAAACTGTTCTGGGTATAGTGTGCAATTTTCTCTAGAAAATTGGAAGTACATGCCTTCTATGCTGCTTGCATTAAAGAACTAATTTGCCAGACATGTCAGGATGACCGGGCTGCTGGTATCTGTGCTGCGCCGTCCCCAGAACTGTCAAGGCTGCGTCTCCTGTTTCCCGGCGAAAGGAATAGAGTAACGCACAGGCCCCATTACACCAAAAGTTGGGTCGTATTTAGACAGGGAACCTGGCCGGAAGCTGAGGGAAAAAAAAAGAAAAACAGGAGTGAGTCCCAGCTGTGACCGTGTAAGCAGCAAGGGGGGCAGTGCAATATGCACCCGAAGCTGCAGCAAAATACAGCAGACAGACCCGGTGAACTAGAGGCATGGGGACAGCTTAAGAGAAAGTGGGCAAGACATCAAAGATTTGTGGCATGGACAAGCAGCGCAAAAGAGGCTGAGCAGCATGCTCCATCCTTAGAGCAGTGGCGCTGCAAAGGACTGTTCCCGTTGGCTCCAGCCACTAAAAGCGGTACTGCCATTTATCAAGGCGCCGTGTTACCAGTGACAGCCAGAGGGCGAGGCGCCATGCTCTCACTGACCGTGAGTACAGCGCACATGCGCAGTACAGAAAGCCAGGTCATGCCACTTGTTCAGCGTGCATAACCAATAATTATAAGGCGCAGAGAAATGAGAGGGGACGTTGGTACGGTAGCAAGTTACTCCCTCAGCATTTTCACAAAATTTTCACTCCTTGTGAGAGTCCACCGTGCCTCAGGTCCAGGGCGATGGGAGGGTCTGTGAAAACTGTCCCCGAACTTTGCCAGTGTTACACTGCCTCTGCTGGATTGGAGTTGTCTTTCACCTGTACTCCTTGCTTGGCCAACAAACTGACCTCTGCTGCCAGCGTTTTCATATGGGAATTTTTTTTGAAGGGGTTGTTCACTACTTTAAAATAACCCCCAAAGTATCCTCCGGGGCCCCTAATGAATTTTGTAAATACCTCATTTGCCTAAACTGCCTGTGAGCGGCGCTATCCGTGGCCACTCACAGGCAGCACGTGACCCAGCGCTGACGTCACGACAATGCCTTTTCCAGCATGATGGAGCACCTTGCCATAAAGCAAAGATGATAACTAAATGGTTCAGGGAACAAAACATAGAGATTTTGGGTCCATGGCCTGGAAACTCCCCAGATCTTAATCCCATTGAGAACTTGTGGTCAATCATCAAGAGACGGGTGGACAAACAAAAACCTAAAAATTCTGACAAAATGAAAGCATTGATAGTGCAAGAATGGACTGCTATCAGTCAGGATTTGGTCCAGAAGTTGATTGAGAGCATGCCAGGGAGAATTGCACAGGTCCTGAAGAAGAAGGGTCAACACTGCAAATATTGACTTGGTGCATTAACTCATTCTAACTGTCAATATAAGCTTTTGTTACTCATATGTTTGCAATTATATTTCTGTCTGTGATAAAAACATCTGTCAAACACACATAAAAACTAGAGGGCAGCAGATCATGTGAAAATATAATATTTGTGTCATTCTCAAAACTTTTGGCTATGACTGTACAGTCAATACTTCCGTGTCCTCACCCAGAGGACAACTGACAATGCTCTCCTCCTCTTACTTGTCCTCAGGCCTCCTCGACTTTCGACTAATCTCTGTAATATAATTGTAAATACACCACTGTAGCGGATCAGGCAGAAAACCGTATCCGTCTCATCAGTTTCATCCGTTTTTTATTCGTTTTTTGACGGATTACGACGGATCCGGTTTTAAAAACGCCCCTTTTGGTTCCAAACGTGATTGGCTACTGGAAACCTTTATATACAGTGTTCTGACAGCCTATCTTTGACAGGTTGTAGAGGAGCAAAGTGCAGGTTGGAGAGAAGAGCAAGTGACTGGTGAAGATGGATGTTATTATTGGCAATATATTTAAGAATCTGGTGGATTTTACTGCGGAGGCGAATCGCTTGAAGATTATCGTTATGGAGAAGGAGAGAAAGATAGAGCAGCGCATTATGTGTCAGCGCCAGCGACGACGCCGTATGTGGATCCACCCCATCACAGCACAGACACTAACCCGTGGTGTGTATTCTACACTCAATATGGAGCTGCGAGAAAATCCGGATACATTTTTTTCATATCTTCGGATGAAGAATGAAAATTTTGATATCTTGGTGGAGCGTATTGAAGAACAGATCAGAAGATGTGACACCTATTGCCGCTTCTCGATTTCTCCAGCGGAGCTTCTCATGGTCACTATAAGGTAAGCTATATGTATTGGATCTGCTCGCTTGAACACACTTGTATTGTTATTATTTTTTTTTATTGCTGGAGAAAAAGGGAATCAAAGTAATACCAGTGCAATAAAAAATGGTCAAAAACTGTGTTTATTTCATTAAAATGAATTTTTTTGTATCTCCAATTGTTATAGCTGAGTTCTGCAATGTAATGCTGTGATTGTGAGCTTTTTTTTTTCCTTTTTTGTTTACAGATTCCTTGCAAGTGGAGAATCGCTCTCCTCGCTACATTTTCAGTTTCGACTTGGAATATCAACGATATCTGGAATCATCAAGCACACCTGTCGTGCACTGTGCGACTGTTTGGTCGGTGAATTTCTTTCTGAGCCAACTACAGAGAGGTGGATGCAAATTACGGACAAGTTTCTACAGATCTGCCAGTTTCCCAATTGCCTTGGAGCTGTTGATGGGAAACATATCCGGATTGTAAAGCCAGCGGGATCAGGATCAGAATATTTCAATTATAAAAAATATTTTTCTGTCCTGATGGCCAGGGCCGGCTCCAGGTTTTTATGGGCCCCGGGCGAAAGAGTCTCAGTGGGCCCCCTAAACACAGACCACGATTCATGATGCACAGATACTGCAGAGAAATATGGGTATAGCACAACACCAAACACTTCTCTACTTCCATTACATGACTGATACCTATTGTAAATTGTACAATAGCTCAAAAACCGCCAAATCCTCACAGCACACAGTACAGACTGGACAGTACAGTCCTCCATACAATATTATGGGCACCACATAGTCTCCCCCTCATCATCCATGTAATACCCCATGCAGGATGTCACCCCGCCATCCCCCATATAATGCTCCATACAGAATACTGGACCCAATATAATGCTCCATACAGAATACTGGACCACATATAATGCTCCATACAAAATATGGAGCTCTCCTCTACACTGTGCTGCGTTCTGCACTGTTACGGCTCAGGAAAGGGCGCTGTGGAAAGACTCCCCATTATCATCATCATTGCCTGCCCATTATCATCATCATTGCCTCCCCTCATCATCATTGCCTGCCCATCATCATCATCATTGCCTCCCTATCATCATCATTGCCTCCCCATTAATATCATCATCCTTGCCTCCCCATTATCATTGCCTCCCCATTAATATCATCATCATCATTGCCTTCCCATTATCATTGTCTCCCCATCATCATCATTACCTCCCCATTAATATCATCATCCTTGCCTCCCCATTATCATTGCCTCCCCATTAATATCATCATCATCATTGCCTTCCCATTATCATTGCCTCCCTATCACTATCATTGCCTCCCCATTAATATCATCATCATTGCCTTCCCATTATCATTGTCTCCCCATCATTATCATTGCCTCCCCATTAATATCATCATCATCATTGCCTTCCCATTATCATTGCCTCCCCATCATTATCATTGCCTCCCCATTAATATCATCATCATCATTGCCTTCCCATTAATATCATCATCATCATTGCCTTCCCATTATCATTGCCTCCCCATTAATATCATCATCATTGCCTTCCCATTATCATTGCCTCCCCATCATCATCATTATCATTTCCTCCCCATTAATATCATCATCATCATTGCCTTCCCATTATCATTGCCTCCCCATTATCATCATCGCCTCCTCACCACCATCACTGCCTGCCTCCCCCCACCACCATCACACATGCACTCTCTCACATACACACAGGCAGGCACACACACATCCACATCTCACCTGTCCGGCGTCCGCACGCTCTCTGCCAAAGCCGGCCGCTGAATGATGACTTCATTCAGGGGCGCTGCTGTGAGAGAGGAAGAGCCGGCGCAGGCGCCCCTGGAGCCCGGAGCTGCGGCAGTCATGTACAGTACTTCCTTTACCCACAGTTTAACTTTAAAAAAAAAAAAAAAAATTGTCTACCTTGTTGTGTATTATGTACATTTTATTACATTTTTGCCTATGTTATGCATGTGTTTTTTTATACACAATATATGTAATGTTACACTGTGTTTTACCTTTTTACTGTATGTTACCTTTATTTTTACAGATGTAACCTTATATATAGTACCTTAGAAATAAATGACAGACAGAATTGTAATCAACCAATTCAACTTTTATTGACCATATTTTTTTAACCACTTTGTTAAATTTGAAGAGAAAAATTATTTTAATAAAATTTTTATTAAAAGACTGAAAATGTTTTTTTTTTAATTAAAAACACATCACAAACTTGTAGTGTGGGGTGGACATACTACTGGAGGGACTGCGGGACACTTCGACGGTGAGAGTGTGTAGAGAGGACTGGGATGGTGGTGGGGAAGGAACAGTAAGAGGTGAAGGGGTGGAAAGAGTTAGAGAATGGGAGGACAAGTTGGAGGCAGAACTGGTGATGGGTGGTGGAGTGGAGGGTGGGGCAGGGACTGGAGGAGCAGGTGATATGGAGGGGAATTGGAATGGGGAAGGAGGTTGGTAAGAGGCAGGAGTGTGGTAGGGGGTAGGTGGCTGGTACTGGGGAGGTGACTGGAGTTTTTTGAGGTGGCTGGAGTTGGGGAGGTTGCTGGTACTGGGGAGGTTGCTGGAACTGGGGAGGTGGCTGGTATTGAATAGGAGGGGGAGGAGGGATGGCGGCTGGAGGGGGGGAGGTGGAGGAACTGCTGGGGTGGATGGAGGAGGTTGGGAGGTAGCCTGCACTAGAGCAGCAGGGCACGTATGCATTACATACATCTGCTGGTCAGTAGATAGCGTATCCATACGCTCGGCTACAGACCTAGAAAAGCTGTGATTTGGAGATGTTCTTGCTTCCAAATGCATGATTTTCAGAAGTGTCTTCACCTCCAAAATGTTGGTGTTTATCTGATTAATGCCTGCGGCAAGTTGTTCAGATCAGGGTTCCCCAACTCCAGTCCTCAAGGCCCACCAACAGGTCATGTTTTTACGATCTCCTTAGTATTGTCCAGGTGATAATTGCATCACCTGTGCAATACAAAGGAAATCCTGAAAACATGACCTGTTGGTGGGCCTTGAGGACTGGAGTTGGGGAACCCTGGTTCAGATAATACTTTCAGACTGTTCTGGAAAGATGCATTCAAATGCAGGAACTCGGGCGCATAGCTCCTTTCCTGACCCCTCTGCTGCTGCCGCCCAGTAGCCGCAGGTGTACTAGAGGTGGCAGTGGCGGAAGGGTGGGGTAAAGGGAATGCTATCTCCTCACCAGCAGATTCATGTAATGCAGGTGGCCACGATGCTCCAGTGCTAGTGGAGGGGAAAGAGGGCTCACGTGTTGGTGCGGATGGGTCGGGGCGGTCGAAGTGTCCCTCGGTGCCGGTCTCCTCAGAGATCGCCCCAGAAGGGCCCAACTCTGCGGGCACCCGAGTGCTGGTCACCGTGCTGTGGAATAAAGAGAAAAATACAATTAATATACTGTATTTGAATGGCCCTGGCTGGAAAAAAAATGTAGTTAGACATGTTAACATTTCCTTTTGAATATTTACCTTCTGGTGACCATTGTTGCCCGCAGGAACGCCAGGGCTCTTGCATACTTATATTTGCTCTGGCGTCCTGCAGATCCATTCGGGGCCCGCATCTTTGTTGATCTCCTTCTTGAAGCGATCCCTGATAGACCGCACCCGCTTCACAATTCTCTCCCTGAAAGGAGAATGCACATATTGGTTAGTATACAGTCATGGCCAAAAGTTTTGAGAATGACACGAATATTATATTTTCACATCATCTGCTGCCCTCTGGTTTTTATGTGTGTTTGACAGATATTTTTATCACAGACAGAAATATAATTGCAAACATATGAGTAACAAAAGCTTATATTGACAGTTAGAATGAGTTAATGCAGCAAGTCAATATTTGCAGTGTTGACCCTTCTTCATTCAGGACTTCTGCAATTCTCCCTGGCATGCTTTCAATCAAGTTCTGGACCAAATCCTGACTGATAGCATTTCATTCTTGCACAATCAATGCTTTCATTTTGTCTGAATTTTTAGGTTTTTGTTTGTCCACCTGTCTCTTGATGATTGACCACAAGTTCTCAATGGGATTAAGATCTGGGGAGTTTCCAGGCCATGGACCCAAAATCTCTATGTTTTGTTCCCTGAGCCATTTAGTTATCACCTTTGCTTTATGGCAAGGTGCTCCATCATGCTGGAAAAGGCATTGTTGATCGCCAAACTGCTCTTGGAGGGTTGGGAGAAGTTGCTCTTAGAGGACATTCTGGTACCATTCTTTATTCATGGCTGTGTTTTTAGGCAAGACTGTGAGAGAGCCGATTCCTTGGCTGAGAAGCAACCCCACACATGAATGGTTTCAGGATGCTTAACAGTTGGCATGAGACAAGACTGGTGGTAGCGCTCACCTTGTCTTCTCCGAATGAGGCGTTTTCCTGATGTCCCAAACAATCGAAAAGGGGATTCATCAGAGAAAATAACTTTACCCCAGTCCTCAGCAGTCCACTGGCTGTACCTTTTGCAGAATATCAGTCTGTCCATGATGTTTTTTCTGGAGAGAAGTGGCTTCTTTGCTGCCCTCCTTGAAACCAGGCCTTGCTCCAAGAGTCTCCGCCTCACTGTGCGTGCAGATGCACTCACACCTGCCTGCTGCCATTCCTGAGCAAGCTCTGCACTGCTTTTAGCCCGATCCCGCAGCTGAAACACTTTTAAGAGACGGTCCTGGCGCTTGCTGGTCTTTCTTGGGCGCCCTGGAGCCTTTTTGGCAACAATGGAACCTCTCTCCTTGAAGTTCTTGATGATGCGATAGATTGTTGACTGAGGTGCAATCTTTCTAGCTGCGATACTCTTCCCTGTTAGGCCATTTTTGTGCATTGCAATGATGACTGCACGTGTTTCTTTAGAGATAACCATGGTTAACAGAAGAGAAACAATGATGCCAAGCACCAGCCTCCTTTTAAAGTGTCCAGTGGTGTCATTCTTACTTAATCATGACAGATTGATCTCCAGCCATGTCCTCATCAACACCCACTCCTCTGTTAATGGAGCAATCACTGAAAAGAGGTTAGCTGGTCCTTTTAAGGCAGGGCTGCAATGATGTTGAAATGTGTTTTGGGGGATAAAGTTCATTTTCTAGCCAAATATTGACTTTGCAAGTAATTGCTGTTAAGCTGATCACTCTTTATAACATTCTGGAGTATATGCAAATTGCCATTAGAAAAAGTGAAGCAGTTGACTTTGTAAAAATTAATATTTGTGTCATTCTCAAAACTTTTGTCCATGACTGTAGACTTTGCTGTTCTTTTTCCTTAACTGCCATGAAATGAACAAGAGTTATGGAAACATCACAGCAAATCAGGCTATGCTTTTTTGTAACTCTGGAGATAGAAAAACAGTATAGTTCAGTGTTATGCTGATTTCCATAACATCTACAGTCGTTTTGAAAACTGTGTAGCACAAACCTGCTCAGCATTTTCTATACTGGTCTGGCAGCCTGTTCTTCCTATCTCAGTTACGAGTGGTGGATACTTTAAATGGTTAATTCCTCTTTATTTTTCTTTTTTTCCAGCCATTTCATTGAATAACAGCGAGTGTCTAGGTGGAGCTACACTTAGTCTGCTGCATGATAAAACATTTGGTTACACAGGAGATATCCAGGCACAAGAAATATGTCTTTATTTGACAAAGGCAGCCAGTGCGCCATATTTTGTGATACTGGAGAAGTGGATTTACAGAGGGATCATCAATGATCCATACAGGTACAAATTTTGTAACAAAGGTCTTTATTGTAAGCGTTTTTACAATTGCTGTAAAGTTACCTCATTAAAATAGTTGATGGAAGATTGTCATGACTGACAGAATGATGCCTCTGTTGTTCTCTTGATAAGAGCAGCTAAACACGTGACATATGAAAAAGGCTAGGGGCACATGAAAAAAAATGGAGAAAAAAAACTATAGAATGAACAAAAACAATAAATTTTTGTAGTGATCTCAATAGTTTGTGAAATGGAAAAGTTAAGTAGTAAAAATTAAGTAGTGAGGTTCTGGTCCCTAGGAAAGTTTTGTGACAACCAATGCAAGTACATTCTTGTGTAGTTACCATGTGGATTTGCATACACAAAAATGATGTTCACCTTCTTTAAAACCTCAAACAATGTGTTGGGTATAAATGGTAAAAATTAAAGGGGATCTGTCAGTAGGATAAACCCTTATAAGCTGTTTATATGGGCATGCAGGTAATAGGAAGCAGAATAAAACAATGCCTTGATATGTGATCTGATGTCTTATTCCAAAGAAAACACTTTTTTTTTAAAATGTAGATGACCTGTTACGATATATGGGCCGGGCATAGATCTCCCCGAGTGTCTGCCTCCAGAGCTTATTTTAAATGAAGGGCAACATTACCATGTGATATGTAATGACTGCTTTCTGCTATCTTTATTTACATGTCACACAGTGCAAGGTAAGCTGTGGAGGTAAATTCTCGGTGAGATTTATGTTCAGCCCATAGATCTCAATAGCTCATGTACATGTAAGAAAAACATGGATTTCTCTTGAATGAGACATTGGATAACAGATATCAAGACATTTTATTTGGCTTCCTATGACCTACACTTCCATATAATAAGAGAAAAATTGGTGTGCACTCAGGCCTTGTAAGCGAGTCCCAGAAACAAGAACTATAATTCACCGCACACTCTACTAGATAGTTTGCAAGATTATATAATCAGTTTATTCAACAAATATATATTAAACAATTAGGTCACAAAGAATGGCTTCATCATAATAAAGTATTATTATTATTTATATAGCGCCATTAATT
The DNA here is from genome assembly GCA_033576555.1 of Oophaga sylvatica. NCBI lineage: Eukaryota > Metazoa > Chordata > Amphibia > Anura > Dendrobatidae > Oophaga > Oophaga sylvatica. The sequence continues at coordinate 300,481,807 of JARQOD010000003.1, read as the reverse complement.
CCATGGTGCTGTACATGAGAAGAGGTTACATACAAAGTTATAGATATCATTTATAGTAAACAAATTTACAATGACAGACTGGTACAGAGGGGAGAGGACCCTGTCCTTGCGGACTTACATTCTACGGACCTATAAAGTATGACTGAAACACCCAACGTTTCGACCCTCCCGGGTCTTAGTCATGGGGTTACTAAAAAGACAAGAGAAGAATATGTAAGATACAATAAAGGATGAGCATTATGCAATAAGAGATAACAAAATGATAAAACAATCAGTAAATACAATATAAAATAGGAAGACGGATACCAATTGGTATACTGTGTACTGTAGTAACGCAACCAGATAGTTCGGCTATAACAGTTGATAATTTGTCTATAATATGCACTGGTGCATAGAGATGAATGGCAGTATACCAGTATAATTATTGTATTAGAGCAACGACGGAGTTGATAACATTGAAAAAAATGAAACAAATTTACAGGAAAGGGAAAGGACAAAAGTGGGTATAACAATAGTTTACCTTGGTTTCAGATATACATGTGATAAGGAGAAGAAAGAGGGGATTGGGAGTCCCTTTATAAATTCCCCTGAAATGAACAATGAAGATATTAGAAAAATGAAAGAATGAATGCACAAAGTAATGGGAAGGAATGTTAGGATGAGTATCTTGGGGATGTAGTGAATTTCTTCTGTTGGTGGCCGTCAGATTGATGGAGGACCTATAAATATGCATGTCATTTAAAGGGAATCTGTAACCCATTTTTGGAGCATGAGCTGCGGCCACCGCCATCAGTGGCTTATCTACAGCATTCTGTAACGCTGTAGATAAGCCCCTGATGTTACCTGAAAGAGAAGAAAAACGAGTTACATTATACTCACCCAGGGGCGGTCCGCCTTACGGTACGGTTCGGCGCCTCCCATCTTCTAGCTAAGCCCTCCTCTTCTTAGCTTTCCATCATGGCTCCTGTGCAGGCGTTATTCTCTGCCCCATTGGGATTCCAAAAAAGTTTGCATAAATATATACCCCATAGGTATAATAGTTAAGCATTTGTAGCTTATTCCACAAGGTCCTTTTATTATTATATTTGTCTCAATTCATCGTCTTCCTACGCTAGTGACCCCGTATTTACGCTCTACTATTACGGACCTATATTGTACCATCACACAGCTACTTAATCCATTGTGTGGAGACAGTTAAATGAATTGTACACACATACGCTCATGTGATTCATGCAGCACCGCCCCTCATGATGTGTCACAGAGCTTTAACTATACCATTCTCTCATACAACTATCACGTATGCGCAATTGCGCTCTTTCACTAGGCGCCATGTCACTTCTGGGCCGGATGACTCACTTTCGGCCCGGCGATATGCGCAACAGTATTCATACATGCTTTTTTGGAATCCCCTCATGCCAGCACTAGTGTTGAGCCATCCTCGTAGTGTTCGAGTTCTGTTTGGTTCGTCGAACACCCGTATGTTCGGCGAACTGTTCGTCGAATACCGTTAAAACCAATGGCAGGCAAACAAAAACACATAGAAACACATAGAAAACACATAGAAAACACTTCTAAGGTGTCCAAAAGCTGGCAAATTGCTCAGAAGACACAACTAACACATGGAAAAGTGACAAGTACATATAGTCATGCGAAAAGAAAAGAGGTGGAGGAGTAAAAAGAGGGGGAGACACAGATATAGGCATGTCATGCCCTTCTAAAACCAAAAAAGTGCGAAGCCGACACGGCCAGTCCGTTCCTGCTCGTGCGACCTGCGTGTCGCCGGGTTTATGCCAGAGCTGCGGTGGACCCTGACGGCCAGCCCCCCTCTCCCAATACTGGTGCCTGTCCGCTGGTGCCTGTCCCCTGCGATGGAGGCAGGTCTAATGTTTTTAATTTAAATTGTCTCTCTAATTTGAATGAGTACACTTTAAATTCTTTTACAAGGTTCTTTTGAAGGGCAAGTCTCATGCCAGCAGCCGCGGTAATTGCAGCTCCAGTAGCGTCCAGTAAAGCTGCTGCAGTTAAAAAGCTTTTATAAGGATCGAGCTTGGCGGTCCATCGCAAGGCGTCCTACCGCCAGTCCCAGCCCTGTGCCTTGGGGTGCCTCCCCGATGCTCTTCACTGAGTATCCCGGGGGCCCAAAGTGTTTCCTTTGAAAAAATTAAGTGTCCAAGCTACAGGTGGTGTAGCTTGCTTAACAGCTGGGTTAATCCACTGACTAGCAGACACTGCTACTAGGCCCAAAATTATTGTCTGGGCTAGATGCAGTTAAAATTTTGTAATTAGATACTCTTGTTGGATGCTGAGAAAGCGTTCCATAGAGTCTCCTGGCACGCCATATATTATTCTCTTAAAAAGCTTGGGGTAGGGGACCCTTTTATAGCCAAAATCATGGCCCTGTATCACAATCCGTCAGCTAGGCTGAAGATAAATGGAACATTATCATCACCTTTCATAATCACCAATGGGACAAGGTAGGGATGTCCTCTGTCCCCTCTCTTATACATCTTAGTGATGGAGCACCTGCTCTCATCAATTCACGATAACCCCAATATTAGGGGGATTGAGGTGGGAGGCACCGAGTACAAGTGCTCTGCATTTGCTGATGAATCATGTCCTAGTATATATGACTCAACCACATATATCCATCACTGCTGTTATGGCTGAAATAGATCACTTTGGTACATGGTCAAATTTTAAAATCAATGCAGCGAAGTCTGAGGCCCTTGATGTTTCCCTCCCCAAATCCATACAGGATTCCATCCAGTCCAACTTTCCCTTTGCCTGGCCCTCACAGGGTATCAAATACTTAGGAATTCGTATTCATAGAGACCTCTCCCATCTATTTTTTCTTAATTTTGGGCCCTTTATTGAACAACTCCATAGAGATCTTATTTCTTGGACGGTGAAGGATTTTTCCTGGTTCGGCAGAATAAATATACTAAAAATGAACATACTACCTAAACTCTTATACCTCTTCCAAACCATCCCCGTGGTAATTCCCTCAAATTTTTGGAAAAGACTACGCAGCAGCTTTTGCAGATTTATCTGGGCAAGTGGGCATCCACGCATTCGGGGGGACGTTCTGATCAGACACAAACAAAAAGGGGGCCTTAGCCTTCCGGATTGTAGAAGGTATTACATGGCAGCAGTACACGCTAGAATCCTGGAGTTCTTCCATCATTCGGAGGGGAAATTGTGGGTCAAAATAGCTCAATCCATTTGTCCTAAAGCTCTTACCACTCTCCCGTGGTGCACCCATTTAATTGTCCCCTCTCTTGGCCTCATGTCATATAGTACTTATGCCACTGCTTTGGCTTTGAGATCCCAAAAAAAAAGCTTATCCTCAATCGACCCTTAGGGCCCCTTGCTCCCAATTTCAGATAATCCAGATTTCCCACCAGGACTATCTGCAAATAGATTTCTCGGTTCAAATAAATCCCATCCAATATTATTTTCTCATGTCATCTCCAATACTTCGCTGCTCCCCTCAATGACTTGTTACAGGGAAGAGCCACTTCCCCGAAGGCAAATTTTGAATAGGGCCAGTTACAACACTTCTATTCAACTGTGAAGAAGAGCACACATCTTCATAGAGATCTCACAAACTTTGAAATATTGAGCCTATCATTGTCACCCCTACACACTCCATCTCCCTACTGTATAATCTCCTCATTGCGCAGGTAACTGACAATAGGCCAGGATTATGCAGTGCATGGGAAAGGGAACTGGGGAAGTCTTTCTCTGACTCACAATGGGATAAACTTTTCTTCCTAACACATAAAACCTCAATAGGGTCCAAAGCTCAGGAAACCTCTTTTAAAATTATCTCTAGATGGTACCGGGTACCAGCAGTCCTTCATAGATGGTATCCAGTGGTCTTAGATAGATGTTGGAGATGTGGGGAGGGGGAAGGGACAATGTCACAGATATGGTGGGCATGCCCTATAATAAATGCATTTTGGGCAAAGGTGCTTCCCATGATTGAGAAAATAACTGGTTTGACTATCCCTAATACGCCAGAAGCTCTCCTTTTATCAATGTTACCAATAAGTAAACGTAGTTATAAAAGATCATCAATAGGCTACCTAATACAGGCAGCTAAGAATGTCATTCCACGACACTGGAAAAGCAGAGACCCACCCACTATGGAGGAATGGTTTGCGCAGATCTCCCTCCTTAATAAGATGGAGCATCTGATTGCCATCTCACCAGCTGATGTTGATAGATACTGTGTGATTTGGAGGAATTGGATTGATTTGCAAAACTCTGACGCCTACCATCTAGCCCCCAACTAAAGTTATCTGTGATGTCGACACATGTTGTGAATGGGTTTGAGATGAGTTCTGAGCAGAGGCTTCCTCTGGTGGTTACAAGCGGTGCTGGTCTGTCCAGTGAAGATTGTGAGGACTGGGAATCAGTTGTTACTGACTGGTCTTATATAAGGGAGTCACCTTCCCATCAGGGTTGCCGGTGATCAATTGTTCTGGTCTGAATCCTTCATTCCTGTTTCCCTTGTAGCCTGCTGTGTCGTGTCTGCATCTCCTGCTAACAGATAAGACATTTTCTTCTTTTTGTTTTTGTGCTATATTTTTGCATTTTGTCCTGCACTTCTGTGGGGGCCTTCAGGGTCCCCTCCGGGGGCTTTTGCCCTCTCAGTTTAGTTCAGCCACTGATGTTTGTATTTTTGCTTTTTCCAGTTTTTTCAGTGGCTGCTGTTTTGATTTTGTTACACCAGAGAACTAATTTAGGTGGTAGAGGTCATGTGATCTCAGGTGTTTTTGAAATTAGTAGAGTTGGTGCTTTTCAGGGTTTTCTGGGATTGCAGTAAGTACCCTTCCTATCCTTTTCTATTTAGTTAGTTTGGGCCCCAGCGTTTGCTCATACTATTTTCTTTCTGTGTCAGTATTTCATCTTGTCTAACAGCCATTACATGTTTGGGGGCTTTCTATGTTCTTTGGGGTTCTTCTCCGGGGCAGATAGCTTTCCTATTTCTATCTTTAGGTGTAGTTAGTTTCTCAGGCTGTGACGAGGCGTCTAGGACCAACGTAGGAACGCTCCACGGCTGCCTCTAGTTGTGGTGGTTAGTCAGGGTACTGCAATCTCATAGATTCCAACTGCTCTGGTGTATTGCCTTTTTTGCCTGCACTCCTCAGCTACCGAAACATAACAGTATCACCGGCCAGAAAAATTGAAAATTGTATGGTACTCACAGAAGGGAAAAAATATTGTAAAAGAAGAAAATGTCTTATCTGTTAGCAGGAGATGCAGACACGACACAGCAGGCTACAAGGGAAACAGGAATGAAGGATTCAGACCAGAACAATTGATCACCGGCAACCCTGATGGGAAGGTGACTAACTTATATAAGACCAGTCAGTAACACCTGATTCCCAGTCCTCACAATCTTCACTGGACAGACCAGCACCGCTTGTAACCACCAGAGGAAGCCTCTGCTCAGAACTCATCTCAAACCCATTCACAACAGGCACAACAATGATCATAATCGCACTCTATTGATTGGTGGTCTGCCGTCTCTCTCTATCTTTCATATTGAAAAATACATGCTTGATCTGGATATTGATCGAAAACCCTCCCTGTACCACCAATGTACTGTCATTATGCATACATTTATAGTTATACTACCCCTTTTACTATATATATTGTATTTTCTTGTACTTTTTCACTACAAAAATAAAAAATTAATTGAATTTGAAAAAAAAAAAATTGTAATTAGATCTACAGCCGGTGGCTGCTCCGCTGACTAGCAGACACTGAAGCTTTGGAGCAGACCCCTGATTCCCAGGCTATAGTATGAGTAAACAGCTCTTCACACTCAACTATCTGTGTTACCCCAAGCCATAGTGTATGTAGTTTCTTACGGTTAAAAGGGGGAGGGGAAGACCCAACCCACCTGTAATTGACGATGCCAACGTCACGTTAAACACAGCAAAGGGACTCCAAAAAGTCTCAATTGTTTCAAAAAATTTGGGGCACAGACACCACTTAAATGGCATCAATTGCCCCAGAGTTGCTTAAAATGGTTTGCGAGGTGATTTTAACAAATCCTAAAGCTTTTACTCTCCCCAGCATGACACGGGGTAGAAAAGTCCTTGCGAATCCATGATTTGTTCATCTTTATGAACGTGAGTCTGTCTACATTGTCTGTGGACAGCCACATGCGCTTAACTGTCAGCACACCACCAGCAGCGCTGAACACACGTTAAGAGAGAACGCTGGCTGCGGGGTATGACGAGATCTCCAAGGCGTGAGTGGCGAGCTCTGGCCATTTATTCAGATTGGAAGACCAAAAAGAGCAAGGGTCCAATTACACAGTCATGGCTTCGATGTTCAGTTGGCGATGCCTTTGGAGATACTGTACCATCGTCTCTAGGCGTTGACTATGTGTCTGACTTCTTGTCTCCTGTGGCCTTGCAAAGGATGGGCTAAAAAAGTGATGAAAGGATTCCAGAAAATTGCTGTTACCGGCAGATACTGTGTTTCTGTTACGTTTTGAGTGCTGAAGACTCGACAGTCACACGGTTGGCAAGTTAGAACTGTGAGATTCTCTACGTGCACCACTGGTGTTTTGTGGAAAAGCACATGTAAGATTCTGCAACAATCTCTGCTGATACTCCTGCATGCGTGAATCCCTTTCTATGGCAGGAATTATTTCGGCAAATTTACTTTTGTACCGGGGATCTAAGAGTGTGGCTACCCAGTAGTCAGGATTATTTCGAATTCTGACAGTTTGAGAGTCATAAAAAAATACCAAAAAGAAGGCTTTGCAAGGAACCAAATTGTTAAAAAGGTATAAATTTTATTGAAAAAACACACATGATTAAAAAAGGGCAGTAACCACACAACACAAGAAAAGGTGGGTACTCCCAGGCTTGGAAAAAACACAAACTGCTATTTTGACATCATTATGCACATAAGAAATGGATAAATGCATGAGCCAATGCTTGGAGGAACACTCATGCTAGGATCAATATGTCAGAAAAGTCACTCAGTGGTGGCAGTTAATCTGCTTAGATCTGCTAGGATCAAAATGTCAAGAAAAGTCACTCAGTGGTGACAGTAAATAAATGTAAATATGCACAATAATCAAGTATAGACAAATAATTCATATGAATTCAAAATGTGTGTTCCTACCAGCAGACGCTATCAATGACCATAGTAATTATAAGTATATTAGTTATGTACATATTGCACCACATCAATGTATAGGTAAATGCAAAAACACAATGACAATGTGAGAGCATAAGTAAAACATATATCACTAGTAATCAATTGTGTGGGTGCAACATAGCAAAATGACAAATAGCCAAATAAAGATATTGTTATGATCTGCTACAAGCACTAAGGAAAGGTAGGAATTCTGTCCCTACAATAGTACTAAGCTGGATCCCTACGATGTAACGGGGAACCTGATCCTGCGACCAGACCCGCTAAAGTCCTCAGCTAGTCTGAACGAAGACCTATAGTTGCGAGGGAGGAATCCCTACAAGATCTAGGGACTGGGTGAAAAGGTGGACACCTCCTAACAGAAATTGTAGCAGGAAAAAATAAAACAGAAAACAAATTACTAAGAGATCCTAAGATCAAGCAAAACTGACAGAGTAAGGCACCTAAGCACCCGGCTAGCTTAAGAGTAGATAATACAATGAAGTCCAGCAAAGCCAGAAGGGCGGGGCCAGACTAAATAGGGTAAAAAGGTCATGTGACCAGCAAACTGAAACAAAACCTAACAAGAGGGTTATAACAGTACCCTCCCTTCTAAGAGGATCCTCCGGATCCCCTATGACTTAGGCTTATCCGGAAATCTCTTGTGAAATGCTCTGACAAGTCTAGACGCAGAAACATCATTCGCCCTCACCCATGAGTTATCCTCGGGTCCATAACCCTTCCAAGCGACGAGGTACTGTAAACTCCCTCTATACCGTCTAGAATTTAGGACGCGGGAAATCTCATATTGCCCGTCCTCCACCACCAGGGGAACAGTGGCCGAGACGTCTCCATCTGAGGCCTCAGCTTTTTTCAAGAGAGAAACATGAAACACCGGATTAATCTTCCAGGAGGTAGGAAGCTCCAACCTAACAGCAGATTGGTTAATAACCTGAAGCACCTTAAAGGGCCCTACAAACTTGGGACCCAATTTCTTAGACGGAATCCTCAAGCTCAGATTCTTAGAGGACAACCAAACCATGTCACCAATAGCAAACAAAACCTCTTGTCGTTTTCTATCAAAATACACTTTGGATCTTTTTTAGCCTCCTGAAGATTACCACGCACATCAGTCCAAACTCTCTCCAAAACACCAGAAAAATTCTCCTCTTCAGGTACAGCCGATCCCAACTTGGAAAATGACCCAAATGACGGATGTCTCCCAGTACAACAAAAAAAAGGCGAACAACCAGCAGAAGCAGATGTATGGTTGTTAAGAGCAAACTCAGCAAGTGGTAGAAACTCAGACCACCCCTCTTGATTATCAGTCACAAAACAACGCAAGAACTGCTCAACATCCTGGTTTTTCCTTTCTGTCTGGCCATTAGACTCAGGATGATATCCGGATGAAAACGACAAATGAACTCCCAACCTGTCACAAAAGGCGCGCCAAAAACGAGCCACAAACTGAGGTCCCCTATCCGAAACAATGTCAGTAGGAACACCATGTAGTCTGACTATTTCCTTGACAAAGGCCCTAGCGAGAGTCTTAGCGCAGGGCAGTTTGATAAAAGGAACCAAGTGACACATCTTGCTAAAACGGTCCACGACCACCCAGATGACAGTGAAACCCTCAGAGGGGGGAAGGTCAGTAATAAAGTCCATAGCCAAATGTGTCCAAGGTGCACTAGGGACCTCCAGAGGGCAAAGCAACCCTGCAGCAGGAGTATGAGAAGACTTAGATCTAGCAGACACAGTGCATTGACGCACCCACTTAATGACTTCCTTCTGCCATCCTGGCCACCAAAAACTGCGACCCACAAGTCTCTTGGTCTCAGAGATTCCAGGATGACCTGCCAACCGAGAGTCATGACATTCAACAAACAAATCTCTCCTCAGGGTACCAGGCACAAACAACCTCCCATGCGGCGTGTTAGATGGGGCATTCTCCTGTGCTTTAAGAATCTCATCTTCCAACACGGAGTCCAAGACAGCAATAACAACCCCCTCTTGTAAAATGTTCTCCTCCTCTCAGTACCCACCATGGGAGAAAAGCTGCGAGACAAAGCATCAGCTTTAACATTTTTAGTACCTGGAATGTAAGTAACGGTAAAATTAAACCGTGAGAAAAACAGTGCCCACCTAGCCTGACGGACATTCAAGCGTTTGGCAGCATCAAGGTAGATCAGATTTTTATGATCGGTGAAGACTTGAACGGGAAATTCCGCTCCCTCCAAAAAATGACGCCAGTGTTCAAATGCGAGTTATTGCCAACAATTCCCGATTACCGATATCATAATTTAGTTCAGACTCAGAAAATTTCTTTGAAAAAAAGCACAGGGATGTACTCCATCCGTCTTTGCCTGAGACAACACCGCGCCGACCCCCACAGAAGAAGCATCAACCTCAACTAAAAATGGTTTAGTCACATCAGGCTGCGTAAGGATGGGAGCAGAGCTGAACTTCTCCTTTAGCAACACAAAAGCCTCAATGGCCTCAGTAGTCCACTGAACCGCATCAGCACCTTTCCTGGTGAGATCGGTCAGAGGTTTGGCAATCACAGAAATTTTTTTTTATGAATTTTCTATAATAATTGGCGAACCCCAAAAACCTCTGTATTGATTTCACACCAATAGGTCTAGGCCAATCCTGCACAGCTTGCACTTTCACCGGGTCCATCTCAAAACCTTCACTGGAGACAATGTAGCCCAAAAAACTAAGTCTCTGTACAGCGAACTCACATTTTTCTAGTTTGGCAAAAAGTGAATTATCACTCAGTAACTAGAAAAATATTTAGACTTGAGAGTCCTCAGTGGTTGATACCTTTTAATGGCTAACTGAAAAGATGGTAACAAATTGCAAGCTTTCGAGACTACTCCGGTCTCTTCATCAGGCAAAGACTAAAACAAAAACTGAAGAATCACATATATTATATATTATATATATATATATATATATATATATATATATATATATATATACACAAGAGGACACAGGAATAGTGCAATAGGTAAGACAAGTGACGTGAAGCAGAACTGTCATTATGGCAGAGGAATGAACATAAATATTGGAACAGATCATAGATAAGGAGAGAGTTTTATTACCCTCTGATTGGGGTCTGGTGTTGTGTTTTGATGCCCTAGAAGGTCAGAGACGCAGATTCCTTAATTGATATAGAATGACATGAATCCATGTGACACGTTCATTCCAGCACTAAGAGTGTCAAAGGTCATCATAAGTTTGTATTCCCAAACCTTTCTATCTATCTCAGATTTGAAGTTAGATTTTAATACCAGTAATTCCATATCCATTATGCTATGACCGGGCATGCAAAAGTGTTTTGCCACAGGTAAATCCATTCTTTTTTCTCTTATCGTGTGGCGATGAGAATTCATCCTTGTTCTCAGTTTTTGCCCGGTCTCCCCCACATACCGACCCCCAGTTGGACATTTAGTACATATAATTAGGTACACCACATTAGATGTGATGCAGCTGAAAGTACCTGGGATCTTGTAGTCCTGATGGGAGTTGGGTATCTTTATCTTGTCCGTGGTCATTATAGATGCACATGTTTTACACTTCTTCTGTTTGCAAGGAAAGGTTCCTGCAGCTGTTGGGGAGGACAGGGAGCTTCTGACAATGATGCTTCTTAGATTTGGGGGCTGCCTAAAACATAGTAGTGGGGGGTCTGGAAATATGGATTGTAATCGGGCATCTTTTTGTAGTAAAGGTTGTAGTTTCCGTGCAGCTCCCCTTAGCATCTCCAGATTTGGATTGTAGGTGACCACTAGAGGCACCCGGTTATTTTCTTCTTTAGTTTTGTAATGTAGCAGGTGATTCCTTGATATTCTGGTGGCTCTTGTAATTTGGTTTTCAATTGTTCTTGGATGGTAGCCCTGGTTCAAAAAAGTCTTTCTGAGGCGACCAAGGTGTTCATCTCTATCCATGGGGTTGGAACATATACGGTTGTATCTGATGGCTTGGCTGTAGACTATAGAGTTTTTTATGTGTTTTGGATGGAAACTGTCCCATTTAAGGTATGTTGGACGGTCGATTGGCTTCTGATACAGGGATGTCTCTATTTCATTGTTCTTTAGCTTAATGGTGGTGTCTAAAAAGTTAATTTCAGTGCTAGAGTAGTTGAGTGTTAAGTTGATGGTGGGATGAAATTGGTTGAACTGTTCATGGAACGTCTTTAGCTGTTGTTCAGACTCCGTCCAGATGATTAAAATGTCATCAATGTAGCGGTAGTAGGCCCGAGGCCTGATGGGACATGAGGACAAAAAGTCGCTTTCAAGCTTGGCCATGAAAAGATTTGCATACTGTGGAGCCATTTTACTTCCCATAGCTGTGCCAGTCTCCTGAAGATAGATCTTGTTGTCAAATTCAAAGTAATTGTGGGTGAGGATAAATTTTGTGAGTTTCACCACAGAATCAGCATCATTCCCGGTGTTTCCCATGAAGACTTTGCAGGCATTTAATCCATCCTGGTGTGGGATATTAGAGTACAAAGATTCCACGTCCATGGTGGCCAGGATGGTTCCTTCTGGTAGGGGACCTATTGCTGCTAGTTTATTCAGTAGGTCAGTTGTGTCCTGAATGTAGCTGGGTGTATCCTTTACCAGGGGTTTAAGAATGCCCTCTACCCATCCAGATACCTGCTCAGTAAGGGTGTCCACACATGAAATAATCGGCCTCCCTGGATTCCCAGCTTTGTGGATTTTGGGAAGCATGTAAAATGTCCCTGTTCTTGGACTTTCTGGTATCAGGTCATCAGCTCTTATGGATTTGTCAGACAGACAAGATACCAACTTGCTTAGTTCCTTGTAATAGTCCTGTGTAGGGTCCGACTCCAGTTTTCTGTAGTAGCGTGTGTCCGTAAGTTGTCTGTTTGCTTCCTTAATATAGTCTGATGTGTTCATCATGACTATTGCACCTCCCTTGTCAGCAGGTTTAATGATGATTTCTTTGTTGGTTTTCAGAGACTGTATGGCCTTTCTCTCCTGGGCACTGATGTTGGATGCTTGTCTCTTGTTGGTGGCTATGATGGTGGATTTTATCAAATGTCTGAATGAGTCTATATATTTATCCAAATGGGGGTTACGTCCAGGTGGAGGTGTCCAGTCTGACCTCTTCTTGGTTGTTATAATACTTCACGCACACTCCTCCAATGAGACTCCAAATCCAGTGAATAAATCAAAATGTCATCCAAATACACAACCACACTTCTGCCGATCAAAGGTCTAAGGATGTCATTGATAAGATTCTGAAAAAATGCCGGAGCACTGGAAAGCCCAAAAGGCATAACCAGATTCTCAAAATGACCCAGTGGAGTGTTAAACACAGTCTTCCATTCATCCCCCTCCTTCATGCGCAACAAATTGTATGCCCCTCGAAGATCAATTTTCGAGAACCACTTGGCCCCCACTAACTGATTAAACAAATCAGGAATCAATGGCAATGGGTAAGGATTGCGTACAGTAATCTTATTAAACTCACGAAAATCCAGACAAGGCCGTAAACCGCCGTCCTTTTTTTTTACAAAAAAAAATCCAACCGCCACAGGAGACTTGGAAGGCCTAATGTGACCGGCGGCCAAGCTTGTCTGTATGTATTCCTCCAAAGCCTTTCTCTCAGGAATAGTCAAATTAAATAAACGACTTTTAGGAAGAGTCGCTCCAGGGACAAATTCAATTGCACAATCATATTCTCTATGAGGAGGCAATACCTGCGATTCCTTATCAGAAAAAACTTTCCAAAAATCCTGAATAGGTACAGGTAACTCCCCCTTAACTACAGCAGCAATACGCCCGTTACAGCACTTGTCATAACAATTAGGACTCCAGGACTTAATTTCATTGGTAGACCAATCCAATACCGGATAGTGCAATTTTAACCAGGGTAACCCCAAAATCACCGGTGAGGGCAAATTGTTCAAAACTACCAAATCCAAATTCTCTTGATGAACACCATTAATAGTAAGAGGAAATTCACAGATATGGTGAGTAACATTTTTCAAGGGAGAACCATCCACAGACACCACATTAATAGGGGAAGACAGAAGTTTGGGTTCTAATTTTAGTTTTTCCAAAAATTTCCCATCAATCACATTGAGAGTTGAACCACAATCCACAAATACCCGAAACTCCATTAATTCCTCCTCAACAGCAGTGGTAGCAGAAAGAAAGACACCTTTATTGTTTAAACAAGCTATGCGGGCGAAACTGACCTCATTTTTTTTTTCTCTTTATTCATACGAAGCGCACAGTTCTTAATAAAATGGTCAAATTTACCACAATAGAAACACAAGCCCTTAGCAAATCTGCGTTCTTTTTCCGAGAGTGAGGTGCCATTGCTCCAATTTCCATCGGCTCTCCAATGTCAGTACATTCCTTCTCCAAACTTGGAGCTGACAAGGCAGATTTACTCTCATTAACCCTTGCACGCAGTCTCCTATCCACCCGTATGGCTAATTGCATAGCCTCTTGCAAGTTACCAGGTATGGGATAAGCAATCAGCAAATCTTTAACCCTTTCACTTAACCCTGCAAGAAATAAACTTTTCAAAGCTGAATCGTTCCATCCTACCTGAGTGGACCATCTACGGAAGTGAGTACAATATTTTTCCACATTACCTGATCCCTGTCTCAAACGTCTCAATTCTGTCTCAGCTGATGAAACACGATCCGGATCGTCATACAATAACCCCAAAGCAGAAAAAAAACTATCCACTGATCTAAAGCATGGATCACTAGGCTGCAGAGAAAAGGCCCATTCCTGAGGTTCTTTGCGCAAAAGTGACATTATGAACCCTATGCGCTATGCGTCATCACCAGAGGATCTGGGTCTCAAACGGAAATACAACAAGCAAGCATTTTTAAAAGAAAAAAAAATCTTGTTGTTCACCAAAAAATAAATCAGGCAAACGTACCTTTGGCTCCACGAAATGTGCTCCAGAACAACTACTCACGTGTTGCTTTATCTCAGCCACCTCCAGAGAGAGTCCCTGCAGGCGTTGAACTAAATCCTGAATCGACACCATGATAGAAAAAAAAATCTTTCCTTACAGATTTTTTTTTTTTTTTTCTTGGCTGGACTTACTGTTATGATCTGCTACAAGCACTAAGGAAAGGTAGGAATTCTGTCCCTACAATAGTACTAAGCTGGATCCCTACGATGTAACGGGGAACCTGATCCTGCGACCAGATCCGCTAAAGTCCTCAGCTAGTCTGAACGAAGACCTATAGTTGCGAGGGAGGAATCCCTACAAGATCTAGGGACTGGGTGAAAAGGTGGACACCTCCTAACAGAAATTGTAGCAGGAAAAAATAAAACAGAAAACAAATTACTAAGAGATCCTAAGATCAAGCAAAACTGACAGAGTAAGGCACCTAAGCACCCGGCTAGCTTAAGAGTAGATAATACAATGAAGTCCAGCAAAGCCAGAAGGGCGGGGCCAGACTAAATAGGGTAAAAAGGTCATGTGACCAGCAAACTGAAACAAAACCTAACAAGAGGGTTATAACAGATATAGTTACCAGTGTTCAAAGCCCGGGGGACCCACCACACCCGACGCGTGTTTCGCAAGAAATGCTTCGTCCATGGGTGGTTGGGTACTGGCCAGATATGGCATTTTATACGTGGAGTGACCAATCATAATTAATTCAGAATCCTGCCACTCTCCTATGGGCAGGTAAAGATCAGACTCAAAACCACACCAAATACAATAGAATAAAGTTTAATTTCCCAATCTATATATAAGTACCTAGGCAAATAAGGCGCCATAATAGCACAATATATCAGATATAAACGCGATCGTAATGTACATGCGGCCAAATCACACCCACAAGAGGTGTGTGCTCGGTACTCATACGGTGTACGTCTCTGCCACTGACGTGCTGGTAAGCGTCATATCCGGTCTTTACCAACGCGACTTCCGATATGGTTACCAGCGTGTTGCTGAAACCTTGGAGTCAAAGGATAAAGAAGCCAAATTCGTCATTTCCGGTAAGTATCCACCTAAACGCTGGCGTCCTGTTTATGTATAAGTAACCATGCCAACCGCATAGCGATCGTCGAATTCAATGGTGTCAAGGCGGTCAAGAAGGCATTTATTTAAGTCCGTCAGCCGTCAAAGTTATAACAACACCAGAGTGAAAAAGACCCGACACCAGAAAGATTTAAGAGTTTGAACAGATAAAAGCCCGATGGACTGGACCTGAAAAAATGGACTTAAATAACAATTAGATGACAGATTGAATAATAATACAAACAATATTCCATACTCAAACATAGTAAGTTTAATAATGCTTGGTATTTTGTTAGTGTTTTTGCTTTGTGACCTTATCCATGGGATTCATGTAGGTACATTATATAATTCAAGGGTCATGTTGCAGGTAGTGCAGCAAGAAGGCAGGCACTCATGTGTCTTGCGCATCCAGGAGCACCAAGTCCCTGTTGTGCTTCCTTCCTCTACCCTCGCCCCCCGACCTCGCACAACAGAAATGTGAGCAAGGTCTCCCTCATCTGATGAGTCTTCCATGCCCATCGCCAGTTCGTCCTCCACTTCTTCCTGGGCTCCTGCACCTTCCTCACTAGTGGAGCTTAGTATAGATGGCCTAATAGAATGAGTACCACACACTGCTACTATGCCCCAAATTATTTTCCAGGCAAGATGCAGCTAAAAAATCGTAGTTATTTTAACGCTGGTGGAGCTTTGTATAGATGGCCTAATAGAATGAGTACTGTTATGTTTCGATAACTGAGGAGAAATAGCAAAAAATAGCAAAAGCGGTAATACACCACAGAGGCTGGAACCTATTGGATTGCAGTACCCTGAACTAACCACATAACTAGAGGTAGCCGTGGAGCGTTCCTACGTTCATCCTAGACGCCTCGTCACAGCCTGAGAGATAACTATACCTAAAGGCAGAAAGATGAAAGCTATCTGCCCCGGAGCAGATCCCCAAAGAAAATAGGAAGCCCCCAAACATGTAATGACGGTTAGACAAGAAGAAAGCATGGACACAGACAGAAAATAGAATGAGCAAATGCTGGGGCCCAATCTGTCTAGACAGAAAAGTACAGGAAAGAATTCTGACTGCAATCCAACAAAAACCCTAACAAAAATACCAACACTTCTGGTTGCCAAAAAACCTGAGATCACACGATCTCATCCACCTAAATCAGATCTCTGGTGTAACAAAACGCTATTCAGCAAATAAAAAGTAACAAAAGAGCAAAGCAAAAGTGCAGACACAAACGGAGCACAATTGCAGCGCCAGACCCCCAAAAGGGGACAGGCTGCAGTCCACTGCAGGCAGCAAACCAGCAGAGAAAATCAAACAGAGAAAAAAAAAAAAACAGCAAACACTTATCTGAAGAAGAGCAGGGAACAAACAGTGCTTCAAGCAAGACCAGAAGGAACAATTGATAACCGGCAAGGCTGCTGGGAACTCAGGTCACCGAACCCTCACCTGCGCAACCAGGCCGATCAGGATGGGCTCGATGATAGGCACGGATCAGTCTCCCATCATGAATATCCGAAGCAAACACCCAAGAATTGTCCTCCTGACCATAACCTCTCCACTTAACCAAATACTGGAGTTTCCATCTAGCAAAACGAGAATCCAATATCTTCTCAACCACATACTCCAAATTGCCCTCCACCAAAACAGGGTCTGGAGGTGCATCCATAGGAACCACTGTTTCGACAAACCTCTTCAATAAGGATTTGTGGAGCACGTTATGAATCTTAAATGTCCCTGGAAGAATCAAACGGAAGGAAACCGGATTAATAATTTCCATGATCTTATAAGGTCCAATGAACCTTGGCTTAAATTTTGGAGATGCAACCCTCATAGGCATATTCCTTGAGGACAACCAAACCAAGTCCCCCAATTTAAAACGAGGACCATCAGTCCTATGCCGGTTGGCAAACCGCTGGGCCTTCTCCTGAGAGAGAGACAACCTCTCCACCACCTGGTCCCAAATCTGCTGAATACGCTGCACAATAGTCAACCCCCGGACAGACAGAAGCCTCCGCCTGTCCTGAAGAAAATCGAGGGTGAAACCCGGAATTGCAGAAAAATGGAGACATCAATGTGGCAGAGCTAGCTCTATTATTAAGAGCAAACTCAGCCAAAGGCAAAAAAGAGACCCAGTCATCTTGATCAGCAGACACAAAACACCTCAAATAGGTCTCCAAGGTCTGGTTTGTTCTCTCGGTTTGTCCATTGGTCTGAGGGTGAAATGCAGAGGAGAAAGACAACTGAACACCAAGTTTAGAACAAAATGTCCTCCAAAATCTGGAAACAAACTGGACTCCTCTGTCAGACACAATGTTCTCCGGAATGCCATGTAACCGAACCACATGCTGAAAGAACAAAGGCACCAACTCGGAGGAAGGCAACTTAGGTTTTGGCACAAGATGTATCATCTTGGAAAACTTATCACAGGTTACCCAGATAACGGTCATTCTCTGAGAGACAGGAAGGTCAGAAATAAAATCCATAGAAATATGGGTCCATGGCCTCTTGGGTACAGGTAATGGCATTAACAAACCACTAGAACGAGAGCAAGGCTTGGAACGAGAGCAAGTCCCACAGGACTGCACAAAGTCCCTGACGTCACGAGACAAAGTAGGCCACCAAAAGGAGCGACTCACCATGTTTCTGGTACCAAAAATCCCGGGATGACCAGCCAACGCGGAACAATGAATCTCAGACATCACACTCTTTTTTTGTTTGTTTGGTCTGGAACAAACAACTTCCCAACAGGGCAGCGCTCAGGTTTATCCTCCTGACACCCTTCCAGAGCCAGTCTCAAATTGGGCGAAATGGTGGAAAGAACCACATCCTCTTTCAAAATAACAGCAGGATCCGATAACTTAGGAGAATCTGCAAAGAAACTCCTCGAGAGGGCATCCGCCTTGACATTCTTAGTGCCAGGAAGAAAAGAAACCACAAAATTAAAACGTGTGAAAAACAATGCCCACCTGGCCTGTCTAGGATTAAGTTACTTGGCTGATTCGAGATAAACCAGGTTCTTATGGTCCGTGAGGACCACCACCTGATATTTGGCTCCTTCCAGCTAATGTCTCAACTCTTCAAAGGCCCACTTCATGACCAATAACTCCCGATTACCCACGTCATATTTACATTCAGTTGGAGAAAATTTTCGAGAGAAAAAGGCACAAGGGTTACTCTTAAGAGGTCTCTGGATCCCTTTGGGACAAAACGGCACCAAAATCTCAGAGGCATAAACCACCTGAACCGACAGAGAAACATCAGGCTGCCGTAGAACAGGAGCAGAAATGAATCTCTGCTTAAGTTCCTGAAATGCAGAAACTGCCTCAGGAGGCCAATTCACCACATCGGAACCCTTTTTGGTCAGATCAGTCAATGGTTTAACAATACCAGAGAAATTACCAATAAATTTACGATAAAAATTGGCAAAACCCAAAAATCTCTGAAGAGCCTTCATTGAAGTAGGTTGAACCCAATCACAGATGGCCTGAACCTTGACCGGGTCCATTTCAATAACAGACGGAGACAAAATGAATCCCAGAAATGAGATCTTCTGTACGCCAAAAATACACTTTGATCCCTTCACATACAGTGCATTCTCTCTCAAAATCTGGAACACAGTCCGAACATGTTTCACATGAGAGTCCCAGTCATTTAAAAAAATCAAGATATCATCCAAATAAACAATCAGAAATTTATCCACAAAATCCCTGAAAATATCATTCTTGAAGGATTGGAAGACGGAAGTGGCATTAGTAATCCCAAAAGGCATCACTAGGTACTCAAAATGCCCCTCTGGGGTATTAAACACCGTCTTCCATTCATCCCCGTGCTTAATGCGAATAAGGTTATACGCCCCCCTAAGGTCAAGCTTGGTAAACCAACTAGCACTTTTCACTCTGGAAAATAGGTCAGAAATCAAAGGTAACAGATATTGATATTTAACAGTAATCTTATTCAGGAGACGATAATCAATACACAGCCTCAATGAACCATCCTTTTTGGCCACAAACAAAAAACCGACGCCCATGTGTGAAGAGGATGGTCTAATATGACCCTTCTCCAATGACTCCTTGATATAAGATCTCATAGCATCGTGTTCAGGTACAGATAAATTAAAAAGGCGACCTTTAGGAAATTTACCACCAAGCACTAATTCAATAGCGCAATCATAGCTCCTGTTAGGGGGCAAGGATGCAGATTTACTTTCACTAAACACATCAGAAAAATCAGTCAAAAAGTCAGGAACATCCTGAGATTGGGGTGAGGCAGAAAAAACAGGAGTGTCATTATTAATACATTGGCAGCCCAAACTGGTCACAGACACAGTTTTCCAATCCAAAACAGGATTTTGAGACTGTAACCAAGGGAAACCTAGTACAATAATGTCATGCAGATTATGCAGCACCAGAAATTTGCAACTCTCTTGATGATCTGGCTCAACTCTCATTATCACCTGAGTAGAAAACTGGGGTTTATTCTCCGCCAAAGGGATAGAATCAATGCCCAGCAGGGGAATAGACTTCCGCAGGGGTACCATGGGAAACCCACAACGTTTGGCAAAGTCAAAATCCATCAGGTTAATAGCTGCTCCTGAATCAACAAAAACCTGAGCAGAAAATGTGGACAGGGAGCAAATCAGGGTAACAGTCAACAGAAATTTAGTCTGAACACTACCCAAGACAACTGAGCGTGCAAAACGTCTTCCCCGCTTAGGGCAGAGAGAAATAGCATGGGAAGCGACACCACAGTAGAAACATAACCCATTGCGCTAACGAAACTGATGACACTGAGCCCCATAAGTCACTCCATCACACTGCATGGGCTCAGGAGCTGGCTCACAAGGCAACACTATCTCACGCATACCTCTGCGCTTACGCAAACGTCTGTCAATTTGAATAGCCAAAGATATAGAATCATTGAGACCAGAGGGAACAGGGAATCCCACCATAACGTCCTTTACTTTTTTCTGACAGACTGGGCTGCCAAAGCATGATCATTCCATTTGGTCAGGACTGCCCACTTTTGAAATTTCTGGCAGTACAACTCAGCGTCTTCAAGACCCTGATTTAATGCCAACAAGATCTTTTCAGCTTGATCAGTGACACTAGGTTCATCGTACAAAAACCCCAGAGCCTGAAAAAATACATCAATATCATTCAAAACAGGATCCCCAGGTGTCAGGGAAAAAGCCCAATCCTGAGGGTCGCCACGCAGCAGGGAGATGACAATTTGAAATAGCAAAAGCGGTAATACACCAGAGAGGCTGGAACCTATTGGATTGCAGTACCCTGAACTAACCACACAACTAGAGGTAGCCATGGAGCGTTCCTACGTTGATCCTAGACACCTCGTCACATCCTGAGAGATAACTACACCTAAAGGCAGAAAGATGAAAGCTATCTGCCCCGGAGCAGATCCCCAAAGAAAATAGGAAACCCCCAAACATGTAATGGCGGTTAGACAAGAAAGCATGGACACAGGCAGAAAATAGAATGAGCAAACACTCGGGCCCAATCTGTCTAGACAGAAAAGTACAGGAAAGAATTCTGACTGCAATCCAACAAAAACCCTAACAAAAATACCAACACTTCTGATTGCCAAAACACCTGAGATCATACGATCTCATCCACCTAAATCAGATCTCTGGTGTAACAAAACGCTATTCAGCAAATAAAAAGTAACAAAAGAGCAAAGCAAAAGTGCAGACACAAACGGAGCACAATTGCAGCGCCAGACCCCCAAAAGGGGACAGGCTGCAGTCCACTGCAGGCAGCAAACCAGCAGAGAAAATCAAACAGAGAAAAAAAAACAGCAAACACTTATCCGAAGGAGAGCAGGGAACAAGCAGTGCTTCAAGCAAGACCAGAAGGAACAATTGATAACCGGCAAGGCTGCTGGGAACTCAGGCCACTTATATCCTACCATTCAGCGCCAGCTGAAGGCCATTCATTAATCAGTTCATTACCCTCAGCAACCACCGGAGGGAGCCCCAGATCAGAAGCCGCCTCCAGCATATTCACAACAGAGTACCACACACTGCTACTATGCCCAAAATTATTTTACAGGCAAGATGCAGCTAAAATTTGTAGTAATTTCAACGCTGGTGGAGCTTAGTATAGATGGCCTAATAGAATGAGTACCACACACTGCTACTATACCCAAAATTATTTTACAGGCAAGATGCAGCTAAAAATTCGTAGTTATTTCAACGCTGGTGTAGCATTGTATAGATGGCCTTATAGAATGAGTACCACACATTGCTACTATGCCCACAATTATTTTCCAGGCAAGATGCAGCTAAAAATTCGTAGTTATTTCAACGCTGGTGGAGCTTTGTATAGATGGCCTAATAGAATGAGTACCACACACTGCTACTATGCCCAAAATTATTTTACAGGCAAGATGCAGCTAAAAATTCGTAATTTCAACGCTGGTGGAGCTTAGTATAGATGGCCAAATAGAATGAGTTCCACCCATTGCTACTATACCCCAAATTATTTTCTAGGCAAGATGCAGCTTTAAATTCGTAGTTATTTCAACGCTCGTGGAGCTTTGTATAGATGGGTTAATAGAATGAATACCACACACTGATACTATGCCCACAATTATTTTCCAGGCAAGATGCAGCTAAAAATTCGTAGTAATTTCAACGCTGGTGGAGGTTAGTATAGATGGCCTAATAGAATGAGTACCACACACTGCTACTGTGCCCAAAATTATTTTACAGGCAAGATGCAGCTAAAAATTCGTAGTTATTTCAACGCTGGTGGAGCTTAGTATAGATGGCCTAATAGAATGAGCACCACACACTGCTACTATGCCCACAATTATTTTCCAGGCAAGATGCAGCCAAAAATTTGTAGTAATTTCAACGCTGGTGGAGCTCAGTATAGATGGCCTAATAGAATGAGTACCACACACTGCTACTATGCCCACAATTATTTTACAGCAGCAGCAGTGCCGTCTAACACTCAGCTGCAGCAGCGAGAAAATGATGGCGACGGGGAAAATGGCTGGTTCTTAGGACATGTGACATACACAGCCAATGACACATGCCCTTGCTTGTGTGAAAAAAAAAGCAATTCGCTCCATGTGTGTGCTGCGGATAGGCTGACAGATCACACCTCCCACTGGAAATGCTGGAGAGAAAACAAAATGGAGATCTTCATTATTTCTGCAGAGATCCATCTTATGCCATCCCATGCCCCTCCCCCCGCCCCGCTGTACACTCAAGCTGTGTATTAACATTGATTATCAGCATTACTGTAAAAAAATCCAGTTACAATTTTGGTGCACGGACAGTTATCGAACATAACCTCGAACAGCCAGATTTTTTCCAAATCGTTCGGGTTCGTCGAACGGCTTGAACACTGCCCAAAACAGCTCAAATTTCAGATTGGCGAACAGTTCGAGTCGAACACCACTCATCTTTAGCCAGCACGTTCAGCAAGGCCCGGGAGCGCCGCTTTGCAATATACCCCCATCGCTAATCACAGGTAAGTATGCCCAATCTATGAGCTTCTTTTCTACTGCTACTGCTCCTACACCCTTATTAAATCACATGCATATTTATAGGTCCTCCATCAATCAGTAGGGATTCACTACATCCCCAAGGTACTCATCCTAACATACCTTCTCATTACTTTGTGCATTCATTCTCTCATTTTTCTAATATCTTCATTATTCATTACAGCTTATGGGGAATTTATAAAGGGACTCTCAATCCCCTGCTTCTGCTCCTTATCACATGTATATCTGAAACCAAGGTAAACTATTCTGTTCTACTCACTTTTATCCTAACTCTTGTAAATTTTCATTTTTTCAATGTTATTAACTCCGTCATTGCTCTAATATACTAATTATATTGGTATGCTGCCATTCATCTCTATACACCAGTGCTTATTAAACAAATTATCAACTGTTATAGCTGCACTATCTGGTTGCGTTACTACAGTACAGAGTGTACCCATTGGTATCAGTCTTCCTATTTGTTTTATTATTTTGTTATTTCTTATTACATATTACTCAACCTTTATTGTATCTTACATGTTCTCCTCTTATCTTTTTAGTAACCCCATGACTAAGACCTGGGAGGGTCGAAGCATTAGGTGTTTCAGTCATACTTTATTATGAAGAATCCATTTTTTGTGACCTCTTATTATTTTATATACATTGCTCAAAAAATAAAGGGAACAATTAAACAACAGAATATAACTCCAAGTAACTGAACTTCTGTGAAATCAAACTGTCTACTTAGGAAGCAACACTGATTGACAATCAATTTCACATGCTGTTGTGAGAATGGAATAGACAACAGAGAAATTATTGGCAATTATCAAGACACTCAATAAAGGAGTGGTTCTGCAGGTGGGGACCACAGACCACATCTCAGTACCATTGCTTTCTGGCTGATGTTTTGGTCACTTTTGAATGTTGATTGTGCTTTCACAATCGTGGTAGCATGAGACGGACTCTACAACCCACACAAGTGGCTCATGTAGTGCAGCTCATCCAGGATGGCACATCAATGCGAGCTGTGGCAAGAAGTTTTGCGGTCTGTCAGCATAGTGTCCAGAAACTGGAGGCGCTACCAGGAGACAGGCCAGTACACCAGGAGACGTGGAGAGTATCGTAGGAGGGCAACTACCCAGCAGCAGGACCGCTGCCTCCACCTTTGTGCAAGGAGGAGCACTGCCAGAGCCCTGAAAAATGACCTCCAGCAGGCCACGCATGTATATGTGTCTGCACAAATGGGTAGAAACCGACTACATGAGGATGGTCTAAGGGCCCGACGTCCACAGATGGGGGTTGTGCTCACAGCCCAGCACCATGAAGGACACTTGGCATTTGCCACAGAATACCAGGATTGGCAAATACGCCACTGGTGTGCTGTGCTCTTCACAAATGAAAGCAGGTTCACACTGAGCACATGTGACAGACGTGGCAGAGTCTGGAGACGCCATGGAGAATCTTCTGCCTGCAACATATTTCAGCATGACTGGTTTGGCAGTGGGTCAGTAATGGTGTGGGGTGGCATTCTCGCCAGAGGTAGCCTGACTGCCATTAGGTACCGAGATCAGATCCTCAGACCCCTTGTGAGACCATATGCTGGTGCAGTTGGCCCTGGGTTCCTACTAATGCAGGACACTGTCAGACCTCATTTGGCTGGAGTGTGTCAGCAGTTCCTGCAAGATGAAAACATTGAAGCTATGAACTGGTCCGCCGGTTCCCCAGACCTGAATCCGATTGATCACATCTAGGACATCTTGTCTCGCACCATCCACCAACGTCAAGTTGTACCGCAGACTGTCCAGGAGTTGGCAGATGCTTTAGTCCAGGTCCCGGAGGAGATCCCTCAGGAGACCATCCGCCGCCTCGTCAGGAGCATGCCCAGGCATTCTAGGGAGTTCATACAGTCACGTGGAGGGCACACACAATACTAAGCCTCATTTTGACTTGTTTTAAGGACATTGAATTCCACTTTAATTTTGTGTGACTCCAAATTCAGGACTCCATTGTTTAATAAATTTGATTTCCATTGATGGTTTTTGTGTGATTTTGTTGTCAGGACATTCAACTTTGTACAGAACAAAGTATTCAGTGAGAATATTTCATTCATTCAGATCTAGGATGTGTTATTTGAGTGTTCCCTTAATTTTTTTGAGCAGTGTATATTTGTTTAATAAACTGATTATATACTCTTGCAAACTATCTAGTAGAGTGTGCAGTGAATTACAGTTCTTCTACACTTCCATATAGACTGAACTTAAACTGCTTTTAGAGCCCACAGAAGCTGTTTCCAACCTTTTCAAGAAATATGAATGATGTTCCAGGAAGATCAAGGAGAGGGCCACGTCCAACAACTTGATAGGAAACCTAGAGCACATAAAAAGGCAACATTGTCCGGGGTATACAGCTTGAGAATTGTGAAGATAGAGCACCTCTATGGTAGGCTGAGATTGTCTTCTGGCGTGAATATGGTTTGTCCATGGATGTATGTTTCCAGTAGAATTAATCTAGAAGTGCCATCAATTGTTCTGTGCACAGAGTTGTGGTTGGCCTGTCTAAACGTGCCTATGAACAATCAAGGATAGGCTCATACAGTCATGGCCAAAAGTTTTGAGAATGACACAAATATTATATTTTCACATGATCTGCTGCCCTCTGGTTTTTATGTGTGTTTGACAGATGTTTTTATCACAGACAGAAATATAATAATTGCTAACATATGAGTAACAAAAGCTTATATTGACAGTTAGAATGCGTTAATGCAGCAAGTCAATATTTGCAGTGTTGAACCTTCTTCTTCAGGACCTCTGCAATTCTCCCTGGCATGCTCTCAATCAACTTCTGGACCAAATCCTGACTGATAGCAGTCCATTCTTGCACAATCAATGCTTTCATTTTGTCAGAATTTTTAGGTTATTGTTTGTCCACCCGTCTCTTGATGATTGACCACAAGTTCTCAATGGGATTAAGATCTGGGGAGTTTCCAGGCCATGGACCCAAAATCTCTATGTTTTGTTCCCTGAGCCATTTAGTTATCATCTTTGCTTTATGGCAAAGTGCTCCATCATGCTGGAAAAGGCATTGTTGATCGCCAAACTGCTCTTGGAGGGTTGGGAGAAGTTGCTCTTGGAGGACATTCTGGTACCATTCTTTATTCATGGCTGTGTTTTTAGGCAAGACTGTGAGAGAGCCGATTCCCTTGGCTGAGAAGCAACCCCACACATGAATGGTTTCAGGATGCTTAACAGTTGGCATGAGACAAGACTGTCTTCTCCGAATGAGGCGTTTTCCTGATGACCCCAACAATCGAAAAGGGTATTCATCAGAGAAAATAACTTTACCCCAGTCCTCAGCAGTCCACTGCCTGTACCTTTTGCAGAATATCAGTCTGTCCATGATGTTTTTTCTGGAGAGAAGTGGCTTCTTTGCTGCCCTCCTTGAGACCAGGCCTTGCTCCAAGAGTCTCCGCCTCACAGTGCGTGCAGATGCACTCACACCTGCCTGCTGCCATTCCTGAGCAAACTCTGCACTGCTGGTAGCCCGATCCCGCAGCTGAAACACTTTTAAGAGACGGTCCTGGCGCTTGCTGGTCTTTCTTGGGCGCCCTGGAGCCTTTTTGGCAACAATGGAACCTCTCCCCTTGAAGTTCTTGATGATGCAATAGATTGTTGACTGAGGTGCAATCTTTCTAGCTGCGATACTCTTCCCTGTTAGGCCATTTTTGTGCATTGCAATGATGACTGCACGTGTTTCTTTAGAGATAAGCATGGTTAACAGAAGAGAAACAATGTTACCAAGCACCAGCCTCCTTTTAGAGTGTCCAGTGGTGTCATTCTTACTTAATCATGACAGATTGATCTCCAGCCATGTCCTCATCAACACCCACACCTGTGTTAATGGAGCAATCACTGAAAAGAGGTTAGCTGGTCCTTTTAAGGCAGGGCTGCAATGATGTTGAAATGTGTTTTGGGGGATAAAGTTAATTTTCTAGCCAAATATTGACTTTGCAAGTAATTGCTGTTAAGCTGATCACTCTTTATAACATTCTGGAGTATATGCAAATTGCCATTAGAAAAAGTGAAGCAGCAGACTTTGTAAAAATTAATATTTGTGTCATTCTCAAAACTTTTGGCCATGACTGTACAGTTAGGTCCAGAAATACTTGGACAGTGCCACAAGGTTTGACATTTTAGCTCTTCACCAAAATATATTCAAGGTACAGTTATATAATCAATATGGGCTTAAATTTAAGCAGAAATTCTCCACTTTAACTCATTTTTGACATATGACATAATAGTACTTCATATTTTGCAGTAACTTCACACAACCCACAAATTGACCTACAGGTACGTCATGAGGGAAAATATTCACTGTGTCAAAAGAAACGGTGATTGGGTAAAGATGACTGCTGTCTTTGCCTTGGATCAATCGCATCAGTTGTACATTAAAAGTCCTATCCTGGTGCCTTTTTTTACTATGGTTATTGGTGCTACTTCTGAGCACCACTCACAAGTTGTCGTTTAGATCCCCACTTCCTCCCCTGTACCTTTGATCTTCTGAATGGTGTGAGGCAGTGATGAGTATTATATGCGATGGAAGGTATGTATCTCCCAGGATGCACAAAGAAGCGTATTGAGGCCGCTGGAGTTCATTGGAGTCACAGACATAGCTGTGGTTACAGTGCGGGATAAAGGTAATTATGGTCTTGGACAAGCTGTTTGGCCAAAGCAAATTTAAAGGAACCGTGCATGGGCTTTTATTTGTGGAGTGAACTACAAGGATGGTAGTGGTGCGGTACACTCCCAGCCGGGTCTTACAAGTGGCCCATGGCCACAGATCTCTTTTAAAAAACCTGCAGCAAAGGTTGAATGTGTCAGTATTTGTTTGCAAGCTTCAGAGCAGGTGGCTCTGCAACATCCGGCATTGTGAAGCTAACACAGTGCTAACTGAAACAAAACGTCTGATGGCCCTCAGCGGGACACAGTGCTGCAATCTCCCATGTCAACTGGTTTTGGAGACTGACTGTTTTGACACCCCAGAAGCGATCTGGAGGATACAGTCTTCCTTTAATTTGTGAGTTTTGGAAAATAGACATTTGCGTTGAACTTTACTGGGTCACTGCCTCATTACTGATTAACAGTCTGAACACCGCCACACGACATTGTTTGCAGTAAACTAACCATCTAATGATATCCCAGCAGTTCTTGGTCATTTGCCGGTCACCGCTATGGCTGCCTCCCTTCCAGTGAGGTAACGAGTGACTGCTATGCTGCTTGGCGATCTGCCTGCTGAGACTTATGGTTCTTCCATGAAAATATTCTCCTGAGCTGCTGGTTCTCTATTTCACAGCTGAAGACTGAAGACATCCCTCGTTCCCCCTTCTCCATCCCTAATTCCCTCTCTCCCATCCTTCCACCATATTCCTTTCTACAACTGCATGCTCATCAGTGACTCAGGTCACTGATCAGCATTTGCGCAGATAATTGACCACATCATAGTTCGTAATCTGCTCAATTTTTGTCCACGACTTAGTTTTCAGACAGGTTTTTATTTCTGCGTTGGCACCACCTCTGTGTCCAACCTGTGGCCTCAGCCCTTTGATCAGTATTGCAATCCACTGATCAAAGTCCACTGCAGAGTCAATTTTTTAAGTGTTAAAAAAGAATTAAAAAAAACTATAATAGTCTATATTTAGGAACCGCATAATCTAGTAAAAATGTACTGTAATCAGCTTATACTGCAGTATATTTTTTACTAAAATGCAGAATTACAGTTAGCGTCAGTTGTGGGCGCTCAGTAATTGAATTTACTGATGTCCATCTAGTAAAACAAATTTAGAGTAGCTTATTAATTTCATTAAAAAAATTTTATACTACAGATTTTTTTCTGCTATTAAATGCATATTTGTGTGCGTCTGGCATTTTTTTTTTTTTTTTGCTGACTTTGGTTCTTTGTGGTTTTTATTTAGTGCAGCTTCAGTATTTTACTACAGTTTTTTTTAATAGAATTATAGTTGGCCTCAGTTGTGGGTGGGCTTTCAGTATTTTTTTCTACTGATGTTTGCCCAGTACATTTTACATATTTATATTCTTTTTTTTCCCTTTTCTCCTATTCTTTTTTATTCTAACCTAATAAATAAAGTTTACCAAACACCTGGATAAAAGTTAGTTACAGAATACATATGGAGACACTATAGACAAACTTAATGTTCATGAGAAAAATAAAAGAAAAAAAATGTCACTCCTTTCCCTAAAAGTGTACCCAGCTGAAGAGGCAAATGCCTCTCTTTCCTCCAATATCACCCCTGAAGATTGAGTCTCAGATGTCTGAGTTTGTGGCCGTATCAGGAATTCAATTTGACACTTCATTTTTCTTTGAGGATTTTGTAAATCTCATGGTGTCCCAGACAAATTTCTGAGCTCAACAATTTTTATTACAAAATCCCAATTAACCATTTAATAATTGGACCCCCGTACATGCGGTTAAAATGATGAAATTTTAAGGCCTTGTACTTCACATGGGAATATTGAACAAGCCAGAATTTTGGCAATATTGTAGCATGGATATTTTAGATAACACTCCAGTTTTCTGCATGACTATAACCCTGACTCGCTATGAGGCCATGGTCAAATTTTTCCATTGCAACGATAATGCAGTGTCCACCCCTCAACTTTGGCCAACTTTTCAAATTTAGCCGATCATTTATCACTAAAGTAACAAATTTGCTGAGGTATACATTCCCCAAAGGGACATATGCGTAGATAAGACCCCAATGAGACAGTTCAAGGGGAGGCTTAAATTCTGGAAATACCTGTCCAGTAAAATGTCAACGTACAGAATTACAAACGAACAAGCTCAGGGTACACCACAGATTTCGGGTGTAGGGACAGATGCATACCTGAATTGAACCCCCTGTATGCCCCTGTCCTAACAGTAAGTGGGAAAATTGTGTGGTAATTGGTGCACCCACTGCTGTATCAGGTTTCTCATCTTTACCAAGATAACTTTTTTTACTAACGTCTCGTCTTCAAGTCCCTTTCTGCCAGAGCTACCGCAGTATACTGTGTGCAATAATCAGAGCCGCCTCCCTAGCAGCTGCTCAGAAAGGGTGATAGCATAGCCAATTATAGTTGATGATCAAGTATAAAGATAAAAGGGATGTCCTTATCTTGACCCCAATACATAGAAATGGCAGCACTCCCACTGCTGTACGTGGTACCTGTGGTACATCTGAGATTAGAAGATCGCTGCAATTAGCTGAGCACAAGTCCTTTTTAAATCTACATGGGCATTCAGGAGTTAACAGGTTTCTTGTGGCATGGAAAGGGTTTAAAGCTCTTCATGGTCTTTTGACTGATACCTATTGAAACCACACCCTTCCATTATATAAACCTGTGCCTGGCCTCCCTCTATGCCAGCAACAGAATTTTCATTCTGGTCCTGTCTTCATTGGAGAAATGTGTTCTGGAGAGTTGCTCTTTTCTGCATGAGATTGTTGCAAGCGGTTTGTTGTGAATACCTTTACTTTCCCCTTCTTGCACTCTTTCATGTTGCTTTTCTACCTTTTTTACTGTTACATTTTATATTTTATCTTGTGCGTTTGTTGTTTGATTTATTTCTTGATTTCCCCGTCTGTCCAACTGGTGTTATCCTTTTACTCCTGTCTCTTTCCGCTCTAAGGGGGAGGGTGTGAGCTGCAAAGAATTTCATAAGCTCACAGTGAAACATGAGATTCGGGCATCTACACCTTCAGGGGTAACACTGGGATTAAGGATACGTTAGGGCCTTCCTAAATTAAGGGACAGTACAGGGTCGCTCCTCCCCAACTCTCCTATAGTCACAGCATGACAGTACCACTGCACAGGTTCACAAAGCAGACTGTGTCCTGGTGTACAATATGAAAATTTGGGGGAGTTGATCTCTCTCTGATCAAGACCTCCAGCCCTACAATGCCATGCAAAGATATGTGTAGTACAAGGTATTGGCTGTGCACATTGTACAGATGGCACTACATAATGCTTACTTGCTTTCATAATGTGCAAGCCAGACAGGAACATTCCTATTGTTTTAGGAGGTAGTGATCAAGATCCTAATATTTAGCAGTCAGAAAGGTGATGGCCCCAGTGCCTCTGCCACTCAAGATGCCAACATTTTCCCAGTGAGGTCCCCCAAATTGCAGGGAACTGAAAAAAACACTTGGCAATGTGACAACTTCTCCGAAAAACTTTGCCTATGCATAAAATACTATTTCAAAGTCCCCCACTCATCTATGTATAACTAAAAAATTTTCTGACTTAACCTGTGTCGCCTCGGCGACTTAGACACCTTCTCAGCGCCGCCCTACTCACTGCATTTGCAGCTTCTCTCTCTTTTTCAGGCCATTTCGCTAAGCCATCATACAGCACTTCCAAACTTTGCTGCATATCCCTTCTGTCTTCTCTTGGCTTTAGGGATGGGAGGCCTAATCCTGCAGGAAATTAACCATTCTGTGTCCTGCAGAGATTGTTTTCCCTAGCCTATCCTCTGCCTGGCCTTTGATATATTTGGTAGCTAATCGCTCCTCTCCTTTGAATGAGCTCCTGTCTTCACCTGGCTTTAGGTAGGGGCTGCCCAATCCTGCAGGGATTTAACCCTTCAGGGTTTGTTTTTCTCAACCTATCCCCTGTCAAACAAGGGATATATTAGGCAGCTCCTTACTTTTGCCTAAGCTTAGGTTCTAGTCTCTAGATTCCTGTCAAGTTGTACCTCTGTTTAGTCTCCTCTGTTATTGTCTCCACTCATGACCCCGACTTGTATATTGAAACCTTGCTTCTTGCCCCAACCCTGGACTGTCTTCTTACGCTTCTGTCTTGCCCTCCTGCGCTTCACATACCTGCTCTGACCCGTGGGTCAGCTGATGCTGGTCTGGGGACTATCCTGAAGTGATACTTATTGCCTACCTGTGTGCAAGCCTATCCTCACCATAAGAAACTGTAGTGAAAGTCAAGTTGTCGCTTACTCACATCTTTCCAGGGTAAGCCCAGTGCATATCGTCATGGTTTTACACTCCTCAGCGTTACAGCTCAGGGCATGAACCCTTACACTAACAAAATGGGACCCAGAGATTCCAAGTCCCTAAGTTCAGGCTTGTACGAGAAAGTCTGTGCTCAGTGTGAGCATCAAGACCAGCTTATGCAGAAGATGATTTGTTGTGGCAAGTCAGCTGCAGGAATTATCCACCTAGGTCTCCACCCTTTCCCACGCCTCATCCATGACAGGTAATCCTTGTTCTGGACTGTTGATTACTGCTGAGGATTCACCTTGGGTTCCAGTTTCTCGTGGAGCAAGCTCTGCAACCTTAAACAAACTCAAGTATCAACAAGTAACAACGACGGAGACCTTCTAGAAGAACCTGAAGACCCACCTGTTCCGACAAGCCTACAACCTGCAATGATCCTCAGTCTACTAAACCATCGCACGACCAGCTCTACCCTTTCCTAGTGTATTCTCACCCATCCCTGCAGACTGTGAGCCCTCGCGGGCAGGGTCCTCTCTCCTTCTGTACTTGTGCGTCCCTTGTCTAGCACATGTTTATTGTACCTGTCTATATTTTTCCCTTTTCATATGTAAAGCGCCATGGAATAAATGGCGCTATATAAATGTATAATAAAAGTATTTGAACCACCCAGATTGACTGTTCTTGCTATTGAGCATATGCAAGTCGAGCTTGCCAAACTTTCTATACAAGAGCATCAGAATTGGTATAGTGAGAATGTGTGTATGTACTGTGGAAGCGAGGCCTGAAAGCTCTTGCACTTTGGGATAGTCGGATAGATTACTCTGGATGGGAGATTTAGTTCCCCGGACCATTTGCCCAAGTAACCTTGGGCTGGTGAGAGAGGTTTCTCTTCACAGCAATCCATTTATACTACAGCTCCACTGCCAGCTACATCTATCCGGACCTGGTTTTTCAGCTTCCTGCTCAACAGCTAGATCCTCATCTGGTTATTGCCTCCATTGACAGACAACTCCTGGCAAATAAATTTTTTTTTGTTTGTTTTTAGCTCCAAATTTTGCATTTTCATAATAGTAACAGGAGAAAATGGATGCCAAAATTTGTTGTGCAATTTCTCCTGAGTTCACCGATTCTCCATATGTCTTCGAAAGAAACAAGCAGCAGTGGATGTTGCTGAGTGAAAATTGTAAACTGCCGTTAGTGACCAGTACGTTATGCCCCGCTCATGCCTCTGTTGTAGACTTGCACCTGTAAATTTGGTGGGCTCTGATCACTACAAAAATGCCAAACATGTGGTTGCTAAATGTGGTTTAGGCACACTGGGGCTCAGAAGAGAGGGGAGACATTTGGATTTTGAAGCTGAGAATTTGCTGAATTTCTTTTGGGGGGGCGAGGGGTAACGTGGAAGGCCCCTATATTTCCGTTAACAGATGACGGCCCTGAGTGAGGGCTTGCTTTTTTTGTGGTTTGAGTTGAAGCTTTTATTGGAACATTATACATAAGTTATGATCATATTTATCCGGCGCTCTACCCTGAGCACGTACATCGGGGTTTCCATCTAAATTTCCGAGTGACGTGACAGATGAAACCCCCGATGGATGCATTCATTATAGTGAGGCAGCAGAGTTTCTCTGGACTCCGTCTGGCCTCTGTTCAGCGGTGTCCTTTTCAGAAGTGCACAAAACTGTGGACGACGGCACTTTTATGCAATCCTAAAAAGACGTACACAGCCGGATGACAGATCCCATAGTATCCACAGTGCCTCCAACTGCCTCATTGTAGAGAATCTTCTGCCAGGGGTTGTGTCTAAATCATGTATTTTCTCCTCGCCACGACAGCGCCCACTGAGAGAGGGGATCTGCCCCTAGGAATAGGAAACCTACGGAGAGATAAAAGGGGCGGTCCCCCTCGCACCCGCAGTTGGTTTCCTGTTCCTAGGGAACCTGTGGAGAGAAGAGGATATCTGGGCTGTAATGCCGCCTATGCGGTTACTGTAGGAACGGCAGGGGCTCCAGCACCAGAAGCGGTGTTGGGGGACTGCTGTGTCCAGTTCCCCCCTCAGCTGTCAGGACATTGTGAGGCTGGGATTCGGGGGTCGCCCTGGCTCATGGAGAGAGCGCGGCGCGGCAGGATGGGTCGACGCTTGTCGAGGTAACGTACCAAACGGGCGCTCCGCCGGGGCGACTCTGCCTGTGTGTACAGGAAGGCCCAAGAAGCGCTCTCCTCCGGAAGTCCTCAGCTTACTTCCGGGGCGGTACTGAGTAGGGGGTGCGCCTGTACTGAGCGGCATGGCCGCGCAGGCGCTCATAGTGCGGCTGTGACCCGGAAGTGATGAAGCACTTCCGGGTAAGAAAAAAAAGGGAGATTAATTCTGAAGTGATATAAAAACACCGGTGTGCAAACAGGGCATCGCCTAAAGAGACCGCTGTACTCCCCTTGGAGAATGCAGCAGTGTCAGCACCAAGCAGCCGCAGAAGCGGCAGTGGTCACTCTAAGCAGAGCGGATCCTCATCTAAAAGTGGCAAAGACAAAGCTGGTCGATCCACATCACAGCCTGTGCTGTCACCTCCGCATCCGGTACCATGTTGACAGAGGCTTCACTGGGTGAGTGTTATTGTCCCACCTATATTAAGCTGATAACCCCCTTCTTTCTGGATACCCTAGGCAAAAAGAACCGAAAAGTCTAAATATAGACAATGCGACCTGTGTTCCCAGGCCCTTACAGACAACTACCCCTAGAGGATGTGCCAGATCTGCATCGGACAGACCCTGCAGGAATAGTCCTCTATAAGAACAGAGGACATCAGATTGTTGATCAGGGAGGAATTACAGGCCTTAAGGGGTTCAGTTAGTATTTTGGAAATAAAGTCCAATAAGGAATATGACTCCCCGAGAACAGAGCTTTCCTCAGATACAGACGATAGGGGCTCGGTTTCCTCCAGAGAATCCCTTTCTTCGGAAGGAGAACAACATACATGCTTTCCAACCGACAGTGTCAACAATCTTGTCAGATCAGCTCGGAAGACCATGGGCCTTACGGATACTGAAGATCCCAAAACCCCTCAGGACATCATGTTCACAGGGCTCTCTGAGAAAGAGTCCGGCATTCCCAGTAATTCCAGCAATTAAATAGTTATTAAGGAATTGGAGAAACAAGGACAAAAGTGCCTTCCGTCAACATCCAAAAGACATCCCTTTGATGACGAGGACCTGTCTTTATGGACAAAGGCCCCAAAAGTGGACGCAGCCGTAGCCTCCACATCAAAGCAAGACTCGGACCCTACTGGACACCCTAGACCGTAAAGCAGATTCACTTTTAAAAAGATTGTGGGAATCATTTACAGGAGCATTGAAGCCCACTATATCAGCTACATATACAGCAAGATCCATTCTAGTATGGTTAAACAATTTGGAGGCATGCATTATAGGCGGTATGTCTAGAGATAAATTAATGTCCTCCATCCCTCTGATCAGAGGCGGGGCAGCCTTCTTAGCGGACACCTCTGTCGATTCTATACGCCTAGCCGCC
Source organism: Oophaga sylvatica (assembly GCA_033576555.1). Lineage (NCBI taxonomy): Eukaryota > Metazoa > Chordata > Amphibia > Anura > Dendrobatidae > Oophaga > Oophaga sylvatica. Next base: position 300,446,578 of record JARQOD010000003.1, on the reverse strand, counting down.
AAGTCAGCAGAGTTAACCAATGCAGCATGTCAGGCAGTTTGGTTAAAAAGATGGAGAGGCGATGCACAGACAAAATCTTAGCTCTGCAGCCTACCTTGCCAGGGTGAGTACCTGTTTGGCAAAAAATTGGATGAAATTCTCACCAATGCGGGTGAAAGAAAGAAGGGGTTTCCTAACGCTTATATTCCATCCTATAGGGCAGCCTTCCGATAGCCTGCACTTATCAGGAGGAAGGACTATAGAAACCAGGACTGCTGGGCTAATAAAGGAACAAGACTAAAGAGAAGCCACGTTAATTCTGACCTGCCGGTGGGTGGCAGACTATTTTTTTTTTTTTTTGTCCAACAATGGAAGGGGGTAATGTCCAACTCATGGGCCATTAGCCTAGTAACATCTGGCTTAAAATTAAAATTCATCCGGGTCCCCCCGGACACCTTCCTGTTGACTTCTCTAAACTCCCAATCTCAACAAGGGGTCTTGGAGTTGGAAATAAGAAGTCTATTATCCAAGGGGGTTTAGTAGAAGTTCCAGCACACCAGAGAGGGAAAGGGTTCTACTCCCCTCTATTTCTAGTATCTAAACCCGACAGTTCATATAGGACCATAATAAACCTGAGGAAATTGAATGTATTTTTTAGAAAACCAGACCTTCAAGATGTAGTCCATCAATTCAACCGTAAAACTTTTGTTTCCCAGATGCTTTATGTCGGTCCTCGACCTCAAAGATGCGTATTATCGTCTATCAATATGTATCGAGCATCAAAAATATATCTGCGTGGCAGTCATGTTGGAAGGTCAAGTTTGTCACCTCCAGTACACAGAAATGCCCTTCGGGTTGTCCGTGGCTCCCAGAGTCTTCACCAAATTGATGTCAGAGGTGATGTCATATTTGAGATTGAAAGACACCCTAATAATCCCATACCTAAGCGACCTACTGGTGATAGGAAATTCTGCTTCACAATGTCAGCAACATCTAGTTAACGTAATTTCATCATTACAGGATTTTTTATGGCTAATCAATTGGGAAAAATCCAGACTGTACCCGATAACCTGCCAAACATTCCTGGGCCTTCTGCTAGACTCCGTAAGTCAGAGGTGCCTTCTCCCTGAAGCAAAACAACTAACAATAATTAATAAAGTAGTGTCAGTAATCTATACCCCCACAATATCCCTCAGGCAGGGTATGTCTCTCCTTGGTTCATTAACATCATGTATTCCCGCAGTGCCATGGGCCCAGTTCCATACTAGGCAGCTACAGAACACTATCTTGCAGGAAGAAGTGAAATTACAGTGTCATTTAGAGTGCTTTATGTCACTATCAACAGAGCTAGTGGAATCCTTGACCTCGTAGCTAGAATCAGACCATCTCTCAGGAGGGGTTCCTTGGAAAATAAAGCCTTCCAAAATAATTTTCAAGGACACCAGGCCTAAGGAATGGGGAGCACACCTAGGAGAACAGGTAGTTCAGGGGCGATAGTCTATTATCGAAGCAAACGACTCATCAAACGTAAGGGAGTTAAAAGCCATTTACCATGCCATACGTAATTTTCTCCCGCACTTGCGAGGGACACATACAAGGGTACTATCAGACAACATGACATCCGTGGCATATATAAATCATCGGGGAACAAGATCAGAAACTCTCATGTCTATTGCGGACAAAATTCTAACAATGGCCGAAAAACATCTCCTATCTTTGTCAGCTCTGCATGTCAGAGGAGTGGACAACTCAAGAGCGGATTTCCTCAGCTGCCAGACACTACACCAAGGAGAATGGGTACTCAACCATGGCATTTTCAAAATGATAACGGAGTTGTGGGGCATACCGGAAATAGACCTTTTTGCAACAAGAAACAACAGACAGGTCGAAAGGTTCGCTTCGTTATCCATGACGGACAACCCTGATATTCTCGATTACCTTCAAGACCCATGTAACTTTCATCGGGCGTATGCTTTTCCTCCAATGATAATTTTGCCAGTAGTCATCAGGATAATAAGGGAGGAAGGGGCAAACATGATTCTAATAGCCCCGTTTTGGCCCAAGAGACAATGTTTCTCCTGGCTCAGCCATGTCAATCTCAGACCTGTGGATTCTCACGAGGGATCGAGACCTGCTGTCTCAGGGGCTCTTCTACAACCCTCAGTTGAAGGGCTTACGGCTGACAGCCTGAAATTTGAGAGGCAATTACTAAGACTAATAGGTTCTCAGAAAAATTAATTGATACCCTCCTACAAAGTAGGAAGGAGGCCACTAGAAAAATTTACGTAAGAGTGTGGAAAAATTTTTTTATTTTCCGTCCAGCGGCTCTTTCTAACGAAATACCCATTCCTGCTATTTTAGAGTTCTTGCAGAAGGGGCGTGAATTAGGTCTTTAAGTCAACACCTTGAAAGTACAAATATCGGCTCTGGGAGCCTAATATGTTAACAATATTGCAGGGGACAAATGGATAGCTCTCTTCATTTCAGCATGTCAAAGAGAAAACCCGGTGCATATTCCCCAAATACCGCCTTCGGATCTCAACTTAGTGTTAGATGCCTTAACAGGGGCCCCATTTGAACCACTACACTCAGCCCCAATAAAATATGTTTCCCTTAAAACAGCCCTATTGATGGCCCTAGTGTCAGCAAGAAGGGTAAGCGACATTCAGGCCTTATCAATAGATCCACCCTTTCTATCAATATTTCAAGATGGGATAGTTCTAAAAACAGACCCTTCTTACCTGCTTAAGGTATCCACTAGATTCCATAGGTGTCAAGAGATTTTTCTTCCCTCCTTCTATAATAATCCCACAAATCAGGAGGAAGAAAAATTTCACACACTAGTTGTGAGAAGGGCCATAATAACATATCTAGATAGGATTAGACCCTGTAAGAAGAGCAGGGCTCTCTTTGTCTCCTTTTAAGGCTACAAGAACGGATCTGGAATTACGAAATATACGCTATCCCGGTGGATTAGAGTCACAATTAGTCTGGCATACTCTGCGAAAGTGGAGAATCCGCCTCAAGGCGTGAGAGCACATTCCGCTAGAGCTATAGCATCATCCTGGGCTGAAAGAGTGGAGGTCCCCATCGAGCTCATATGTAAGGCCGCAACTTGGTCTTCACCTTCCACCTTTTATAACCACTATAGACTGGACTTATCTGCCTCTACCGACTTGGTTTTTGGTAGATCAGTTCTTGACACGATGGTCCCCACCAGGTGATTTTGTCTGCAAATCTCTAAGTGGGTGCTGTCATGGCAAAGAGAAAAAAAACTGATTACTTACCGGTAATGCTCTTATATAGAGTACATGACAGCACCCACTCACTACCCTCCCTAATGGTGATCACACATAGTTCACTTGTAGTGGTGAATGGTTCATAGGCTTAGTTTATATAAATTTAATTAGATGCAGATAGAAATATTTGAATAGCCTACTAAAATTGGTGGGCTGTTCCTCTCATTCTCTGTAACCCAACTGCGGGAGCGAGGTCGACCGCCCCTTTTATCTCTCCGTAGGTTTCCTGTTCCTAGGAGCGGATCCCCTCTCTCTATGGGTGCTGTTGTGGACTCTATAAAAGAGCATTACCGCTAAGTAATCGTTTTTTTTTTTAGAGATTTAAATGGAAACCCCGGTGTAAGCGGTCAGCACAGAGTGCAGGATAAATGGAGGTAAATAGAAATAGACTGAGGGCAATATTAAGATAAATATCACTGGTATCACTGGCCACACACTTAAAGGTACAAATGGAGAAAAGAGAAAAGAAGTGTGTAGAAGACAAGGATCAAGTCGTGAAGAAATTTCTAGGTAACAACAAAGATCAAAAATTTAAGTATTGTGTAGAACATGCTGAAACATTTCAAAGCCTTGGGTTGGCTGATGAATTTGACGTTACATTCCCACTTTCCTGAAAACCTTGGTGCTGTTAGCTAATAGCATGTAAAAAGATTTCATCAGGACATCCGGGAGATGGAATGATGATGCCAAGGTAGATGGAAAATGAACATAATGGAACTACTGCTGGATGCTTCACAGAGAACATTCACAGGTCTTCCATAAGAGAACAAGGTTTTAACCCCTCTCTGCCATCAGACGTACTATTCCGTCCATGTGACCCTGGACCTAATTCCCATGGACGGAATAGTACGTCATGGGCGATCAGCTGCGCTCCCGGGGGGAGCGCAGCTGATCGCCGCCGGGTGTCAGCTGATTATCACAGCTGACACCCGTGACTGTGTGTCAGGAGCGGTCACGGACCGCTCCCGGCACATTAACCCCTAGCACACCGCGATCAAACATGATCGCGTTGTACCCGGGGCACAGGGGAGGATCGCGCAGGCAGGGGTCTCCCTGCGCGCTCCCCTGAGACCCTCAGAGCAGCGCGATGTGTCGCGCTGTTCCGAGGGTCCGTCCTCCCTTCAGGTCCCCGGATCCAAGATGGCGCCGGGGTCCTGCAGGGAGGCGGCTTCCTCAGTGCCTGCTGAGAGCAGGCGCTGAGGAAGCCTGCAGCGATGCCAGAGCGATCGCTGGTGTGACAGAGTGCTGTGCACACTGTCACACCAGCGATCTGATAAAATACTGTGATGTCCCACCCTGGGACAAAGTAAAAAAGTAAAAAAAGTAAAAATAAAAATTGTAAAAAAAAATCATAAAAAAAAAAAAATATTCCCCAATAAATTCATTTTTTCCTGTAAATAAAAAAAACAAAACAATAAAAGTACACATATTTGGTATTGCCGCGTCCGTAACGACCCCCCCTATAAAACTGTCCCACTAGTTAACCCCTTTAGTGAACCCCTTAAAAAAAAAAAAAAAAAAACGAAGCAAAAAATCAATGCTTTATCATCATACCGCCGAACAAAAAGTGAAATAACACGCGATCAAAAAGACCGATATAAATAAACATGGTACCACTGAAAACGTCATCTTGTCCCGCAAAAAACGAGCCGTTACACAGCATCATGAGCGAAAAAATAAAAAAGTTATAGCTCGCAGAATAAAGCGATGCAAAAATAATGATTTTTTTATATAAAATTGTTTTCATTCTATAAAAGCGCCAAAACCTAAAAAAATGATATAAATGAGGTATCGCCATAATCGTACTGACCCGAAGAATAAAACTGCTTTATCAATTTTACCACACGCGGAACGGTATAAACGCCTCCCCCAAAAGAAATTCATGAATTGCTGATTTTTGTTCATTCTAACCTCCCAAAAATTGAAATAAAAAGCGATCAAAAAATGTCACGTGCTCAAAAATGGTACAAATAAAAACGTCAACTCGTCCCGCAAAAAATAAGACCTCACATGACTCTGTGGGCCAAAATATGCAAAAATTATAGCTCTCAAAATGTGGTGATGCAAAAAACTATTTTTTGCAATAAAAAGCGTCTTTTAGCGTGACAGCTGCCAATCATAAAAACCCGCTATAAATAGTAAATCAAACCCCCCTTTATCACCCCTTAGTTAGGGAAAAATAATAAAATTAAAAAAATGTATTTATTTCCATTTTCCCGTTAGGGTTAGGGTTGCGGCTAAAGTTAGGGTTAGGGTTGGCGCTAACGTTAGTATTAGGGTTAGGGTTGGCGCTAACGTTAGGATTAGGGTTGGGATTAGGGTTATGGGTGTGTTAGGGTTAGGTTTGTGGTTAGGGTTGGGACTAGGGTTATTGATGTTTGGGGTTAGGGTTGGAGTTAGAATTGGGGGATTTCTGCTGTTTAGGCACATCAGGGGCTCTCGAAATGTGACATGGCGTCTGATCTCAATTCCAGCCAATTCTGCGTTGAAAAAGTCAAATGGTGCTCCTTCACTTCTGAGCTCTGCCATGCGCCCAAACAGTAGTTTACCCCACATATGGGGTATCAGCATACTCTGGACCCCAAGAGTTATTGTGCAATTTGGCCTATTTCTCCTGTTACCCTTGGGAAAATAAAAAACTGGGGGCGACAAAATCATTTTTGTAAAAAAAAAAATGATTTTTTTGTTTTTACGGCTGTATGTTATAAAACTTCTGTGAAGTACTTGGGGCTTCATAGCGCTCACCACACTTCTAGATAAGTTCCTTGTGGGGTCTATTTTCCAAAATGGGGTCACTTGTGGGGGGTTTCCACTGTTTAGGCGCATCAGGGGCTCTCCAAATGCGACATGACGCCCCCAGACCATTCCATCAAAGTCTGCAATCCAAAACGTCACTACTTCCCTTCCGAGCCCCGACGTGTGCCCATACAGTAGTTTTCTCCCACATATTGGGTATCGGCGTACTCAGGACAATTTGGACAACAACTTTTGGGGTCCAATTTCTCCTGTTACCCTTGTGAAAATAAAATATTGGGGGCGAAAAAAATCATTTCTGTAAAAAAAAAAGGATTTTTTATTTTTACGGCTGTACGTTATAAACTTCTGTGAAGCACTTCGGGGTTCAAAGTGCTCACCACACATCTAGATAAGTTCCTTGTGGGGTCTATTTTCCAAAATGGGGTCACTTGTGGGGGGTTTCCACTGTTTAGGCGCATCAGGGTTCTCCAAATGCGACATGACGCCCCCAGACCATTCCATCAAAGTCTGCAATCCAAAACGTCACTACTTCCCTTCCGAGCCCCGACGTGCGCCCATACAGTAGTTTACTCCCACATATTGGGTATCAGCGTACTCAGGACAAATTGGAAAACAACTTTTGGGGTCCAATTTCTCCTGTTACTCTTGTGAAAATAAAATATTGGGGGCGAAAAAATCATTTTTGTAAAAAAAAAAAGGATTTTTTATTTTTACGGCTGTACGTTATAAACTTCTGTGAAGCACTTCGGGGTTCAAAGTGCTCACCACACATCTAGATAAGTTCCTTGTGGGGTCTATTTTCCAAAATGGGGTCACTTGTGGGGGGTTTCCACTGTTTAGGCGCATCAGGGGCTCTCCAAATGCGACATGACTCCCCCAGACCATTCCATCAAAGTCTGCAATCCAAAACGTCACTACTTCCCTTCCGAGCCCCGACGTGCGCCCATACAGTAGTTTACTCCCACATATTGGGTATCAGCGTACTCAGGACAAATTGGACAACAACTTTTGGGGTCCAATTTCTCCTGTTACCCTTGTGAAAATAAAATATTGGGGGCGAAAAAAATTTTTGTAAAAAAAAAAGGATTTTTTATTTTTACGACTGTACGTTATAAACTTCTGTGAAGCACTTCGGGGTTCAAAGTGCTCACCACACATCTAGATAAGTTCCTTGTGGGGTCTATTTTCCAACATGGGGTCACTTGTGGGGGTTTCCACTGTTTAGGCGCATCAGGGGCTCTCCAAACACGACATGGCATCCAGCCAATTCTGCGTTGAAAAAGTCAAACGGCGCTCCTTCCCTTCCAAACTCTGCCATGCACCCAAACAGTGGTTTACCCCCACATATGGGGTATCAGCGCACTCAGGACAAATTGCACAATAACTTTTGGAGTCTTTTTTCCCTTGGGAAAATAAAAATTGGGGTGAAAAGATCAATTTTGTGGAAAAAATATAATTTTTTAATTTTACGGCTCTACGTTATAAACTTGTGTGAAGCACTTGGGGGTTCAAATTGCTCACCAAAGATCTAGATAAGTTCCTTAGGGGGTCTAGTTTTCCAAATTGGGTCACTTGTGGGGGGTTTCCACTGTTTAGGCACATCAGGGGCTCTCCAAATGCAACATGGCGTCCAATCTCAATTTCAGCCAATTTTGGTTGGAAAAAGTCAAATAGTGCTCCTTCCATTCCGAGCTCTGCCATGCGCCCAAACAGTGGTTCCCCCCCACATATGGGGTATCAGCGTACTCAGGACAAATTGGACAACAAATTTTGTGGTCCAATTTCTCCTGTTACCTATGGGAAAATATAAAATTAGTGACTAAGAGATAATTTTTGTGGGAAAAAAATAGGATTTTTTATTTTCATGCCCGGGCATTATAAACTTGTGTGAAGCACTTGCGGGTTCAAAGTGCTCACCAAAGATCTAGATAAGTTCCTTAGGGGGTCTAGCTTCCAAAATGGGGTCACTTGTGGGGGTTTCCACTGTTTAGGCTCATCTGGGGCACTACAAACGGAACATGACCCCCATCAATGTTTGCATTCCAAAACGTTACTGCTTCTTTTCCAAGCCCTGCCGTGCGCCCAAACAGTTCCCCCCCCCCACATATGGGGTATCAGCGTACTCAGGACAAATTGGACAACAAGTTTTGGGGTCCAATTTCCTTGGGAAAAATCAAAAATTTGGGACTAAAAAATCATTTTTGTGGAAAATTGTTTGTTTTTTTTTTTTCACACCCTGGCATTATAAACTTTTGTGAAACACTTTGGGGTTCAAAGTGCTCACAACAGATCTAGATAAGTTCCTTAGGGAGTCTAGTTTCCAAAATGGTGTCACTTGAGGGGGGTTTCCACTGTTTAGGCGTATCAGGGGCTCTCCAAACACGACATGGCGTCCAATCTCAACTCCAGCCAATTTTAGTTTGAAAAAGTCAAACGGCGCTGCTTCCCTTACGAGCTCTGCCGTGTGCCCAAACAGTGGTTTTCCCCCACATATGGGGTATTGGCGTACTCAGGAGAAATTGCACAACAACTTTACCTGTCCATTTTCTCCTTTTACCCTTGTGAAAATAAAAAAAAGTTTGTAAAAGATCATTTTTGTGGCTAAAAAGTTAAATATTAATTTTTTCCATCCACGTTGCTTCAGCTCCTGTGAAGCACCTGAAGGGTTAATAAACTTCTTGAATGTAGTTTTGAGTACCTTGAGGGGTGCAGTTTTTATAATGGTGTCACTTTTGGGTATTTTCTGCCATATAGACCCGTCAAAGTGACTTCAAATGTGAGGTGGTCCCTAAAAAAATGGCTTTGTAAATTTTGTTGTAAAAATGAGAAATCACTGGTCAACTTTTAACCCTTCTAATTTCCTAACAAAGAAAAATTTTGGTTCCAAAATTGTGCTGATGTAAAGTAGACATGTGGGAAATGTTATTTCTTAACTATTTTGTGTGACATATTTCTCTGTTTTAAGGGAATATAAATTCAAAGTTTGAAAATTGCAAAATTTTTACAATTTTCGCCATATTTGCATTTTTTTCAAAAATAAACGCAAGGTATATCGAAGAAATTTTACCACTAACATGAAGTACAATATGTCACGAGAAAACAATCTCAGAATCGCGAAGATCCGTTGAAGCGTTCCAGAGTTATAACCTCATAAAGAGACAGTGGTCAGAATTGTAAAAATTGGCCCGGTCATTAACGTGCAAACCACCCTTGGGGGTGAAGGGGTTAAGAGAAGATGTGCAATAATGTTACAGAATAAATGTTAAATAATTGTGTACATACAGTGCCTACAAGTAGTATTCAACCCCCTGCAGATTTTGCTGGTTTGATAAGATGCAAATAAGTTAGAGCCTTCAAACTGCAAACGAGAGTAGGATTTATTAACAGAAGCATAAATCTTACAAACCAAAAAGTTATGTTGCTCAGTTGAATTTTAATAAATTTTAAACATAAAAGTGTGGGTCAATTATTATACAACCCCTATGTTTAATATTTAGTGGAATAACCCTTGTTTGCAATTACAGCTAATAATCGTCTTTTATAAGACCTGATCAGGCCGGCACAGGTCTGTGGAGTTATCTTGGCCCACTCCTCCATGCAGATCTTCTCCAAGTTATCTAGGTTCTTTGGGTGTCTCATGTGGACTTTAATCTTGAGCTCCTTCCACAAGTTTTCAATTGGGTTAAGGTCAGGAGACTGACTAGGCCACTGCAATACCTTGACTTTTTCCCTCTTGAACCAGGCCTTGGTTTTCTTGGCTGTGTGCTTTGGGTCGTTGTCTTGTTGGAAGATGAAATTACGACCCATCTTAAGATCCTTGATGGAGGAGCGGAGGTTCTTGGCCAAAATCTCCAGGTAGGCCATGCTATCCATCCTCCCATGGATGCGGACCAGATGGCCAGGCCCCTTGGCTGAGAAACAGCCCCACAGCATGATGCTGCCACCACCATGCTTGACTGTAGGGATGGTATTCTTGGGGTCGTATGCAGTGCCATCCAGTCTCCAAACGTCACGTGTGTGGTTGGCACCAAAGATCTCGATCTTGGTCTCATCAGACCATAGAACCTTGAACCAGTCTGTCTCAGAGTCCTCCAAGTGATCATGAGCAAACTGTAGATGAGCCTTGACATGACGCTTTGAAAGTAAAGGTACCTTACGGGCTCGTCTGGAACGGAGACCATTGCGGTGGAGTACGTTACTTATGGTATTGACTGAAACCAATGTCCCCACTGCCATGAGATCTTCCCGGAGCTCCTTCCTTGTTGTCCTTGGGTTAGCCTCGACTCTTCGGACAAGCCTGGCCTCGGCACGGGAGGAAACTTTCAAAGGGTGTCCAAGCCGTGGAAGGCTAACAGTAGTTCCATAAGCCTTCCACTTACGGATGATGCTCCCAACAGTGGAGACAGGTAGGCCCAACTCCTTGGAAAGGGTTTTGTACCCCATGCCAGCCTTGTGACCCTCCACTATCTTGTCTCTGGTGGCCTTGGAATGCTCCTTTGTCTTTCCCATGTTGACCATGTATGAGTGCTGTTCACAAGTTTGGGGAGGGTCTTAAATAGTCAGAAAAGGCTGGCAAAAGAGATCATTAATCCACACATGTGAAGCTCATTATTCTTGGTGCCTGAACTACTTCTTAATACTTTAGGGGTACCAAACAGAATTCTTGTGGTTTGAGGGTTGAATAATAAATGACACTCTGAATTAACTTTTAACGTTTTTAAAAAAAAAAAAAAAAAAAAAAAAAAATTGCTGCAGTGCATTTCCCACTTCCAGGCTGATCTACAGTACAAATGTCACAATGCCAAGTTAATTCCGCATGTGTCAACCAGCTAAATCTGCAGGGGGTTGAATACTACTTGTAGGCACTGTATAAGATTGTGTATATTTTTGACTACTTTAAGGATTTTTCTTGTTCTTCTTACTTGTACGCAATTTAATGCTCCTTTTGTGCAAAATCCGTACATGATGGTTAAAAATAAGTGTTTTTTTAAATTGGGGCTTAAGAAAACATAAGAATCATTCATTAGATTTGAGGGAATGTTTATAAATTCAAATTCTGCATACCTGTGTTACGTTTGAGCCCCTGAAATGAGGATTTATAGAAAAATGGTTGCAATTCCTAAACATTTCACAGGATATTTTTGTTCAACCCCCTTAATTACGCCTGAAACTGTATACTTTAATTGCACTGCATTTGTTTAATTGTAAATAAGATATATTGGCATTCAGAACCCAGATCACAAAGATTCAGTTATTGTCCAAATCTTTCAAATATTTTTGGTCTTAACTGTATATAGCCAACTGGTACTGTGATATTAGACCAATATCCATCACTCAGGGTTAATCCAATGTTATTCTATATCTGGGGCTGAGTAGGGTAAGGGGAGATTACCATTTCCCTAATAATTCCCTGTAAATTTGCCTCAGCTGCGGGAGATATGGCTCCTCCACTTCACATCGACATCGCCGAGTGTCCTCTTAAACGCTCTGTCTATAATTTAGTACAGAACAAAAAATATCTGGAAAATGGGTAGAAACATACATGTATGTATGTCAGGTATTTTTACTGAACACATTTTTTTTTTTTAATAAAAATATATAGAGGGTCCTGAAAGTTCCGTTCAAGGAATGTCAGTTGGCGTATACATCAGGGATTGAGTAGACATTAATAGGTAAGGAAAGAAAGTGAGCTACAATTACTCTAATAAGCCCTGTTAATTACCTTACTTATTTGCGGACGTTGGCACCCTAATGTTCAGTGTAATGGTGCCCCTGCTCTATGTCTATGCCCCAAAGATCTTAAGAAAAATACCCTATTTATACACAGAATAGAGAGAGGCAAAGATATATAGCATGAGTGTGTAAAATATAATTACTGAACAAATTGACATGTAACAATTATAGCACAGGCTCCTGAAATAATACAGGGAACTCACACAATTGTTTTGATATAAAAATATTTCCCATTGCTCTGTGTCCTACAATCAACGTAATGTATCAATGCTTCAAACAATATGGACATCTCATATCAGCATAGTAGAAAGAACATGTTGTCATCTCCCCCTCTGGTTAAACAGCACAGGTCATATGTGATGTACCAGACACCTTTTCTAATTAATCATTTTAAGATAGAAAGATGTGTCCTTTAGATATCTACCGTATATACTCGTGTATAAGCCGAGATTTTCAGCCCATTTTTTAGGGCTGAAAGTTCCCCTCTCGGCTTATACGCGGGTCATATACGGGGGTCGGTGGGGGAGCGGGGGTGTCGGATCATACTCACCCCTCCGCCGGCGCTGTCTCTGCAGCCCCCCTGCTTCTCCCACGATCTCCGGCTCCTTCCTGCAGCGGTCACATGGTACCGCTCATTAAAGTCATGAATATGCACATATTCATGACTTTAATGAGCGGTACCACGTGACCGCTGTAGGACGGAAGCGCTGCAGAGACCGCCGGGAGAAGAGGAGACGTTGCAGAGAGTGACGCGCCGGCGGAGGGGTGAGTATAACGATATTTACCTGTCCTCTCTCCACCGCTGCACACTGCTCCCTCATCCGACTCCTCTGGCTGTGAATGTTCAGGCAGAGGGCGCGATGATGTCGTTATTGCGCGCCGCACCCTCTGCCTGATCATTTACTGCCGAGGACCCGTAAGAGGGAGCAGTGCACAGCAGTGGAGAGAGAACAGGTAAATATCTCAGGTGCCGGGGTATTGAGTGAGCGGTGACACCGGCACCTGTCCCCCATAGCGCGCCAGTATCACCGCCTGCTCAGGACACCGGCGCCTGGCCCCAGCGACGAGAGTTGAGTATGTCATTTTTTTTGTTGCAGCATAAGGGACGTATACTATGGGGCATAATCTGTGGAGCATATGGGGGCATAATCTGTGGAACATATGGGGGCATAATCTGTGGAGCATATGGGGGCATAATCTGTGCAGCATATGGGGGCATAATCTGTGGAGCATATGGGGCATAATCTGTGCAGCATATGGGGGCATAATCTGTGGAGCATATGGGGGCATAATCTGGATCATACGGGGGCATAATCTGTGGAGCATACGGGGGCATAATCAGGGGAGCATATGGGGGCTTAATCTGTGCAACATACGGTGCATAATATGTGGATCATACGGGAGCATAATCTGTGCAGTTTATGGGGGCCTAATCTATGGAGCATATGGGGGCATAATCATTTTTCACCCTAGGCTTATACACGAGTGAATAAGTTTTCCCAGTTTTTTGTGGCAAAATTAGGGGGGTCGGCTTATACACGGGTCAGCTTATACATGAGTATATACAGGTATATAGAAATTAGACCATACAAAATATTCCATTATTCCCATTCTTCTGTACGTCCCACAATCTGGGATCTGCATAGACATGCCCAATAATATGGGTAACACCGATAAATTGAAAGGATACTTATCACTAGTTGTCCATTAGAATTCATAATTGACCAGTTGCGTTTCACCCTGTATCTTCCTGGGTTCATCAGGGGACCGGTGGGATACACAAGTATCTCTCCATACAGCCAGTCAAATTCTGTATTGTTTAGTTTAGGCACTGCCATTTAAATAAGAGCTAGACCATACATTCCGGTTTAATGTAGATGCGTGGATCGCAGGCCATGCTTACAGGATGGCACACTGCCGGAAATGACGTTCGTGAAAAGTACGATGTGCTCCACACATCGTGTCTGGAACAGCTGAAATAGTCAGCCGTGCTTCCAGGGTGAGCGTCTTTAGGTGGCATTCATAGAACGCATACTGCGTTCCATATAGACTCTATGTCAGAAATGGTGCCAATGGATTTTTAATATACAACCCAGGTGACAAAAAGATGTTAGGAAATAGAGCAAGCATTATCAGCATATACACAGGATAATACTGGGACACTAATGCATCCCATACCCAATCAAACATTCTATACCATGTCATAAAGACAGAGACCTACAAACTTAAGTATTACACAGGTAAGTAATAGTGATGAGCGAATATGCTCGTTGCTCGGGTGATCTCCGAGTATTTTGGTGTGCTCGGTGATTTAGTTTGTGTCAACGCAGCTGCATTATTTTTGGCTGCTAGACAGGCTGAATACATGTGAGGAATGCCTGTTTTTAAGGAATCCACACGTGTATTCAGGCGGTCAAGCATTCGCAAATCATGCAGCTGAGGGAACAGAAATTAAATCTCCGAGTACGCCCAAATACTCGGAGATCACCCGAATGTGCTTGGGAAAACTCGAGCAAAGAGCATACTCGCTCATCACTAATAAGTATCAATCAATAAGCAGAGATAATTGTTACAACCACACATAAGAAGTGTAAAAGGAGTCCTAAATCAACAACACAGTCACCCTAATAGATGATCCAAAAAATGTACACAACAGCCCATCCCAAGCCCAAACAAAAGACTGGTCCTAGCCGACTTGCAAGATATACAACTTTGGCAAAAGCTAAGAGACCGCTGCTCAGTTTTATAAAAATCAGCTTCTCTATATGTCTGACAGCCATTCAATTCCAGAGTCAGTTGAATTACAACCAGAGTACACCTCATTCTACTTAAAGGGAATCTGTCACCCTAAATTGGCGGGATATTTAAATGATGGCAGTCAGGTCAGATGGGCGGTGTTTTGGGTACTTGCCTTAACATGTTGTTCGCCCTGTCTCTATTATTTCTGGGAATTGTAGTCGTTGCCCTCCATATAACGCGCCTGCGCATTGCAATCTGCGGGCAAAGCATACTGCGCTTGCGCAGTTCAAGATTGCAATGCGCGCGCGTTATATGGAGGGCAACGACTACAATTCCCAGAAATAATGGAGACAGCGGCGAACAATATGTTAAGGCAAGTACCCAAAACACCGCCCATCTGACCTGACTGCCATCATTTAAATATCCCGCCAATTTAGGGTGACAGATTCCCTTTAAGGTGCTTCTGATTAGGTGATCACTTGAACCAACTCTTATTTAACGAAGGAAAGCATAAAAAAACACTGCTGTGGTGTTCACAATCTTCTTGCAATAGGACAAGCTGGATGGCAAAACAAGTGCTAGTAATATCCCAAAAGTAATAGGAATGATAAAATAACTTTTAACCATGCCAAATGAGTTGAAAAGAAAAGTCTTGAGTGAGGAAAAGAAAGGCTCAATTCTGGCTTTACTAGCAGAGGGATACAGTGAGCGTCATGTTGCCTCCACCCTTAAAATTTCTAAGACGGCAGTCCATTACAACAAGGTCTAGCAGCAGGCATTGGGGACAACAAAGCTACAGACCGGCAGAGTGCGAAAACGACTTTCCACTGATCGGGATGACCGTCATCTTATTCGAATGTCACTCAGCTACCACAGGATGACATCTAGTGACCTACAAAAGGAATGGCAAATGGCAGCTGGGGTGAAGTGCATGGCAAGAACAGTTCGTAACAGGCTCCTAGAGGCAGGGCTCAAGTCAAGTATAGCTAATAAAAAAACTTTCGTCAATGAGAAGCAAACGAGAGCCAGGCTGAAGTTTGCCAATGACCATAAGGATTGGACTATAGAGGACTGGAGTAAGGTAATCTTCTCTGATGAGTCTAATTTTCAGCTTTGCCCAACACCTGGTTATCTAATGGTTAGATGGAGACCTGGAGAGGCGTACAAGCCACAGTGTCTTGCACCCACTGTGAAATTTGGTGGATAATCGTTGATGATCTGGGGATGCTTCAGCAAGGCTGAAATTGGGCAGGTTAATCTTTGCGAAGGACATATGAATCAAGCCGCATGCAAGGTTAAAAATGGTTGATTTCTTCTGCTCAGGCAATGTTCCCCAACTCTGAGGACTGTTTTTCCATCAGGACAATGTGCCGTGCCACACAGCTAGATCAATCAATGTGTGGATGAAAGGCTACCACATCAAATCCCTGTCATGGCCAGCCCAATCTCCAGACCTGAACCACATTGAAAACCTCTGGAATGTAATTGTCACGCTCATGCCCTGGCTGATGGGCGTGAGCCAAGTAGGTTGTGGCCCCACTGTGCCACAAACCAGACTACCCTGGAAGGGGCATGACTAAGAGAGCTGCCTTTGTCTTCATTGGAGCCTCTGATGGTGAGGTCAGGCTTGTGCGGCAGGCAGTTGCCAGGTGCCACTCCAGGGTGATGTCTGGCTATGACTGCTTATCCCACTTGGGGAGACGGTGGTACGGCTGAGACACAGGACTGGCAGGCTGGCACGGATGAGACACAGGGCAGGCAGGCCCTGGTCACACAGCAAATGTAGATACTGGAGCTGACTGGAAGGAATGGTGTATGGAGAAACAGGTAGATACCTGTTCACACAGCAAATGTAGATCCTGGGACTGACTGGAAGGAATGGTATATGGAGGGACAGGTAGAGACCTGTTCACACAGCAGGTACTGGTACAGACAGAAAGGATTGGAGTATGGAGGAGCAGGTAGAGACCTGTTCACACAGGAGGAGAACCGCAAGGCTGTGGAGAAGGTCTGTAGAGCCGCAAGAGATACTGCAGAGGCAGAAGCAAAGCAGAGCAAAACTGCAAGATATACGGAGAGGAGCTGCAGCAAGAGATTGCTGCAGCGACAGGAGCGAAGCAGAGCAGAACTCTCCTGCCCACTACCTAGTAAGTCTCCTGATGTTAGACTGGTTATATTTGGTATCTTAACTATTTGTGTACCTTCATTTGATATACTACTGCCATATTTAACGGTTAGTTAACCGCGCTGTGGTTTAAGTACCCTTAACTACCGCCGTTAAAAGGCGTATCGGCGGTCGTTAAGGGGTTAAAATGCCCAAAAAACGACAATCTATTGGGCAAGTTCATCCAAAAGCTAAGAAAGCAAAATTGTGTCAAAGAGCTGAGACAAATGAACAACGTGACTTGCGGTTTGAAAAGAAACAGATGAGACAGGCTAGATGTAAGGCAGCTGAGACATCAAAGCAATGGGAATGTCGTCTTAACAAGAATCGGATAAGGCAGGCTGAAGCAAGGAATATGGAAACATCTGAACATAAGGATGAACGTTGTGAAAATGACCGCATACGACATATGCAACGTGTGCAAAGATGTAGGCAGGCTGATTTTAGTTCGGAAGCATTTCACTACAACCGAATTCAAGACTACAGGTCACATCAGAAAGTGATAATTGGCAAAATGGACATAATATGCAAACATTGTCAAGCAAAGAGGTTTAACTTGGAATCACCTGGTATGTGCTGCTCAAATGGCAAAGTCAGTTTACCACCTTTAGATCTACCTCCTGAACCACTTCTGTCATACATGTCAGGAACAACTCCCGAGTCCAAGCATTTTCTGCAAAACATTAGGAGAAACATTTCATCTTTCCAGATGACATCCTTTGGTATGACAGCTGTACCCTAGGAAGCAGGATTTATGCCAACTTTTAAAGCCCAGGGCCAAAAATATCACAAAATCAGTTCAATGCTTCCTGTAGCAAATGAAGATCCAAAGTTTTTACAAATGTATTTTTTGGGAGACAAACAAATGCAAGATGATACACATTGTGAGGCTATACTTGAGACAAAAAAAGAGAATGTGTTGAATTTTCAAAGATTTTTGCATCAGCACAATCAGTTAGTAAACCTTTTCAAAATAGCCTTAGAAAGAATGCCAAGTGATGAATATCAAGTTGTAATAAGAGCAGACAAGAAACCGGTTGGCGAGCATGAAAGGCGATTTAATTCTCCCACTATTAACGAAGTAGCTATTGTAATGGTTCGACAGGACTTTCAAAGCCGAGATATAATTATTCAGCGACGAAGCGACAATATTCAACGCATTGCAGAAACTCATAGATCATATGATGCTCTGCAATATCCGATAATATTTTGGAGTGGCCAAGATGGCTATCACTTTAATCTAACACAGACTGATCCCAAGACTGCTAGGCCAATCAATAAAAAAATATCAGCTATGGACTTTTATGCCTGCCAAATAATGATCAGACATTGGTCTTCTAACCACATTTTACAATGTAGGCAACTTTTTCATCAATTTATAGTTATGTATGCTAATTTGGAAAGTGAACATCTTTTTTACATACAATTGAACTAACAAAAACTTAGGCTGCTTTCACACATCAGTCTTTTGACGTCAGGCGTGATCCGGCGTGTTTTTAAAAAAACACATCCGGTACCGGATGCGTTTTTTTACCATTGACTTTCATTAGCGCCGGATCGCGCCTGATGTCATTGCGTTGCATCCGTTTTTGGCCGGATCCGTCGGAAATGTACATTCTGGCGGCCGGACAAGACGCTGGCTGCAACGTTTTTTTTTTTCTTTTCCGGAGCCGCCTGATAGTGCCTGAATCGGCACTTCAGGCGGCCGGAAAGAATGCAAGTCTATGGAACCAGAACAGTGTTTTGACAAATCCGTCAGAAAACTGATCCGGAAACCAAGGTCTCTCTCTCTCTCTCTCTCCTCGGTCCGGAGATTGGTACCTGCATTTTCAACATGGAAATTTTATCTTTCCGGGTTGAAAAGGTCAGGACGGATCCGGCAAGAAAACTGATCAGTTGCATCAGTTTTTTTAAAATCAGCGCCGGATCCGTCCTATCAGGCATAGGGCGGATTATGCCTGACACAAAAAGACTGATGTGTGAAAGCAGCCTTAGAGTGGATGAATACATTCATTTAAGGGATGCTGTTGCTAATGATAGCAACGTGGCTATCATTGGGTGTATGTTTATTTAACCGGCTACATTTACTAGAAGTCCCAGACATATACATGAGTATGCTCAGGGCGCCATGACATATGTTCGGATATATGGTCGTCCATATCAAAGGTCAGGGCTCCTCCGATCGACATGATTTAACTGCAAGGGTTTTTAAACAAAAACTGGTCAAGCTCATGGACGTAATTTCAAAGTGTTACATTTTTGGTGAAAGTCAGTGTTGGATGTATTCAACTGAGTGGCAAAAAAGAGGTCTTCCACATGCTCATTTACTGATATGGCTAAAGGATAAGAAACGCCCTGATCAAATTGACAGTGTTATTTCTGCTGTGCTTCCAATTCCAGAAGAGGACCCGGTACTTTTTTAAACTATTTCTAAAAATATCATCCATGGCCCATGTGGGCCACTTAACCCAAGATCGCCATGTATGAAGGAAGGAAATTGTACTAAAAAGTATCCTCACAACTTGATTGTAGAAATACAAACAGGAGATGATGGTTATCCTCTTTACAGAAGACTGAAACCTGAATAGTGAGGAAATACTGCAACAATCAGATTGAAAAGGGTTAAACTAAACACATATTGAAATAGATAATCGATGGATTATACTTTACTCTCCACTACTTTCAAAAATGTTGGATGCACACATTAACATAGAATGTTGTAACTCTGTTAAGCCAATTAAATACATTTGCAAATATGTTAACAAGGGCAGTGATATGGCGGTTTTTCAGCTACAGAATCCAAAATCTACATCTGATGAGATTATGCTCCCGTATTATTATCCTGTAGAATGTAAGTCCGCAAGGACAGGGTCCTCTCCCCTCTGTACCAGTCTGTCATTGTAAATTTGTTTAAATTAAACAATATCTATAACTTTATTTAACCCCTTCTCATGTACAGCACCATGGAATTAATGGTGCTATATAAATAAATAATAATAATATAATAATAATCTACCCACATGGGTTCAGAAACGATTGGCTTCATATAAATGTTGACTATATGCTGCTGTCCATATACACTTGTATCCTCTTACATGCATAATACAATCTCTCTTTACCCATGTTTGGGTTTATGCCAACTTGCACTATACACTATATTGAGGTCAGTGTATATTTCTTTTTATATTTATCGCATTATTGATTGTCAAATTTTGACATATTTGCACTATGCACTTTATTTTTTGAGGATAACATATATACTGAAATATATCTGCAGTTGTATATACATTTTTCACTATAGAAAAAAATCTTTCTATGTATATTGATGAGGATATGCATGTATATATTTATCCATTCAGTTTGCTATACCTTTCTTGCTGCTAGTGGTGTCTAGGTTTTGTCTTTTCCCCTTGTCATATCTGGTTTATCCTATGTTTTAATTTTTTCTGTGAACTTTGCAATATAATAAAATTTATACTAAAATACTTTTAAAATTTGCTCTTTGGTCCATATTTTTCTTGGGTATTTGATTGGCATATATGGATGAGTATAGGTAATTTAGCCTCTTTTTGGGTTAAAGCTTCAGGAGTGAAGCAGAGCGGAACAACAAGATATGCGGAGAGGAGCTGCAGCAAGAGATTGCTGCAGCGGCAGGAGCGAAGCAGAGCGGAGCCGCAATATATGCTTAGAGGAGCTGCAGCAAGAGATTTCTGCAGCTGCAGTAGCAAAGCAGAGCAGAACCGCAGGAGTGCGGACAAGAGGCAGAGATACGGATAGATCGCAAGGCAAGACACAGCAGGGAAGAAACCACAGAAAAGGAGACCAAGAGGCAAAGGTAGGACAGAGTTCAGACAAGGTAATGACACGAGACAAGGTTCAGGGACAAAGACACCTGGACCAGGAAATTCTGCCTCTTGGAGGTCGGACAAACAGGTACAAGGCAAAGTCAGGAACTATAGCACAGAGACCAGGATATGCTGCCTCCTGGAGGGCGGACAAACATACAAGGCAAAGCTAGGAGTGAAGCCTCCAAGATGGAGTAACACAAAGCAATGTTAGTGTCTAGCTGCTGGCAGCTCAGCAGCTAGACACAAACTGAGTTAACACATTGCGCAGGCAAGATCCAGAGGGTGGAGCTGCCTTAAATACTAGAGAGCTAATGATGATATAGGGAATGATAATTGTTCAGTCAGGTGCACCCTGACTCCATAAGAACCAGAGAGTTCTGGCACCACCCTATGGACACAGCCATGAGAGATGCAGAGAGCAGACAGAAAGCAAGAGGCACAGAGCAGAGCAGGCAGCAGACAGAAATCACAGCATGACCTGGAGCAGTGAGCAAGTAGGTGTGTGAAAGATGGGAGGCCATGCAGAGATGCCAGCAGGGTTGTTACAGTGATCAAAAGGAAGATGTATAGTCACAAGCCATCAAACAAAGAAGAACTGCTTAAATTTTTGTTACAGGAGTGGCGTAGGTCACCCAAAAGCAGTGGGAAAGACTGGTGGAAAGCATGCCATGATTAAAAATTATGGATATTCCACAAAATATTGATTTCTGAACCCTTCCTGAGTTAAAACATTAGTATTGTTTCTAAATTATTATGAACTTGTTTTCTTAGCATTATTTGAGGTTTGCAAGCACTGCATTTTTTGTTATTTTGACCATTTCTCATTCTCTGAAAATAAATACAAAATATATTGCTTGGAAATTCGGAGACATGTTGTCAGTAGTTCATACAATAAAAGATCAATTTACATTTTACTCAAAAATATACCTATGGAGAGAAAAATCAGACAAACTGAAGTCTTTTAATTTTTGCCAGAACTATATATATGGATATGTGTGTTTTAAAGAATATTAGAATATTTTCCTTTAAGAACGTTGTGTAAATGGCTTAGAGAAATGCTCTGTTAACCCCTTCAAGACCCAGCCTATTTTGACCTTAAAGACCTTGCCATTTTTTGCAATTCTGACCAGTGTCCCTTTATGAGGTAATAACTCAGGAACGCTTCAACGGATCCTAGCGATTCTGAGATTGTTTTTTCGTGACATATTGGGCTTCATGTTAGTGGTAAATTTAAGTCGATAATTTTTGCGTTTATTTGTGAAAAAAATGGAAATTTGGCGAAAATTTTGAAAATTTTGTAATTTTCAAATTTTTAATTTTTATTTCTGTTAAACTAGAGAGTTATGTGACACAAAATAGTTAATAAATAACATTTCCCACATGTCTACTTTACATCAGCACAATTTTGGGAACATTTTTTTTGTTAGGAAGTTATAAGGGTTAAAAGTTGACCAGCGATTTCTCATTTTTACAGCAAAATTTACAAAACCATTTTTTTTAGGGACCACCTCACATTTGAAGTCACTTTGAGGGGTCTATATGGCAGAAAATACCCAAAAGTGACACCTTTATAAAAACTGCACCCCTCAAGCTACTCAAAACTACATTCAAGAAGATTATTAACCCTTCAGGTGCTTCACAGGAACTAAAGCAACGTGTAAGGAAAAATTGGACATTTTAATTTTTCCAACAAAAATTTTCTTTTAGCATCAATTTTTTCATTTTTACATGGGCATCAGGATAAAATGGATCCTAAAATTTGTTGGGCAATTTCTCCTGAGTACACAGATACCTCATATGTGGTCATAAACCACTGTATGGGCGCACGGCAGGGCTCAGAAGGGAAGGAGCGCCATTTGACTTTTTGAATGGAAAATATGCTGGAATATTTAGCGGTTGCCATGTCACATTTGGAGAGTCCCTGTGTGCCTAAACATTGGAGCTCCCCCACAAGTGACCCCATTTTGGAAACTAGACCCCCTAAGGAACTTATCTAGATGCATAGTGATCATTTTGAACCCCCAGGTGCTTCACAAATTGATCTGTAAAAAAAAGAAAGTACTTTTTTTTCACAAAAATTTTCTTTTAGCCTCAGTTTTTTCATTTTCACATGGGCAACAGTATAAATTGGATCCTAAAATTTGTTGGGCAATTTCTCCTGAGTACACAGATTTCTCATATGTGGTCATAAACCACTGTTTGGGCGCATGGCAGGGCTCAGAAGGGAAGCAGCGCCATTTGACTTTTTGAATGGAAAATATGCTGGAATATTTAGCGGTTGCCATGTCGCATTTGGAGAATCCCTGTGTGCCTAAACATTGGAGCTCCCCCACAAGTGACCCCATTTTGGAAACTAGACCCCCTAAGGAACTTATCTAGATGCATAGTGATCATTTTGAACCCCCAGGTGCTTCACAAATTGATCTGTAAAAAAAAAGAAAGTACTTTTTTTTCACAAAAATTTTCTTTTAGCCTCAGTTTTTTTCATTTTCACATGGGCAACAGTATAAATTGGATCCTAAAATTTGTTGGGCAATTTCTCCTGAGTACACAGATACCTCATATGTGGTCATAAACCACTGTTTGGGCGCATGGCAGGGCTCAGAAGGGAAGCAGCGCCATTTGACTTTTTGAATGGAAAATATGCTGGAATATTTAGCGGTTGCCATGTCGCATTTGGAGAGTCCCTGTGTGCCTAAACATTGGAGCTCCCCCACAAGTGACCCCATTTTGGAAACTAGACCCCCTAAGGAACTTATCTAGATGCATAGTGAGCACTTTGAACCCCCAGGTGCTTCACAAATTGATCCTTAAAAAAAAGAAAGTACTTTTTTTTTCACAAAAATTTTCTTTTAGCCTCAGTTTTTTTCATTTTCACATGGGCAACAGTATAAATTGGATCCTAAAATTTGTTGGGCAATTTCTCCTGAGTACACAGATACCTCATATGTGGTCATAAACCACTGTTTGGGCGCACGGCAGGGCTCAGAAGGGAAGGAGCGCCATTGACTTTTTGAATGGAAAATATGCTGGAATATTTAGCGGTTGCCATGTCACATTTGGAGAGTCCCTGTGTGCCTAAACATTGGAGCTCCCCCACAAGTGACCCCATTTTGGAAACTAGACCCCCTAAGGAACTTATCTAGATGCATAGTGAGCACTTTGAACCCCCAGGTGCTTCACAAATTGATCCGTAAAAAAAAGAAAGTACTTTTTTTTTCACAAAAATTTTCTTTTAGCCTCAGTTTTTTTCATTTTCACATGGGCAACAGTATAAATTGGATTCTAAAATTTGTTGGGCAATTTCTCCTGAGTACACAGATACCTCATATGTGGTCATAAACCACTGTTTGGGCGCACTGCAGGGCTCAGAAGGGAAGGAGCGCCATTTGACTTTTTGAATAGAAAATATGCTGGAATATTTAGCGGTTGCCATGTCGCATTTGGAGAGTTCCTGTGTGCCTAAACATTGGAGCTCCCCCACAAGTGACCCCATTTTGGAAACTAGACGCGCTAAGGAACTTATCTAGATGCATAGTGAGCACTTTGAACCCCCCAGGTGCTTTACAGAAGTTTATAACGCAGAGCCGTGAAAATAAAATATCTTTTTTTTTTCTCAAAAAATGATTTTTTAGCCCACTATTTTTTATTTTCACAATGGTTACAGGAGAAATTGGACCCCGAAAGTTGTTGTCCAGTTTGTCCTGAGTACGCTAGTACCCCATATGTGGGGGGGAACCACTGTTTGGGCACACGTCAGGGCTCGGAAGGGATGTAGTGACGCTTTGAAATGCCAACTTGATGGAATGGTCTGCGGGCATCTTGTTACGTTTGCAGAGCCCCTGATGCGCCTAAACAGTAGAAACTCCCCACAAGTGACCCCATTTTGGAAACTAGACACCGCAAGGAACTTATCTAGATGTGTGGTGAGCACTTTGAACCCCCAAGGGCTACACAGAAGTTTATAACGCCCGGGCATGAAAATAAAAAAATCATATTTTTTCCACAATCAGGATCTTTTAGTCCCCAATTTTTTTATTTTCGCAAGGGTAACATGAGAAATTAGACCCCAAAAGTTGTTGTCCAATTTGTCCTGAGTATGCTGATATCCCATATGTGGGAGAAAACTACTGTATGGGCACACGTCGGGGCTCGGATGGGAAGTAGTGACCTTTTGAAATGCCCACTTGATGGAATGGTCTTCGGGCGTCATGTTACGTTTGCAGAGTCCCTGATGTGCCTAAACAGTAGAAACTCCCCACAAGTGACCCCATTTTGGAAACTAGATCCCCCAAGGAACTCCTCTAGATGTGTGGTGAGCACTTTGAATCTCCAAGTCCTTCACAGAAGTTTATAACGCAGAGCCGTGAAAATATAAAATCATTTTTTTTCCACAAAAATAATTTTTAGTCCCCAATTTTTTTCCCAATGTTAACAGGAGAAATTAGAACCCCCAAAGTTGTTGTGCAATTTTTCCCGAGTACGCTGATACCTCATATGTGGGGATAAACCACTGTTTGGGCATACGTCGGGGCTTGGAATAAAGGGAGCACTGTTTGACTTTTTGAACGCAAAATTTGCAGGAATCAATGGTGGCGCCATGTCGCGTATGGAGACCCCCTGATGTGCCTAAATAGTGGAAACCCCTCAATTCTAACTCCAACCCTAACCCCAACACACCCCTAACGCCTACACACACCTAACCCTAATACAAACCCTAATCATAACCCTAACCCCAACACACCCCTAATCCCAACTCTAACCATAAACCTAACTACAAGCCTAACCCTAATTCCAACCCTAACCCAAATTCCAACCCTAACCGTAATTCTAACCTTAGCCCTAATGCTAACCCTAACCCTAGTTCTAACCCTAAGGCTGGGTTCATATTGCGTTTTACCAGCCCGTTCAACACGTAGCGTTGACCGGCTGGTAACGGTATAGCATAACGCGATCGCGTTATGCTATACCCGCTAGCGCAGATGAATCAGCAGATAATCAGCCGCGGATCAGCAGCAAAATCAGTCGCGGATCAGCAGCAAAATCAGTCGCGGATCAGCAGCAAAATCCGCCGCGGATCAGCAGCAAAATCCGCCGCGGATCAGCAGCGAAATCCGCCGCGGATCAGCAGCAAAATCCGCCGCGGATCAGCAGCGACATCCGCCGCGGATCAGCAGCGAAATCCGCCGCGGATCAGCAGCGAAATCCGCCGCGGATCAGCAGCGAAATCCGCCGCGGATCAGCAGCGAAATCCGCCGCGGATCAGCAGCGAAATCCGCCGCGGATCAGCAGCGAAATCCGCCGCGGATCAGCAGAGAAATCCGCCGCCGATCAGCAGCGAAATCCGCCGCGGATCAGCAGCGAAATCCGCCGCGGATCAGCAGCGAAATCCGCCGCCGATCAGCAGCGAAATCCGCCGCCGATCAGCAGCGAAATCCGCCGCCGATCAGCAGCGAAATCCGCCGCCGATCAGCAGCGAAATCCGCCGCGGATCAGCAGCGAAATCCGCCGCGGATCAGCAGAGAAATCCGCCGCCGATCGCAGCGAATCCGCCGCCGATCGGCAGCGAAATCCGCCGCGGATCGGCAGCGAAATCCGCCGCGGATCAGCAGCGATATCCGCCGCGGATCCGCAGCAAAATCAGCTGCGGATCAGCAGCAAAATCCGCTAGGAAAAAAAAAAAAAAAAATCTTTATTTTTTTTTATTTGTCCCTACCTATGATAAAGGGGGGTTCATTTACTTTTTTTATTTTGATCACTGTGACAGTTTATCAGAGTGATCAAAATAAATTTTTGAACACTGGGGGGCGCCCTGCGCATGCGCCGGCCGGCGGGCGCACTTGCGCATGCGCCCGCCATTTTCCAATATGGCGGCGCCCATGAAGAGGCCCGGGCGGACGCCGGGCCCGATCGTGGGACATCGGTGGATCGGGAGAGGTGAGTAGGGGGGTCGGAAGGCTGGGGGGGGGATAGGAAGTGGGGGCGGTGGACCAAAAGAGGAGGGGAGCTTGTAAGTGACGGCGGTGATCGATCACTGCCATCTTTCGGTGGCGGCGGCCGATCACCGCCGTGACTCGGTGTGGGGGGGGTCAGGGCTCGGTCTCCAGCCATGGCAGATGCTATTGCAGCATCGGCCATGGCTGGATTGTAATATTTCATCAATTAAATTGGTGAAATATTACACATTGCTCTGATTGGCTGTTTCACTTTTAACAGCCAATCAGAGCGATCGTGGCCACGGGGGGTTAAGCCAACCCCCCTGTGGTGAAGCACAAAGGGTCCTGTAACTGCGGGTCGGGTGACCTTTGAGTGACCCCGGTCTCCCGGCCCGCAGGGACGAGATCCTTTCATGACGCCACATAGGCGTCATGGGTCAGATTGGCACAGGTTTTCATGACGCCTACGTGGCGTCATGGGTCGGGAAGGGGTTAAAATCGCATAGAAATAGCACTGTATTCAGATTAAATTGGATGCTAGGTGTGAAGAATCGGATTGGACTCGCATGACAATTGCATTACACTCGTGTCACTATTGACAGGGAGACTCGGACTGATTTTTCTTATGTTTAGTGTGACTCTGGCCTAAGGCGGACACACAAGATATTTGAAATGTCGCAACTTAGCACGTCGTCCATTCACAAACAGCAACTTTTAACTGGCCAATCCGGGTCATCCTGGAAATACGAGCCTATGGTCAGGACTATGAGATGCTCCGTGGCACAAAAAATTTGTTCACATGTGAGGGCTGCATATACTGATGTGAAACCATACCTCATTTCTCCTTCCCTCAAGGAAACAGAAGTTAACTGTACATGGAAATGTTTAGTTATTTTTGTTTCTCACTTTTTATTTTAGAACAGTTTTGCATATTTGTGTGTGGTTGTATTGTTATCTTTTTATATTTTTTATATTTGTATATTTTTTTTCAAGATTCAATTTTTAAGTTTGATCCTTGTATGCTCTAGAGAATCCATAGCTTTTGAGAGTGTGTGACCTTTTGATTGTCAGACAGTAACTCATCATCCCATGTGTTTTGAGTGGTGGCTGCATGAGTTAAGTTACTGGTGTGTGTGTGGACTGTGTCTGGGTTTGATTTATGCTCACTTTTTATCTAAAAACAGGTTGGGAGCTGGATTGAGTAAAATGAGATAATTAACCCTTGCAGGGGCACCCTACGTCATGAGTTGAGAAGTGTGATAGTCACATATTGCTTTTTAACCCCTTTACCTCTGAGGGTGGTTTGCACGTTAATGACCGGGCCAATTTTTACAATTCTGACCACTGTCCCTTTATGAGGTTATAACTCAATGGAATGCTTCAACGGATCTTAGCGATTCTGAGACTGTTTTATCGTGATATATTTTACTTCATGTTAGTGATAAGATTTCTTTGACATAACTTGTGTTTATTTATGAGAAAAACAGAAATATGGCAAATTTTGAAAATTTTGCAATTTTCAAACTTAGAATTTTTATGCCCTTAAAACAGAGAAATATGTCACAAAATAGTTACTAAATAACGTTTCCCACATGTCTACTTTACATCAGCACAATTTTGGAAACACATTTTTTTGTTAGGAAGCTATAAGGGTTAAAAGTTGACCAGTGATTTCTCATTTTTACAACAAAATTTACAAAACCATTTTTTAGGGACCACCTCACATTTGAAGTGCCTTCGAGGGGTCTATACGGCAGAAAATACCCAAAAGTGACATCATTCTAAAAACTGCACCCCTCAAAAAATCACATTTAAGAAGTTTATTAACCCTTCAGATGCATCACAGGAGCTGAAGCAACGTGGAAGGAAAAAATGAACATTTAACTTTTTGGTCACAAAAATGTTATTTTACAAACAATTTTTTTATTATCACAAGGGTAAAAGGAGAAAATGGACTGATAAAGTTGTGCAATTTCTCCAGAGTATGCCGCTACCCTATATGTGGGAGAAAACCACTGTTTGGGCGCACGGCGGGGCTTGGAAGGGAAGTAGCGCCGTTTGACTTTTTCAAATCAAAATTTGCTGGAATTGAGATTGGACGCCATGTTGCATTTGGAGAGCCCCTGATGTGCCTGAACAGTGGAAACCCCCATAAGTGACTCCATTTTGGAAACTAGACCACTTAGGGAACGTATCTAGATGTGTGGTGAGCACTCTGAATCCTCCAAGTGCTTCAGACAAGTTTATCACGTAGAGCCGTGCAAAAAATCATATTTTTTCCACAAATATGATCTTTTATTTCCCTTTTTTTATTTTCCCAAGGGTAAGAGGTGGAATTGGACCCCAAAAGTTGTTGTCCAGTTTGTCCTGAGTACGCTGATACCCCTTATGTGGTGGTTAACCACAGTTTGGGAGCACGGCAGAGCTCTTAAGTGAAGGAGCTCCATTTGACTTTGTCAAACCATAATCGGCTGATATTGAGATTAGACGCCATGTCGTGTTTGGAGAGCGTCTGATGTGCTTAAACAGTGGAATCTCCCCACAAGTGACCCCATTTTGGAAACGACCTCCCAAGGAGCTTATCTAAATGTGTGGTGAGCACTTTGAACCCCCAAGTGCTTCACACAAGTTTATAACGTAGAGCCGTGAAAAAAAAAAAAAAAATTCCATAAACATGATGTTTTAGTCCCCAATTTTTTTTCCCAAAGGTAAGAGGAAAAATTGGACCCCAAAAGTTGTTGTCCAATTTGTTCTGCGTACGCTGATACCCCATATGTTTGGGGGGGAACCACTGTTTGGGTGCACGGCAGACCTCGGAAGGGAAGTAGTGACGTTTTGGAATGGTGACTTTGATGGAATGGTCTGCGGGTGTCATGTTCCCTTTGCAGAGCCCCTGATGTGCCTAAACAGTAAAAACCCTTCACAGGTGACCCCATTTTAGAAACTAGGCACCCTAGGGTACTTATTTAGATGTGTGGTGAGAACTTTGAACCCCCAAGTGTTTTACTAAAGTTTATAATGCCTCGGCGTGAAAATAAAAAATCCTATTTTTTTTCACACAAATATGATGTTTTGGTCCTCAATTTTTTATTTTCCCAAGGATAACAGGAGAAATTGGACCCCAAAGTTGTTGTCCAATTTGTCCTTAGTATGCTGATACCTCATATGTGTGGGTAAACCACTGTTTGGGCTCATGGCAGAGCTCAGAAGGGAAGGAGCGCCGTTTGACTTTTTCAATGCAAAAGGAGGGGAGGGAAGTAGTGACGTTTTGAAATTCAGACTTTGATGGAATGGTCTGCGGCCGTCATGATCTGTTTGCAGAGGTCCTAATGTGCCTAAACAGTAAAAAAAACACCCACCAGTGACATCATTTTGGAAACTAGACCCCCCAAGGAACTACTCTAGATGTGCACCCTCTTTGGAACTAATCTACCTTTTCCTGTAAATCTAAGTTAAATTAGTAGTGCATGGAGGTGTGGTAGAATTTGAAGCAATCTTTCATACACAGGCCAGGTTTTTCGAGGCAGGTGTCGAATTGATAAATGGGTGTCCTTGCGTATTCCCCTTTTGTAACACACTCGGCACCTGTTTTGCGGCTTACCTTTTCTTTCAGTTGGTGGGACCACCCCGGGAAATGCTAACCTGGTACGATACGAGCACCTTCAGTTCCGGAAGTACTGGGGCTCGTTCCTTCCTGAGTGCCAAATATCTGGGCCTTAACCACTACCTCCTGGAACTAAAGGTATGGCATACCGGTGTGGCGTGCACATCGTAACAGCAAGAAAGCGTTGAGCATTACCATTTGTACGATGTGCACGGACAGCTTTTTGTACCACACCTTGGCCTTTCTTAAAGCAGTGTACGGTTGGAGGAGTTGATCAGAGAGATCAAAACCCCCCATGTTTTTGTTGTACCCCAGTACATAGTCCGGTTTGCAGATCTGTGTAGAGGTACCTCGTACAGTACTGAGGGTGCCATCACTGTGTATGGTGGTCAAGAAAAGCACTTCCCTCTTGTCTATGTACTTGACCATCAGCACATGGTTGCTACATTGGGCTGTGCTGTCATCCCTTCTGGGCATCTGCCCAATTAGCGTTTTTGGGAGTCCTCTGATTTTTGGTACAGTACTGCAGGCTGAGATACCTTGCGTAGAGAGGGATTTGAAGAGTGTGGTGCTGGTATAAAAGTTATCGGTGTAGAGGTGATAATCTTTATCCACCAGTGGGTGCACCAAATCCCACACAATTTTCCCACTCACTCCCAGGACAGGGGGACACTCAGGGGGTTCAAACCTGGTGTCCTTTCCTTCGCAAACTCTAAACCCGTGGGTGTACCCTGAGGTACTCTCACACAGCTTGTAGAGTTTAATTCTGTACCTGGCCCTTTTGCTGGGCAGGCACTGACGAAATCTGAGCCTTCCCTTAAAATGAACTAATGACATCCACGCAGATGTCCCTTTGGGGCACATGCATTTCATCAAACTTTTTGTTGAAGTGTTCGATGACCGACCAACCGAACTTTGAACAGACGGTAAAAGTTGGGGTCATCTTGTGGGGGACACTGAGCATTATCGTTATAATGAAGGAATTTGTGAATGGCCTCAAAACTCATCCGGGCCATGACCATTTGGAACACTGGAGTGTTGTATAAAAAATCAACACTCCAATATTGCCGAAGTTCTGGCTTCTTCAGGATCCCCATGTGAAGGACCAGGCCCCAAAACTGCATCATTTCAACTGTGTCTACAGGAGACCAGTTAGAAAATGATAAACCGGGGTTTTGTGCCAAAAATTGAAGAGCATATAAATCAGTTTGCTCCACCATCAGGTTAATAAAATCATCAGAGAAAAAGACTTAGAAAAAGTCTATTTGTTTGAGTCCGGTGGTGTCAAACTTGATTCCTTATTCTGACACAAAATCAGGAATCGGTGGCTCGTAATTTTCGAGGGACGAGGTCCACACGGGGTCCGCAGTGGGGTGCGGTGGTTCAGCCTCATCTTCGGGATTGGTGGGTGCTGCTTCATCTTCTGTCCTGGGACGTCTGCGCGGCGGCTCCGCAGGACCCGAGGAGGAAGATGAGGAGGATGAGGATGGAGAATCCAAAAAGTAAAGACATAAAAGCATATGCCTCCTTCAATGAATAGTGCTGTTGGGACAAATGTGACAAGCTGGTCATTTTTTTTGTGAATATAGTGCTTTGTGTGTACTTTATTTATAACTGTATGTGTGTGTGGGGGGATAGTGATTGGTGTAAACTTTTATCTGAAAAGAAAAAGCTAAAAGAAAAGAAAGCAAATGAGAAAAAGATGCCTGGATGTGCGCACGGAGGTGGAGCAAAGGGGGATGAAAAAAATGGAAAACAGCAGGCACGAGCTCTGATAACTGAACTGTGTCACTTATCAAAGTTCGGCGGCTACTGGATGTGCACACTGAGGTGGTGCAAAGGGGGTGAAAAAAAAACGAGCACAAGTGTAATACTATTGTAGGAACTCGAGGATTCTGATAGCGTGGGGCAATGAACAATCAGAGACGGGTTTCTTTGAATGCAAATAATGTATTTGTGAAACCGCAAAACACCCAAAAACAATATTCAAACAACCCGTAGTGACATGCAATGAGTCCATATATATATACACAAGTCCAGTTATATGAATCCGGATATATAAGTCCTTGAACCTCTATAGCGAGGGTGGTAAAGTTCTTACGACGGAGTCCTCACACAAATGTGACCACAAGGTAAGTCTGATGGACAGGTAACGTGGCTGGATTTACACACTGCTGGTGTGTGAAGAGTCAGATCCAGGTATGCAGAAAACACAGGGAGGTCCAGGAACAAGTTAATCTCAGTTGTGGCTTAATTCAGTGAAGTCCAACAACAAGTTCATATGTCAGTAAGGTTCCAGTAACAGTTCCAACAGCTCTCACCAGAGGTAATGCACGAAGGGTTAAACAGCAACAGTTCAGAAACACAGTTCTTATCAGATGGAGTGAACCAAGGGTTAAATTCCCAAGTCAACAGTTTAGTGATAACACAGTACTTTGTGCAACTTACATATGCAGAGAATGTCCAGAGCCATGGGTAGAAACTGCTGTGGCTGAGAAACACCTGAAGATAAGGTTATGCACTTTCCTGGTAAATACACAAAAGATCTGTGAGGAACAAAGCAGCTGGGTTGCAGGGAAACGGAAGCAGAATATTCCAGCAGTGAAGCCAGCACCTGAGCCGGGTTTTAAACAAACGAACAGGAAGTAGGGCACAGAAAACAGCAAACTCCATTTTAACAAAGGGCAAAATCATTGACAAAGTTACCTAGAAAACCCGGAATACTGACATTACTCCCCCCCTAAAGACGGCCTCCGGACGGTCCTGGACCAGGCCTGTCCGGGTATCTCCGATGAAACTGAGCAATCTTCAGAGGCACATTGATGTTACTTACTGGTTCCCAAGAATCATTTTCAGGAGAGTAACCTTGCCATCTAACTAGATACTGAAGCCGGTTTCTATGAAGTCTCGAATTAACAATATCCTGTACCACGAATTGTTCTTCGCCATCAACCAACACTGGTGGAGGGGGAGGTACGATACGTCCCTGAAACGTGTTAGGAGAGACTGGTTTTAATAAGGAAACATGAAATACTGGGTGTACCTTTAAAGTCCGTGGTAGCTTCAACCGACAGGCAACAGAGCTCACAATCCCAGTGATCTTGAATGGACCGATGAATTTCTGTCCCAGTTTCTGCGAAGGAACACCCAATTTTAGATTCTTGGTGGACAACCAAACTGAGTCTCCTACCTTATACATAGGTGCTGGTTTCCGGAATCTATCGGCCGACTTTTTGTAACGCTCCTGTGCTGTGGTCAGGGAGTCCTTCAAAACTTCAAGATTACGTTGCAACGCCGTCACTCTGTCTTCAACCGCTGGTACCGAAATCGTAACCGGAGACCTAGGCAAAATACTTGGATGATAACCCAGGTTGGCAAAAAAAGGCGTTACCTTCGTGGAACTGCTTTGGGAGTTGTTGTACGAAAATTCCGCTAGAGGAAGTAGCTTCAGCCAATCGTCCTGCAAATGACTGACATAACAGCGTAGATATTGCTCCAAGGTTTGATTTGTCCGTTCGGTCTGCCCGTTGGTCTGAGGATGGTATGCAGAAGACAAGCAAACATTAATGTGGAGCGCAGAACAAAATCCTTTCCAAAATCTAGAGGTAAATTGTATTCCCCGGTCAGAAATGATGTCATCTGGTACCCCATGCAGCCGGAAAATGTTCTGGATAACTAGATCTACTGTCTCTGTAGCTGAGGGAAGACCAGCACACGGAATGAAATGAGCAGCTTTCGTTAAACGATCTACTACCACCAAAATAGTATTTTTACCACCAGAGGTGGGTAACTCCACAATAAAGTCCATCGAAATAGACCCCCAAGGGCGAGACGGTACAGGTAGCGGTTTAAGAAGACCAGTAGGTGAAACGCGAGGAACCTTGTACCGGGCACAAACTTCACAAGAGCGGACATAGTCATTCACATCCTTCAAGCAGGTAGGCCACCAAAAAAAACGAGTTAACAATTCCTGCGTCTTCTGTACCCCCCTATGACCAGCCAATTTAGAGTCGTGGACCAATTTGAGAACTCGAAGTCTTACAGCCTCTGGGACATAAATACATCGATCTCTAAGCCACACACCATTCCGAAGGACAAGATTCACATTGTCAGGTGGAGCTGCAAGAAATACGTCACCGTCATAGGCCAGCTTGATCTCCTGCCACAAGTCCCGGTTCCGGAGCACTCCAACGAAATTGGCCTCCGACAAGATGGTCTTTGACGGGGTCCCAGGCACGGAATCCACGGTATG
This sequence comes from Oophaga sylvatica, assembly GCA_033576555.1. Taxonomy (NCBI): domain Eukaryota; kingdom Metazoa; phylum Chordata; class Amphibia; order Anura; family Dendrobatidae; genus Oophaga; species Oophaga sylvatica. The sequence continues at coordinate 300,412,267 of JARQOD010000003.1, read as the reverse complement.
GATTCGGGATAATGCGTCAGCTTTCCCATTACGTGAACCTGGGCGGTATGAAATAATAAAATTAAACTGGTTCAAGAGCAAACTCCACCTAGCTTGTCGAGGAGAAAGACACCTGGCAGACTTAAGGAATTCCAAATTGCGATGATCCGTGAGTACTACTACCTGCTGAGTTGCCCCCTGCAAATGGTGTCTCCATTCCTTAAAGGCAGAAATAATTGCCAAAAGTTCCTTATCTGCCACATCATAGTTCAGTTCTGCAGAAGATAACCTACGAGAGAAGAAGGCACACGGGTGCAGAAAACCTTTGTCTCCGGTACGTTGTGAGAGGATAGCTCCCAATGCACAGTCAGATGCGTCCACCTCCACGATAAAAGGCTGTGCAGGATCCGGATGCATCAATATTGGAGCCGTGGTAAAACAACCCTTCAGGCGATCAAAGGCTTCCTGAGCTTGCGAAGACCATTCAAACTTCTTCCCCTTCTTGGTGAGGAGAGTGATGGGACGGACAATTTCTGAAAAATTTCGGATAAACCGTCTATAAAAGTTAGCAAAGCCAATGAATCGTTGTACCTCCTTAATGTTTCCTGGTACCGGCCAGTCCAAGATTGCCTGGATCTTGCTGGACTCCATATTCAATCCCTGAGGCGAGATAACATAGCCTAAAAATTGAATTTCAGAACAATGGAACTCACACTTTTCGAGTTTGATGTACAAATGATTATCTCTCAAACGTCTAAGTACGGTCTTGACATGTTCCTGATGTTCCTGTAAGGAGTCAGAAAAGATTAAGATGTCATCAAGGTAAATTACCACATATTGGTCCAATAAATCCCTGAAAATGTCGTTGGCTAAATGTTGAAAAGCAGCAGGAGCGTTACAGAGTCCGAATGGCATCACCAAATATTCAAAATGTCCATACCGGCATCTAAAAGCTGTCTTCCATTCATCTCCGGGCCGTATATGGAGTAAATTATATGCCCCACGAAGATCTAATTTGGTAAATACTTTGGCCTGGCGAACTCTTTCCAACAATTCTGGAATTAGGGGCAACGGGTACCTGTTACGAATGGTTACCTTATTTAACTCCCGGTAGTCAATGCAGGGTCTTAGAGTACCATCCTTCTTCTTTACAAAGAATATTGGAGCTCCCGCTGGTGAAGAAGATGGTCGGATAAACCCCTTGGCTAAATTCTCATCTATATACTCTCGTAAAGATTTTAATTCCGGAGCCGCCAACGGGTAAACATGGCCGAAAGGAATCGCTGCTCCAGGAAGCAATTCTATGGGGCAGTCATACGGTCTATGTGGGGGAAGTTGATCTGCCTTCCTTTTATCACAAATGTCTGAGAATTCCTGATAAATCAGAGGGAGAGTAGGTACCTGTATCACCTCTTCCAAGTTCTGGGTAACTGGAGCCGCCACAGTTGGACTGATGGTAGAACTGCACTTCGGGAGAAAGGTTATCTCCTTGGTTTCCCAATTGATGATTGGATTTTGTGACCGTAACCAGGGAATTCCTAAAATTACAGGAAAATGAGGAGAAGATATTAACATGAATGAAAGTGTTTCTTGATGGTCTGGTTCCATCTTACACTCCAGAGGCACTGTCTCCCGATCTACTGGTCCAGAAACTAATGGGGAACCATCCACCGTTTCCATAGTGATTGGTGAAGCTCTTAGTTGTGTCTTTATACCATGTTCCTCTGCAAAAGAAGAATCCATGAAATTCCCACCTGCTCCAGAGTCTATCATGGCAGAACTTGATATCCACTGTTCCTCCCACTGAATCTGTATAGGAAGAGAACAATGTGAATATTTCTCCCCTTGATCTTTAGGGGAAGTCGGCATCAGTATTGGGGGAAAAACCGCATCTAGATGTAGACTGGTTTCCGAAACTTCAGACTCAGCGTCTGTGTTATCATAATCCCCTACTACCGCCAACACCTTGTTGGGTCGCCTAGGACATTTAGGACAATTGATGAGGAAATGGTCCGATTGACCACAATAGAAACATAAGCGCTCACGGAGACGGTGTTCGCGGCGTTCATTATTCTCACGTCTCTGCAGTGAGTCCACCTGCATAGGCACCTCCTCAGCCTCTCGCGGGTTTTTGCCTGTGGTTTCCCTGGACGGAAGAGAGTAATTAGTAATGCGATTTACAGCGGCCCATTTTTCTTGTCTGCGTTCAGTTAAACGGATATCAATACGTACACAGTGCTGTATAAACAATTCAAACTCCTGTGGAGACTCTGAACGAGCTAGCTCATCCTTGATTGCATTTGACAAACCTTTTCTAAAGATTGGTAATAAAGCATTGTTTTCCCACTGGGTGTCCACCACTAACCTTTTAAATTCAGTAACATATTCTATGACTGACCGTTTCCCCTGGCGTAAGGAAAGCAAGGCAGATTCAGCGGTAGCACGGCGGTTGGGATCGTCGAACATTTGCGCCATGGCTGCCAGAAAATTGTCCAAATTATTTAGACGGGTATCATGACTTTCAACCATAGGATTTGCCCAAGCCAGTGCACGTGATGTCAACAACATAATAATACATAGAGCCTTAGATCTATCAGACCGGTAGTAGGAGGCATGTACATCAAAAAATAATATACATTGATTAACAAACCCACGGAATTGACTTCGGTCACCATTAAAACGGAATGGAGGCAATTTGGGCATACTGGTGGATGAGGTAGGCTCAGTAGGTAAGGCCTCCAGGACACCTAACCTAGCACGTAGATCTTGGAGAGCCTGACCAAACCCCTGTGCATTGTGGTTAACCCGAGACTCCAAGTCTCTAATCTGATTGTGTGCAGCCGCCACCTCCTGCTGCAAGGAGTTAACTATGGTGAACAATTTGTCTGCCCGTGTCTCCGTCATTGCCCCAGCAGAATCCTCTTTTTTAGGCTGGAATATCCTGTAATACTATTGTAGGAACTCGAGGATTCTGATAGCGTGGGGCAATGAACAATCAGAGACGGGTTTCTTTGAATGCAAATAATGTATTTGTGAAACAGCAAAACACCCAAAAACAATATTCAAACAACCCGTAGTGACATGCAATGAGTCCATATATATATACACAAGTCCAGTTATATGAATCCGGATATATAAGTCCTTGAACCTCTATAGCGAGGGTGGTAAAGTTCTTACGACGGAGTCCTCACACAAATGTGACCACAAGGTAAGTCTGATGCACAGGTAACGTGGCTGGATTTACACACTGCTGGTGTGTGAAGAGTCAGATCCAGGTATGCAGAAAACACAGGGAGGTCCAGGAACAAGTTAATCTCAGTTGTGGCTTAATTCAGTGAAGTCCAACAACAAGTTCATATGTCAGTAAGGTTCCAGTAACAGTTCCAACAGCTCTCACCAGAGGTAATGCACGAAGGGTTAAACAGCAACAGTTCAGAAACACAGTTCTTATCAGATGGAGTGAACCAAGGGTTAAATTCCCAAGTCAACAGTTTAGTGATAACACAGTACTTTGTGCAACTTACATATGCAGAGAATGTCCAGAGCCATGGGTAGAAACTGCTGTGGCTGAGAAACACCTGAAGATAAGGTTATGCACTTTCCTGGTAAATACACAAAAGATCTGTGAGGAACAAAGCAGCTGGGTTGCAGGGAAACGGAAGCAGAATATTCCAGCAGTGAAGCCAGCACCTGAGCCGGGTTTTAAACAAACGAACAGGAAGTAGGGCACAGAAAACAGCAAACTCCATTTTAACAAAGGGCAAAATCATTGACAAAGTTACCTAGAAAACCCGGAATACTGACAACAAGTGTTGATCGGTGGACTACGTCACCAGTCAACGCTCGGCGGCTGCTAAATCTGCTCTCAGAGTCGGCGCAAAGGGGTGTGAGGGTGGTAAAAAGAGGGGGAAGGGGGATTGGGGTGGATGAAGAGAGATCGGGCAGGGATCAGGGATCAAGACTTACGGTTGTAGTCTCTCTTTCTTCTGTCTTCTTTCTTCTGTCTTCATCAGGTATTGTGGTGTCACAGGCTTCTGTGGCACCCACAAGGCCCAGCCAAGGAGGAGATCTGGCAGTGTGACCGCTCTGCAGGAATCCTCAGCTAGTGTGAGGGCCTGCAGAGCAGTCACACACAGGTCAGAGACAGGTGATAGACAGGTTACAGATCGGTCATACCACGCTGTGACCTGTCATTGTTGGGATCGATGATCACATCAATCAGAGCTGGCCCTGGTGATGGCGGGGTGTGTGCTAGGCATCGGCTTAGGATCGGAGCTCACAGCTCTGATCCAGGGAGGTACCGTCAGGGCACAGCGTGGTAACACCACTGTTGTGCCCTGCGATTGGGCGATCGATGTGATCGTTGATCGCACCAGTCTGAGCAGTTTTGGCCGGTGCCTGGCATTGCCAGGCACCGGCCTTGGATCGAGTACATCGGTGCTTGATCCTAGGCTGGGACCTCACTGTTTCAGCCAATCTAATTGGCTGAAACAATGAGAAAGGATGCAATTGGATGTTCAGAATTGAACAGCCAATCGCAGCGATCGGGAGGCGGGGCCCAGGTCACATGGACAGGATTGTACGTCACATGTTAGAAAGGGATTAATATGAAATAAATTATTGAGAGAAGTACATGAAATAAACATTGACGTTCAGATGAACCTGAGCTTTATTTATTTTTAATACAGACTGTCACCAGTAATTTTGTTTTTTTACAGTGAATTCATGGTAGAGGAGCACGAGTTAAAAAAAGAAAAAATTCAGGAAGATTATAATGACAAGTATTGGGATCAGCGATACACCATTGTGCAACAACAGATTCCATCATTCCTTCAGAAGGTTGCAGACAAGATTCTAAGCACAGGTAACGAGGAAAATCAAACTAAATTTTCCATCTTTACTGTTTTGTTTTTGACCTCACCTACATATAGTAAATGAAAGTTGTCTCTTTATAAAACTATTACTTGTTTTACAATGTTCTTTACCAGGTAAATACCTTAATGTAGTCAGAGAGTGTGGTTGTGATGTCACATGTCCTGATGCTAAGGAGATCGTTTACACACTTAAAGAACGTGCGTATGTTGAACAAATTGAAACAGCATATAGCTATGCAAGCAAAGTACTCTTGGACTTTTTGATGGAAGAAAAAGAGTTGGTTGCTCATCTTCGGTATGTGAAAATGTGTAATACATTATTTTATTGTTAATACAAATTTAAAAGTGAACTTTACTTTCAGCAAAAGAAGAAGTGGGTTTAAGACTTTGTAATATACAGTACCAGCTAAAGATTGGACTCACCTCTTCATGCAATGGTTTTTCTTTTCCTTATTGGAATGTACACATTTTAGATAGAGTGAAGACCTCAAACCATGAGAAAAACACATAAGGAAACAAGGAGTGAAGAAATATGTGATACAAACCATAATTTGTTAACCCTTCCATTTCTGAAAGTACTCCCCCCCCCCCCCCCCCCCCCCCTTTATGCTGATAATAGCTTTACACACATTTGCCATTCTGCCAAGCAGTTTCATCAGGTAGTCATTCAAAATGGCTTCTATTGAACAGGTATGCCTCATCAAGAGTCTATTTTGTAGTGCCTTCAGAAAGTGTTTCTGACCATTAGTTGTGTTTTCCAGTGGCAGTTTAGGTATACTGTGCTATACAGTTCTATACATTACTGAGATCTAGTTCATTTCACAATTGTGCAAAACCAAAATAAGAGCCACTCTGCTAAGTAAATAGAAAGGATTGTCCATTATTACTTTAAGGTATGAATGTTAGTCAATCCAGAAGATTGCTAGAACCTTAAATGTATCCTAAAGTTCACTCATGAAAACTATCAATCGATATGATGTGTAGTGTATTGCATGGTGACATTCAATGTAGGACTGGTCCGCCGGAACACCGGACAATCCTCTGGTGGGCCCCCATGCCGGATATAGTAAGAGTTTGCAGGTAATTGTGGTCTTTACAAAGACTACAGTCCTTTCAAAAGGCGCGAGTTTTAGCATGCAGCCGTTGCATGATGGCTGCTGGGAGCGTCACTGCTATGCACCACACTCTAACATCATCATGTGGCGCATAGCAGTGACATTTTAAAAAAATGGTCAGCGTCCATGTTAATTTCAAAATGGTTTTATTGAAATTTATAACTTTAGAAAACGGTTATACTTAGAAATATATTCCATCGCAGGGGAATTTTTTAACTTATCATGACAAACATATAACCTATAGAGGGAAAGACAAGACAATTACAACAAGAGGATAAAACAGTAGGGAAAGGGAACACTAAATCCACACTGTACATTATAGTAACTTTAGTATTTTTTCTATAGCCTAGTTTTAATGGCTGTTTCAGTCCGATCTCAACTGCACCATGAACCAAGGACGAACATATAATGATTAGATACTGTAGTTCTAAGTCTAGATCCAACTCCCACCTCCACAGTCCGGAAATATTACGGTGATATGCGCAAGATCTGGTCCATTTGTGTATTTGATTCCAAATCCATCCATGGCCCCCAAATCTTAAAGAATTGATCCCACCTGTTGTTTCCAGTAGCTTCAATGCGTTCATAGAGCATAATATTGTTCATACTTTCTTTAACAAGTAATAATGACAAGGTTGGGGGTTTCCATTTTGCTGCTATATGAATTTTCATAGCCATGAAAAGGAAGTTTTTCCAATCTATGGAGACCTCTAGGAAGAGATGGCTATTTTGCCCCAAGGAGAAAAACCGGAGGTTCTAAAGGAATTTTCCTGCCTGCCATTTGATCAACTATGACTTTCACTCTATGCCAGAGGTCCAAGACCGCCGTACAAGTCCACCAGATGTGTTTCATATCCATCGGTAGACCACAACCCCAATAACACAAAGCTGAGATATTTGGGTATATACTGTGAAGTTTAGTTGGGACGAGATACAGTAAAGACCAAAAGTTTGGACACATGCCTGGTTTGGGTACATGCCTGGTTCCCACCGTGAAGCATGGAGGTGTTATAACCCTCTTGTCAGATTTTGTTTCAGTTTGCTGTCACATGACCTTTTTTCCCTATTTAGTCTGGCTCCGCCATTCTGGCTTTGCTGGACTTCATTGTATTATCTACTCTTAAGCTAGCCGGGTGCTTAGGTGCCTTACTCTGTCAGTTTTGCTTGATCTTAGGATCTCTTAGTATTTGTTTTCTGTTTTATTTTCCCTGCTACAATTTCTGTTAGGAGGTGTCCACCTTTTCACCCAGTCCCTAGATCTTGTAGGGATTCCTCCCTCGCAACTATAGGTCTTCGTTCAGACTAGCTGAGGACTTTAGCGGGTCTGGTCGCAGGATCAGGTTCCCCGTTACATCGTAGGGATCCAGCTCAGTCCTATTGTAGGGACAGAATTCCCACCTTTCCTTAGTGCTTGTAGCAGATCATAACAGTAAGTCCAGCCCAAAGAAAAAAAAAAAAAAAAAGAAAAAAAAATCTCTAAGGAAAGATTTTCTGTTTTCCATCATGGTGTCGGTTCGGGATTTGGCTGAACGCCTGCAGGGTCTCTCTCTGGAGGTGGCTGAAATCCAGCAACACGTGAGTAGTTGTTCTGGAGCACATTTCGTGGAGCCAAAGGTACGTTTGCCTGATTTATTTTTTGGTGAACAACAAGATTTTTTTTCTTTTAAAAATGCTTGCTTGTATTTCCGTTTGAGACCCAGATCCTCTGGTGATGAATCACAGCGCATAGGGTTCATAATGTCACTTTTGCGCAAAGAACCTGAGGACTGGGTCTTTTCTCTGCAGCCTAGTGATCCATGCTTTAGATCTGTGGATAGTTTTTTTTCTGCTTTGGGGTTGTTATATGACGATCCGGATCGTGTTTCATCAGCTGAGATAGAATTGAGACGTTTGAGACAGGGATCAGGTAATGTGGAAAAATATTGTACTCACTTCCAAAGGTGGTCCACACAGGTGGGCTGGAACGATTCAGCTTTGAAAAGTTTATTTCTTGCAGGGTTAAGTGAAATGGTTAAAGATTTGCTGATTGCTTATCCTATACCTGGTAACTTGCAAGAGGCTATGCAATTAGCCATACGGGTGGATAGGAGACTGCGTGCAAGGGTTAATGAGAGTAAATCTGCCTTGTCAGCTCCAAGTTTGGAGAAGGAATGTACTGACATTGCAGAGCCGATGGAAATTGGAGCAATGACACCTCACTCTCGGGAAAAAAGAACGCAGATTTGCTAAGGGCTTGTGTTTCTATTGTGGTAAATCTGAGCATTTCATTAAGAACTGTGCGCTTCGAATGAATAAAGAGAAAAAAAAATGAGGTCAGTTTCGCCCGTATAGCTTGTTTAAACAATAAAGGTGTCTTTCTTTCTGCTACCACTGCTGGTGAGGAGGAATTAATGGAGTTTCGGGTATTTGTGGATTGTGGTTTAACTCTCAATGTGATTGATGGGAAATTTTTGGAAAAACTAAAATTAAAACCCAAACTTCTGTCTTCCCCTATTAATGTGGTGTCTGTGGATGGTTCTCACTTGAAAAATGTTACTCACCATATCTGTGAATTTCCTCTTACTATTAATGGTGTTCATCAAGAGAATTTGGATTTGGTAGTTTTGAATAATTTGCCCTCACCGGTGATTTTGGGGTTACCCTGGTTAAAATTGCACAATCCAGTACTGGATTGGTCTACCAATGAAATTAAGTCCTGGAGTCCCAATTGTTATGACAAGTGTTGTAACGGGCGTATTGCTGCTGTAGTTAAGGGGGAGTTACCTGTACCTATTCAGGATTTTTGGAAAGTTTTTTCTGATAAGGAATCACAGGTATTGCCTCCTCATAGAGATTATGATTGTGCAATTGAATTTGTCCCTGGAGCGACTCTTCCTAAAAGTCGTTTATTTAATTTGACTATTCCTGAGAGAAAGGCTTTGGAGGAATACATACAGACAAGCTTGGCCGCCGGTCACATTAGGCCTTCCAAATCTCCTGTGGCGGTTGGATTTTTTTTTGTTAAAAAAAAGGACGGCGGTTTACGGCCTTGTCTAGACTTTCGTGAGATTAATAAGATTACTGTATGCAATCCTTACCCACTGCCATTGATTCCTGATTTGTTTAACCAGTTAGTGGGGGCCAAGTGGTTCTCTAAAATTGATCTTCGAGGGGCATACAATTTGTTGCGCATGAAGGAGGGGGATGAATGGAAGACTGCGTTTAACACTCCACTGGGTCATTTTGAGAATCTGGTCATGCCTTTTGGACTTTCCAGTGCTCCGGCATTTTTTCAGAATCTTATTAATGACATCCTTAGACCTTTGATCGGCAGAAGTGTGGTTGTGTATTTGGATGACATTTTGATTTATTCACCAGATCTGGAGTCTCATTGGAGGAGTGTGCGTGAAGTATTACAGTTACTGAGTGATAATTCACTTTTTGCCAAACTAGAAAAATGTGAGTTCGCTGTACAGAGACTTAGTTTTTTGGGCTACATTGTCTCCAGTGAAGGTTTTGAGATGGATCCGGTGAAAGTGCAAGCTGTGCAGGATTGGCCTAGACCTATTGGTGTGAAAGCAATACAGAGGTTTTTGGGGTTCGCCAATTATTACAGAAAATTCATAAAAGATTTTTCTGTGATTGCCAAACCTCTGACCGATCTCACCAGGAAAGGTGCTGATGCGGTTCAGTGGACTACTGAGGCCATTGAGGCTTTTGTGTTGCTAAAGGAGAGGTTCAGCTCTGCTCCCATCCTTACGCAGCCTGATGTGACTAAACCATTATTGGTTGAGGTTGATGCTTCTTCTGTGGGGGTCGGCGCAGTGTTGTCTCAGGCAAAGACAGATGGAGTACATCCCTGTGCTTTTTTTTCAAAGAAATTTTCTGAGTCTGAACTAAATTATGATATCGGTAATCGGGAATTGTTGGCAATTAAACTCGCATTTGAACACTGGCGTCATTTTTTGGAGGGAGCAGAATTTCCCATTCAAGTCTTCACCAATCATAAAAATCTGATCTACCTTGATGCTGCCAAACGCTTGAATGCCCATCAGGCTAGGTGGGCACTGTTTTTCTCACGCTTTAATTTTACCGTTACTTACATCCCAGGTACTAAAAATGTTAAAGCTGATGCTTTGTCTCGCAGCTTTTCTCCTATGGTGGGTACTGAGGAGGAGGAGGAAAACATCTTGCAAGAGGGGGTTGTTATTGCTGTTTTGGACTCCATGTTGGAAGATGAGATTCTTAAAGCACAGGAGAATGCCCCATCTAACACGCCTCATGGGAGGTTGTTTGTGCCTGGTACCCTGAGGAGAGATTTGTTTGTTGAATGTCATGACTCTCGCTTGGCAGGTCATCCTGGAATCTCTGAGACCAAGAGACTTGTGGGTCGCAGTTTTTGGTGGCCAGGATGGCAGAAGGAAGTCATTAAGTGGGTACGTCAATGCACTGTGTGTGCTAGATCTAAGTCTTCTCATACTCCTGCTGCGGGGTTGCTTTGCCCTCTGGAGGTTCCTAGTGCACCTTGGACACATTTGGCTATGGACTTTATTACTGACCTTCCCCCCTCTGAGGGTTTCACTGTCATCTGGGTGGTCGTGGACCGTTTTAGCAAGATGTGTCACTTGGTTCCTTTCATCAAACTGCCCTGCGCTAAGACTCTCGCTAAGGCCTTTGTCAAGGAAATAGTCAGACTACATGGTGTTCCTACTGACATTGTTTCTGATAGGGGACCTGAGTTTGTGGCTCGTTTTTGGCGCGCCTTTTGTGACAGGTTGGGAGTTCATTTGTCGTTTTCATCCGGATATCATCCTGAGTCTAATGGCCAGACAGAAAGGAAAAACCAGGATGTTGAGCAGTTTTTGCGTTGTTTTGTGACTGATAATCAAGAGGGGTGGTCTGAGTTTCTGCCACTTGCTGAGTTTGCTCTTAACAACCATACATCCACTTCTGCTGGTTGTTCGCCTTTTTTTTGTTGTTCTGGGAGACATCCGTCATTTGGGTCATTTTCCAAGTTGGGATCGGCTGTACCTGAAGAGGAGAATTTTTCTGGTGTTTTGGAGAGAGTTTGGACTGATGTGCGTGGTAATCTTCAGGAGGCTAACAAAAGATCCAAAGTGTATTTTGATAGAAAACAACAAGAGGTTTTGTTTGCTATTGGTGACATGGTTTGGTTGTCCTCTAAGAATCTGCGCTTGAGGATTCCGTCTAAGAAATTGGGTCCCAAGTTTGTAGGGCCCTTTAAGGTGCTTCAGGTTATTAACCAATCTGCTGTTAAGTTGGAGCTTCCTACCTCCTGGAAGATTAATCCGGTGTTTCATGTTTCTCTCTTGAAAAAAGCTGAGGTCTCAGATGGAGACGTCTAGGCCACTGTTCCCCTGGTGGTGGAGGACGGGCAATATGAGATTTCCCGCATCCTAAATTCTAGACGGTGTAGAGGGGGTTTGCAGTACCTCGTCGCTTGGAAGGGTTATGGACCCGAGGATAACTCATGGGTGAGGGCGGATGATGTTTCTGCGTCTAGACTTGTCAGAGCGTTTCACAAGAGATTTCCGGATAAGCCTAAGTCATAGGGGATCCGGAGGATCCTCTTTGAAGGGAGGGTACTGTTATAACCCTCTTGTCAGATTTTGTTTCAGTTTGCTGTCACATGACCTTTTTTCCCTATTTAGTCTGGCTCCGCCATTCTGGCTTTGCTGGACTTCATTGTATTATCTACTCTTAAGCTAGCCGGGTGCTTAGGTGCCTTACTCTGTCAGTTTTGCTTGATCTTAGGATCTCTTAGTATTTGTTTTCTGTTTTATTTTCCCTGCTACAATTTCTGTTAGGAGGTGTCCACCTTTTCACCCAGTCCCTAGATCTTGTAGGGATTCCTCCCTCGCAACTATAGGTCTTCGTTCAGACTAGCTGAGGACTTTAGCGGGTCTGGTCGCAGGATCAGGTTCCCCGTTACATCGTAGGGATCCAGCTCAGTCCTATTGTAGGGACAGAATTCCCACCTTTCCTTAGTGCTTGTAGCAAATCATAACAGGAGGAGGCGGTGTGATGGTGTCGGGGTGCTTTGCTGGTGACACTGTTGGGGATTTTTTTAAAATTGAAGGCATACTGAAGCAGCATGGCTACCACAGCATCTTGCAGCGGCATGCTATTCCATCTGGTTTGCGTTTAGTTGGACCATCATTAATTTTTCAACAGGACAATGACCCCAAACACACGTTCAGACTGTGTAAGGGCTATTTGACCAAGAAGGATAGCGATGGGGTGCTACGCCAGATCACTTGGCCTCCACAGTCACCAGACCTGAACCCAATCGAGATGGTTTGGGGTGAGCTGGACCGCAGAGTGAAGGCAAAAGGGCCAACAAGTGCTAAGCATCTCTGGGAACTCCCTCTAGATTGTTGGAAGACCATTTCCGGTGACTACCTCTTGAAGCTCATCAAGAGAATGCCAAGAGTGTGCAAAGCAAGTCATCAAAGCAAAAGGTGGCTACTTTGAAGAACCTAGAATGGAAGACATATTTTCAGTTGTTTCACACTTTTTTGTTATGTATATAATTCCACATCTGTTAATTCATAGTTTTGATGCCTTCAGTGTGAATGTACAATTTTCTGTTCATGAAAATACAGAAAAATCTTTGAATGAGAAGTTGTGTCCAAACTTTTGGTCTGTACTGTACATTGCACCCCTTACCTCCCAATTCTGGTGTGCATGGTCCCCCTCATCCCTATTGTAGGATGTATGATACCCCCTCGCCCCCCAATCCTAGTATGCATGGTCCCCTCATCCCCAATCCTGGTATACATGGCACCCCATATCTCCCAATTCTGGTATGCATATTCCCCTCATCCACCAATCCTGGTATGCATGGTCCCCCCTCATCCCTATCGTAGGATGTATGGTATTCCCTCACCCGGCAATTCTGGTATGCATGGTCATCTCATCCCCAGTCCTGGTATACGTGGCACCTCTTACCTTCCAATTCTGGTATGCATGGCCCCTTCATCCCCAATCCTGGTGTGCATGGCCCCCTCACCCCCAATTCTGGTATGCATGGTCCCCTCACCCCCAATCCTGGTATGCATGGTTCACTGATTCACAATCCTGGTATACAGTACAGACCAAAAGACTGGACACACCTTCTCATTTAAAGATTTTTCTGTATTTTCATGGAAATTGTACATTCACACTGAAGGCATCAAAACTATGAATTAACACATGTGGAATTATATGCTTAACAAAAAAGTGTGTAACAACTGAAATTATGTCTTATATTCTAGGTTTTCAAAGGATCCACCTTTTGCTTTGATGAGTGCTTTGCACACTCTTGGCATTCTCTTGATGAGCTTCAAGAGGTAGTCACCGGAAATGGAGTTCCGAGAGATGCTTAGCACTTGTTCGCCCTTTTACCTTCACTCTGCGGTCCAGCTCATCTCAAACCATCTCGATTGAGTTCAGGTTTGGTGACTGTGGAGGAGGCCAGGTCATCTGGCGTAGCACCCCATCACTCTCCTTCTTGGTCAAATAGCCCTTACACAGCCTGGAGGTTGTGTTTGGGGTCATTGTCCTATTGAAAAATTAATGATGGTCCAACTAAACGCAAACCGGATGGAATATCATGCCACTGCAAGATGCTGTGGTAGCCATGCTGGTGTTCAGTATGCCTTCAATTTTGAATAAATCCCCAACAGTGTCACCAGCAAAGCAACACGACACCATCACACCTCCTCCATGCTTCACGGTGGAAATCAAGCATGTAGAGTCCATCCGTTCACCTTTTCTGCGTCGCACAAAGACACGATGGGTGGAACCAGATATCAAATTGGGACTCATCAGACCAAAGCACAGATTTCCACTGGTCTAATGTCCATTCCTTGTGTTCTTTAGCCCAAACAAGTCTCTTCTGCTTGTTGCCTGTCCTTAGCAGTGGTTTCCTAGCAGCTATTTTACCATGAAGGCCTGCTGCACAAAGTCTCCTCTTAACAGTTGTAGAGATGTGTCTGCTGCTAGAACTCTTTGTGGCATTGACCTTGTCTCTAATCTGAGCTGCTGTAAAACTGCGATTTCTGAGGCTGGTGACTCGGATAAACTTATCCTCAGAAGCAGAGGTGACTCTTGGTCTTCCTTTCCTGGGGCGCTCCTCATGTGAGCCAGTTTATTTGTAGCACTTGATGGTTTTTGCAACTGCACTTGGGGACACTTTCAAAGTTTTCCCATTTTTTCAGACTGACTGAGCTTCATTTCTTAAAGTAATGATGGCCACTCGTTTTTCTTTACTTAGCTGATTTTTTCTTGCCATAATACAAATTCTAACAGTCTATTCAGTAGGACTATCAGCTGTGTGTCCACCAGACTTCTGCACAACGCAACTGATGGTCCCAACCCCATTTATAAGGAAAGAAATCCCACTTATTAAACCTGAGAGGGCACAACCACTTCCAGTGACTACCTCTTGAAGCTCATCAAGAGAATGCCAAGAGTGTGCAAAGCAGTCATCAAAGCAAAAAGGTGACTACTTTGAAGAACCTAGATTATAAGACATAATTTCAGTTGTTACACACTTTTTTGTTAAGTATATAATTCCACTTGTGTTAATTAATAGTTTTGATGCCTTCAGTGTGAATTTACAATTTTCATAGTCATGAAAATACAGAAAAAATATTTAAATGAGAAGGTGTGTCTAAACTTTTGGTCTGTACTGTATGTCCTGTGGAGAACCTTCAGTGAGGTCTCCACATGAGATGATTGGTGGCTTCCCTTGGACAACGTATCACAAGATCTCCAATCCTCTAGTGGCAAATCAAATCCCATCTCCTCCCATTGTATCATAAATTTCAATTTTTTCTCATATTGATTTTTAGTCTCGAAATGTCTTCAAAATCATGGAGCAATGAGAATAAATTAGAGTAGTGTGGGGGTTAGTAATAGTCAAAAGAAGGTGTTCTGCGAAGAGACTAACTTTGTATTGATCGCCCAAATTTGCCAGTCCAGTTATGATCGATTTTGTCCTAATGGCTTCAGCCAAGGGTTCCATAGCTAATGCAAAAAGAGCCTGAGAGAGCGAACAGCCCTGCCTAGTGCCACAATGAATAATTATAGGTGTGGGGCATGTTGTTGTCAGTTTTATATATGCTGTGGGACCATCATATAATAGTTTAAGGCACAAAATGAGTTCGGGGGTAAAACCAAATTTAGAAAGGACCGTAAATAAATATGTCCATGATAACGAGTCAAAGACCTATTCAATGTCTAAGGCTAGGAGTAATAGCTGTTCCTTGCGTAAGTTTGCCGTGTGAATGACATTGAGGTTATATCGGATGTTATCCGGGGCCTGTCTCGTTGGTATAAATCCTACCTGGTCTCGATGGATAAGGGCAGGCAGTAAATCATTTAGTCTGTTGGTGATAATTGCTGTGAAAATTTTTAAATCTATGTTTAATAGGGAGATGGGCCTATAATTCTTAGTGAAGAGGTGGTCTCTTTTGGGTTTTGGTATTACGGTAACATGGGCGACAAAGAATTCTGGGGGCATTTTTGAGCCTTGTAGAAAAGCATCACAAAAATTTTTGATGAGGTGTTAGGATCTCATTAAATTTTTTATAATATACGGCCGTAAGACCATCAAGTCCGGGGGCTTTTCCTTTTTTTTAATTTTTAATAGCCAAAGGTATTATCTCTGCAGAGATCTGAGTGAAGTTGCTGGGCCCTCGATTCTGAAATTTTGGGTAGGTAAAGATTGTGCAAAAAATTTTGCAGGAGTTGAGGTGGAGGTGACTGCGGTGTGGAGTATAGATTCTGATACCAGTTATGAAATATTTTATAGATGATGTCCAGATGGTCTGACACCTTACCTGTAGAGTCTTTTATGGAGAAAATAGTATTAAATGATTTTCTCGCACATAATTTACGTGCTAGCATTCTACTGGGTTTGTTGGCATATTTATAAAAAGTGGCTTTAGTCCAAGTCAGAGCTCTTTCCGTCCTAGTAGTAAGTAAAGCATCTAGTTGGAGCTTTGTTTCCTGAATTTGTTTAGAGAGATACAGTCCTGAAGTAGTAACATCAAATGTAAAAACCTGAAATTGTGGCGTCATGATCAGACCATGCTGAATGTACAGTCATGGCCAAAAGTTTTGAGAATGACACAAATATTATATTTTCACATGATCTGCTGCCCTCTGGTTTTTATGTGTGTTTGACAGATGTTTTTATCACAGACAGAAATATAATTGCAAACATATGAGTAACATATGAGTTACAAAAGCTTATATTGACAGTTAGAATGAGTTAATGCAGCAAGTCAATATTTGCAGTGTTGACCCTTCTACTTCAGGACCTCTACAGGACCTCTAGGTTTTTGTTTGTCCACTCGTCTTTTGATGATTGACCACAAGTTCTCAATGGGATTAAGATCTGGGGAGTTTTCCAGGCCATAGACCCAAAATCTCTATGTTTTGTTCCCTGAGCCATTTAGTTATCACCTTTGCTTTATGGCAAGGTACTCCATCATGCTGGAAAAGGCATTGTTGATCGCCAAACTGCTCTTGGAGGGTTGTGAGAAGTTGTTCTTGGAGGACATTCTGGTACCATTCTTTATTCATGGCTGTGTTTTTAGGCAAGACTGTGAGAGAGCTGATTCCCTTGGCTGAGAAGCAACCCCACACATGAATGGTTTCAGGATGCTTAACAGTTGGCATGAGACAAGACTGGTGGTAGCACTCACCTTGTCTTCTCCGAATGAGGCGTTTTCCTGATGTCCCAAACAATCGAAAAGGGGATTCATCAGAGAAAATAACTTTACCCCAGTCCTCAGCAGTCCACTGCCTGTACCTTTTGCAGAATATCAGTCTGTCCATGATGTTTTTTCTGGAGAGAAGTGGCTTCTTTGCTGCCCTCCTTGAGACCAGGCCTTGCTCCACGAGTCTCCGCCTCACAGTGCATGCTGATACTCACACCTGCCTGCTGCCATTCCTGAGCAAGCTCTGCACTGCTGGTAGCCCGATCCCGCAGCTGAAACACTTTTAAGAGACGGTCCTGGTGCTTGCTGGTCTTTCTTGGGCGCCATGGAGCCTTTTTGGCAACAATGGAACCTCTCTCCTTGAAGTTCTTGATGATGCGATAGATTGTTGACTGAGGTGCAATCTTTCTAGCTGCGATACTCTTCCCTGTTAGGCAATTTTTGTGCATTGCAATGATGATTGCACGTGTTTCTTTAGAGATAACCATGGTTAACAGAAGAGAAACAATGATGCCAAGCACCAGCCTCCTTTTAAAGTGTCCAGTGGTGTCATTCTTACTTAATCATGACAGATTGATCTCCAGCCATGTCCTCATCAACACCCACACCTGTGTTAATGGAGCAATCACTGAAAAGAGGTTAGCTGGTCCTTTTAAGGCAGGGCTGCAATGATGTTGAAATGTGTTTTGGGGGATAAAGTTCATTTTCTAGCCAAATATTGACTTTGCAAGTAATTGCTGTTAAGCTGATCACTCTTTATAACATTCTGGAGTATATGCAAATTGCCATTAGAAAAAGTGAAGCAGTAGACTTTGTAAAAATTAATATTTGTGTCATTCTCAAAACTTTTGTCCATGACTGTAGATGGCGTGAGTATAAGACTGTTGCGAGTGAATTAGCTTTCGTCATCTGGAGATCAATTCTGGATTATGTTTTGTGTGCTCTGGAGAAATGTGTATTCCCATTTAGTTCCCTCCATATATCCTCAAGACAGTGCTCTTTCATTAGTTGGAGAATCTTTTTCCTCTCAGTTTTAGTGATGTCGGAGCATCTTAAGGCATTGCTGTCTAGTACTGGGTTTATGGTAAAATTAAAATCTCCACACCAAAAGAAGTGGTGAAACGTGAGCAGATCAAGTTTAGATAGTATCAGTTTAAAAACTGAGAGTTGTGATGAAGCAGGAAGGTATCTGTTCACACAAATGTTTTGTCCCTGTATGGAACCCAGTAGTATTATAAATCTTCCCCCTTCGTCTATAATGGAGTTGGTGATTTGGAATGGGAGGCTGTTCTTAAGGAAACTAGCTACTCCAATCAGCCCCGAAGACGTGAAAGCTCGTGAGTAAGCGGAATCCAAATATTTTGAGCATGAAGAGTTAGAGAAGTGAGTCTCCTGGAGACAGAAAATGTCGGGGTTTTGTCTTTTATAGTCCAAAAAAGCTTTTTTACTTTTGAAAGGGGAATTGAATCCCTGCACATTATGAGATAATACCTTACACATGAGAAGAACGATTAATTTCGCTATAACAGAGCTCACCCTCGGTTCTTCTCACACTGGCACAGACCCAAGACATGGCCCGACGGGAGGCCCGAACCTTGGTTAGCATGGATAAAGTAGATATGTACATTTCTGTGGGAAAACAGTGTGGGGAAAAAGGGAGGGTAGATAAAGATAATCATCAAAAGAAAACAATTACAATCAAACGGGCATACAGCCCGGTAAACATAGTGAACTGGAGACCCATATTATGGGGGTGATCCAGTAATCACTAAAGGTACTGCCACACTAAACAATCCCGCTAGCGATCACGATAACGACGCATACTAATGCGATCGCTAGCGGGATTGTTTCTATATCGCTGATAGCGGCTTAACTTAGCGATGTCGTTAAGGACGCTATCGCGGTTAGCGATCTCCTTAACGACTTTAGCGGTACAAAAGTACCGCTAAATCGCTAAAAAAGGTGCCACACTCAGCGATATATACTTACCCAGCGGGACGCCGACGATCAGAATAGGGTCCGGAACGATCAGGACGACGGACGAGATCACAGCAGGGGCCACGTCGTTGCTGCATGCCGCACACAGCAACATCGCTAACGGGATCGCTAAATAGTGACGTTTTTTAGCGATCCCGTTAGCGATGTTGTTTAGTGTGGCATACCCTTAAGGTTAGGCCACAAGGATAAACCCTGAGAAGGAAATTAACAGTATTATTGAGGATGGTCTCAATCTTGGTGTTCTATCAAAAAAACAAGCAGAGTATCTTGATGTCTCCTATCCAATATTTCCAATAATGCACGGTCTCCCTAAGATTCACATGGAGATGAAAATTCCACCTATGAGGCCGATAGTATCGGGATTGGGTCAGCAAATGAACATTTAGGGGAATGGGTCGATTCTTTGCTGCAGCCCCCCTGGTTACATTAAGGACTCTAAAGATGTTTTGAGAATATTTTCCAAGAAGATATGGAATGCTAAGTTTACTTGGCTCTGCTGTGATGTGGTATCGTTATACACGTGCATTCCACACAGGGTGGCTATGACAGCGCTTCATTTCCATCTTAGTAAACATAGCCAATATTCTGAGGATTTGATTAATTTTATTTTGCAAGTTACATTTCTTTTCCTTTGTTAACAAGTTCTATTTACAACGATCAGGAGTGGCGATGGGCGCCAAATTTTCACCTTCCTTGGCGAATCTTGTCATGGCCCATTGGGAACCAAAATATGTTTTTTCTGCTGATAATCCTTTTTGTGGTTCTGTGGTCTGGTAAGGCAGATACATCGACAATATCCTGATTATTTGGGGGGCGATGTATCTGCAATACCGGATTTCATGAGGTACATTGTTGACAATTTTAATATTCATTTCACTCATA
Organism: Oophaga sylvatica; assembly: GCA_033576555.1. Taxonomy (NCBI): domain Eukaryota; kingdom Metazoa; phylum Chordata; class Amphibia; order Anura; family Dendrobatidae; genus Oophaga; species Oophaga sylvatica. Next base: position 300,392,707 of record JARQOD010000003.1, on the reverse strand, counting down.
GATTTGATTCTAATAATATTTCCTTTCTGGACCTTGATTTGTGTGGTGTTCAGGGTCAAGTTATTTCAACTAAAACACATTACAAAACATTTGGAGGAAATACCATCCTTCATGCAAATAATATCCTCGATGGACACTTAATAGAGCACGGCAAATTGTAAATCAAAAACAGCGTGAGGATTTAATTATTCCTAGGGATGAATACTCACGGTCGCAAGAGAGGGATGAATACCAAAAAAAGTCATTTGTAAGTTTACAATTTAGTCCACAATTTGGAAAAATTAAAAAAATAATCACTAAATTTTTGCCTGTTCTATTTGAGGACCAGGTCTTAGCTACATCCTGGAGTAAATATAGTGGCGAGAAAGGCGCCATCTATAGGTAATAAAATTTCACCAAGTATGTTTCAATCTAGTAACACGAGCAGCACTTGGCTGCATCTCAAGGGTTTTTTTTAAAATGTGGGACAAATAATTGTAAGACATGTAAGCATGCCCTTGTCACCAAAACCTTTAATAATAATCAATCTGTGTTCTATGACATTAAACAGTATATTAATTGCAATTCGACACATGTGGTGTATAAAATGAATTGTACATCTTGTAATTTATCGTACATTGGGTGTACCACGAGAAAACTGAAGATTCAAGTGTCTGAACATCTATATGATATTGGAAATGTTACTAATACCAATCGTAATGTATCCGTGTCAGCAAAGCATTTTATTGCTTATCATGATCGTAGTACAATATCTTTTCAGGTTTGGACCTTTTACATCTTTCATGTGATCTTGATTTCAATTTCTACTGGTTTGGTCTTGGTATAAATTGTATTTGGTTGCTACACATGTATAAGCTGTGATGAAGATCATCTAGATCGAAATGTGTCGCTTTACTGTAATATGGCATTTTTTCATGGACCATTTTCCACCTCAATCATTTTTTAATGGATCGATAAAGTACTAAGATATAAAGGAGCTGGAATGTAACTTCTTTGTTGGATATTACGGACGTTGGATCAGATGGTTCAAATCCGATCATATCAATTCCGTGCACCTGTGGTGGTTGTCGGTGAGCTGGTTTTACTTTTTCTATAGAATTATCTGTAGAGCAGCCCCGCACCTCACCTCACTGCTGGATCCTGTCTCCTCTGTACTATGCGTTCCACTTTCAAAATGGCGCCTGCCAAGGCGGGAAAGCCCCACGCACCGTTATCACAGTTTCAAATCTGGCTCCTCAGACCCTCGTCTCCGGTGATAAGCAGCGAGTGGAGCAAGGAGAGAGCACCGCGTCCTCTCGCAGTGATCAAGACCATTCAAGTCACTCACCAGCAGGAAAACCTCTGTACATGCAGGGGAGCAGACCAGGGAGATGCTGGAAGTGAGTGTGAGAAGTCCCACAACGCTCTGTACAGTAAAGTTCCACGGGAAATAGTTTAGCTTGCCAGTGTGGATAGGGGGAGGACAGAAAGGGAGCACAATACCTCTGGCAGATGGTACCTCCTTGGATTGAACCGTCGGTCCAATTCTGTCAGCCGTGACCTGCTGGCTTGGGAATATGGCGCCCTTCTTCTCCCAGCTAGGACTCCACTGTCCGACCAGACGTCCAACTAGAGGTGATAAAGGGAGATGCCACCGTCCTGGTCACGTCCTCAAAGAGTACAGTGTAAATTAGTCCAACCTCAGGGGTCCACCTGTCAAAGAAGGCTTACTTAATCCACAATTCACTATGAATTTTTCAGGAGCCCTCACCAACCACGTCCTGCTCCTTGTGCAGCCAGGCCACGCCCCCGTCAGCGTCCATGTTAAAGAAAGACCATGCCAATATGAAGCAGCAAGAGGACACTTTTGGGGGAGCACAGGAAGGTGAGAAGAATTTTTTTAGCTCTGTAAATGGGGCAGGGTAGTGAGTAGTCATAGAGGCCCAGGATTTGGGGATACATAGGCGCCCAGGTTTTGAGGGGAATACATACGGCTCCTGGATATGGGGTGGAGTACATAGAGGCCTGGAATATGGGGGGTACATTGGGGCTCATGATGGGGGGTTATTAAATGAAGGGGGCCCGGATGGGTGACCATTACAGTATGGGGGCCAAAATGAGGTATGCACATTATTAGTTTATGGTGGTAAGTTGGGACATAATAACTGTAGGGTCCAATTAGTGGACATTTTTACTGCTGTAATATAATTTACTTTTGAGGATACTGTCTTCCATGGAGAAACAGAAGGGAGGCCCTGTTATTGTGTAGGGCGGCACTGTCTCTTTTTTTCTTCATCTGGCGTATCTGATGAAGTGTAAGAATCAGGGAAAAAGTGTGAAATGTGCTCTAGAAGCGATCAGCTATAGATAGCTGTCTTAAAGAAGCGATAGTGGTCTGTGTGAAGAAAAGCGAAGATGAAGTACTTACTTCAACTAAAGACGTCACCGGTGAGTCAGTGTGTTATCTGTACACTGAGGCTATACACTGCACACTGCATTGGTCTCAAACATGCGGCCCATGGTCCACATGCGGCCTCCGAGGCTGCTCCATGTGGCCCGCAGGCCTTGTAGACCCCTTGGCGATTCCTGGTCCAGGGGCTGCTGACGGACGTGTTTTAAATCAGCGAACTGCTGCCCCTCCAGACTGGGAGTCAGTAGTTCTCTGTGCCAGCTGTCAAGCTGACAGCCTGCACAAAAAAGCTGCTGCTTGCTGGCTCCCGGTATTCAATTATACTTGCGTCTTTGGTGTGTTTTGGCTTTTACTATGTGTGTGAGTATTACTGTGTGTGGTATTTACTGTGTGTGTGTGTGTGTGTGTGTGTGTGTAAAGTAGGTATTTACTGCCATGGGGGGAGGTATTTACTGTGTGTGTAAGTTATTGTGTGTGTGGGTATTTACTGTGTGTGGGGGTGGTATTTGTGTGGGGTATTTACGGCTGTGGGGGAGATATATTATATATATATATATATATATTATATATATATATATATATATATATATAGCCGTGGTGAGAGGTATTTACTGTGTTAGGTGTAGTTACTGCTTGGGGATATTTACTGTGTGGGGGAGGCTTACTGTAACAGGCATGAGAAAAGATTTATTTTGATGGGATATTTAGTGTAAATGGGCCTTTGGGAGATTTAGTGTAATGGGGGTATTTAGTGTAACGGGTTGGGGGAATTTACTGTGATGGGGGTATTTAGTGTAACAGGCAATTTATTGAGGGGCTCAGTGTAGGGCAGATATTTTTATTCAGGAGCATTATAATGACTTCTATGTTTAAGCGTGTTGTGTGTGGATGTGCTGCAGGAGACTGGTGAAGATGGAAGTCTGTAAAGATGGCTGTGGATGAGACTCTTCATAGCATCTGGACCAAATGAAAAAGAAAAGAAAGAAAACAATTCCAGAGACAATGTCATGTATAAGATACCTGGATGTAAATGTTTTTTTTGTGATACTGACTAATTCTCTTGTTTTTACTTGTTAGGGGCATTAAAAGGGTTGTCCAAGTTTGTGATGAGTTTGCAGTCATTCCATGTGACTGCAGATTTCAGAATTCTCACAGTGCGCACTGCGTGCTGTCGAGTTTCTCACGTGCAGACAATTTGCATGTATACAGTCACATGCTGACTAGACATGGGTGGCCTCACTCAGTGAAAATTAATTTAGGGATGCCAGACACATCTAAATGGAATGTTGCAAGAAGTATAAAAATCACATGACTCTGATAAGGTCGATTACTGGTTAACCCGTTCCCCTTACTCCTTCTCACCCCCTCTCCCTTAATAAAGAACAGCACAACCGTTCTTGGGTGTAAAAAGGCCACAGCTGCCAATTTATTGATAATTTGATAACTAAACGAACCCTAGTGAGGTCCTCGAAGCTAAAAAGGGGGGAAGGGGTCTGGTGGTTCAACATTGCGGGCCATTGCCCCTCCCTCCCAACCTTATTTCTGGCCGCGAGACCCCGAAGCACCAATAATCCGAGGGAGAGGTTGCCCTCTGCCAATGTGATCCCGTCATTCAACATTACAGGGCATTGCCCCTTCCCTCCCGAGCTTACTTCTGGCCGCGAGACCCCGAAGCACCAATAATCCGAGGGAGAGGTTGCCCTCTGCCTAGTGTTGTGACCCCGACGCGTAGTCGCCGGGCGTCACCCAATGTTCCATTAATGTGAATCCGACGCTCCACCGCCGGTTATCAACCAATCTCACCAGACCCCCATCAAAACCCCATCCAATGAAGGAGATCCATGTCTTCCTGGAGTCTCCCCAAACTGTAAATTTAGCCAACTTTGAGGACCCACCAGCGCCACGCCGAGAGCACCCAGGCATCTTGAGTGCTCGAGACCCCCACCCTAAGGCTTTGCTGTGGCTGCCTGTATCCCTTTCCGTAACCCCGCAGTCCATAAGTCAATCCCCGCCGCGTTTAAGTGTACCCCATCCTCCCTCCAAAACTCCCCTTCCATCCGATCAAAAACAGCATGGCGTACTGCTACTCCCCCTTGCAGCTCCACAAATTGGGATACTTCTTTATTTACTTTAATGCGTGCTTTGTTGATTTTCTGCACTTACCTGGCTCCGCGCCAATATCTCCGGGGTACTATGTCGGACCACACTAGCTTTATGCTCGGGAACCTTTCCCTCAGCCCTTCCAAATCCGACTTAATGTCACAAACCAGTCGCTTCCTCAGGCGTACTCCCAAATCATTACCTCCTACATGCAAAACCAATATGTCGGGGGCTTTATGACGTAGAACTGCTGCCTGAAACTCCCTGATTACCCCGCCCCAAGTTAAACCCCTAAACACTAACCATTTAACTACCGCTATGTCCCTTTTGAAACCCAACTGTCTCCCGTCCGTCCTTCTATCTGCTTGTAACGCTCCCCAGTGAATGTAAGAATGCACCAAGATCCATACTAGTTGCGGCGTGTGCTCTTTAAAGACAAAGAAATGTTAATGTTTGTTTAAATCAACGAAGCTTCGTTCACCTCGTCCCTGATGGGCTGTACGTAGGACCGGTACCGTTGTGACTGCCACCGACCAATCCTCATTATGGTCTCTGAACTTAAACCTCCTACCGCTGCCTCAGTAGCGTCCCCAATTCGAAAAGAATGGCTTCCATAACTGTGATTTTCCAAACCCAGCCCCTCTAAGCATTTACAAAACACCTTAATAAATTGATATTTCGATAAGAAGGATCCATCCTCATGACATAACAGTGCTCCCCCTTGTTTAGGCCTGAAGGCCGCAAAGTTTGTAAAGCAGTGCCACGGGCACATAATGGAGCCCTGTACCTTGGCTAACATTACCTTCTTTCCCTTTGCCATTTGGTCGGTCTTGGACCTTCTAATCCAAAATTCTAGCCCCCTTAGGGGTAGCTATAATATCGCTGGCTAGAATGTCCCCAACCTTAGCTTTCCCAGGCGCCACCAATTCTCCAATCCTCATGGCCCCGAAAAATGCTAATGAGAATGCTAACCTAAACAACCTATCTCAAAGGCCGACCTGCAACTTCGCTGTAACTGATGACCTAGTTTTTTCAGTAATCCGAAGGACACCGGCCTTCTCTGGTCAATTTGGCTTTTTCCTTTACGAAACCCCCTAAGCACCTGCTTAACCAAAAAATTCTTTGTCACATCAGTCATGTTCCTCAATTTGAAACCAAAGGCTAACCCGATAACTAGTTGATTTATTTTCGCCGTTGACCACTCGTTATCGGCTGCTCGCCTAATTCCCATTAGCAATACCCCTATCTGCTCTTCCTCCCTTACGTGGTCTCCGTCGGAGCCTAACCACTTTTCCCAAAGTAGCCACGCCCGTTGATAGGCTGCCCAGGTGCTACCTGCCAACGATGACCTGATTAGTGGTTTGACGGCCCTGCGACCACGTTCCAGAACTGGGGAGGGCAGGGCAACCCCTTTTCTTCTGCCTTCGGGGCAAGTGCCTGGAACCGATCCCACTGAAAACGAGAAAGTGCATCCGCAATTGAGTTAGATTCGCCTGATGGATAGGCACTCCAACACCAACTGACGTAAAATTCTGATGACTGGAGGGGAAGAAGTGGAAATATTATTAATTGCCATTACCACCCCCATGTTGTCACACTTAAAACAAACCCTTCTGTTCTTCAGTCTGTCTCTCCACAAAGACACCGCAACTAAGATAGGGAAAATTTCCAGTAGCGCTATGTTATTTACCAACCCCTCGCGGACCCAACTCTCCGGCCATTTTTCCACGCACCATTGTCCCTTGTAGTATGCTCCAAAACCTGAGCTGTCTGTGTAAAGATCAATGTCAGCATTGCTACATAACTCCTCCATCACCAGAGAACGACTGTTGTACCTTTCGATAAACCTTTTCCAGACCAATAGATCTCCTCTGTTTTCAGCTGATAGCTGGATGAACTGATGTGGCGATCTAACTCCCGCGTTGTCCCCGCTAGCCTTCTTGAAAAAATTCTACCCATGGGCATTACCCTGCATGCAAAGTTTAGACTACCCAGCAAGGACTGAACTTCCCTTAGCCTCAGTTTTTTAAGCTTCAGTGCCCTTTCTATCTCGGCCCTAAGCCCATCTCCTTCTCTTCTGGAAGCCGACATTCCTATTTCACTGTGTCGATTATAATACCCAAGAAGGAAATACAAGTCGTCACGCGAACTGTCTTCTCAGGGGTTAGTGGGTCCCCAAATTCCTTTGCTACTCACTCCACACTCCTCAAAATGTTTTCGCACACTTGTGTCCCGGGCGGGCCTATACACCAGAAATCATCCAAGTAATGGATCAGCGAATCCCCCCGGGATACTCTTTTCACAACCCACTCCAAAAAGGTGCTAAAAGTTTCAAAAACCGAGCAAGATAACGAACACCCCATGGGCAAACACCTGTCCACAAAGTATTCCCCTTCCCAATATCATCCGAGCAGCCTTTGACTCGACGGATGCACCGGCAACAGCCGAAAGGCTGATTCCACGTCCGTTTTCCCCATTAAGGCCCCTTTTCCACATCTCCTAACCCACTTCAGTGCGTCGTCAAAGGATGCATATGCTACCGAGCACGAGCCCGGATCAATACCGTCGTTCACAGATTTGCCACTAGGATAGGACAGGTGGTGAATCATGCGGAACTTATTTGGCTCCTTTTTTGGGACAATACCCAGTGGTGAGATTACCAAATTTGGGACGGGCGGGGAATTAAAAGGACCAGCCATTCGGCCTAGCAGCACCTCTTTTTGTAATTTCTCCTTCACCACCTCGGGGTGCTGATAAGCCGAACATAAGTTTTTTAAACTGTGTTGTATATGAAATGTAGGGGAAGGGATTCTAAAGCCGTCTGTGAAGCCCTGGATCAGTAATGCCGCCTTGGTCTTATCGGGGTACTTATTTAGATACGGAAGCATCACGTGCAGATTGATTGGCGTTTGTCCCTTGACCATGCACGCTTCCCCCTGACATGCCACTATTTCTTCGGAAACATTTGTTGGCCCCATGCGTGGCACTGCTACACAGTGAGCAAACGTGTCTGAACTTGCAATTGTTGGCGTTGAATCTGCATTAGCTATCGTTAAATGACCAACACACTCCCCCTTTTTGTCTGCTCCCTCGCGCCAAGTTCCCTGCGCTGTTTCCTGTCTGGACGGCGTTACCGGCCCAACCCTGAAAGGGGGTAAAATGCCTGTTATTATTCGGGCCCATATACTTCAACCAGAGAGCAATATCCTTTTGTTCCCATCTCATAGATGGGAGAAGAGCCTTGCGCTGTCTAAACTGCTCGTCGTATCGTAGCCATCCTTGTCCGCCCCCGGCTCTGTAGGCTTCCACAATGGAGTCCATGTAGCAGAACATTTGCGAGCTGTCCTTCGGTGCCTTTTCCCCTATGACGCTAGCCAGTATCACAAACGCCTGCCACCAGTTTGAAAATGTCTGTGGTACTGCCTGAGCTCGACGCCATTCTTCGTCATTCTTCCCCCCCCTTCCAAATCTAGGCCAACCTTATCTGTCTATTGGTAACAATGAAAATATCTCAATGTACTCATTTTTCCAGATTTTCTCTTTAACCTCTTGCTTAAGGTGACTGCCGATGGGGGGATTAAAGCAAATGTACACTGCCCCCCGCGCCCTGTCGTCTACCTGACCCTTCTCTGATTCTCCCACTGTTACTGTTTCTGGCACCGCCCTTTCACTTACACTTGTTTTCCCCCCTTGCCCAGCGCCGGGGGTAGTCCAGGCTGCTAAAGGACTTGGCCCGGACCCTTCAACGCGTTCCAGCCCATCCTTAAGGCTGGTTAGCAGGGCTATCAGCTGTCTGCTGAGGGAATCAGTGTGCGATGTAGAGGTGTTGTGCGCTACCGTCGTTGCTTGTGGGGGTCCCTGTCTGTCCCCCTTCACCCGCACAATGTCATTCAGTAAGGACGAACATAACATAGATTCATAATTACCGGGCCGCGCGGGAGCTGAGCTCCCTCCGGCCGCTGCTGTTCCGGAATCCGCGGTGTCCTCATCGTTGTCGAGCTGTAACGGGGGCCGGGCGCCGACTGCGTCGGATGCTTCAAAGGCCCCGTCAGGCCGCTCAGTATCCTGGTGATGATGCTCCTCTTCCCAGCCATTGCTTCAGCCATTGTCCCTTTCCCTGGTGGGGGCCCTGCTCTGCCTAAACCCTGATGATGCCTTTTCCCTACCCCCCCCGGAGCACGCATGGGGCCACACGCTCCAACTGGCGCGCCCCCTATGCCGGGTGCTATTATGATCCCCTCTGTACCTGGCTGGGGTAACAAACGCGAGGCTTCTGGCCTGGTGCCGTCCCCACACCGTCTCCACCGTCCCGCTTACCTCGTTGCCCACCCTATAGCTACCCGGGGTATGAACTGAGTGGCTACTGGGGCGGCGCTGCCCCCGAACAGGCATGTCCATAGACAGCCTTTCAGGGGGGCCTTGTCCTCCTTTTGGGCCTGGCTGCAGTGTCCTTTTCTGCGGGCCCTTAAAAGACGGCCCCTTTTTTAGATTTTTCTAGCAGGCGCCGCGCTGGACGACCTGCTCTCAGAGGTCCTCACTAAAGGACCCCGGAAGCAAGATGATGGCGCCCGTGAGACGCTGGCCGGCCGTGCAGAGACGCTGGCCGGCTACGCCGCTTGGGGGTCGCTGGTTTGCTCCCCTCCTTCCCCCTGCGCGCAGGAGCCTGCAGCATCCGGCGCTGTGCCTTCTCCTGTGCCCTGCTCTCCCCGCCGCTGTGCAGGAGCGTTTGAAATTGGCGCCACCGCTGCCCGTCTCCTGCTCTGCCCTGCTGCCGACCGCCTCCTGGATAAGCGTGGGGACTTGCTGTGGCTCCCCACGCTACCCCCAATGATACCTCGTATTGTGGTCTCCAGCCATCACGGAGGGTGCAGGCTGGACGCCGCCTGGAGGTCCTAGAACAGCGCTTCCATAACGGTAAGGCTGGGGGTAGCGCCTGTGGGCCGGGGGTCCTATGTACAGGCTGTAGGTGCAGAGCTGTGGCTGAAGCAATTTCTTCCTCCTTGTAGGGGCGTCTGAGGGCAAAGAGGGTTAAACGCCCTTTGCCCTGTCCTTTTGTCCTCGCTGACCCCACCTCCCTAGGTCATTTCCTCCCTATGTCCCCTATCCCTTTATTCATCGTCCCCTCCTAAACAACCCCCCTTTGAAGTCTCATCGTCCCTCCCTCCCATCATCATTTCAGCCTCCCCCTATCACTTAGTTTTCGTGTCCGGCTGATACTTGTGTAAGGGAGAATCCTAAAAGTGAGCAGTGCAGAATATCACTTTGTCCTTCAAAGAATGCTGCTCACCAAATTCAATATTTTTTCTATATGCCTCCCATGTACCCAGTTGAGTTTGAAATCTATCGTATACTGTGTACTGACAGAGCTCCTGTGTATAATGCCACTGGTGATCACTGTATTACCTGTAAACTATATGCAGAGCTTGTGTATAATGTCACTGATGATCACTGTATTACCTGTACACTTTATATAGTATGAACAGAGTGTCTGTGTATGTTACTGGTGATCACTGTATTACCTGTACACTATGCACCATACACAGGGCTTCTGTATATAATGCCACTGGTGATCGCTATGTTACCTGTACACTGACACCAGATACAAAGCTCCTGTGTATAATGTCACCAGTGGTAACAAGTGATCTAGTCATGGTGTGGTGGTATTTGTCACTTGTATATCTTATTATTCGGTCACTGCAGCGGTAATATGTGATCTGACCATAGTTTAAAGTATTTCTCTCTTGTATGTGTTATTATTGGTCTTAGTACAGTCTTGGTACAGTGGATTTTGTTGTGTAGGAGATAATTTATGCTCTGTTATCTATAAGGAGAATATAATAATAATGATCTTTATTTATATAATAATAATAATCTTTATTTATATAGCGCCAACATATTCCGCAGCGCTTTCCAGTTTAACAGTTTCAAAAACACAAGTCAGAAGTAACAACGTTAACAATACAATAATTAAAATAAGATGACCCTGCTCATGAGTGCTTACAATCTACAATGAGATGGGGGAGATACAAAGTAGAGGTGTGCATATACAATGTTTTTTTTACAATGATGTGCCAGCCATTGTGAGGGATGGATGGAGATAGTGAATGGGGTACACACACACACACTAAAGGGTATGCCACACTAAACAACATCGCTAACGGGATCGCTAAAAAACGTCACTATTTAGCGATCCCGTTAGCGATGTTGTTGTGTGCGGCATCTACCAGCGATGTGGCCCCTGCTGAGATTCTGCTGTGATCTCGCTCGTCGTTCTCATCGTTCCGGACCCTATTTTTCTCGTCGGCGCCCCGCTGGTAAGTAGATATCGCTGAGTGTGGCACCTTTTGTTAGCGATTTAGCGGTACTTTTGTACCGCTAAAGTCGTTAAGGAGATCGCTAACCGCGATAGCGTCCTTAACGACATCGCTAAATTAGGCTGCTACTAGCGATATAGAAACAATCCCGCTAGCGATCACATTAGTATGCGTCGTTATCGTGATCGCTAGCGGGATTGTTTAGTGTGGCAGTACCTTTACACATAGAATGACTTTGATTAGTGAACGTGATAGGCCGCTCTGAACAAATGTATTTTGAGGGAGCGCCTGAAACCATGCAAATTGTGGATAGTCCTAATTTCTTGGGGTAGAGCATTCCAAAGGATTGGCGCAGCGCGGGAGAAGTCTTGGAGTCGTGAGTGGGAGGTACGGATTAGTGCAGAGGTTAGTCGAAAGTCGTTTGCAGAGCGCAGCAGTCGGTTAGTCCGATAGATATAAATGAGGGAGGAGATGTAGGGGGGTGCTGCACTGTGGAGCACTTTGTGGGTGAGAACAAGTACTTTGAATTGGATCCTATAATGAATGGGCAGCTAATGTAAGGACTGGCAAAGAGCGGATGAGTCCAAGTACCGATTAGCCAGATGGATGATCCTGGCTGCTGCATTCAGTATAGACTGGAGAGGGGATAGTCGAGTAATGGGGAGGCCAATTAATAAAGCATTGCAGTAGTCCAGGTGGGAGTGGATCAATGCTACAGTGAGGGTTTTTGTTTCCATGGTGAGAAAAGGGCGGATTCTAGAGATGTTCTTTAGGAGTAGGCGTCAAGAGTGGGCAAGAGAGGTGAAGGAGAGATTGGTGTCAAACATAACATCCAGACAGCGATCCTGCTGCCGGGGTGTAATTTTGGTGCCACGGCGGGATCAGAAGTTGTTCAGTTTTGGAGAGTTTGAGTTTAAGATAGAGAGCGGACATGATGTTGGAGACTGCGGACAGTCGGTGGCGTTCTGTAGTACAGCGGGGGTAAGGTCGGGGGATGATGTGTATATTTGTGTGTCATCAGCATAAAGATTTTACTGAAAGCCATATCTGCTGATGGTCTGTCCAATTGGGGCCGTGTAGAGAGAGAAGAGAAGGGGGCCAAGGACTGAGCCCTGGGGTACCCCGACAGTGAGAGGAAGAAGAGATGACGTGGAGCCAGAGAACAAAACACTGAAGGAGCGGTCAGAAAGATAGGAAGAGAACCAGGAGAGAGCAGTGTCCTTAATACCTAGTGACTGGAGCGTAGAGAGTAGGAGACAGTGGTCAACAGTGTCGAAAGCTGCAGAAAGGTCGAGAAGAATGAGCAGAGAGTGGTCACCGTTATGTTTTGCTGTCAGAAGGTCATTGGTCACTTTGATGAGTGCAGTTTCAGTCGAATGTAGGGGGCGGAAGCCGGACTGTAAAGGGTCTAGGAGGGAGTGAGTGGAGAGGTAACTGGTAAGGTGGGAGTAGACTAGGCGCTCCAAAAGTTTAGAGATGAAGGGGAGATTGGAGACTGGTCTGTAGTTGTTTGTGCAGGAAGGGTCGAGAGCGGGTTTCTTTAGTAATGGAGTAATGATGTAGTGTTTGAAGAAGGATGGGAAAATGCCAGATGAGAGTGAGAGATTAAAGATTGTAGTTAGGTGAGTTGTGACAACTGGAGAGAGAGACTGGAGATGTGAGGGAATATGGTCGGTAGTGCATGTAGTCGGACGAGAGGAAGAATGGACTCTCAAGACTTCTTCTTCTGTGATGGGATCAAATATGGAAAGTGAGCCAGGGGAAATACAGGGAGGGATGAGAGTCGCAGCACTTGGTGGTTGACAGCAGATTTCCTGACGGATTGTATCTATTTTTTCTATAAAGTGGGAGGCCAGGTCATCACAAATGTCTATGATCGGGGCTTGTGCTTTTGGCCTGAGGAGGGAGTGAAAAGTGTCAAAAAGTTTCTTGGGGTTGTTGGCTAGTGAGGAGATCAGGGTGGTGAAGTAGGTCTGTTTGACGAGGTGAAAGGCAGCATTATAAGTTCTTAACATAAATTTGAAGTGGATGAAGTCTTTTGGTGTGCGGTTTTTTTTCAAAGGCGTTCAGCACTCCTAGAGCATCGCTGGAGAAGTTGAGTTTGCAATGTGAGCCAGGGCTATTTTACTGTGTGTTTGAAAGTTCTGAGGGTGAGCGGCACTACTTGGTCAAGGGTGCTTCTAAGAGTGTCATATTAGTGATGAACAGCCAGATCAGGACAAGAAAAAGAGGAGATTGGGGGACATTGATGAGTGTAGGGAGTCAGAAAGTGTCTGAGGATTAATGGCTTGTAGATTTCTGAATGTGTGGTAGGTAGGAGTGTGGTGGGGTGGTCGAGGATTTGTGAACGTGAAGGAGAGAATGTTGTGGTCAGAGAGTGGAAGCGGTGAGTTATTTAGGTGGGAGACTGAACAAAGCCGGACAAAGACCAGGTCAAGGGTGTTACTATCCTTGTGTGTCTCAGAGGTTGAAAGCTGTTTGAGGCCTAGAGAAGTGGTTAGTGATAGAAGCTGGGATGCAGATGTGGAAGTGGGGCTGTTAATGGGGATGTTAAAGTCTCCAAGGATAAGGGTTGGTAGTTCTGAGGACATGAAGTACGGCAACCAGGCTGAAAAGTGGTCAAGGAACTGAGTGGGCGAGCCTGGGGGCCGATATATGACCGCTACTCTGAGGGAGAGGGGACGGAAGAGCCTGATGGTGTGGACTTCAAAAGAAGGGAATGAGAGTGATGGAATTGGGTGGATGACCAGGAAAGTGGATTGTGGGGACAGGAGTATGCCGACTCCACCACCATGTCTGTTTGCGGGTCTCGGGGAATGGGAGAACTGTAAGCCACCATAGGAAATGGCAGCAGGGGAGACAGTGTCAGAATCCTGAATCCAGGTTTCAGAAGGGCCAACAGATGAAGAGAGTTTTTCAGAAAGTAGTTGTGCAGGAAGGGCAGCTTGTTGGATACAGACCGTGGATTCCAGAGGGCACAATTAAAAGAAGTAGATGAGGGAGTGCAAGTAATATTAATAAGATTATAATGGTTTCGATATGAGGTAGGGTAGGAGTTGAGGTTGGGGGATGGTGGATCAAGGTTGGGGGAGATGTCCCCGCAATCAGTAGGAGTAGGAAGATAAAGAGCAAGTAGTTTTTGGAATTGTAAGAAGTTTTTTTCTGCGATGTGCTTGGGCAAGATGGGCTGAGGTTTTTCATGAAGGTGAGGAGTGCATGGGAGCTGTTCATGGGAGAGGGAAGTATAGAGGGGCTGATGTGTATGAGTCGTGATGGAGGGGGGATGGGACGGTGAATGTGGATGGCAAGGGAACACAGGAGGATAGAGAATATTCTTTATTTCCAATAGAGATTAATTACTTGGACGTTTAACTGTTCCCTGTCCTGTGTCTATTACACAGTAGAAAATATGCACTTACAGAGGTTCTCCAGTGAAAACAAGTCATGCCTATGGCCATGTTCAATCGTTCAGTATTTGGTCAGCATTTTACATCAAATATTTGTAAGCAAAGACCAGGAGTGGGTGAATAAGTCAGACATTGTGACATGTTTCTATTATACTTTTCCTCTGATTGTTCCCCTCCTGTTTTTGGCTTACCGATAAGTGATGTAAAACACTGAATGTGTGAACGTGGCCTTAGGATAAGTTATTGATTTGTGAGGGAAGACTGCTGAGACAGGGCCAATTGGCAGAATATGGAATTTTTATCCCCATTAGACTGTAGCTCATATGCAACTTGACCACTGATCCATTCATTCCCACAGTGTCTCCCTCTACTGCAAATGATCAATGATCTAGAAACATCCCATTAAAAGTAGCTAGCTTGGCCCGTGCAAAATATTCACACACTGGTCGTCAGGGGCACAGGCAATTTCAGAAAAAGCAAGCTGGTCAAATTTAAATGTATTTCATGAGATGATGAACACAGAGAGGTATTTGTATATGTAGATTGGTAATACGATAAGTAGAGGCCAAAAATGTCTTCAGGTTGAGGTGCCACCTGCTGGTCATTGTTTCTTTCTGCAGGTTTATGAAAATGAATGTTTAAACTGTATTTAGTGATAAAATTGTGAATGTGTGGTTTGTTTGGCTCTTTTCTGCTATGATATGGTAGATGAGGAGGGCAGGAGATAAAAACCGCAAAGGCAGCCAAACACCAGAGAGGTTGGGATCTAATAGGTGGCAGACCCCTAAACTAACCGCACAACTAGAAGCAGCCGTTGGACATTGCTACGGTGCCCTGGACGCCTCGTCACAGCTGGAGAGATTAGCTACCCCTGAAGATGGAAAGAGGAAAGCTAACTGCCCCGGAGTAGAGCCCCAAAGGAATAGGAAGCCCCCAAACATATAATGACAGTTAGACAAGATGAAAACACGAACACAGACAGAAAATAGAATGAGCAATTACTGGGGCCCAAAACTGTCTAGATAGGTCAGCACAGGAGAGAATACTGTCTGCAACCCAGCATAACCCTAGGAAAAACTCCAACACTTCTGATTCAAAAAATGCTGAGACCACACGGTCTCGACCACCTATATCAGATCTCTGGTGTGAACACACAGCTACCCAGCAGTAAAAAATCACAAGAACTGAGCAAAAGAACAAATAAAAAAAGAGAACAGAGACCAGCACAAGCCCCAAAGGGAACTCGGCTGAACTCAACAAGCAAGGCAGCAAAAACAAGGAAAATCAAACCACAGAAAAAAAAAAACAGAAAGTAACTTATCTGAATGATAGCAGGAGACAGCAGAAAAGCAAGCTGAATTCCAACCAAGACCAGGAAGTAACAATTGATCACCGGCGATGATCATGGGAGGTCAGCTCACCTATATCAGGCCTGTCCGTCCCCCCTGATAACCATTCATCAATTGCAGGTGGTGGACTTTTGCTGTTCAACATAGGTTCAGTACCCTCAGCAACCACCAGAGGGAGCCTCAGCTCTGAAGTCGTCTCCAACACGTTCACAACACTTTTCTTGCTGAAGTGGGCAAGTTTACCTTTCAAATGATGTATCATTTGTGTGTGTGGGGTGAAGTAATCAGCGAAAAAGCAGTGCATGTTTACAAATGTGTTTGCATATATGACTACCATTTGTGTGTGTGGGGCGAAGTAATCACCGAAAAAGCAGTGCATATTTACAAATGTGTTTGCATATGTGACTCACCTGTAGTGAAGTGTGCAATCCTCCAATGTGCCTGAAATAGGCTGGGCAAACACTTGGGCAAGCTGGAAAGACCCCAAGGCAAATGTTTGGATTTGTTTGTGATGTCTGTAAGTAGCTTTGTGGTAGTGTGCTTTGGTGTAGTATGCTGCCACATACAGGTCATTTTCCCTTTCAAATGGTGTATCATTTGTTTGTGTGGGTGGAGTATGAACAGAGCAAGTGTGCAATTCAATAGGCAGTGCATGTTTACAAATGTATTTGCATATGTGACTCACCTGCAGTGAAATGTGCAATTCTTCAATTTGGCTAAAATAGGCTGGGCAAGCAGATCGGCAAGCTGGAAAGCCCCCAAGGCAAATGTTTGGATTTGTTTGTGATGCCTGTAATCAGCTTTATGGTAGTGTGGTGCCACCTGCAGGTCATTTTTCCTTACTGCATGTTTATGAAAATTAATATTTAAACTGTGTTTTATGATCAAATCGTGGATGTGTGGTTTGTTTGGCTATTTTCTTGCTGAAGGTGCAAATTTACCTTTCAAATTGTGTATCATTTGCGTGTGTGGGTGGAGTATAGAATCATAGATAGGTTGAGTTGGATGGGACCTCCTGGATCATCTGATCCAACCCCCTGCTCAAAGCAGGATTCACTAAATCATCCCAGACAGATGTCTGTCCAGCCTCTGTTTGAAGACTTACATTGAAGGAGAACTTACCACCTCTCGTGGTAGCCTGTTCCACTCATTGATCACCCTAACTGTCAAAAAGTTTTTTCTAATATCTAATCTGTGTCTCCTCCCATTCAGCTTCATCCCATTGCTTCTAGTCTTTCCTTGTGCAAATGAGAATAAAGATAATACTTCTACAATGTGACAGCCCTTGAGATATTTGTAGACAGCTATTAAGTCTCCTCTCAGTCTTCTTTTTTGCAAGCTAAACATTCCCAAATCCTGTAACTGTTCCTCATAGGACATGATTTGCAGACCGGACACCATTCTGGTCGCTCTTCTCTGAACTTGCTCTAGTTTGTTGATGTCTTTTTTAAAATGTGGAGCCCAAAACTGGACACAGTATTCCAGATGAGGTCTGACCAATAATGACTTCACGTGATCTAGACTGTATGCTTCTGTTAATGCATCCCAGAATTGTATGTGCCTTTTTTTGCTGCTGCATCACACTGTTGACTCATGTTCAGTCTGTGATCTATTAGTATACCCAAGTCTTTTTTACATGTGCTGTTGCTTAGCCCTATTCCTCCCATTCTGTATACGCTTTTTTCATTTTTATTTCCCAGATGTAGTACTTTGCATTTTTTCCTGTTAAAAACCATTCTGTTAGTTGCTGCCCACTGCTGCAGCTTATTTATATCTTTTTGAATCCTCTCTCTCTTCTCTAGTATTAGCTATTCCTCCTAGCTTTGTGTCATCAGCAAATTTAATCAGTTTACCCTGAATTCCTTCATTTAAAGGAGAAACAAAGTAATCACCGAAAAACAGTGTTTAGAAATGATAGAATAGATTATTTTCCTCTGTCTTTGCTGATCTTATCAAAACTATAGAGGAGCTTAAAAATGTTTTAGATTAGAAATACCTTGGCCATAAAATTAGACTATTTAGATTCCTTTACAAGCATGCGGTTAAATATGAGAGACGGTTAAGGCACTGCCACACTTAGCGATCGCACTAGCGATCACGACAACGACACGACCTGGCGAGATCGCTAGTGCGATCGCTATGTGATCGCTAGTTAGATTCCAAACACAACTCATCAGCGATCTGTGATTACAAACACAACTCATCAGCGATCTGTATAACGACCTCTGCGGTCGTTGGGAAAACCTAGTCCCACCTGCGACGCTGGTGAAGTCGTTCATTAAGGGTGTCACACTCAGCGATTTAGGCTCACCAGCGGGACACCAACGACCAAAAAACGGCTCAGAACGTTCATAAGCGATCAGCGACATCTCAACAGGGGCCACATAGCTGCTACATGTCACACACAGCTAAGTCGCTAACGAGATCGCTACTGCGTCATAAATGGTGACGCAGCAGCGATCTCGTTAGCGATCTCGCTTAGTGTGGCATACCCTTTAGCCAGAGTCATTCATCCCAGGAAGAGTGTAGGTGGCACTAGAGTTCTAGTCCTCTTCCTCTCTGAATAGACTATTTGCATATTTGCGACTTTAAGTCTCCTAATTTCGGCATGCTTAACATGTCACTCTATTCCAGTAGAAATGTTACTATTTGGATCATTTTTCCAACAATTTTTACAAAAAATATTTTTTTAGGGACCAGGAATTAATGGAATGTGCAAAAAAAAGAATGAGCATTTAACTTTTTTCACAAAAATTTACTTTAGAATCTTAGTAACATAGTTAGCAAGGCCAAAAAAATACATTTGTCCATCCAGTTCAGCCTATATTCCATCAGAATAAATCCCCAGATCTACGTCCTTCTAAAGAACCTAATAACTGTAAGATACAATATTGTTACGCTCCAGGAAGACATGCAGGCCTCTCTTGAACCCCTCGACTGAGTTCACCATCACCACCTCCTCAGGCAAGGAATTCCAGATTCTCACTGCCTTAACAGTTAAGAATCTTCTATGTTGGTGGAAAAACCTTCTCTCCTCCAGACGCAGAGAATGCCCTCTTGTGACAGTCACCTTCCTTGGTATAAACAGATCCTCAGAGAGATATTTCTATTGTCCCCTGATATAGTTATACATATGGTTATTAGTCCCTCAGTCGTCTTTTTTCTAGACTAAATAATCCTAATTTTGCTAATCTCTCTGGATATTGTAGTTCCCCCATCCCCTTTATTAATTTTGTTGCCCTCCTTTGTACTCGCTCTAGTTCCATTATATCCTTCCTGAGCACTGGTGCCCAAAACTGTACACAGTACTCCATGTGCGGTCTAACAAGGGATTTGTACAGAGGCAGTATAATGCTTTCAGCATGTGTTTTCAGACCTCTTTTAATGCACCCCGTGATCCTTTTTGCTTTGGCAGCCACTACCTGGCACTAGTTGCTCTAGGTAAGTTTATCATTAACTAGGATCCCCAAATCCTTGTCCATGTCAGATTTATCCAGTGGTTTCCTGTTCAATGTGTAATAGTGATATTGATTCCTTCATCCCATGTACATAAACTTACATTTCTCATTGTTAAACTGCATCTGCCACCTTTCGGCCCAAGTTTCCAACTTATCCAGATCCATCTGTAGCAGAATACTATCTTCTCTTCTATTGACTGCTTTACATAGTTTTGTATCAACTGCAATTATCAATATTTACTGTGTAAACCTTCTACCAGATCGTTAATAAATATGTTGAAAAGAATATGTCCCAACACCGACCCATGCGGTACCCCACTGGTCACAGCGACCCAGTTAGAGAATATACCATTTATTACCACCCTTTGCTTTCTATCACTAAGCCACTTACCAATTTACACACATTTTCCCCCAGACCCAGCATTCTTATTTTGTGTACCAACCTGTTGTGTGGCACGGTATCAAATGCTTTGGAAATATCAAAATATACCACGTCCAATGACTCATCTTGGTCCAGTCTATAGTTTACCTCTTCATAAAAACTGATTAGATTGGTTTGACGGGAGCGATTCCTCATAAACCCATTCAGATAATGGAGTTAGACAGTTATGCTCTTTGAGATAATCCAGAATAACATCCCTCAGAAACCCTTCAAATATTTTTACCAAAAATAGAGGCTGTACTTACTGGTCTATAATTTCCAGGTTCACTTTTAGAGCCCTTTTGGAATATTGGTACCACATTTGCTATGCGCCAGTCCTGTGGAACAGACCCCGTCGCTAAAGAGTACCTAAATATAAGAAATTGTCATTGTTACATTACTTAGTTCTCTTAGTATTGGTGTGTGTATACCATCCGGACCCGGAGATTTATCTATTTTAATCTTATTTAGCCGGTTAAGCATCTATTCTTGGGTTAGATTGGTGACCCTAAATATAGGGTTTTCTTTGTCTCTCGGCATTTCACCTAGCATTTTATTTTCCACCGAGGAAAAAAGGTGTTCTATTTATTAGCTTTTTGCTCATCATCTACAACCATTCTTTCCTCATAATTTTTTAAGGGGCCTACACTTTCACTTTTGATTCTTTTACTATTGATATAGTTGAAGAACAGTTTGGGATTAGTTTTACTCTCCTTAGCAATGTGCTTCTCTGTTTCCTTTTTGGCAGCTTTAATTAGTTTTTTTAGAGCTTCAACGTTGCCATCCTGCATTAGTAGTTGAAATTTTTTCTTTTTGCTGTTAATTGCCCCTTCTTTGTTTAGCCACATTGGGTTTTTCCTATTTCTTGTCCTTTTATTCCCACAAGGTATGGACCGCTTTCAGTGCATATTTAGGATGTTCTTAAACAGTTCCCATTTATTATCTTTATTCTTATTTCTGAGGACATTATCCCAGTCAACCAGATTAAGGGCATCTCTAAGTTGGTCACACTTTGCCTTCCTAATGTTCAGTGTTTTTGTGACCCCCTGACAAGTCCACCTAGCGAAAGACAAGTGAAACTGTACAATATTGTGGTCGCTATTTCCTAGATACCAGACGACCTGCAGATTTGTTATTCTGTCAGGTCTATTATAGAGTATTAGGTCTAAAAGAACTTCTCCTCTGGTCGGATTCTGCACCAATTGTGAAAGATAATTTTTCTTGGTTTTTAGCAGAAACCTTTCACCTTTATGAGTTTCGCAGGTCTGTTTCCCAGTTAATATCTGGGTAGTTAACCCCTTCATGACCTTGCCATTTTTTGCAATTCTGACCAGTGTCCCTTTATGAGGTAATAACCCAGGAACGCTTCAACGGATCCTAGCGATTCTGAGATTGTTTTTTCGTGACATATTGGGCTTCATGTTAGTGGTAAATTTAGGTAGATAATTTTTGCGTTTATTTGTGTAAAAAATGGAAATTTGGCGAAAATTTTGAACATTTTGCAATTTTCAAATTTTGAATTTTTATTCTGTTAAACCAGAGAGTTATGTGACACAAAATAGTTAATAAATAACATTTCCCACATGTCTACTTTACGTCAGCACAATTTTGGAAACAAAATTTTTTTTTGTTAGGAAGTTATAAAGGTTAAAAGTTGACCAGCGATTTCTCATTTTTACAGCAAAATTTTCAAAACCATTTTTTTTTGGGACCACCTCACATTTGAAGTCACTTTGAGGGGTCTATATGGTAGAAAATACCCAAAAGTGACACCATTATAAAAACCGCACCCCTCAAGCTACTGAAAACTACATTCAAGAAGATTATTAACCCTTCAGGTGCTTCACAGGAACTAAAGCAACGTGGAAGGAAAAAATGGACATTTTAATTTTTCCACAAAAAATTTATTTTAGCATCAATTTTTTCATTTTTGCATGGGCAACAGGATAAAATGGATCCTAAAATTTGTTGGGCAATTTCTCCTGAGTACACAGATACCTCATATGTGGTCATAAACCACTGTTTGGGCGCACGGCAGGGCTCAGAAGGGAAGGAGCGCCATTTTGGAATGCAGACTTGATGGAATGTTCTGCGGGCGTCATGTTGCGTTTGCAGAGCCCCTGATGTGCCTAAACAGTAGAAACCCCCCACAAGTGACCCCATTTTGGAAACTAGACCCCCCCAATGAGCTTATCTAAATGTGTAGTGAGCTCTTTGAACCCCCAAGTGCTTCACAGAAGTTTATAAACGCAGAGCAGTGAAAATAAAAAAAATCATTTTTGTTTCTCAAAAATCATTTTTTAGCCCGCTATTTTTTATTTTCCCAAGCTTAACAGGATAAATTGGACGCCAAAAGTTGTTGTCCAGTTTTTTGTGAGTACGCTGGTGCCCCATATGTGGGGGGAACCACTGTTTGGGCACACGTCAGTGCTCGGAAGGGATGTAGTGACACTTTGAAATGCCGACTTGATGGAATGGTCTGCGGGTATCTTGTTCTTGTTTGCAGAGCCCCTGATATGCCTAAACAGTAGAAACCCCCCACAAGTGACCCCATTTTGTAAACTAGACCACCCAAGGAACTTATCCAGATGTGTGTTGAGCACCTTGAACCCCCACGTGCTTCACAGAAGTTTATAGTGCATAGCCGTAAAAATAAAAAAATCATTTTTTTCCTGAAAAACTGATTATTTTAACCCGCAATTTTTTATTTTCACAAGGGTAACAGGAAAAATTGGACCCCAAAAGTTGTTGTACAGTTTGTCCTGAGTACACTGGTACCCCATATGTGGGACAAAACTACTGTATGGGCACACGTCAGGGCTCGGAAGGGAAGTAGTGACGTTTTGAAATGCTGACTTTGATGGAATGGTCTGCGGGCATCATGTTACGTTTGCAGAGCCCATGATGTGCCTGAACAGTAGAAACCCCCCAAGTGATCCCATTTTGGAAACTAGATCCCCCAAGGAACTCCTCTAGATGTGTGGTGAGCACGTTGAATGTCCAAGTTCTTCACAGAAGTTTATAACGCAGAGCTGTGAAAATAAAAAATCATTTTTTCCACAAAAATATTTTTTTGTCCCTAATTTTTTTTCCCAAGGGTAACAGGAGAAATTAGACCCCCAAAGTTGTTGTGCAATTTCTCCTGAGTACGCTGATGCCCCATATGTGGGGGTAAACCACTGTTTGGGCACACGTCGGGGCTCGGAATAAAGGGAGCACTGTTTCACTTTTAACAGCCAATCAGAGCGATCGTAGCCACGTGGGGGTTAAGCCAACCCCCCTGTGGTGAAGCACAAAGGGTCTTGTGCCTGTGGGTCGGGTGACCTTTCAGTGACCCCGGTCACCCGACCCGCAGGAACGCGATCCTTTCATGACACATACACTGTGTCACAGGTCGGGAAGGGGTTAAAGTCCCCCATAACAAGGACCTCATTATGGGTTGCAGCTTTATCTATTTGCCTTGGTAGTAAACTTTCCATGATTCTGGTTATATTTGTCGGTTTGTAACAGACCCCAATGAGAATGTTTCTATTTTTCCCTCTGCGTATTTTGACCCATATGGACTCGACATCCTCATCCCTTCTCTTACATCCTCCCTTAAAATGGACTTTAGAGAAGACTTTACATAAAGACAAACCCCTCCTCCTCTCCTATTTTTATGATTCTTTCTAAAGAGACTGTAACCCTGTAAGTTAACTGCCCAGTCATAGCTTCATCTAACCATGTCTCGTTTATTCTCACTGTCATATTTACCTGTGGATATTTCTGATTCTAGTTCTTCCATCTTGTTTGTCAGGTGTCTAGTGTTTGCAAGTATGCAGTTTAGAGGATTTTGTTTTGTTCTAATCTCCTCCCTGTGGATTGTTTTAGAAAATTTTCTTATCTCCCTTCTGTGTATGTTGTCTTTGGTCTTCTTTGCCGCACCTCATATCCTTCATTAGTATATTTTCTGGCTTCATGTCCGAGTCTAATGTTTTTCTTCCCATCCCCTCTTCTTCTAGTTTAATGCCCTCCTGATGAGTGTAGGGAGTCTTCTGGCGAATGTGTGTTTCCCAGGTCTGTTGATGTGTAGTCCCTCTCTAGAGAGGAGTCCGTCGTACAGGTAATTCACACCATGGTCCAGAAATATGAATCCTTGTTGACTGCACCATCTTCTTAGCCAGTTGTTCTCATCAAGGATCCTGTTCCATCTCCTGGTGCCATGCCTGTCTACTGGAAGGATAGAAGAAAAAACTACCTGTGCATCCAGTTCTTTATTTTCTTCCCCAACTTTTCAAAGTCCTTGCAGATTGTCGGTAGGTCTTTCCTTGCCGTGTCATTGGTGCCAACATGTATCAGAAGAAATGGGTGGACGTCCTTGGAACTGATGAGCTTTGGTATCCTATCGGTCACATCCTTGATCTTCACATCTGGGAGGCAGCATACTTCTCTTGCGGTTATGTCCGGTCTGCAGATGTCTACTTCTGTGCCTCTCAGTAGTGAGTCTCCCACAACTACCACTCTTCATTGCTTCTTGGCTGTACTTTTTGTTGTCACTTCTGGGTGTTCCTGTGTGCCCTTTAATTCTTTGCTTGCTGATAGTGCCTCATCCTTAGGTGTGCCATCTTCGTCCTTGGTATCGCTTTCTCAGTTGTGTGGTTGGTTGTGTCTCCATGATCTTCTTGCTTCTTTTTGTCACATGCTTTCACTCGTCTGCTTTTGGAGGTTCTCCAACACTTTCTTCACCTTCTGTGACCAATAGAGAGGCTTCTGTTCTGTCTAGGAAGTTTTCATTTTCTTTTAGTTTCAAAGTTGCAATTCTTTCTTCCAGACCCTGCACCTTTACTTCTAAAAGGGCCAGTAGTCTACACTTCTGGCAGGTCAAGTTGGATTCTTCTTCTGGTCGATCTGTGAACATGTATGTAGCACATGTTGCAGCTCACCATGTAGGTTGTCACATCTGCCATGTTGCTCTTAGATCCTAGATGCAATTTTTTTTTCACCTGAGTAACAGGAGAAAATTGACCCCAAAATTTGTTGCACAATCTCTCCTGATATACCCCTTTTTGGGCACTCTAAAGGGAAGGAATGCCATTTGACTTTTTGAATGTAAAATTTGCTGGAATAATAATAAGACACCATGTCGCATTTGTAGAGCCCCTGATGTGCCTAAACAGTCTAAACCTCCATCAAGTGACACCAATCTGGAAACTTGACCCCTCTAGGAACTTAACTAGATGTGTTGTGAGCACCTTGAACTCCCAAGTGCTTCACAGAAGTTGATAATGTTGAGCCATAAAAAAGTGTTTTTTTAGCCACAAGTTTTGCATTTTCACGAGGGTAAAATTGCACCATTACAATTTGTTGTGCAATTTCTCCTGAGTAGGCAGATACCCCATATGTGAGGGACCATTACTGTTTGCTCAGAAAAGAAAGAGTGACACGCTTTGGAATGAAGGCTTTGATGGAATAGTCTGCTTTGGTATCACGTTGCGTTTGGAGATCCCCTGATGTACCTAAACAGTGGATTACCCTACAAGTGACCACCTATTGGAAACTAGACCCCTCAAGGAATTCATCCAAATGTGTGGTGAGCACCTTGAACCCACAGGTGTTTTACAGAATTTTATAACGTTGATCTGTGAAAATGAAAAAAATATTTTCCCACAATAATGTGTTTAGCCCCAATTTTTGTTTCATTTTCACAAGGATAGCAGGAGAAACTGGAGCCCAAAATGTGTTGTGGAAATTCTATTGAGTATGGAATAAGCGCCATATTGTAATTCAGATTTTCCAGGATTGGTTTGAGGGTGTCATGTCACGTTAATAGAGCCCCTGAGATATAACTTTACAAACCACACCTTTCAATGAATTCATCTTGGGGTGCAATGATCACATTCACACCACAGGTTGGTCACATAATTTTATACTATTGAGCAGTGAAGAAAAAAATAAATACATTTTTACCACAAAAATTAAGTTTTAACCCCAGATTTTACATTGTCACACGGGGAAATCCATCAAAATGGCAGTAAGATTTGTCCAACAATTTTTGCTGAATGTAAAAATACCACTTATGAGGCTCCACAGTACTTCACAACCACACAACGAGACTCGGGAGGGATGGATGTTATTTGCCCCCTGGAGTGCAGATTTTCCTAGAATAGTTTGCGGACTCCATATACAGAGCCACTTAGTGCTCGAATAGTAGAATCTCTCCTCAAGTGACCCATTTTGTAAATTATACCCCTTTGAGAATTTATCTACAGGAGTAGTGATTATTTTGACTCCATGAGTGTTTTCCAGAAACAATCAGCAGAGGATATT
Organism: Oophaga sylvatica; assembly: GCA_033576555.1. Classification (NCBI taxonomy): domain Eukaryota; kingdom Metazoa; phylum Chordata; class Amphibia; order Anura; family Dendrobatidae; genus Oophaga; species Oophaga sylvatica. The sequence continues at coordinate 300,366,963 of JARQOD010000003.1, read as the reverse complement.
GCTGAGTGAAAATTGCAAACTGCTGTTGAGTGATCAGTACGTTGTCGTGACCAGTATATTGTACTGACCAGCTCATTGTTCCGGAGACATGCAGCCATAAATTAGGCAAGCTCTCATCGCTACAGAATTGTCAAACATGGATGCTAACTGCTATTTAGGCGCACCTTCTCAGAAGAGAGGCGGGCATTTGGATTTGGGAGGTCATAGTTTGCTAAATTTGTTTTTGAGTGCCAGGAGCAATTTTGCTTTTCCAGAGCCTTTGTACAACCAGTAATGTGGGATTTCCGTGTATTTCATGACAGACCCGAGTGTGTGCTTTTTTGTGGTTTGATTTTTGATAACTTTTTGGATCAAATTCATCCAGCGCACTATGCTGAGTAGTTACTTTAGGGTTTTCTATAACTTTCCGACGGCACTTTTATGCACGCCTAAAAAGATGGACACCGCCAGATCATTGGCCAGAGGACATCCACAGTTCCTCCATTTGCCTCTTAACCGGGAATATTCTGCCTACTGTTCTTTCTGAATCACTTATTTCAGAGATTTAGGTGGAGAGCCTGGCGTAAGCATTCCGCGTAGAGCGCAAGATAAGTGTGAACCAAGCTATACTGTGATCTATGGGAGGAAGAATAAACAAATCAAAAGCTGGTGACAAATTGACTTGATTTGTTTTTTATGCGGTTCCTCATGCAACATAAATGATTAGACAACTTTATTTTTTTATGTTTTGCTGCTGTCACAAACTAAAAGACATAGTAGAAATAATAAAGGCGTGCACACTGTAGGGAAGAGAATAGATGCTGGCTGAACCTGGAATTGATCCAGTAAAATATAAATAGGAATAAACAGCCGCACTCAATGAGTATATTTATCAATGCATAACATGGGGATTTTTATTAGGGCGACCACAGCAATAGTACAAGTGTCAAAGTAACGTTTCGACCAAAAAAGGTCTTTATCAAACAACACTGCAAAACATAAATATATACAGAGTTAGAAGTCAAAGAATTCAACAAGTTTTACAGATGGAATAATAAATATACACAGTGTATATGCACATATTTACATATTGTGAAAAAAAAATCAAAGGAAAAAAAAATTGCTAGGGATCCCCTAAAGCAATACTGTGAATTTATATACAATTAATGCCTGAAAAAAAATGCCTGAATTTTTTTTTTTTTTTAAAAAAAGGACTATATTGCGTTCAGGGCTGCAGGCAAGGTGTATAAGAGAGAGGCGACGAGCAAAACAATAAGGCAACAGAGAACATAGCCAATTATATCAAATTATAACAGTGTAACGCTGGTATTATCTGTACCTTGTTTTCCAGCGTTACTTTGCATGTCTTTGCTTTAACCCTTTTGCTTCTTTCCCCGTAACCAGCTGGGATCAGGGTGGATAAAAATCATGATTTTTTTAAAAAAAAATCAAAAAAATCGGATTTTTTTTATTTAAATAGGATTTTTTAATCAAGTTGTACACAAGCAAAACTTTGTCTTTTTGCAAATCAAATTATTTTACACAAATAAAAATATTAAAACAGTTGATGATTATGAAACCTAATAATTTTTATTTGCACTATTAAACAATCAGAATTGAACTACAGAGAGTAAGTACTTTTTAACAATAGCCTATCTCTAACGTTTGAAGTAAGCAAACATCTTCAGTGAATACATCTTCAGTGAATACATCAGTCCTTTAAGCCTACTGTTTATTTATGACTTTTAATAGGAAAACTAGTTGTCCTGCTTTAGCAGTTCCTAAGCGGTTTCGGACTGTTGTGTGCACAAAACCAAATGAAGAAAACAATCTCTCTACTCCTGCCGATGAAGCCGATGCAGTCAGTAGCTGAGTAGCTACATTTATTATCTTCGCTGGAAGAACAAGTGATTGCGACTTCCACCAGTCCAGTGGTTTTAGTTCATTAACGACGTTATCTGCAAACATGTATTTTTGAAATGGTGCAGATTCACACTTCAATTTCAGCACAGTTGCCACAATGTCATGGTTAGTATTGGCGAGCCACTCCATTGCAGAGTTGATTTCCGCCTCAGATATTTTTTTCCCTCTGTAGATGGGATGCAAGATATTGGCTAAATAGTGTTCTTCTTTTAATGCTTGGTCCTTGCAGTGGTGTATTGCAACCTTTACATTGTTTGAGAGGTTCAAGCGATCTAGCGAACCTTCTAAATCTTTACAAACTTCTGTGGCATCAGCTATGGTTGCAGTATCTTTCTGCATTTTATCCAACGCAATAGATATTGGCTTTAACCTTTCCAAAAGGTCCTCGACATTTCTCTTCACACCAAGATTTAATACTTTGCTTCGTATATTAGCATCAATTTTATCCCGATGTGTTTCGCAAATGGACACTAATTTTGACTAGTTGTTAATAAACAGTTCCAAGCATTCAGCCAAGGTATTCCATCTAACATCTTGTGGTAGAACCAACTTCAGTCCTCCCATTTCCTTGTAGGTTGCATGTGCGAAATGATTATTGCGGAAATATTTAACAATTTCTACAACATGTTCCTTGACACCCGAAATATGCAGGTCTTTTGCCAAAAGATGCAACAAATGGGCAGAACAACCGTATGTAATGACATTTGTGTCATCCTCATGTGCCAGTTCCGCTCGCATTTTTGCCACATTGCTTGCGTTATCAGTAACTAAGCTCCTTACTTTACATCCAAACTGTTCTTGGCATTGGTGAATTGAGTTCTTAGCAATTTCAAGTAAATATTCAGCAGTATGTGAATTTCCAGATGTGTCGATTGTGTCTGTAAGGTAAGTTTCACCATCTTCTGTTGTGACACAAGTGCAAATTATGGGGTCGTTGTGGATGTTGCTCCAACCATCCAAGCTCATGTTAACAACTTTGTCTTTCAAATATTTTGTACAAGCCGCTCTTTCTTTGTCGTATACAGCCTGAAGATGTTTTCCTGAGATATCAAATCTACTTGGTGGTTTGTAGCCTGGTCTTATTCCTTCGATCATTTGTACAAACAATGGGTGTTCAACTAGTCGGAAAGAAGAATTGGTTGCAAATATGAATTTAGCAATTAATTCATCAAAATGTTCTTTCTGGCTCGTCGTAGTCTTTAAGAGGAATTTTTCTACACTTTGCACGCAAAGTTTTTTGTTGGGCTGCTTTGTTGAAGTTGTACCCAGATATTGATTGTCACGTGCAGCACAAGCCATATTTAACCCTGAAAGCACAGTAATTAAAAATATAATTCGACTGCGTATTTGAAGAAATATAAGGAAAATATTTTGAAACAAACTTTTTGAACAATGTAATGGTCCTCGTCCTATAAGGGCTGTCTCAAAAGTTATGCTACTCAAGTTTCCGGTGAAGTTGCTGTAATACTAGTAATATCAGCAGAGCAACTGAAAAAAATTATGTCACAAAAGTTTTAAAAATGTTTTTTTTTTAAAAAATGGTCAATTTGGCAGACTTCAAAAGTGAATTGTAGCCTACAATAAAAAAAAAAAAAATAGGCGTATACACACTCTTTTATTTTTACTTAACGTTAATCTTCTGTGAAATATTGCCTTAACATAAATTTAAATTCTATACTCCAGAACTAGTGCTAGAAATTTTTCTTTTCATAGACTTTAACCATCCCAGTAAAACGTCTGTTAAAATAGGTTGTAATTGCCAGACTTACCACTAGTGCTAGGGTCCTGGTGCATAAGAAGCTGTGGGGGTTCATTGACATTAGTTGTATCACTGTCAACATCTTCATTTCCCTTCTGGTTGCAGTTTTCATAATGTGATTTCAAACGGCAAACAAGTCCTTGGATATCCTTTTGACAGTATTTGCACTTTGCTCTCCCACCTTTCTTTCCAAGCTCTGCTGGCATCTCAACAAAATGAATCCAAATAGGGTCTCTCTTACGACCTGCCATGGCTCACGCAGATCACTTCTGAAGTTTGATTGTTACTACAGCCAAGTACTGCTGACTGACTATCCAACAAGTTTGGGCATGTCAACTGAATGGAAAAAGAAACTGAAACCAAGCTACAGAAAGTGAAACCAAGCTAGAAGTGTGGAGTTAATTGAACAATGATTGAAAGTTTTAGATTTTAATCGTGATTTATATTAAAAAAATCTTTTGATTTAAATCAGTGATTTAAATCATGATTAAAATCACGATTTAAATCAATCTGATTTAAATAGAAAAAAATCATTTGATTTAAATCATGATTTAAATCGTTGATTTAAATCGGCGTGATTTAAATCAATCCACCCTGGCTGGGATACTGTTGTCTGTTACCTGTATGGATGCTGCTCAGTTCCCAGCTCTGCTGCGTAGCCGTACTTGCGTGAGTGTCTCCGCTGCGTTGCATGACCACCCGCATGTGCGGTCCCTGGCCTGCTGTAGAAGCTACCCGTAGGTTGCAAAGTCCTCTGCAGTGGTGCATGACTTACTACGTGTGTTGAGGGTGCAGCCATTGTCAGGTGTCCTTGCTGTGCTGAGTTGTGTCTGGCTCTGCATAGGGGGCACGGGCCACACATGTCCTGCTTTTATGAGGAATGGGTGTGCACTAGAATTGCTGCTCCAGCCTATCGCTGTGAAGCAGCTCATATATAAAGTTCCCCAGCCCTGTGGGGCGTTGCCAGAGCTTTGCATTGAGTTCCTGAACCTAGCCATGTGTGTTTGTGTGTTCAGCTCCTGCTCTGAGTGTGATCAGTTCTGGAGAGCTGATTCCCTTTGTCCTGTCTTGTGTTTTCGCCTGTTCTGGGGGCTGAGTACCCAGATCGCCCTTCCTGGAGGCTGCATATCCAGGTCTGTTCCTATTGTGTCTTGTTCCCTGAATCCCTGATCCTTGATCTGTTCCGGTACCTGAATGTCTGAACTGTGTCTTGTGTTTCCGCCAGCTCTGGGGGCAGAATACCCAGATCGCCCTTCCTGGAGGCTGCATATCCAGGCCTGTTCCTGTTGTGTTTTGTTTCCTGATTACCTGATTCTGGATTGGATCCTGTACCGGGACTGTCTGAACTGTGTCCTCTGTGTTATGTTCCTGAGTTCCTGTCTGTGTTCCTGAGTTCCTGTCCATGTTCCTGAGTTTCTGTGGTGTTCCTGAGTTCCTGTCCGTGTTCCTGTCCGTGTTCCTGAGTTCCTGTCCGTGTTCCTGAGTTCCTGTCCTTGTTCCCGAGTTCCTGTCCGTGTTCCTGAGTTCCTGTCCGTGTTCCTGAGTTCCTGTCTGTGTTCCTGAGTTCCTGTCTGTGTTCCTGAGTTCCTGTACGTGTTCCTGAGTTCCTGTCCGTGTTCCTGAGTTCCTGTCCGTGTTCCTGAGTTCCTGTCAGTGTTCCTGAGTTCCTGTCAGTGTTCCTGAGTTCCTGTCCGTGTTCCTGAGTTCCTGTCCGTGTTCCTGAGTTCCTGTCCATGTTCCTGAGTCCCTGAGATCCAATCCTGTTCCTGATGTCCTGTCCGTGTTCCTGAGTTCGATCCATCTTCCTGATGTCCTGTCCGTGTTCTGAGTCCCTGAGATCCAATCCGTGTTCTTGATGTCCTGTCCGTGTTCTGAGTCCCTGAGATCCAGTCTGTGTTCCTGATGTCTCGATGTTCTGCGGTTCTTCCGTGGTCTACCCTGTGATGAGTGTGTCCTGGGTCAGTGTCTGATGTTCTCCTGCTGAGCCTGTGCTACGCCTGAGGCCTGAGAGAGAGGCCGTCCTAGTATGCCCGTGCCAGATGACCCTGGACTGTATCAACCCGTGATGACCCCGCCATCGTCTGACGTTCGTCCTGGGCCAGTGTTTGATGTTCTCTGCTGAGCCTGTGCTACGCCTGAGGCTGAGAGAGGCCATACTAGTATGCCTGTGCCAGATGATCCTGGACTGCATCTACCGTGATGACCTGCATCGTCTGAAGTCTGTCTGAGGTCGGTGTCTGATGTTTCCTGCTGAGCCTGTGCTACGCCTGAGGCCTGAGAGAGAGGCCGCCCAAGTATGCCCGTGCCAGATAACCTTGGACTGCATCTACCCGTGATGTCCTCCTGCATTCGTCTGTGATCCTGAGACGTGTACCCTTCTCTGATGTGCGGAATCGGGAGCCCGTCATTATGTTCTGTTTATCTACTGTGTGTGTCTTTAAGTAAACTTTATGTTTCTTCATACCTGAAGTTGTGCGGTGTTGTCTAGTCCTGCAGGTCGCCATCTTGCCCACATGCTCAGCTGCCACAGATCCCGGTCGCTGCCCTCCCCTAGTCCGGGCAGGCCCGGGTCTCCCTCTGTGGTCCAGTGGGTCCACATTCTCTTACCATCTGGGACGCATGCGTCACGTCGTCGTGGACTGACGGCGTGGGAACATTGGCTAGTTAGGCAAGCTATGCCATGTCCCAACGCCCCACAGCCGTGGGAAGCGTTACAAACAGCAATAACTTAGCGAGTATAAGCAAAAAGATATAACAATAGGCACTGTATAACATTAAAACTGACCTTAGTAGAAGAAGTGGAAAGGGGAGATGAACAATATTAACTATACAAAAAAGAGAGAGGATAAGGGGTTAACACACCAATGATAGGATAAGGGGTTAACACACCAATGGTAGAAAGGGGGTAAAAGTAAACTCCCATGTGCTATAATGAAGCTGTAAGACAAATGGAAAGACATACCTATAGTCTTGATGTGTGATTGACTGTTTGAGGCAGTGGGACCATAAGTCCCAGAGGTTACTATAGGAATAGAGGGATACATTAGGTGTCAAGCGTCATAGAAAATAGCAGTGGAGAGGGAACGATCTAGCATACCTGGCGCTCAGAGAATCTGGAGGATCTGTGGTGATGTGCAGTGTCATTGGTGATCAGTGGGTTAATATAGCCCCAAGGGCGGAAGAGGCTGAACCGTATAGAAGCCGTGTGCAAAATGAGGCTTGGAGCGCTGATGTCATAGCACATGCGCAGTGGGAGAGCGCTTGGAGGACAGGGGGTGGAGCGCAGGCGCAGTGTAAGAGAAAGTGTTCACAGAGAAAACGCTGCAGGCACATGAACTGGAATTGAGGGGAGAACGCTGTAGAATAGTGTGTGAGATAGGGGGGAGTATAATTGAAATAATAAAGAGATTAAGCAGAGGAATAGTAAGAACAAGGTGGATAGGATGAATGAAACAAGATGAGAATGTGAGAACTGAACCAGGGAATAGAAAAAGGAATACAGAGAGAGTGAAAGTAAAATGGGATCAGTACAGAGGGAAACAAGACAGAATGTGATGGAAAGTGAAGGAAAAGAGAAAAAAAAAAAAAAAAACAAGAAAAAAAGAAAGATAGTGAAGGGGTAGACAAAAGAGTTATTTTGAAAAAAAAAATAAAAATAAAAATAAAATGAAAATAAAGATAAGAAAATGAAAAAGGAAGAAAAAATATTTTTTTTTTAAAAAGAATTGAAACAAATAGAATGCAAAAAATGGAAAAAATGAAAAAAAATGAAAAAAATGAAAAAAAGTGAATGCAAAAAATAAAGCATAATAAAAACAATGGGAACCAAAACAAAAGAAGCCAGGGGAAACATGACCAAGAGAAAAATTTAAAATAAAAATAAAAAAATAAAAATATGAAACACATAAAAATTAAAAAGAAAACTTATTGGGGACCGGGTTATACTTACCAAAAGTCAATATTATGAGAGAAGGGGTCATGGAGCCTGAAACCAACAGAGTGAATTTAGTGAATGAAATAAGATAAAGTGAAGGAATATGCCAGTCAGCATGTTATACACATACCTATAAAAAAGACAATATACAAAAAAAATATATAAAGAGACACCAATTACGGTATAATTCCCCCTACATATATTATATGGAGATTACTGTTACCCAATTGGCTAAAGCGACGGTTAGAGAGAACAAGATCAGCGGACAATAAGATCCAGTTCCCTATTAATGCCCTTGGGGGATAAGGTTTGTAAGGTGTAAATCCAATAGGATTCCCTTTCCCTGAGTAATTTGATGTGGTTACCACCTCGTCGGGGTCTATCTATCTGTTCGATAACCTGGAAACGTAACTGTAAAACAGAGTGATTGGCGGATATAAAGTGTTAGGGAAGAGGTAGCCATGTTTTTCTGCACCATATTGTAGACTTATGGCTTGCGATACGATCACGTATGTGTTGTGTGGTTTCGCCAATATAGAGTAAGCCACACGGGCATTTTACTAGGTAGATCACGTTTTTGGATTCACAGGTAAAAAAACCTTTGATATTATAATGTTTACCCGAATGGGATGTAGATATTTGCATAGGCCGGAGCTACGTTCGCGCCCATAGCGGTGCCTTGGGTCTGTAAGTAGAATTGATCTCCAAACAGAAAAAAGTTTTGATGAAGGACCAAAGTCAAGAGTTCAATACACAGGTGTTGGGAATTAAGAGAAAGATCAGATCGGGAGAGAATGTCTCTAACTGAATCCCCAAATCATGCCTAATTGAAGTGTAAAGACTTTTGACATCGAATGTCACCAAAGAACCTTCGGGTGGAACCCTATGTAGTCGTTTTAAAACCTGAAGGAAATGACCTGTATCCAAAATAAAGGATTTCATTTTGCGGGTAAATGGAGTAAATATCTTTTCTAGAAAGATCGAGATAGGGGCCAAGATAGAGTTAGTGGAGGCGACAATCGGTCGGCCCGGCGGGTTATAAAGGGATTTGTGGATCTTTGGTAAAGTATACAGTACCTGGGTAACAGGGTGTTGGTTTGTAAGAAAGGTTGCTTTTTAGAATCAATTGTATTGAGAGCTAGGTATTTCTTTACACTTGTGTCTATTTTAATCCTGATGGTTGGAGTGGGATCAGAAGAGATTTTTTTGTATGTAGTTGTATCAGATAATTGGCTTAGGATCTTAGCGGTGTAATCTGAGATTTTGGACAACGATAGCCCCGCCCTTATCGGCGGGTTTTATGACAATATTTTTGTTACCCCTAAGGGAATCCAAGGCCTGCTTCTCAAGAGAAGAGACATTATTATGGGTAGGGAAATTACCGGTATGATGATGTTCTAGAATACTATTGATATCACGTTGTATAAGGTCAATACAGGCCTCAGTCGCATGGTAGTTCTGCGGAGGGTTGCAGCTGCTGGTGTTTCGTAGGCCCAATTGTTGAATAGTCAATTCAAGTAATGGGTTACCCGCAGAAGCTGGAATCCTAGTTCCCATGGAGTACTGTGATGTTCCAAAATGGGTTTTCAACCGTAAACTTCGGTAGAAACTTTGTAGGTCCTGTGACAGCTTAAATTTGTCCCATAAGGGTGTTGGGCAGAAGGATAAGCCCCGTTGTAGAACTGTCAGTTCCATGGGGTTAAGGGTGTATGAGGTGATGTTGATGACCGAGTTTGTGGTCTTACCTGTGACCTCGTGGTCATGCGGTCCATGTTGTTTCCGTGAGGACCTCCTGGTCGGTCTCTTCCTGGATGAGTGCTGGTTTTGGTATTGTGACGTCTGGATAAAAAACGGCTCTGGGTAGTGCTATTGGTGGAACTGTCGCTGTCGGTGCTGTATGATCCCTGACGGCGTGGTCCAGTGTAACCAGTGTAATTGAGTCATTCCATCGATAAACTCGACCTTGAGAATAGTCCTCAGAGTCCCGGAGGAATTTGGACCGTTTTTGTCCTGTAGATATTTCCGATGTTCTTCAATTACTTTATCGGTCTTAGACTTCAAGTTGCTCCAATCTGCCGCCGGTAAGGAGGTAGATAGTTGCTTTTCAATCGCAATTAGCTTTTGTTCGGATTCAGTAATAGCTGTCTGGAGAAAATCAATAGTAAGCAAAATAATATCCAAAGAGCACTTATTCAGGATTTTCTGGAATTTCTCACATAATTCTGGTTTTTCAGAAAATAATGTCGGTCTAAGGTGGCATCGGAGGCCACGTGGGATACGGCTAAGTTTATGATATTCTGCCAACGTGATGGAATGTAGATCAAAAAATGTTAAGCGTCTCCGCTCTCTCTCGTAGTCCTTCGTCCGGAGTTCGTGGGCTGGAGTTTTGAGGAAGTCACCTCGATTGGTTACTTTGGCAAAAATCCTAGAGGCTGCAGTCTCATCAAACGCAAAGGTCTCGGTGGACATTTGCGGCACAAGTGCCAACGCAAGGGAAGTAGAAATAATAAAGGCGTGCACACTGTAGGGAAGAGAATAGGTTCTGGCTGAACCTGGAATTGATCCAGTAAAATATAAATTGGAATAAACAGCCGCACTCAATTAGTATATTTATCAATGCATAACATGGGGATTTTTATTAGGGTCACCACAGCAATAGTACAAGTGTCAAAGTAACGTTTCGACTAAAAAAGGTCTTTATCAAACAACACTGCAAAACATAAATATATACAGAGTTAGAAGTCAAAGAATTCAACAAGTTTTACAGATGGAATAATAAATATACACAGTGTATATGCCCATATTTACATATTGTGAAAAAAAAATCAAAGGCAAAAAAAAAAAATTGCTAGGGATCCCCTAAAGCAATACTGTGAATTTATATACAATTAATGCCATGGAACTGACAGTTCTACAACGGGGCTTATCCTTCTGCCCAACACCCTTATGGGACAAATTTAAGCTGTCACATGACCTACAAAGTTTCTACCGAAGTCTACAGTTGAAAACCCATTTTGGAACATCACAGGACTCCATGGGAACTAGGATTCCCGCTTCTGCGGGTAACCCATTACCTGAATTGACTATTCAACAATTGGACCTATGAAACACCAGCAGCTTCAACCCTCCGCAGAACTACCATGCGACTGAGGCCTGTATTGACCTTATACAACGTGATATTAATAGTATTCTAGAACAACATCATACCGGTAATTTCCCTACCCATAATAATATCTCTTCTCTTGAGAAGCAGGCCTTGGATTCCCTTAGGGGTAACAAAAATATTGTCATAAAACCCGCCGATAAGGGCGGGGCTATCGTTGTCCAAAATCTCACAGATTACACCGCTAAGATCCTAAGCCAATTATCTGATATAACTACATACAAAAAAATCTCTACTGATCCCACTCCAACCATCAGGATTAAAATAGACACAATTGTACAGAAATACCTAGCTCTCAATACAATTGATTCTAAAACAGCAACCTTTCTTACAAACCAACACCCTGTTACCCCGGTACTGTATACTTTACCAAAGATCCACAAATCCCTTAATAACCCGCCGGGCCGACCGATTGTCGCCTCCACTAACTCCATCTTGGCCCCTATCTCGATCTTTCTAGAAAAGATATTTACTCCATTCACCCGCAAAATGAAATCCTTCATTTTGGATACAGGTCATTTCCTTCAGGTTTTAAAACGACTACATAGGGTTCCACCCGAAGGTTCTTTGGTGACATTCAACGTCAAAAGTCTTTACACTTCAATTAGGCATGATTTGGGGATTCAAACAGTTAGGGACATTCTCTCCCGATCTGATCTTTCTCTTAATTCCCAACACCTGTGTATTGAACTCTTGACTTTGGTCCTTCATCAAAACTTTTTTCTGTTTGGAGGTCAATTCTACTTACAGACCCAAGGCACCGCTATGGGCGCGAACGTAGCTCCGGCCTATGCAAATATCTACATCCCATTCGGGTAAACATAATATCAAAGGTTTTTTTACCTGTGAATCCAACGTCGTGATCTACCTAGTAAAATGTCCGTGTGGTTACTCTATATTGGCGAAACCACACAACACATATGTGATCGTATCGCAAGCCATAAGTCTACAATACGGTGCAGAAAAACATGGCTACCTCTTCCCTACCACTTTATATCCGCCAATCACTCTGTTTCACAGTTAAGTTTCCAGGTTATCGAACAGATCGATAGACCCCGACGAGGTGGTAACCACATCAAATTACTCAGGGAAAGGGAATCCTATTGGATTTACACATTACAAACCTTATCCCCCAAGGGCATTAATAGGGAACTGGATCTTATTGTCCGCTGATCTTGTTCTCTCTAACCGTCGCTTTAGCCAATTGGGTAGCAGTAATCTCCATATAATATCTGTAGGAGGAATTATACCGTAATTGGTGTCTCTTTATATATTTTTTTCGTATATTGTCTTTTTTATAGGTACGTGTATAACATGCTGACTGGCATATTTCTTAACTTTATCTTATTTCATTTACTAAATTCACTCTGTTGGTTTCAGGCTCCATGACCCCTTCTCTCATAATATTGACTTTTGGTAAGTATAACCCGGTCCCCAATAAGTTTTCTTTTTATTTTTATGTTTTTCATATTTTTATTTTTTATTTTATTTATATTTTTAATTTTTCTCTTGTTCATGTTTCCTTTTGCTTCTTTTGTTTTGGTCCCCATTGTTTTTATTATGCTTTATTTTTTGCATTCACTTTTTTTCATTTTTTCCATTTTTTGCATTCTATTTGTTTCCATTCTTTTTCAAAAATTTTTTATTTTTTCTTCCTTTTTCATTTTCTTATTTTTATTTTTATTTTAAATTTTTTTTTCAAAATAACTCTTTTGTCTACCCCTTCACTATCTTTCTTTTTTTCTTTTCCTTTTTTTTCTTTTTTCCTTCACTTTCCATCACATTCTTTCTTGTTTCCCTCTGTACTGATCCCATTTTACTTTCACTCTCTCTGTATTCCTTTTTCTATTCCCTGGTTCAGTTCTCACATTCTCATCTTGTTTCATTCATCCTATCCACCTTGTTCTTACTATTCCTCTGCTTAATCTCTTTATTATTTCAATTATACTCCCCCTGATCTCACACACTATTCTACAGCGTTCTCCCTAAATTCCAGTTCATGCGCCTGCAGCGTTTTCTCTGTGAACACTTTCTCTTACACTGCGCCTGCGCTCCACCCCCTGTCCTCCAAGCGCTCTCCCACTGCGCATGTGCTATGACATCAGCGCTCCAAGCCTCATTTTGCACACGGCTTCTATACGGTTCAGCCTCTTCCGCCCTTGGGGCTATATTAACCCACTGATCACCAATGACACTGCACATCACCACAGATCCTCCAGATTCTCTGAGCGCCAGGTATGCTAGATCGTTCCCTCTCCACTGCTATTTTCTATGACGCTTGACACCTAATGTATCCCTCTATTCCTATAGTAACCTCTGGGACTTATGGTCCCACTGCCTCAAACAGTCAATCACACCTCAAGACTATAGGTATGTCTTTCCATTTGTCTTACAGCTTCATTATAGCACATGGGAGTTTACTTTTACCCCCTTTCTACCATTGGTGTGTTAACCCCTTATCCTATCATTGGTGTGTTAACCCCTTATCCTCTCTTTTTTGTATAGGTAATATTGTTCATCTCCCTTTTCCACTTTTTCTACTAAGGTCAGTTTTATGTTATACAGTGCCTATTGTTTTATGTTATACAGTGCCTATTGTTATATTTTTTTGCTTATACTCGCTAAGTTATTGCTGTTATAATTTGATATAATTGGCTATGTTCTCTGTTGCCTTATTGTTTTGCTCGTCGCCTCTCTCTTATACCTTGCCTGCAGCCCTGAACGCAATATATTCCTTCTTAAAAAAAAAAAAAATCAGGCATTTTTTTCAGCCATTATTTGTATATAAATTCACAGTATTGCTTTAGGGGATCCCTAGCAATTTTTTTTTTCCTTTGATTTTTTTTTTCACAATGTGTAAATATGTGCATATACACTGTGTATTTTTATTATTCCATCCGTAAAACTTGTTGAATTTTTTGACTTCTAACTCTGTATATATTTATGTTTTGCAGTGTTGTTTGATAAAGACCTTTTTTGGTCGAAACGTTACTTTGACACTTGTACTATTGCTGTGGTGACCCTAATAAAAATCCCCATGTTATGCATTGATAAATATACTCATTGAGTGCGGCTGTTTATTCCTATTTGCAAACTAAAAGACGATTTTTTTTCAAAAATGCATTGCCATATTTTGAGAGCTATAATTTTTACATATTTCCTGCCGACAGTCATGTGAAACCCCACGTGTTGAGAAGCCTCTGTTTGGACAAGCAACAGTGCTCAGAAGGGAAGGAGCACCAATTGAATTTTGGAATTCAAATTTGACTAAAATAGATTGTGGGCACCATCCCAAAACAGCAGAAACCCCCACAATTACCCCCATTTTTAGAAACTAGACCCATCAAGGATTTTATTTATGGATGTGGTGAGCAATTTCTCTGGAACACGATTGTACACTACATGTGGTCAATCACTGCTGTTTGGGCACATGGCAGGACTCAGGAAAGGAAAGTGCACTATTTGATTTTTTGAAGCGTAAAGTTGTCTGGAATAGAATGTTGCATTTCCAGAGTCCCTGATGTGCCATAACAGCAGAACCCCCCCCCCAAGTGGCTCCATTTTGGAAACTAGACCCTTTAAGGAATTAATCTAGTAGTATAGTGTGCATTTTTATCCCACACGTGATTCACAAAAAATTCTAACATTTAGATATGAAAACAAATGTTTTCACTAAAATACTGTTTAAACACCAAATTTAAACGAGAGGTAATAGAAGATAATTGATCCCATAATTTGATTTGCAATTTCTTCCATGCACAGTGATACCCCGTATATGGTCAAAAGCTAATGTTTGGACATGTGGCAAAACTTGAAAAACAAAGAGCGCTATTTAATTTATTGAATGCAAACTTAAACATCATGTGCATTTGCACAGCACTTGAGGTGCGAAAAAATCAGAAGCGCCCACAAGTGACCCCATAAGGGAATTGATCTAGGGATGTGGTGAGCATTTTAACCCACAAAACACCTCTTAGAATTTTATAAAATAGAGCCATAAAAACGAAAACCGTAAAGGTTTACACTAACATTTTACTGTAGCCTCTAATTTGTAATTCTTATAAGTGGTTCTAAAGGAAAATGGACAGTTCAGTTTGTTATGAAATTTTTACCAAACTTGGCAGTAGTGGTTGCACACAGCTGTTTGCGCACACGGCAGGGATCGAATGGGAAGGAGCTCTAATTGGCCTTTAGAACACATATTTCATTTAAATAGATAGTGGTTTCCATAAGCCGAGACCCTGAGTTGTCCGATCAGCAGAAACCACCACAAGTGACTACTTGTTGGAAAATTAACTGCTTAATGAATTCTTCTGTGGTGTAGTGAGTATTTAGAACCCGCAGATTACTCACAGAATTGTATTAACCTTGTGACATGGAAATATAACATTTTAGGAATAAAAAAATATTTTTTATTTGCTGCAAATTTGTCAGTTACACCTTTTAACTGATGAAACTGGACCCCAAATATTTTTGCGCAGTTTCTCCCGAAGACGGTGATGCCCTATATGTCCTTAGAAACTACTGTTTGGCCTCACGTCAGGGCTGAGAAAGGAGGAGGGCTGTTTCTGTTTTGGAGCACAGATTTTGCTAGAATATTTATGGGTGAGCAGCAGAAAAAATGCAGAAATGACCTTATTGTAATATTTCTCCTCTCAATTAATCTACTGCTGCATTGACTATTTTGTAACATCCACACCATGCTTTTTTCTGGAAAATTGTGAATATTCCAGTTTTGTGTACATACATTATGCCCAGCTTGTGCTTTTGGAAACATTCATCCCGTAAATTAAGTGCCCTCTCCTTGCTATAATAATGCTGAACTTATGTCCACTTACTGCATTTTAGGTACAGTTGGGCTCACAAGTGTGGGGAGGGGGCATTTGGATTGTTGGAGGCATTTGGATTGTTGGAGGCATGTCGCTTTTCCATAGTCTTTATTCTGCCAGGAACCCTTATATATCTAGTAACAGATGACGGACCTGAGTGGGGGCTGGTTTTGTGCGGGATACGTTAGGATTTTTTTGGGTAACATTTTGGGACACATAATTTTTTTTCTTTTAAACTTATTTTATTAAGAGTTTTGTAACTGACAATACATAGGTTACAGGTTTATTATTAGATGGATTTGAACTTGCCTGAAGAAGGAGCCTCTGCGCTCTGAAAGCTTGCGAACATATAATTTTCTGGTTAGCCAATAAAGGTATCACTTTAAGAATGCTCTTGTCATAATTGGACGGAGAAGTATTCACATAGGTTTATTAACACAGATGATATGACATCAAAACAATTGGGGGTGAGAAGGAAGTTTTTTATATATAATGTGGCTATTATTGCATTAAATGTCCGAAGTTGGAGAGAAGGATGAATAGTGTCGCTATAATTTCCTGTAATATTAACTCTTTTGATACTTGGGGCTGACTAGAATATTGAAGTATTCTGCTGTCTGATGGGGTGACCCACGAGCAAGGGAACATGTCTTCTGCTCAAGTCCTCTAGAATCTCACTGCTGGAAGGTTTTCAGAGCGCGACACAGCTGGCCAAGATGGCATCCAGGCAATTCTTGTGAGCATTTCGATACCCAATATGAGGGATAAAACCCCTGTTTAGGCACACGAAAAAGAAGGAGCGCCATTTGACTTTTTGAATTTAAAATTTCCTGGAATCATTAGCAGACGTCATGTCCAATTGGAGAACATTTGATGTGCCATAACAATGGAATGTAGTGGTGCAGTGTTCATATTGACACCACAGATGTGTCACAGAATTTTATACTATTGGGCAGTGAAGAAAAAATAACTAGATTTTTACCATCAAAATGTTGTTTTAGCCTCAGATTTTACATTTTCACATTTGGAAATGGGTAAAAATGGTATCATAGTTTGTCCCACAATTTCTACTGAATGTGGCAATATGTGTGTGGCTGTATAGTACTACTTAGCCTTACAGAGAGACTCAGGAGCAACGAAATTCTATTTGCCTCCTGGAGTGCAGATTTTCCTAGAACAGTTTGCGGATTCCATTCACAGAACCCCTTTTTGCTAGAAGAGCAGAATTGCCCATTTTGGAAATTATACGCCTTTGGGAATGTATCTACAGGTGCATTGACGATTTTGACTCCATGGGTATTTTCCAGAAACAAGCTGCAATGAATGTTGCCATGTGAAGCTGCCATTGTAGTGACCATTACGTTGTACTGACCAGTATGTTGCAGTCACCAGTTCTTTATGCCCAGCCTGTGCTTCTGGAGACATGCACCTGTAAGTCAGGTGGGCTCTCATTGCTTCAGAAATGACAAATATGTGGACAATATATGTGATTTAGGTACACTGTGGGTCTCAGAAGGGAGGAGGGCATTTGGATTTGGGAGCGTTGAATTTATTTTGGAGGGTGAGTAGCCATTTCTGTTTTCCAGAGCCTTTATACTACCAGTAACGTGGAAGCCTCCTATATTTCCGTTAACAAATGACAGACCTGAGTGAGGGCTTGCTTTTTTGTGGATTGAGTTGAAGCTTTCATCGGGAACATTTTAAATAACATTTGGGATCACATTTATCTTGCACTCTATGCTGAGCACTTCCTTTGGGGTTTCCATCTAACTTTCCGAGTGACATGATTGAGATGAAACCGCCAAGGGATCCATTCACTATAATGAGGCTGTAGAGTTACTGAAGAGTACTAGAGTTTTGCCTCTGTTCAGCAGTGTCCTTTTCAGGAGTGGACCAAAACTGCCGACAACATTTTTATGCAATCCTAAAAAGACGGACACGGTCTCCACAATGCCTCAATCTACCTCATAGGTAATTTTCCAACAAGGATTCCATCTGAATCACGTATTTCAGAGATTTGCTCAGAAATCCCAGCGTAGGCTCTCAGCACAGAGAATGTGATCCGAGCCTTACTGCAATCTTTTGTAGGTAGAATCAAAAAAAAAACAGCAAGTGAAGAATTGTATTTTTTTATACTTTAAGCCATTCCTTGTGCGTTATAAATGATTAGGCATCTTTATTCTTCGAGTCGAATAACAGCGATACCAGATTTATATTAAGTTTTTTTGTTTGGCTGCTGTCATGCACTAAAAGACGCTTCTTTATGAAATAAAAAAGTTTATGCCTTTCCGGGTTTGTTAAAATTGATAAGGCAGTTTTATTCTTCAGGTCAGTGCAATTACTGCGATACCACAGTTGTATTGTTTTTTGATCACTTTTACACAATAAAAACTGTTTTACAGAAAAAAAATATTTTTGCATCTCTTTATTCTGAGAGCTTATACATATTTATTTTTCTTCTGATGGATCTGTATGGTGGTGTAATCTACTGCTGCACTGCAGTAAAGCGCAACCTCCACCAAGAGGTGCTGGTGAGGGAAGAGAGGTTGCACACACACATAGAAGTAACAGAGAGCAGCAGCACACATGTCACAGATAAGTGAAGAATGGTCAGACAAGCCGAAGTCAGAAACTGTCAGGAGAAGTACCACAAGTCACAGCAATGCACATAGTCAGAGAAAAGCCAGAAGTCAGAGCCTACCGGGAGTGTAGTAACCAAAACGTGAGACGTAAGACGTAGTCGGGGTACAAGCCAGAGAGTAAAAAAGCCAGTCGGGAAGCGTGGTATGAGAGACGGAAAACAAAAGACAGAGTCTAGAGATCAAGCAATGTCATACACAAATACGGAAATTCAGAGGCAGGAGGATCACTAGGCTATTCCGGTCAGCGGCTCTAGCCTGGAAGTATGAACTATAGTTCACACTGGCCCACAGGCTGCAGAGGACTGAAATAGCCCAGCCAGCTATAAAACGAGGCAGAGGGGATTAATCCCCACATGACCTGTCCAGAGAAAAGACAGCAGAAAACAGACTCTGGACTGGATCATAACAGGTGGCATATTTTTTGCGGGACAAGATGACGTTTTTAGTGGTACCATATTTATTCATATCCGTCTTTTTGATTGCGTTTTATTCCCCTTTTTTGTTTGTCGGTAGGATTATGAAGCATTATTTTTGCCTTGTTTTTTGTTTTTTATGGTGTTTACTAAAGGGGTTAATTAGTGGGACAGTTTTATAGATCGGGTCGTTCCAGTCGCAGCAATACCAATTGTGTACGTTTATTGTTTATATTTTTTCATATAAATATTTATTTATGGGTACAATATCTTTTGATTTCTTTATTTTTTGTAAAATTATTTTTACAATTATTTAACCCCTTCCCGACCCATGACGCCGACGTCGGCGTCATGAAAACCTGTGCCATCCCGACCCATGACGCCGGCGTCGTCTTCATGCTATAGATCATGTTCCTGGGGGTCGGGTGACCGGGGTCACTGAAAGATCACCCGACCCCCAGGCACAGGACCCTTAGTGCATCACCACAGCATACCTCCCAACCGTCCCGATTTGGCCGGGACAGTCCCGATTCTGACCCCCTCCTCCCGCTGTCCCGGCGGGACACTATGTGTCCCGCAGTGAGCTGAGCCGCCACGCCCCCCATACACCCTATAGTTGCCTTCCAGCGCTGCACTTTAGCTTCTCACAGCAGAGCAATGACCTGCTGCTGAGCTTCCTACTCTGTGCACACAGGACCTGTGATGAGGTCACAGGAGGGGAGGAGTTGGGTGTCACATGGCCAAGCTCGTGTACAAATCTGCTGTGCTGGTTGTCATGGGTGCTGGCTGCAGTGGCTGAGGGTAAGTTTATGTGAGGGGTCAGGAGGGATTTACAGTGTGGATGTCGCAGAGTCGTGTGTGTACGAGGTGTACGGAGCGGAGCCGTGTGTGTACGAGGTGTACGGAGCGGAGCCGTGTGTGTACGAGGTGTACGGAGCAGAGCTGTGTGTGTACGAGGTGGCTGTAGCAGTGCAGTGTGTGTACGGAGTGGAGCCGCTCATCTCTGTACACACAGGGCTCTGTGCTTGAGCCGTGTGTGTACGGAGCAGAACCGTGTGTGTACGGGGTGTAGAGAAGTGGAGCCGCGTGTGTACGAGGTGTACGGAGCGGAACTGCATGTGTGCGAGGTGTATGGAGCGGAGCTGTGTGTGTACGAGGTGGCTGTAGCAGTACAGTGTGTGTACGGAGCTGAGCTGCTCATCTCCATACACACAGGGCTCCGTGCTTGAGCCGTGTGTGTACGGAGCAGAACCGTGTGTGTACGGGGTATAGAGAAGTGGAGCCGCGTGTGTACGGAGCGGAACCGCGTGTGTACGAGGTGTACGGAGCGGAACCGCATGTGTGCGAGTTGTATGGAGCGGAGCTGTGTGTGTACGAGGTGGCTGTAGCAGTACAGTGTGTGCACGGAGCTGAGCCGATCATCTCCGTACACACAGGGCTCCGTGCTTGAGCCGTGTGTGTACGGAGCGGAGCAGAGCCGTGTGTGTACGGGGTGTAGAGAAGTGCAGCCGCGTGTGTATGGAGCGTTACCGCGTGTGTACGGAGCGGAAACACATGTGTACGAGGTGCACGGAGCGGAACTGCATGTATACGAGGTGTATGGTGCAAAGCCACATGTGTACAAGGTTTACGGAGCGTGGCTGCGTATGTACGAGGTTTACGGAGTGAAGCCGTGTGTGTACTGAGTGGAGCCATGTGTGCGCGAGGTGTACAGAGTGAAGCCGTGTACGGAGCGGAGCCGTGTGTGCACGAGGTGTACAGAGGGGAACCGTGTGTGTATGAGGTGTGCGGAGCCGTGCATGTACAAGGTGTATGGTGGGGAGCATTCATACCTCCCAACAGTCCCGATTTTGAGAGAGGGTCTGCCCCGCTGTCCCGGCTGGCAGCTTACTTTCCCCGTGGACACAGGAGTACACGGCGGAGCCCCGAGGAGCACTTTAAAACTCTGCTTTTTCTTTCTTTTCCTCAGTACCAGTCAGTGTGCGCACAGTACCAGCCACTGATCCCATAATGCCAGCCACTGTGCCCTCAGTACCAGTCCGTGTGATCAGCAGGGCTAAATGGGTGTAGTTGGGGCGTGGACATGGGTGTGATTAGTTGTGAAATGGGTGTGGTCAGGGGCGTGGCCTAAAATTTGCTGCGACGCGCTATGCGCGCCGCAACCTCTGTATTTCTTTCCCATCTTCAAAAGTTGGGAGGTATGCCACAGGGGGGTTGGCCTAACCCCCATGTGGCCACGATCGCTCTGATTGGCTGTTAAAAGTGAAACAGCCAATCAGAGCGATTTGTAATATTTCACCAATGAAATTGGTGAAATATTACAATCCAGCCATGCCCGATGCTGCAATAGCATCTGCCATGGCTGGAGACCGCGATCAGAACCACATCGAGTCACGGCGGTGATCGTCCGCCGCAAACGAAAGATGACAGGGATCGGTCACCGCCGTCACTGTCTGCTCCCCCTGCTCCTACGATCCGCTGCCCCCACCTACCGATCCACCCCCCTCACCTTCCGACCTACTCACCTCTCCCGGTCCACCGACGTCCCTGGATCCGTCCCGGTCGCTGACCGGGATTCTTCATGGGCGCCGCCATCTTGGAAAAAGCCCGCCGGCCTTCGCATGCGCTGTGCGCCCACCATTGTACAAAAATTTATTTTGATCACTGTGATAAACTGTCACAGTGATCAAAATAAAAAAAAAAAGTAAATGAACCCCCCCGTCATAGGTAGGGACAAATAATAAAATAAAGAATTTTTTTTTTTTCCTAGCGGATTTTGCTGCTGATCAGCAGCTGATTTTACTGCAGATCCGCGGCGGATATTGATGCTGATCTGCGGCATATTTTGCTGCTGATCCGCGGCGGATATTGCTGCTGATCCGCGGCTGATTTTGCTGCTGATCCGCGGCTGATTTTGCTGCGCATCTGACGCTGATTTTGCTGCGGATCCACGGCGGATATTGCTGCTGATCCGCGGCGGATTTTGCTGCTGATCCGCGGCTGATTTTGCTGCTGATCCGCGGCTGATTTTGCTGCGCATCCGAGGCTGATTTTGCTGCGGATCCGCGGCGGATTTTGCTGCTGATCCGCGGCGGATTTTGCTGGGGATCCTCGGCGGATTTTGCTGGGGATCCGCGGCGGATTTTGCTGGGGATCCGCGGCGGATTTTGCTGGGGATCCGCGGCGGATTTTGCTGCGGATCCGCGGCGGATTTTGCTGCGGATCCGCGGCGGATTTTGTTGCTGATCCGCGGCGGATTTTGCTGCTGATCCGCGGCGGATTTTGCTGGGGATCCTTGGCGGATTTTGCTGGGGATCCTCGGCGGATTTTACTGGGGATCCGAAGCGGATTTTGCTGCTGATCCGCCGGAGATTTTGCTGCGGATCCACAGCGGATTTGGCGCTGCGGATCTACAGCAGATCCAGAAACCATGTACAGTACAATGCAAATAAATGGTTAAAAAAAAACGCTGTGCACATGCGGATTTGCTGCGGTTTTAAATCCGCAGCATGTCAACTCTTTGTGCGGATTCCGCAGAGGTTTTACACCTATTCCATTATAGGTGTAAAACCGCAGGGAAAAACCACAACAAATCCGCGCTAAATTCGCAGGTGAAACGCAGGTCATTTTACCTGCGGATTTAAGAAAAATCCGCAAGTGAATCCGCAACGTGTGCACGGGGCCTCAGGGTTAGGGTTAGGCTGGGTTCATATTGCATTATGGCAGTCCGTTAGATGGACTGCGTTTCACCGCGGTGTAACGCAGTCCGTTAACGCTGCCATTCACCCTATTTGTGTGCGCATCGCAACGCATGCCGTAAAGCGACATGCGTTCGCGACGCGCCGTCATTCAGTGACGGAGCCTCGGACACGGGCTGCAGCGTCTGGGCTCCGTCACCGCTAGCACAGATGAATCATCTGCTGATTCATCTGCACTAGCGGGTATAGCATAACGCGATCGCGTTATGCTATACCGTTACCAGCCGGTCAACGCTACGTGTTGAACGGGCTGGTAAAACGCAATATGAACCCAGCCTTAGGGTTAGAACTAGGGTTAGGGTTAGCATTAGGGTTAAGGTTAGAATTAGGGTTAGGGTTGGAATTTGGGTTAGGGTTGGAATTAGGGTTAGGCTTGTGGTTAGGTTTATGGTTAGAGTTGGGATTAGGGTTAGGGGTGTGTTGGGGTTAGGGTTTGTATTAGGGTTAGGGTTGGGGTTAGGGGTGTGTTGGGGTTAGGGTTGGAGTTCGAATTGAGGGGTTTCCACTATTTAGGCACATAAGGGGGTCTCCATACGCGACATGGCGCCACCATTGATTCCTGCAAATTTTGCGTTCAAAAAGTCAAACAGTGCTCCCTTTATTCCAAGCCCCGACGTATGCCCAAACAGTGGTTTATCCCCACATATGGGGTATCAGCGTACTCGGGAAAAATTGCACAACAACTTTGGGGGTTCTAATTTCTCCTGTTAACATTGGGAAAAAAAATTGGGGACTAAAAAATTATTTTTGTGGAAAAAAAATGATTTTATATTTTCACGGCTCTGCGTTATAAACTTCTGTGAAGGACTTGGAGATTCAAAGTGCTTACCACACATCTATAGGAGTTCCTTAGGGGATCTAGTTTCCAAAATGGGGTCACTTGTGAGGAGTTTCTACTGTTTAGGCACATCAGGGACTCTGCAAACGTAACATGACGCACGAAGACCATTCCATCAAGTGGGCATTTCAAAACGTCACTACTTCCCATCCGAGCCCCGACGTGTGCCCATACAGTAGTTTTCTCCCACATATGGGATATCAGCATACTCAGGACAAATTGGACAATAACTTTTGGGGTCTAATTTCTCATGTTACCCTTGGGAAAATAAAAAAAATTGGGGACTAAAAGATCCTGGTTGTGGAAAAAATATGATTTTTTTTTATTTCATGCCCGGGCGTTATAAACTTCTGTGTACCCCTTGGGGGTTCAAAGTGCTCACCACACAT
Source organism: Oophaga sylvatica (assembly GCA_033576555.1). Classification (NCBI taxonomy): domain Eukaryota; kingdom Metazoa; phylum Chordata; class Amphibia; order Anura; family Dendrobatidae; genus Oophaga; species Oophaga sylvatica. The sequence continues at coordinate 300,343,336 of JARQOD010000003.1, read as the reverse complement.
CTAGATAAGTTCTTTGCGGGGTCTAGTTTCCACAATGGGGTCACTTGTGGGGAGTTTCTACTGTTTAGGCACATCAGGGGCTCTGCAAACGTAACAAGATGCCCGCATACCATTCCATCAAGTCGGCATTTCAAAGCGTCACTACATCCCTTCCGAGCCCTGACGTGTGCCCAAACAGTGGTTCCCCCCACATATGGGGTACTAGCGTACTCAGGACAAACTGGACAACAACTTTTGGGGTTCAATTTCTCCTGTAACCATTGTGAAAATAAAAAATAGTGGGCTAAAAAAATCATTTTTTGAGAAAAAAAATGATTTTTTATTTTCACGGCTCTGCGTTATAAACTTCTGTGCAGCACCTGGGGGTTCAAAGTGCTCACTATGCATCTAGATAAGTTCCTTAGGGCGTCTAGTTTCCAAAATGGGGTCACTTGTGGGGGAGCTCCAATGTTTAGGCACACAGGAACTCTCCAAATGCGACATGGCAACCGCTAAATATTCCAGCATATTTTCTATTCAAAAAGTCAAATGTCGCTCCTTCCCTTCTGAGCCCTGCCGTGCGCCCAAACAGTGGTTTATGACCACATATGAGGTATCTGTGTACTCAGGAGAAATTGCCCAACAAATTTTAGGATCCAATTTATACTGTTGCCCATGTGAAAATGAAAAAAACTGAGGCTAAAATAAAATTTTTGTGAAAAAAAAGTACTTTCTTTTTTTACGGATCAATTTGTGAAGCACCTGGGGGTCACAAAGTGATCACTATGCATCTAGATAAGTTCCTTAGGGGGTCTAGTTTCCAAAATGGGGTCACTTGTGGGGGAGCTCCAATGTTTAGGCACACAGGGACTCTCCAAATGCAACATGGCAACCGCTAAATATTCCAGCATATTTTCCATTCAAAAAGTCAAATGGCGCTCCTTCCCTTCTGAGCCCTGCCGTGCGCCCATACAGTGGTTTATGACCACATATGAGGTATCTGTGTACTCAGGAGAAATTGCCCAACAAATTTTAGGATCCATTTTATCCTGTTGCCCATGTAAAAATGAAAAAATTGATGCTAAAAGAAAATTTTTGTTGGGAAAATTAAAATGTCCATTTTTTCCTTCCACGTTGCTTTAGTTCCTGTGAAGCACCTGAAGGGTTAATAATCTTCTTGAATGTAGTTTTGAGTAGCTTGAGGGGTGCAGTTTTTATAAAGGTGTCACTTTTGGGTATTTTCTGCCATATAGACCCCTCAAAGTGACTTCAAATGTGAGGTGATCCCTAAAATAAATGGTTTTGTAAATTTTGCTGTAAAAATGAGAAATCGCTGGTCAACTTTTAACCCTTATAACTTCCTAACAAAAAAAAATGTTGTTCCCAAAATTGTGCTGATGTAAAGTAGACATGTGGGAAATGTTATTTATTAACTATTTTGTGCCACATAACTCTCTGGTTTATAAAAATTTAAAATTTGAAGATTACAAAATTTTCAAAATTTTCGCCAAATTTCCATTTTTTTCACAAATATGCGCAAAAATTATCTACCTAAATTTACCACTAACATGATGCCCAATATGTCACGAAAAAACAATCTCAGAATCGCTAGGATCCGTTGAAGCGTTCCTGAGTTATTACCACATATAAGGACACTGGTCAGAATTGCAAAAAATGGCAAGGTCTTTAAGGTCAAAATAGGCTGGGTCATGAAGGGGTTAAAAAATGTATATATTTTTTTTTAACTGTGTCCCACTATAGGACTATCATTTTTTGCAGGCTAATTGCTTGTATAGCTTGGTGATGCAGCAGCATCCATGTGCTATTCAAACTTTCAGCTCTGCACTGACAGAGTAAGTTGCTAATCATGCTCTGAGCATGATCTAGCAACTTTGCTAGACTGGTGACCCAGATTTCGTCATGATGACATCTGGTCACCATGGCAACAATCGGGACCCTGAGATGAAACCACAGAGTCTCCAATCGAAGGGCTGTCTTCACTCTGCCAGCTCTCGGAATGCTGCGATCTAGTTTGATCGCAGTATTTGGTGGGTTAAATTGCCAGGAGCGGTGCGGGACCACTCCTGGCACTGAGTGCCTGGTGTCAGCTGTCAGAATTAGATGACACTCAGTGGCAATTATGTGCGCTAACTATTTCCTGAACGTATCCATCTATTTCCAGTTAATAAGGCCCAGGTCAAAGAGACATATGGATGCATCCAAAGTGAGAAAGGGGTTAAGACGTCCTGCTCCCTGAGCTCTGAGACATGCCCCCGGGTACATACCGTATTTATCGGACTGTAAGGCACACTTTTTTCCTCCAAAAATGTGGAAAATGATGGGGGCATCTTATAGTCCAAATGTACCTGCTCTGGCTGTGATAAGGAGGTGGGATAGCAGCAGCAGGTTATAATAATCAAGATCTGGCTGCTGCGGCTAAAGCCTGTGCCCCTTGCTAAGGAGAAATGAATATTCATTGCATTCCACGCCCATGGGCGTAGAGGGCAATGAATTTTCATTTCTCTTTTATAGCACCAAGGTATGCATGGCCCCATTCTTATCCTGGTATGATTGACCTCATCCCCATCCTTATGAGCATGGGCCCCATCAGAAAAACAACAACAAAAAATTGCACTTACCTTTCTGCTCTCCCTTGTAGGGTCTTGTTATAGTGCCAGCAGCTACATTATACTTGTAAGTAGTGCATGGCAGGGACGTCATGCGATGCTTACAAGCCGAAGGACAGCTGCTGGAATACTCACTGCTCTCCACACCAGGACTATGTGCGTGGAGGGCAGGGAGTATCCATTGCTCTTTAGTAGCACGCACAGTGTCACTGCAGCAGCCGGTGGTCACATGTGTCTGCTACTTAAGAGAAATGAATATTCTAGTAAATGTTAAAATGAATTTGCACTCAGAACAATGTGTATGTAAGATGGGATAGTGTTAATGATAGAAATATTAATCAAAACCCATCCATAAACCATAAATAAGTAAAGATTAATAGATTAGCTATGTTATACAAAGGAAAATAATCTAGTGTTACTCCAGGTGGGAAAATATTTAGTCCCAAATATAAAGTTAGTCAAAATGGAAAATGAATGGTAACTGATGTAGAAGTTTTAGTTCAATAAAGTGCTGAAAAAGTCAAAGAATAAAATAGACAGCCTTGCCCAGCTTGTAGTGGGATATACTTATTAGAAAAAATAGTCACATAAGAGAGTTCCCCGGAGAATAATACCTTTTTCGATGGTATAGAAAAGAGCCCCTCCATTAAATAGATGAACACTCCTGTTGATGTAATAAAACAGCGTTTTTTCTGTGAGACAGAAGTCTCAAACACAAAACTGGTTGTGCTGCATGGTCTCGCTAGACTGGTTGTGAGTGCAGGACCTGTGTGATGTCTGACGGCACGTTATACCGCTAGGCTGTAGTAGCTATGAAGTTCAGTAAGAACCATAAACCTTCCGACGCGTTTTGGAAAAATCTGTTTCCTTCTACAGAAGTAGAAAACAAGAAGTCTAGCGAGATCGTGCTGCGTGACCGGCCCACCGCTGAAGACTCACCGCGGACCGCTATAAGGATATCTACAGGAGCAGCTGTCACCGACCGGGACAGTGCTCCTATCCATCAGTTTTGCGTTTGAGACTGTTGTCTCACTGAAGAAACACTGTTTTATACCATCAACAGGAGTGTTCATCTATTCCACAGAGGGGCTCTTTTGTATACCATATAAAAAGGTATTGTTCTCTGGGAAACTCCCTTATGTGACTATTTTTTTCTAATGAGTATATGCCATTACAAGCTTGGCAAGGCCGTCTATTTTATTCATTAACATTTTTTTCAGCGCTTTATTAAACTAAAACTTCTACATCAGTTACCATTCATTTTCCATTTTGACTACCGTATATACTCGTGTATAAGCCGACTCGTGTATAAGCCGACCCCCATAATTTTGCCACAAAAAACTGGGAAAACTTATTGACTCGTGTATAAGCCGGGTGTATAAACTGTCCTCCTGCTCTGTGCTGCCCCGTCCTGCTCCTTGCTCCCCCATCCAGCTCTGTGCTCCCCCATTCTCCTCTGTACTCCCCCCTCCTGCTCCGTCCTCCGCTGTGCTCCCCCATTCCTTCTCCGTCCTCCTGTGCCCCCCCGTCCTGCTCCGTGCTCCCCTGTGCCCTCCATCCTCCCCCCGTCCTGCTCCGTGCTCATTGTCCTCCTCCATGCTTCCCCGTCCTCTGTTCTCCCCCCCGTCCTGCTCCGTGCTCATTGTCCCCCTTAATGCTTCCCCCGTCCACCGTTCTTCCCCGTCCTGCTCCGTGCTCTTTGTCCTCTCCTCCATGCTCCCCCCATTTTCCTCCATCATACTCACCCTCCCCATGCCATCGCTGAACGTCCCTGCAATCCTGCGTTCTCCCCGGCTTCCTGCAGCTCTCCCCGGCTTCCTGCAGCTCTCCAGCGCTGAGCGGTGACGTAATACCGCTCATTAAGGCCATGAATATGGACGCCACGCCTATGGGAGTGGCGTTGCGTCCATATTACATGACCTTAATGAGCGGGTATTACGTCACCGCTCAGCGCTGTAGAGCTGCAGGAAGCCGGGGAGAGCTGCAGGAAGCCTGGGAGAACGCAGGATTGCAGGGACTTTCAGCGATGGCACGGGGAGGGGTGAGTATATTGTCCCAGCCACCGGCTCCTGCCGCGGCATCCCCTCCCCCGCTGGTTTCTGCCCTATGACTCGTGTATAAGCCGAGGGGGCATTTTCAGCACGAAAAAAGGTGCTGAAAATATCGGCGTATATACGGTAATTTTATATTGAGGACTAAATATTTTCCCACCTGGACTAACACTAGACTATTTTCCTTTGTATAACGGAGCTAATTTATTAATCTTTATTTAACATTTATGGTATTTAATATTTATGGTTTATGGATACTAGATCATTATTGACAATTGGGTGGCTAGTGTCTTTTATTTGCTGCTGAAACTCTTGTGCACCTAGCACCACTGTATATGTTAATATAATTTTACTAATGAATATTCACCTCGCTCCACTCCCATGGGCATTGAATGCGGTGAATATTAATTTCTCTTAAGTAGCGTGCACACTTGACCACCGGCAGCTGCATGAAGTCTGCAGTTGACACTGTGAGCACACCTAAAGGGCAATGAATACTCAATGTCCTCCACACACATAGTCCCAGCGTGCAGATTAGTGAGTATTCTGGCAGCTGTCCTTCGGCTTGTCATGTGGTGCTTACGAGCATAAATCAGCTGCTGGCAATGGAGCAAAATGCTGCGAGGGAGCACAGAAAGGTAAGAGTAATATTTTTTTTTTTATGATTCTCTAATGAGGCCATGCATACCACAATGGGGATGTTGGCCAGTCATACTAGGATAAGGATGGGGCAATGCATGTCTGGACTGAGATGGGGGCCTTGCATACCAGGATAGGGATGAGGAGGGCCATTCCTACCAGGATAGGGATGAGGGTGCCATGCCTACCAGGTTAGGGAAAAAAGCGACATGCCTACCAGGCTAGAGACGAGGGGGGCCTTGCACACCAGGATGGGAATGGGGAAGCCATGCATACCAGGATAAGGATGAGTGGGCCAATAAAAACCAGGATGGGGATGGGGGGCATGCATGCCAGGATAGGGGTGAGGGGGCCATGCACACCAGGATGGGTAATGAGAGAGGCCATACATTCCAGGATGATGGGCCCATGCACACCAGGATGGGGATGAGGGGACCATATATTCCAGGATAGGGGATATTAACTGCAGAATTGACCACATTTTTTGCTTTAATTTTTTTTTCTAATTTCCGCCTCTAAAACGTTGGTGTGTCTTATGGTCGATGGGCCTTTTAGTCTGAAAAATATGGTAACATTTTTTTTTATTGCCTTCAAAATGAGGCTGGGTTCACATCCTTGTGTTTTACTCTGAACACTTACTATGGGGGTTCTGTGTAAATCTCCCAAACATGTGATTAATACAAAACCCTTGACTGAACCACTCACATAATGAACAAAACAGAAAAAACACATGTAGAAATGTTCTATGCTGCTGCTATATTCATTAGAAGGGATTTTATTGTCTATTACACATTTCAATGCTGTACTGACATTTAACTCAAGTGTAAAAGAAAAAAAAACAACAGGTTACACACACTGGTACATAGAGGTATTTATAGACCAAAATGGGTGCCAAAAAACTTAGAGTAACACCCACTGAGCGGTGGGTTGGGTTTCAAATTCAAAAGGAGGCCTGGAAGACAAAGAATAAGAGAAAAAAAATGTACAAAGTACAAGAAATACAACCATAAAGTGTTGTTAAGACACATAAGGAAACAGAGAGATTGTATAACTATAAAAACAAAATAAGAATTAGAAATACCAGTAATGAAAATTTGCTCAGACATGATTAAAGAATAGGTGTAGGACAGGTGATTAGTACCCGACAGAAAGATAACATATACAGTATGTGAGAGAAATTTGAGGACTAAGGGTGTGTTTCCACGGTCAGGATTCCTTCAGTAGATGCTGCATGTTTGACGCTGTGCGCTGGCTCAGCGTCAAACACGCAGTGTCCAGATGTTACAGCATAGTGGAGGGGATTTCAAGAAATCCCGTCTCCACTATGCGTAAAAACGCGCAGGCAACAGACCTGCGTTAACGGACTGCGTCTTTTCAGATCGCAGCATGTCCTTTTCCCTTGCGGCGACGCTCCATCGCTGCAAGGGAAATAACACAGCCCTATGTAGCGCTGCGGTGATTCCGGATGTGTTCAATGAGCACATCCGGATTCACCGCGCGTTCAGAAGGGGGCGGTGCTTTGGGCGGAGCGGACTTTACACTCCGTCCAAAGGGCTGTGGTTCCGGACCGTGGAACCAAAGCCTAAGGGTATGTTTCCACGGTCAGGATTGGCTCAGTATTTGCTCAGGATTTTACGTCAGTAAATTCTGCACAAAATATGCATCTGAGGTCACTGGCAGGTCACCTGCGTTTTTTATGCATTTTTTACATGCATTTTTGATGCATTTTTTTTCTGCGTGCGTGTTTTATGCGTTTTTCCTGGCCAGCATTTTTCTTGTCACTTGAAATAAAGCTAATTGCAAGTTGCCTTCTGGGAAGGAAAAAAAAATATTTCCTGTTTGCAAATACATATTTTGCTGCAATGGGTCCAAGTTTACTGGCAATCCAGATATGTTTATTTATTCATTCGTTTGTGATTACCGTTAAAAATTTAGACTCAATTACTTCTAAAAACACAGTGTAATCTGTTAAAGGTAATCTGTCACCTCATAATTCTATGTAAGCTGCAGCTACCGCCATTACGTGCTTATCTACAGTATTCTGTAATGCTGTAGATAAGCCACCAATGTAACCTGAAAGATAAGGAAAACTAGTTATATTATACTTACCCGAGGGTCTGGTCCGGTCTGATGGGTGTCACAGTTTGGGGCCGGTGCCTACCATTTTCATGCAATGACATCTTCTCTAACAGTTCCCGGTGCCTGGGAACTGCAGTAGTTTGCTGTGCCCTCAACAGGGCAGAGCAGTACGCCTGCGCAGGAGCTGCAACATAAGCAAGGAGGAGGACGTCATTGCTAGAAAATGGGAGGTGTGGGACCCGGACCTGCGATGCACACCGGACTGCACCGCCCCCCTCCCCCCCGGTGAGTAAAATATAACTTTTCTTATCTTTCAGGTTACATTAGGGGCTTATGTACATAAGCTGTAGATAAGCACATAATGTCGGTGGCCGCATCTTACATAGAATAAGGAGGTGACAGATTAGCTTTAAATAAATGGTGTGGTTTCCCCCGTATTTTGGTTAACCAGCCAGATGAAGCAGACTACTAAGGCCTGGTATTTAAGGCTGTTAATGATACAATATCCATGAACCTTGCAAGCCTGATAATACCAGGACGCCACAGTCTGCTTATCTTGGTTGGTTTGCAAAAATAGAGGGATACACTCGAAAAAAAATGGCGTGGGGTTCCCAGTATTTTAATTAACCAGCCAGATGAAGCAGACTACTGAGGCCTGGTATTTAAGGCTGTTAAGGATACAATATCCATTAACCTAAAGAAGCCTGATAATACCAGGACGCCGCAGTCTGCTTATCATGGTTGATTTGCAAAAATAGGGGATCCCTTCAAAAAATCGCGTCGGGTCCCCCTATTTTTGTTAACCAGCCAAGTAAAATGCAGACTGCTGCGGCCCGGTATTAAAAGACTGTCAAGGCCCATGGATTTTGGCCTCAACAGCCTAAAAATACCAGCCTGCAGCAGCCCCACAATTGGCGCATCCAAAGATGAGCCAATTGTGGCACTTTACCCGGCTCTTCCCACAGCCCTGTAGCGGTGGCATATGTGATAATAAGGGGTTAATGTCACCTTTGATTGAATGGTGACATTAAGCCTGGTTAATAATGGAGAGGCGTCAATAAGACATTGATCCATTATTAATCAAAGTTTGTAAATGTTTAAAAAAAGACACAGCCAGAATAAAGTCTTTTAATGAAATAATACACAACACAATTTTACGTATTTATTTTAAGCCATTGATCTCCTGTAAAAAAACAAAAATAACAAACCAACACAAATACTCCTTGTCCGACGTCCAAAATAACGAGTGTCCCACGCCGAATCCAGCTCTGCTACATCTGGATGCCAGGCTCAGCCTGACATCCGGACACAGCGGAGCTGCTTACCGGAGGAGATTCCCCGGCGGTCACATCGAATGTATTTCTCACGGCCAGCTGATCGCTAGAGTACAGCTGACCGGATATTACCCAGTCCCTGGCAGTCATGGACTTATCGCGATAAGCTGTCCGTGAGCAGTTCACAGCACGTTACCGCCAGGGAAAGGGTAATTGTCGGTCACCTGTACGATCAGCTGGCCGCGAGAAATCCATGCCACGTGACCACCGGGGAATCTCTACCGGTAAGCAGCCCTGACACTGACTAACCTCTCTATCCGGAAGTTCCTGTGTTACCTACTTCCTTTTGTGACACATGAATCATCATATGCTAATTATTTGCCATGCATAGTAAGCTGCCTTAACGCAGTTACTATGCATGTGACTAATCTGTTATGAAAGTGCTAGAGATGGTTTCTGAGCAGAGGCTCCCTCTGGTGGTTACAGACAGTACTGAGCCTTTCAGCGAGGAATGGCAATCTGGGATTGCTGACTGGTCTGATATAAGGGAGGTTCCCTCCCATGATGGTTGCCGGTGATCAATTGTACTGGTCTCAATTGTGGTTCCTGGTTAATTTGGAAGTTTGCTGAGTCTTGCCTGCATCTTCTGCTATCAGATAAGATATTTTCAGCTTTTATTTTTGTGCTTACTTTTTGCATTGTTCCCTGCACTCCTGTGGAGGTCAGCCAGGTCCCCTCCGGGGGCCTGTGCTCCTCTCAGTTTATCTGAAGCAACTGTTATTTGTTAATTTGCTATTTCCTGTTTTTTCAGTGGCTGTGGCTTAGTTTTGTTACACCAGAGATCTGATTTTAGGTGGTAGAGATCGTGTGATCTCAGGTGTTTTTGCAATCAGAAGAGTTGGTATTTTTTAGGTTTTTTTTTTTTGTATTGCAGTGAGTATCCTTTCCTGTACTCTTCTGTCTAGACAGATTGGGCCCCAGCGTTTGCTCATTCTATTTTCTGTCTGTGTCCGTGCTTCTTGTCTAACCGCCATTACATGTTTGGGGGCTTCCTGTTTTCTTTGGGGATCTTCTCCGGGGCAGATAGCTTTCATCTTTCTGCCTTTAGATGTAGTTATCTCTCAGGCTGTGACGAGTCGTCTAGGATCAACGTAGGAACGCTCCACGGCTACCTCTAGTTGTGTGGTTAGTTCAGGGTACTGCAATCCAATATAGGTTCCAGCCTCTCTGGTGTATTGCAGTTTTTGGTTATTTTCCTCAGCTACCAAAACACAACACTAATCATTAGATGCGGTTTTACCGCATCTAACGATTGTCTATGTGAACTTTACGCTGCGGCGACGGAGCTTCGCCACATTGTAAACAGACATGCTGCGTTCTGAAAAGACGTGTCGCATGTCATGTTACGTACCGTATATACTCGTGTATAAGCCGAGATTTTCAGCCCATTTTTTAGGGCTGAAAGTCCTCCTCTCGGCTTATACGCGGGTCATATACGGGGGTCGGCGGGGGAGGGGGAGCGGTGGGTGTCGGACCATACTCACCCCTCCGCCGGCGTGGTCTCTGCAGCCCCCCTGCTTCTTCCACAATCTCCGTCTCCTTCCTGCAGCGGTCACATGGTACCGCTCATTAAAGTAAGGAAATGCACATATTCATGACTTTAATGAGCGGTGTGACCGCTGTAGGAAGGAAGAACTGTGGAGACCTCCGGGAAAAGAGGAGACACTGCAAAGAGAGACGTGCCGGCGAGGGTGAGTATAACGATATTTACCTGTCCTCTCTCCACCACTGCTCGCTGCTCCGACCTCCTCGTCCGATTGAATGTTCAGGCAGAGGGCGCGATGACGTCGTCAGTGCGCGCCGCTCCCCCTGCCTGATCATTCACTGCCGAGGACCCGTAAGATGGAGCAGCGCTGCAGTGGAGCGGTCCGGTGACAGGTAAATATCTCAGGTGTCGGGGTCTTGAGCCAACAGTGACACCGGCACCTGTCCACCATAGCGCGCCGGTGTCATCGCCTGCTCAGGACTCCGGCACCTGGCCCCCAGCGACAAGAGGTGAGTATGTCATTTTTTTGCAGCAGCAGCATAAGGGACATACTATGGGACATAATCTGTGGAGCATATGGGGGCCTAATCTGTGGAACATATGTGGGCCTAATCTGAGGAGCATATGGGGGACTAATCTGTGGAACATATGGGGGCCTAATCTGTGGAGCATATGGGGGCCTAATCTGTGGAGCATATGGGGGCCTAATCTGTGGAACATATGGGGGCCTAATCTGTGGAGCATATGGGGGCCTAATCTGTGGAACATATGGGGGCCTAATCTGTGGAACATATGGGGGCATAATCTGAGGAGCATATGGGGCCTAATCTGTGGAAAATATGGGGGCATAATCTGAGGAGAATATGGGGGCCTAATCTGTGGAACATATGGGAGCATAATCTGTGGAGCATATGGGGGCCTAATATGTGGAACATATGGGGGCATAATCTGTGCAGCATATGGGGGCCTAATCTGTGGAACATATGGGGCAATATGGGGGCCTAATATGTGGAACATATGGGGGCATAATCTGTGCAGCATATGGGGGCATAATCTGTGGAACATATGGGGGCAATATCTGAGGAGCATATGGGGGCATAATCTGTGGAGCATATTGGGCATAATCTGTGCAGCATATGGGGCATAATCTGTGGATCATACGGGGACATAATCTGTACAGTTTATGGGGGCATAATCTATGGAGCATATGGGGACATAATCATTTTTCACCCTAGGCTTATACGCGAGTCAATAAGTTTTCCCAGTTTTTTGTGGCAAAATTAGGGGGGTCGACTTATACATGGGTCGGCTTATACATGAGTATATACGGTAGGTCTGCCGCCTGCGTCTTTTAACGCATAGTGGAGACGGGATTTCATGAAATCCCCTCCACTATGCTGTAACATCTGGATGCTTCGTGTTTGACGCAGCGGCTGTACGCAGCGTCAAACACGCAGCACTTCCTGACCGTGCAAACATACCCTAATACATAAAGCCATGTCAGCGATTACTGTATATACTCGTGTATAAGCCGAGATTTTCAGCACCTTTTTTGTGCTGAAAATGCCCCCTCGGCTTATACACGAGTCATTGGGCAGAAACCAGCGGGGGAGGGGGTGCCGCGGCAGGAGCCGGTGGCTGGGACATCATACTCACCCTCCCCGTGCCATCGCTCCGTTGTACCCGGCTTCCTGCAGCTCTCCTGTGCTGAGCGGTGACGTAATACCGCTCATTAAGGTCATGTAATATGGACGCAACACCACTCCCATAGGCGTGGCATCCATATGCATGGCCTTAATGAGCGGTATTACGTCACCGCTCAACACAGGAGAGCTGCAGGAAGCCGGGTACAACACAGGATTGACAGGACATTCAGCGATGGCACGGGGAGGGTGAGTATGATGGAGGAGGATGGGGGGAGCATGGTGGAGGACAAGGAGCACGGAGCAGGACGGGGGGGAGAATGGAGAGCACAGAGGAGCACGGGGGGAGGACGGGGGGAAGATGGAGAGCACATAGGATAACGGAGCAGGACATGGGGAGGATGGAGGGCACATATGAGCACGGGATGAAGGATGGGGGGAATATGGAGAGCACAGAGGAGAACGGAGCAGGACAGGGGGAGGATGGAGGGCACAGAGGAGCACGGAGCAGGACGGGGGAAGATGGAGAGCACAGAGGAACACAGAGCAGGACAGGGGGGCACAGGAGGACGGAGCAGGAAGGGGGGAGCACAGGGGAGGACGGAGTTGGAGGGGGGAGCACAGAACTGGTTGGGGAGCAAGGAGCAGAATCGGGGCAGCACAGAGCAGGACGGCGGTTTATACACCTGGCTTATACGCGAGTCAATAAGTTTTCCCAGTTTTTTGTGGCAAAATTAGGGGGGTCGGCTTATACTCGGGTCGGCTTATACACATGAGTATATACGTAAATGTAGAGTGAGGAAATTTAAGACTGATTGTTGAAAAGGTGGAGGAAGCAACAAAGTGGAAAAGAAAATTACATGCATAGGATAAAAGGATAGGTAATTAGTGCGGAGAGAACACAGCTACAGGTGACTAACCTGGAAGGAGGCTCAACTGAGAAGTTTAAAGGGGAGTGTGAGTACAAACTACCAAATGGGCAGTTCCAGCTTGGATGCAAAAACTGCTTTTGAAGTCTCCAGAGAGAAAGAAGTTTTGCTAAAATAGTAGGTAGTACGAGAGAAAAAAAAAATGTTGAGAGTGAAATAAGAAAAAAAAATGTTGGTATGGAATGATAGTGATAAAGAGAAAGTTGTGATTTGGAAGTAAGCAGTAGAGGAGAGAATATGGCTGAGGAATAGGAAGAAATAACTTAACAAGAGTTGTTGTGAATACTCTAGTTTAAAATAATTAAATAGTCCATGCACAAATAAAATATGGGATTTTAAGGGGAAATTGTTGTGAATGGGTTTGAGATGAGTTCTGAGCAGAGGCTCCCTCTGGTGGTTACAAGCGGTACTAGTGAGGATTGTGAGGACTGGGAATCAGGTGTTACTGACTGGTCTTATATAAGGGAGTCATTTTCCCATCAGGGTTGCCGGTGATCAATTGTTCTGGTCTGAATCCTTCTTTCCAGTTTCCCTTGTAGCCTGCTGTGTCGTGTCTGCATCTCCTGCTATCAGATAAGACAATTTCTTTTTTTGTGTTTTTGCTATATTTTTGCATTTTGTCCTGCACTTCTGTGGGGGCCTTCAGGGTCCCTCCGGGGGCTTCTGCCCTCTCACTTTAGTTCAGCCACTGTGTTTTGTACTTTTGCTTTTTCCAGTTTTTTCAGTGGCTGCTGTTTTGATTTTGTTACACCAGAGAGCTAATTTAGGTGGTAGAGGTCGTGTGATCTCAGGTGATTTTGAAATTAGTAGAGTTGGTGTTTTTCAGGGTTTTCTGAGATTGCAGTAAGTACCCTTCCTGTCCTTTTCTATTTAGATAGTTTGGGCCCCAGCGTTTGCTCATACTGTTTTCTTTCTGTGTCAGTGTTTCCTCTTGTCTAGCCGCCATTACATGTTTGGGGGCTTTCTATTATCTTTGGGGTTCTGCTCCGGGGCAGATAGCCTTCCTATTTCTATCTTTAGGTGTAGTTAGTTTCTCAGGCTGTGACGAGGCGTCTAGGACCAACGTAGGAACGCTCCACGGCTGCCTCTAGTTGCGGTGGTTAGTTAGGGTACTGCAATCTCATAGATTCCAACTGCTCTGGTGTATTTCCTTTTTTTACCTGCACTCCTCAGCTACCGTAACATAACAGTATCACCGGCCATAAAAATTGTATGGTACTCACAGAAGGGAAAAAATATTCTGAAGGAAGAAAAGTTGTCAGAGATATTTTTCTGTTTGTTGCATTTTTTTTTTTTTTCCCTCTGTATCTCTGGGTGCTGGGGAGGATCTTTTCTCCCAATGGAGTTTGCACAGTTGTTTGGCCGTGTGGATCAGCTTGCCACTGAGGTTCAGAGTATTGCTGCATATCTTGGTAGGTTGCCTGTTGTGGAACCTAGGATCCCCATGCCAGATTTGTTTTTAGGGGATCGAGCTAAGTTTCAGAATTTCAAAAATAATTGTAAATTGTTTTTTGCCTTAAAATCTAAGTCCTCAGGAAACGCAGCGCAGCAGGTTCAAATTATCATCTCTCTCCTGCGCGGCGATCCTCAGGATTGGGCTTTTTCCCTGATACCTGGGGATCCTGTTTTGAGTGATGTTGATGCATTTTTTCAGGCTTTGGGGTTATTGTACGATGAGCCTAATGTCACTGATCAAGCTGAAAAAGCCTTGTTGGCATTAAATCAGGGGCTTGATGACGCTGAGTTATACTGTCAGAGATTCCGTAGGTGGGCAGTCCTGACCAAATGGAATGACGACGCTTTGGCGGCCCTTTTCCGGAAGGGTCTGTCGGATAATGTAAAGGATGTTATGGTGGGATTCCCTGTCCCCTCTGGTCTCAATGATTCTATGTCATTAGCGATTCAAATTGACAGACGTTTGCGTGAGCGGAGAAGTATGCGTGGAGTGGTGTTGCCTTGTGAGCCAGCTGCTGAGCCCATGCAGTGTGATGGAGTGGTGTCTGGGGCACAGCGTCATGAGTTTCGAAAGCGCAATGGGTTATGTTTCTACTGTGGTGATGCCTCTCATGCTATTTCAGTCTGCCCTAAGCGGGGAAGACGTTTTGCACACTCAGTTGTCTTGGGTAATGTTCAGACTAAGTTTTTATTAACTGTCACTCTGATATGCTCTCTGTCCTCATTTTCTGCTCAGGCTTTCGTTGATTCTGGAGCAGCTATTAACCTGATGGATTATGATTTTGCTAAACGTTGTGGGTTTCCCTTGATACCCCTACAGAAGTTTATTCCCCTACTGGGGATCGATTCTACCCCTTTGGCTGAGAATAAACCTCAGTTCTCTACTCAGGTGATAATGAGGGTTGAACCTGATCACCAGGAGTGCTGCAAATTTTTGGTTCTGTATAATCTGCATGATATTATCGTACTGGGTTTCCCTTGGTTACAGTCTCATAATCCTGTTTTGGATTGGAAATCTGTGTCTGTAACCAGTTGGGGCTGCCAATGTGTTAATACCAACACTCCTGTTTTTTCTGCCTCCCCCCAGGCTCAGGATGTTCCTGACTTTTTGATTGATTTTTCTGATGTGTTTAGCGAAAGTAAATCTGCATCCTTGCCTCCCCATAGGAGCTATGACTGCGCTATTGAATTAGTGCCGGGTAGTAAATTCCCTAAAGGTCGCCTTTTTAACTTGTCTGTACCTGAACATGACGCTATGCGGTCTTATATCAAGGAATCATTGGAGAAGGGTCATATCAGACCATCCTCTTCACCCTTAGGTGCCGGTTTTTTCTTTGTGGCCAAAAAGGATGGTTCATTAAGGCCGTGTATTGATTATCGTCTTTTGAACAATATTACTGTGAAATATCAATATCCGTTACCCTTGATTTCTGACCTGTTTTCCAGGGTGAAAAACGCTACTTGGTTTACCAAGCTTGACCTCAGGGGGGCGTATAACCTTATTCACATTAAGCACGGGGATGAATGGAAGACGGCATTCAATACCCCTGAAGGGCATTTTGAGTACCTAGTGATGCCCTTTGGGCTCACTAATGCTCCTTCCGTCTTCCAGTCCTTCATGAATGACATTTTCAGGGATTTTGTGGACAAATTTCTGATTGTTTATTTGGATGATATCTTGATTTTTTCCAATGACTGGGACTCTCATGTGAAACATGTTCGAACTGTATTCCAGATTTTGAGAGAGAATGCTCTGTATGTGAAGGGATCAAAGTGTCTTTTTGGCGTACAGAGGATCTCATTTCTGGGATTCATTTTGTCCCCATCTGTTATTGAAATGGACCCGGTCAAGGTTCAGGCCATCTGTGATTGGGTCCAACCTACTTCATTAAAGGCTCTTCAAAGATTTTTGGGTTTTGCCAATTTTTATCGTAAATTTATTGGTAATTTCTCGGTTATTGTTAAACCATTAACTGATTTGACCAAAAAGGGTTCTGATGTGGTGAATTGGCCTCCTGAGGCAGTCTCTGCATTTCAGGAACTTAAGCAAAGATTCACTTCTGCTCCTGTTCTACGGCAGCCTAATGTTTCTCTGCCATTTCAGGTGGAGGTTGATGCCTCTGAAATTGGGGCAGGTGCCGTTTTGTCCCAAAAAGATCCAGAGACCTCTAAAAGTAACCCTTGTGCCTTTTTCTCTCGAAAATTTTCTCCTACTGAACGTAATTATGACGTGGGTAATCGGGAGTTATTGCCCATGAAGTGGGCTTTTGAAGAGTAGAGACATTGGCTGGAGGGAGCCAAACATCAGGTAGTGGTCCTTACGGACCATAAGAATCTGGTCTATCTGGAATCTGCCAAGCGACTCAATCCTAGACAGGCTAGGTGGGCCTTGTTTTTCACACGTTTTAATTTTGTGGTTTCCTTTCTTCCTGGCACTAAGAATGTTAAGGCGGATGCCCTCTCGAGGAGTTTCCTTGCGGACTCTCCTGAGTTATCTGATCCTTCTGTTATTTTGAAAGAGGGTGTAGTTCTTTCCGCCATCTCGCCCAATTTGAGACTTGCTGTGGAGGGGTGTCAGGAGGAGAGGCCCGAGTGCTGCCCTGTTGGAAAATTGTTTGTCCCGGACCAGTGGAAAAAGAGTGTGATGTCTGAGATTCATTGTTCCGCATTGGCTGGGCATCCCGGAATTTTTGGTACCAGAGACTTGGTTAGTCGGTCCTTTTGGTGGCCTACCTTGTCTCGTGATATCAGGGAATTTGTGCAGTCCTGCGGGCCTTGCTCTCGCTCCAAGCCTTGCTCTCGCTCTAGTGGTTTGTTGATGCCATTGCCTGTGCCCAAGAGACCATGGACCCATATCTCTATGGATTTCATTTCCGACCTTCCTGTTTCTCAGAGAATGACCACCATCTGGGTAATTTGTGATAGGTTTTCCAAAATGATACATCTTGTGCCATTACCTAAGTTGCCTTCCTCCTCTGAGTTGGTGCCGTTGTTTCCTTCAGCACGTGGTTCGTTTACACGGCATTCCTGAGAACATTGTGTCTGACAGAGGAGTCCAGTTTGTTTCCAGATTTTGGAGGACTTTTTGTTCTAAACTGGGTGTTCAATTGTCTTTCTCCTCGGCATTTTATCCTCAGACCAATGGTCAAACTGAGAGAACAAACCAGACATTGGAGACTTATCTAAGATGCTTTGTGTCTGCTGATCAGGATGACTGGGTCTCTTTTTTGCCTTTGGCTGAGTTTGCTCTTAATAATAGGGCTAGCTCTGCCACTTTGATGTCTCCGTTTTTCTGTAATTCTGGGTTTCACCCTCGATTTTCTTCAGGACAGACGGAGGCTTCTGTCTGTCCAGGTGTTGACTCTGTTGTGGAGCGTATGCAACAGATTTAGGACCAGGTAGTGGGGAGGTTGTCCCTCTCTCAGGAGAAGGCCCAGCGGTTTGCTAACCGGCATAGGACGGATGGTCCTCGGTTTAAAGTAGGGGACTTGGTCTGGTTGTCCTCAAAAAATATTCCTATGAGAGCAGCATCTCCTAAATTTAAGCCTAGGTTCATTGGACCTTATAAGATCATGGAGATTATTAATCCTGTTTCTTTTCGTTTGCTTCTTCCAGGGACATTTAAGATCCATAACGTGTTCCACAAGTCCTTGTTAAAGAGGTTTGTTGAGCCAGTGGTTCCTGCTGCTGTGCCTCCTGACCCTGTTTTGGTTGAGGGCAATCTGGAGTATGTGGTTGAGAAAATATTAGATTCTCGTTTTTCTAGACGGAAACTCCAGTATTTGGTTAAATGGAGAGGTTATGGTCAGGAAGACAATTCTTGGGTGTTTGCTTCGGACATCCATGCTAGGAGACTTATCCGTGCGTATCATAGAACTCATCCTGACCGACCTGGTTGCTCAAATGAGGGTTCGGTGACCCCTCCTCAAGGGGGGGGTACTGTTGTGAATGGGTTTGAGATGAGTTCTGAGCAGAGGCTTCCTCTGGTGGTTACAAGCGGTGCTGGTCTGTCCAGTGAAGATTGTGAGGATTGGGAATCAGGTGTTACTGACTGGTCTTATGTAAGGGAGTCACCTTCCCATCAGGGTTGCCGGTGATCAATTGTTCTGGTCTCAATCCTTGAATCCTGTTTCCCTTGTAGCCTGCTGTGTCGTGTCTGCATCTCCTGCTATCAGATAAGACATTTTCTTCTTTTTGTTTTTGTGCTAGTTTTTTGCATTTTGTCCTGCACTTCTGTGGGGGCCTTCAGGGTCCCCTCCGGGGGCTTTTGCCCTCTCAGTTTAGTTCAGCCACTGATGTTTGTACTTTTGCTTTTTACAGTTTTTTCAGTGGCTGCTGTTTTGATTTTTTTACACCAGAGAACTAATTTAGGTGGTAGAGGTCGTGTGATCTCAGGTGTTTTTGAAATTAGTAGAGTTGGTGCTTTTCAGGGTTTTCTGGGATTGCAGTAAGTACCCTTCCTATCCTTTTCTATTTAGTTAGTTTGGGCCCCAGCGTTTGCTCATACTATTTTCTTTCTGTGTCAGTATTTCTTCTTGTCTAACCGCCATTACATGTTTGGGGGCTTTCTATTATCTTTGGGGTTCTGCTCCGGGGCAGATAGCTTTCCTATTTCTATCTTTAGGTGTAATTAGTTTCTCAGGCTGTGACGAGGCGTCTAGGACCAACGTAGGAACGCTCCACGGCTGCCTCTAGTTGTGGTGGTTAGTCAGGGTACTGCAATCTCATAGATTCCAACTGCTCTGGTGTATTGCCTTTTTACCTGCACTCCTCAGCTACCAAATCATAACAGTGTTGATAAACTAAGTTACATGTATGAATAAAGTGGATATTGAAGAGAAGGAAAATGTTAAACTCATCCGTTATTACATGAACATCTCAGTAATTTTGTTAAACTCGAAGGATCTCAGAATTAATTTTGTTTATCCAGTATTTTTTTTTTTTTTGATTTTCATAATCTCCACTTTATTGAGGAGTTCTAAGGACACTGCTTTGTAATTGAAATACAAGTTGCATCCTAATTATGCATTAGTCTGCAATGTCTATACAAACTGTGCTTTATAAATCCTTTGTTAATATTACTATGATGGGAATTAAGGCGGCATTGTAGGGCCTTGTGTTATACCAACGTACTGTTGAATGCAAGTGCATTGTTTGAGGTATATCATTACGGATTTGGCAATCCATGTATGTTTTAATTGGAAAAACTTCCCCTGTATGAACAGACTGGAAGGTTTTTGCCCCATGTGTGATACATTTACAGCACAGCCATTTTTTTGCCCAACAGTTGTAACTCCATACTTTTGACGTTACAACGGTAGATTAAGCTGTTTTATTGGATTTTTTAGCAAGACGTTTAGGGTAATTTCATCTGTCAAACCATTCTTGGAGAATCTCAGCTTGGGCAGTGAAATCCTCATCTCTGCTACAAATTCCACTAATGCATTGTTTTTGATTGGATGGGATGTTCTTTAGGCATTTAGGATATTGCCCACTGGTGAAGTGTATATAACTGTTGTCTGTTTTTATAAAACGTCATTGTAATGTTAAGGTTTTCCTTCCCTCCTCAGCCCTGCTGTGCGCGCAATGTTTTTTTTTTCCACATATGGGGTATTGACATGCTCAGGAGGAATTGCACAACAAATTTTGGGGTTCTGTTACAGTTGTGAAAATAAAAAAAAAATATTGGGTTTAAAGAAAGATTTTTATGAAAAAAGTAATCTCTTCATTTTTTCCTTCCACATTATTATTATTAGTATTATAGATTTTTATAGCACCATTTATTCCATGGCGCTTTACATGTGAAGAGGGGCAAATATAGACAAGTACAGTAAACATGAGCAATACAAGGCACACACAAGTACAGAAGGAGAGAGGACCCTGCCCGCAAGGGCTCAAAGTCTACAGGGATGGGTGAGGATACACTAGGAGAGATTAGAGCTGGTCGTGTGGTTGTTCAGTAGACTGATGTTCACTGCAGGTTGTAGGCTTGTCGGAAGAGGTGGGTCTTCAGGTTCTTTTTGAAGGTTTCCATGGTAGGCGCGAGTCAGATGTGTTGGGGTAGAGAGTTCCAGAGTATGGGAGAGGCACGGGAGAAGCTTTGTATGCGGTTGTGGGAAGAAGAGATAAGAGGGGCGTAGAGGAGGAGATCTTGAGAGGATCGAAGGTTGCGTGTTGTATGTACCGGGAGACCATGTCACAGATGTATGGAGGAGACAGATTGTGGATTGCTTTGTAGGTCATGGTTAGGGTTTTGAACTGGAGCCTCTGGACGATAGGAAGCCAATGAAGGGCTTGGCAGAGAGGAGAGGCTGGGGAATAACGGGGACACAGGTGTATTAGTCGGGCAGCAGAGTGCAGGATGGATTGGAGTGGTGCCAGAGTGTTAGAGGGAAGGCCAGAGAGTAGGAGGTTGCAGGTAGTCTAGGCGGGAGATGATGAGGACATGCACTAGTGTTTTTGTACTTTCATGGTCAAGGAATGCACAAATCCGGGAAATATTTTTGAGTTTGAGACGGCAGGAGGAGGCAAGGGTTTGGACATGTGGCTTGAAAGAGAGGGCAGAGTCGAGGATCACTCTGAGGCACCGAGCGTGTGGGACTGGGGAAAGTGAGCAGCCATTGACGTTGATGGACAGGTCTGGTGGGTGGGTAGAGTGAGATGGGGGAAAGATGATGAATTCTGTTTTGTCCATGTTCAGTTTTAGAAAGCGAGCAGAGAAGAAAGCAGAAATAGCAGACAGACATTGTGGGATTTTGGTCAGTAAGGAGGTGAGGTCAGGTCCAGATAGGTAGATCTGCGTGTCGTCAGCGTAGAGATGATACTGAAAACCATGGGATTCTATGAGCTGCCTGAGGCCAAGGGTGTAGATGGAGAAGAGTAGGGGTCCAAGAACTGAGCCTTGGGGAACACCGACAGACTGGTCGAGGTGAGGAGGTGGTGTGGGAGAGGGAGGCACTGAATGTTCGGTTTGTTAGATATGATGAGATCCAGGATAGGGCCAAGCCTGTGATGCCAAGAGATGAGAGAATCTGTAACAGGAGGGAATGATCCACAGTGTCGAAGGCAGAAGACAGGTCCAGGAGGAGGACAGAGTAGTGACGCTTGCTCTTGGCTTTTAGTAGGTCGTTGGTGACTTTAGTTAGGGCAGTTTCAGTTGAGTGATGCAGTCGGAAGCCTGATTGTAAGCGGTCAAAGAGGGAGCAGGAGGAGAGGTGGGAGGACAGTTCAAGATGGACATGCTGTTCCAGTAGTTTTGAGGCATAAGGGAGAAGAGATATCGGGCGATAGCTAGACACAGAGGATGGGTCAAGGGAGGTCTTTTTGAGCATGGGTGTGATCGAAGCATGTTTGAAGGATGATGGGAAGACACCATTTGCAAGTGAGAGGTTGAAGAGGTGTGTTAGAGTAGGGGTGAAGACGGTGGCGAGGCTGGTGATGAGGTGGGATGGGAGCGGGTCAAGCATGCAAGTGGTGAGGTGTGATCTTGATAGGAGGGTATATTATTATTATAGGGTATATATTATAATATATTATTATTCCAATAATATAATTACTGTCAAGTAACTGAAAAGTTAATAAACTTCTTGAATGTGGTTTTGAACACCTTTAGGGATGAAGATTTTAGAATGGTGTTGTTTTTGAGCATTTTCTGTCATATACAGTGTCACGATGTGTGACACGACCCAATGAGTGGTCAGTGAACGGACAGCACCACTCACAGCGGGTTGGGAAGGGCAAGAGGAGGGCCTTAACAATAGGGAATGAATGGTGACCACCTGAGCTCCAACCAAAGCCTGCCCCTGCACTCCCCCTAATGCCCTATGCAGGTCCTTCCCCCCCTCCACCGTCATCCCTAGATGTCAACTTCAGCAACCCTGGCTTGTGCTCTGGCCAGCAAGGAGCTCTAGCCTCACCTCTGCAGATAATACACACAGGGGCAAGTGACAAACACCAAAGGGAAAAGGTAACAAAAAATACCAAACTTAGCTTGAGAACAGCACTCTTAAAACTCCATGCAGCAGAAAACACAGAAACTGGACTCCAAACACCAGACATGGCAGACACCAGAGAGCTGCTCCTGCTAGGCTTGTTTCAAGAAAGGACTTGTATCACCAACAGTCAGCTGATGCATCAGGTGACCTTTTAAAGGATGGTGGGAGTGGTCACCACCTGCATTAGCTGACCCAGTAGCACTGCAATTACACCAGTTTGCCAGTGGGAAAAACTGACATTAACGCCCGCTGGTCTGAAAGGAAAAAAAGGTTTGAGTGAAATCAGAGCTGCCACAAATCCAAAATGAATTGTGACAGTGATTTCAGAATGTATTCAAACCTCTTAAAATTTTTCAATCTTTGTTTTATGGCAGCCATTTGGTAAATTCAAAAAGTGCATCATTTTTTTCCTCGTTAATGTACACTCTGCACCTCTGCTTGACTGAAAAAAAACAGAAATGTAGAAATGTTTGCAAATCTATTAAAAAGAAAAACTGAAATATCACAAGGTCATAAGTATTCAGACCCTTTGCTCAGACACTCATATTTAAGTCACATGCTGTCCATTTCCTTGTGATTTTCTTTGAGCTGGTTCTTTGCTTTCATTGGAGTCCAGCTGTGTTTAATTAAACTGATAGGACTTGATTTGTAAAGGCACACACCTGTCAATATAAGACCTCACAGCTACCAGTCCATGTCAGACCAAATGAGAATCATGAGTTTAAAGGAACTGGCCAAGGAGCTCAGAGACAGAATTTTGGAAGGCACAGATCTGGCCAAGGTTACAAAATAATTTCTGCAGTGCTCAAGGTTCTTAAGAGCACAGTGGCATCCATAATCCTTAAATGGAAAAAGTTTTGGACCACCAGAAGTCTTCCTAGACCTAGCCGTCCAGCCAAACTGAGCAATCGTGGGAGAAGAGCCTTGGTGAGAAAGGTAAAGAAAAACCCCCAAAATCACTGTGGCTGAGCTACAGAGATGCAGTAGGGAGATGGGAGAAAGGTCCACAAAGTCAACTATTGTTATAAAAAATAGCATTTACTCACTTTTTAAGTAAGAGCACTGTGAGGATAGAAAGTAAAGCAATATTGAATTATGTGAATAAAACAAATCTTGTTTATTGTTCATTAAAAAATGATTACTAAAATAAAGAAAGGTAAGTTAATAGCACACTAAAATAATTATTAGATTATAGAAGAGAAAACAAGCATTCATCGGTTCTTGCATATGGTCTTGAGGCATGATCTGGTCCGTGTTGGAGATTCTCAAGGTATGAAAGATCTGTCTGAACAGGAGTTAGGTCGGCTTATATACTGTTTTGACCCATAGACTTACATTGGTTTCTATTTTTCCTGTCTCATAACCCCATATGGTGATTTGCTGCTATGTTCGTATCTTCTAACATATTAGAAGAACACCAGTAACTTATGGAATATGCATGTTAGGTATTTATACATTACCTTATTTTGAAAAACCTAAGCCTATAGCTTATGACCTTTGGGAACCATTTACTATCTCCAAATAGCTACATATTGACAGTTCTGACAAAAGCCCTATAGTATTGACAAACAGAGAACAGATGTATCTGCAAAAGTCCTCAGAATAGCTCAGTCACCCATTAACCAGAGTCTTTGCTTGCTAGTTAAGTTAGACCCTGCATATAAAAAAAAGAAAACACCTATATATGTAACCCATGTGTTGACAAAAAAGAGCAAAAACTCAATATAATCACCGAAAAAAAGCTCTATTAAGGGATAGTTGCAAAAGTAATAAATTATTATTAAAGCCAGAAAAGAGAGAAAAGAAACCCCGCATGGTGTCCGCTACCATCACAATGGCCAATATACAATACAAAAGTAAGGCAATGTTCCACAAAAAAATGTGTATATATATATATATATATATATATATATATATATATATATATATATATACACAATAACACTAGTGAAAAACACAATAAATTACACCAATATAAATTGCCCAAAATTGAGCCTGTGTGAACAAGAGCCTAAAATTGCTGCATGGTATTGCCCTACAAAATGGATGTGAAGAGCCTGGGCAGAATGACCCACCTAAAAAACCTAGAGGTGAACCCTGACCTGAGAATAGTGCCCTAAAACCTCAGTGGTACAAAGAGAATTAGGCAGAAACAAGCTGTCATAGAAATAATTGAGCATAAAATGTCAGGGATACCAAGGGTCCTGTATACCCAGGGTGCATAAATGCAGTGACTGCAGAGAGCCAAAAATAGACACAATGGGGCTCACATGCAGCAAATCCTGGATGAAGGATCCTAAAATGCAGCAAAATAGTGGCAAATAGTGACATTCCCCTGACGAAGCCGTCCTTGTAACGGCGACACGCGTTGGGTCCCCCCGCCGCTGGGTCCTGCTTCCACCATGGCCGCATCATATGGACCTTTATTCAGCACTTGCCACTATTTGGCTGCATTTTAGGATCATGTTATCATCTTCCTTTTTCATTTCTGTCTTTATCTTTTTATAAATTCTCTTAATTTTACACATAACTATTTGATATATTATTCACAGCAAAACTATAATAAATATAATAACAATCGGATTAAATAATATATTTCCTGCTGCCATTTCCGCTGAAGATTGTGAATAGTTAGATTTTCCTAAATTTCTCCACCAAGATGAGCCTGGCATACTTGTCCATTCATGTTCAATATCATTTAAATTACCTTGCTCATGTCTGAATACAATTTCAGCTACTTTTAATTATTTTGTTAACAAATTTAACAAACCCTTATCTTTCGTTCTCATTTGTCCACATATCCCAAGGAAAATTATTTATTTGGGACAAATTGAACTGTATTGGAAGGATTTTTCGATTTCTTGAGCCTATTGACGTAATATTAACCCCTTAACCCCAAAGATGGTTTGCACGTTAATGACCGGGCCAATTTTTACAATTCTGACCACTATCCCTTTATGAGGTAATAAGTCTGGAACACTTCCATGAATCCCGGTGATTCTGACATTGTTTTCTTGTGACATAGTGTAAAATTTATTTGATATTACTTACGTTTATTGTGAAAAAAACGGAAATTTTGTGAAAAATTTCGCAATTTTCCAAATTTACATTTATTTGCCCTTAACCCCTTCCTTACCGATGATGTAATAGTATGTCATCGGTAAGGATCCCCCGCTTTGAGGTGGGCTCCGGCGGTGAGCCCACCTCAAATCCACGACATGTCAGCTGTTGCAAACAGCTGACATTTGCCCACAATAGGCGCGAGCGGAATCGCCATCTGCCCGCACCTATTAACTAGTTAAATCCCGCTGTCATAGCTGACAGCGAGCATTGTTATGAATATGCTGGAGATGGTTTCTGAGCATAGGCTCTCTCTGGTGGTTGCAGACAGTACTGAACCTTACAGCGAGAAATGGCAATCTGGGATCACAGACTGGACTGATATAAGGGAGGTTCCCTCCCATGATGGTCGCCGGTGATCAATTGTTCTTGTCTCAATTGTGGTTCCTGGTTCATTTGGAAGTCTGCTCGAGTCTTGCATGCATCTCCTGCTTTCAGATAAGATATTTTCTGCTTTTCTTTTTGTGCTTGCTTTTTGCATAATTTTCTGCACTTTCGTGGAGGTCAGCTGGGTCCCCTCCTGGGGCCTGTGCTCCTCTCATTTTATCTGTAGCCACTGTTATTTGTTCATTTGCTTTTTCCTGTTTATTCAGTGGCTGCGGCTTAGTTTTGTTACACCAGAGATCTGATTTAGGTGGTGGAGATCGTGTGATCTCAGGTTT